>CM066598.1:12232957-12832957 GCA_033816785.1 Picus viridis
GCAACCGACTGGCTGTGGCCAGGCCAGATTGGAAGTGGGTGTAAGGCTCAGCACACAGAGACCCAGGTGCCATCAGCACTCAAGGGAGGCTATTAGGATGTCATTTCAGTTTCTTTCTCTGTCTGTCTCTCTCTCTGCTTGCTGTGGAGGTGGAAGGTGCTTGTGTTGCGAGGTGAACTGGGGAGTGAAGATAAAAATCTGTGGTAAGGAAATGCTACAGCTTTATCTCTGCTCTTTGATGTGGCAGGACAAATTAATTGATAACAGAACCAGCTAAAGCAGATGTGGTCATGGCCTCCTGAACTGGCCTATTGCAAGGAAAGGGCCTAGCAACATCAAAGACAAAGGTCAGCCAGCATTCCCCAAGCACAAAAAGACAAATCATGACAGGCAAATAGCTCAGGCTGCCATTGGAAAGGGGTTATTACCCCCAGAGATGATGTCTGGCACATGGCCACTATCCTGGGCAGCTGGACTCAGTGGCTTCTCTTCTCTGCAATTCTTTTCTGTACCCAAAGGCAGAGTTTGGCCATAACATTTTGCTGTCAAAGTGACTGTAACTTGGTGTGTAGTGGCTCAGGAGAATTAAAGCACAAAGCAAAATCCCAGGAGCAGGCCAAAGCCCACACAGCAGGGCTAGAAGCGACCTCAGCTAGCTGGAGTCCTCGTGCAGCCGTTTCTTTTGAAACTACAGCAAACTGATCTTCCCACTTCCTGCCTGAAGAGTTGGACTCTAGTCCCAGTTCTACCATTTGCTATGTGCCTTGAGCAAATCAGTCTCTCATCTCTGACCTTCTCTGTGAAGTGGAGGTGATGGAGCAGGCCACCCTGAGCCCTCCGGAGTGAACGTTGGTGGTTTACATTCAGCATAGTTTATTTCTACCATTCCCTTTCTGTTTCCTGTCTCTTGATGTTCCTCAGACGTGCTGCCCATCCTTAGCAAACATTTCAGCAGTCACTGAGCACTGAACACTGCTGCCAAAGAGCTGCCTGCACAGCATTTCTCAGGTTAGTTTCTCCATACAGGAACAGAAATATTTGGCCTCCGAACACAATGCCCTTGCAAGCTGAAACCCACACACCCCTGGCAAGTCATTATTACCTAGCTTGGGTTGCATAGGTTCCCTTTTGCCATAGACCTGAATTCCTGGCAGACACTCATGTATTTATGCTGGGATCTCCACATGGCATCAGCACACCAGAAATCCCTTTTTCTTCACCTGCTGTCCAGGTGTTTGTCCAAGTTACATCTCAGTTCCCTGTCAGAAGATCCTGCTGCCTGATCCATGCCTCTGCCCTCTGATTTTCTGCTGGTAAGAAACCCATCAGACCAGCATCACAGAATTGCCAGGGTTGAGAGACCAGAAAATGCCTAACAGAAGATGATGGCTAGAAGGGAGCCATGAAACTTCCAGTCTAGTGCCTGGACATCCCAGGACACAGTCACGTAACACAGAGCAGCTGCCCCACAGCTGAGGTGTAACTGGAGTGCCTACATGTCTGAGCCACCTTCACCTAAGAAACCTGCAGCATACTGAGGTCCCTGATCACATATTTGAGGACTTGGGACAGGGCTGTGACTGCTTTCTTATGACTCACACAAACAGAGCTGCTGCACAGGACACAGACTATGCCATAATCTTGGAATGAATTTCTTTTCACTACAGGCATCCCAGGAGGGCTGCACAGCACTGGCTACCAGGAGAGGCTTGGCTGTTCCACTTTTAAGTGTCCTTGTGCCCATTATAACACTGTAACAAAAATAACCAGCAGCGGGTACTTGCTCCCAGCAGGCACCAGTGATTCACAGCAAACTGCAGAATCCAATGCATGACAGAGATAAAGGCATTTGAAGCCCCAAGACACGATTCTGGTGTGTGGATGCACCCCGGACTACGTCACCGGAAAACAGAGGGCTGCAGAGCTCTTCTCCCACGGCATGCGACAGTAACTCGGCGGGACAGGTCACGGTCATAGCCAGCCCGGTCTTGTCCTCCTCCTCTGGAGGAGCTGAAAGGAGAGATCAGAAAAGGGAAAAACTCTTGGAGGCAGCCTGGACAATGTTCTCCAAAGCTCTCCTACGAGGAAGGTAGACAGCTGGAGCTGTGGTACTCAGGGCACTGCAGAAACGGAAGGATGTTAGCTCCCCGCCGCAGACTGGAGACAACCCTGGGGAAAGGAATCTCCTGGTCACGCTGCCATGTCTGCTTGCTTGCTTGTTTACTGCAGATAGCTTGTCCCTCTTCCCCAGGGTAACCTTGTGGACATGGAAAGTTTTACTGCAGGCAACAGCTGGAGCAGAGATGTCAGTCAATGTGCCATGCTAGAGGAACAATCACAGTATCATGGTATCACAGCATCGCTAAGGTTGGAAGAGACCTCGAAGATCATCGAGTCCAACCTGGCACCACAGACCCCATGACTAGACCATGGCACCAAGTGCCACATCCAGTCCCCTCTTGAACACCTCCAGGGACGGTGACTCCACCACCTCCCGGGCAGCACATCCCAATGGCGAATCACTCTCTCGGTGAAGAACTTTCTCCTCACCTCCAGCCTAAACCTCCCCTGGTGCAGCTTGAGACTGTGTCCCCTTGTTCTGGTGCTGGTTGCTAGGGAGAAGAGGCCAACCCCTTCCTGGCTACAACCACCCTTCAGGTCGTTGTAGAGAGCAATGAGGTCTCCCCTGAGCCTCCTCTTCCATGCCACCAGTGGGGTGGTTATGGTATGAGAGCAATTTCAGACCCAAAAAATGAGCGCTGCTGGTTCCAGGGGAAACACTCCTGCTTTACAAAAGTACGAATCTAACCCACTGGACTTTCCTCTGGTTTCAGCTTGGTGTAACTGCAGGGGAGTTAGAGCCAGGTAGCACAGCTCTGGTAAGCCTGAGGAAGAGGGGAGCAGGTGAAATTTGTGTCGTGAATGTGAGAGGAAGCAGCAGCCTGGGCCGCGAGTGTGCGCAGCAGGAGAGCTCGGCCTGGGTCACCAAGCGACCCTCTTTCACCTAGAGTTTCTCTTTGCCTTGGTTCCCCTGTCTGTCAGGGTAGGAAAGTGGCATTGACCCTTTTTTTTTTTTTTTTGGAAAGTGATGTGACAAGCACTAAGCATTAGATTGTTAGACAGCTGTGGGAAGCACTGAGAGATCTCTTGGAATTACAGATACAGGAACAAGGAAAGACTTTGTCAGCTGGATACAAGGACTCGGGAAAAAAAAGAAGACATTCTGACATGCGATTGCTGCTGAAGTTCCCTCCCTAGAGAGGTCTGCTGAGGGCATTTCTCAGTGCCCACTCTTTATCTGAACTCCTCCACATGCCTCAATCCTAATCCAGCACAGCAGAGACTCATCCTATTGTGTTAAAATCAAATGTACTTACAGGTAAATGTCACTCAGCCATAAAAAGAAAGGAAACCACTTAACTTTCTGTTTCTTTGTCTACCTCCCTCCGTAATAGTTCTTGTCAATTTACATTATTCATGACTAGCAGAGCTAACTTCAGATGTATCTTTCAATGGAGTATAATGCAAACAGATTTCTGTGTGGGCAGGGTAAAACAAAATAATAATTACAATACGCCATGATAGTGCTTAGAACAAAATATTATCCCCATTAAAAAGACTTCTGTGGCAGGAATACGTCCCCCAGCAACAACAACAACAAAATGCCAGGCAAGAAAAAAACCATCTCTGCTGGTGTATGAGATTCTATCAATGACACTGATGGGTTCATTGTCTAAATAAACATTGTGTGGAGATAAAGTGTGACCTGCAAAGAGGATCCTCAGATTGACAGGATAAAGCAAATCAACTTTCTTCTGCCTTCCTGCCTCCCACCAGATACTTACGCAGGCTTCTCCCTATGTGGGCACTCCAACTGCAAGCATCTGTCAGGATCAGCTATTCTTGCAGCTCAGGTTTGGTGCTTTATGATAATCTGACAAAATTGCAGCAGACCATTGCAGACAGGTTTTTTCCTCTCTCTTTTCAGCACCGTGACTACTTAACGTCACGTCTCTGAGAGGACGCTAGGCACAGGTAATTGGGGCTTGCAGACACTCCCTGTGCCTGTGCGAGTGCGCACATCCCACAGATGGAATTTAGTCAGGAAGCAAACACACAGCACTTGAGCTGCCCCATCTTAAATCACTGAAGAGAAAACCTAAAGGGAAGGGTTTTTCTCCTCTTCTAGCCGAGCTTCTGATCGCTTCCCTGATAGATTTCTTTCCTGCTTTAAAAGCCAAGTAAATACTGCTGGATTAAGGTACTCAGTGTATCAGGCCCCAAAACTCATGTGAAGCACTAAGAGGAAACTCCAGACTATCTAACAAGCGAATTCAGGCTAACCACTGTCCAGAGTCAGAGCAATAATTACTAAGATGATAGAGCTGTCAGAAAACAACTAAAGCAGAGTCCCACCCTAACTCCCAGCTCCAAGTGAATCCAAAAGCCAGCTGACTGTGCACAGAAGAGCAGATGACAGGGATATATTCTCTTACAGCCTTAATTAGCAGCCCCCACAGATCACAGTCCCCACAATGACAAACACTTGGTGCAAAGCAACCTGCTCAATGAAAATGCACCTGTAGAAGTGAGCAGATTGTGTGGCACTGGGTGACAAATGCCAGCCAGAGCCGTCACCCGCCTGCCCCCAGCCACCGTGAAACCACCACTGATGGCAATTTGTTGGCAATATTTTTGCTGGAAGAAGTCCCTCCCATGTTACTACAGAGTCCTGACGAACCCCTGTTTATTTGTCTTCCCCAGGACTACAGTGACCTTTCTGCAGGGTGGAAAGGCTTTCAGAAGCTATTAATCTCTTCTCTGGGGTGGAGAGAGAGGACCCATGGAGAGAAAGGCTCCCAACGATCTTCCTCATCCCTGTCAACAATGATCAGAGCCAGAAACTAGGTTTCTTGTTTGGCAATGTACAGGAATAAGCACAAAGCTATTACAGGGCAGGGCTCTGTAAAGATGAAGGGTTGGGAAACACGAAATGGAAAAGCAATGCTGCTCAGTAAATATTGATAGATGTTCCCTGTACTCCCTCTACCTCTCTGGCACAGCCATCCCCTTCTCCGCTGCCTTTCATGCTGTCACTCCGCAGACTAGAGCATTACTTCACCTTCTGGCTGTTTAATTTAAAGCAGGTTTCTGCATTTGCTCTGCAAAGTGAAGAGGTAAGAGAGATGGCAGGAAACTTTCCACTCCAGGCTTTCTGCTCAGGGACAGCAGCACAAATGTAACCCCAGCTTACTGCGTGAAATGAGGTGAAAGGTTTTGTCAGTGTTGATCAGTGTTCATTTCACTGGTCCTGATTGCCCATTTTGGTAGAAAGATCAAGGGCTGAGTGCTGAATGCTGAATGGAAGGAAGACTAAACTAACCTTTCTTCCCAGGAGATGATCATTGTAGGTCAGGCTTGAAGCATATTAGCTGGGTATTATAAGGGGAAGCAATGCTGAAACTCCTGCTGTGCCTGCTTGGCAGATAAATAAAGAATTTCAAGCTCTGGGGCAGACAGATCAGCAATAAATTCATATTAAGAAATGTCTGTGAGATTTGCTAACGACTTCAAGTCCCTCAGGGCAGGGACCATGGCCTTTCATGTGCTCATAAAGCACAAAACTGAGCAAAGCCCTGGTCCTGAGCAGGGTAGCCACAGGTGAGTGCGGCACAGGTAAGGGCTGTACACAAGTGCCACAGAGAAACAGCACAAGGGCAACGGTACAGTCCTGAGACAGGCTTCAGGGCTCAACGACCTGTCCAATGTTCTCCTACCAAGCATGGCAGCTTCTCCTCGGTCACAGAGAGGGACATTTAGTAACCTCCTGGAAGACAGCTGTGAGTTGACTTCAGGTCTGCTTCTCAGAGTGAGTCCAGAGTGACTCCAGAGTGAGTCCAGTTCCTGCCTTGCCACAAATTTGGTTCTTAACCAGTGAGAAAGAACTTGGGAAGGGATACTCTGAAAATGTCTCAGTTAGTTAAGAGCAAGACCAAATCCTGGTGGGCTCTGAAGCTTCTGGCTCCAGCAGCAGCACCTCTTTCCTCTCCCAACAGCAGCACCTCCTTCCTCTCCCAACAGCATCCGTAGAACTGGACTGAAAACATAGCTTGGAAAGGTGTTGTGAGGCTGAATTTGATGACTTTTGCAAAGCACTGACATGAATATTGACACCGTGGTAGCAAGAGAGAGAGTTATGTGAGGTGAAGGAACAAGATTCTCTCACTAGATTGCTTTCAGTCAGCCACCTCTGCTTTTGCCATGCAAAGCTGAGGGAGGACTCCCCATTCCGCTACTCCTCCCTATCATAATGGCACCCCAGGTTCTGCCAGCTTCCCTCTTTCAAATTACCCAGGTTCAAATATGAAAACCTCCCTTTGACAGGCTATTCATGGGACCGTTCCGGGCTGGGCAGGGTTCAGTCTCCCAGGCTGTCGCATGGAAGAGGGAGGGCAGAGGGATGTGTCGCTGCTTAGAGTTTCTACGGACAGCAAATTTATCCTGGCTTCAGGAGGTCCTGCTTTCTCTGCCCCCTCTCCATCATAATTAGACACATCAAAGAGCTGATCTGTCATCTGGAATGGCAAGATGCCTAATATTTATATTAGGAGGAGTCAAGCCCCAAGCAAAGAAAGATCAAGAACATGATGGTGAATGTGAAGGGGGAGACTGAAGGTCTGTGTGTGGACCCCAAGGAGGCTAAAGTGCTGGAAAGTGTGCAAGCAAGGGAGAAAAGGCAACCAACCTTCCAATTAAAACCCCCAAGGATGGGAGTTTTGTCTGTGTTTGTATTAATCAAGGACGAGAAATCAGACAACCCCAATGAGACAGGAGGGATTGCACTGAGAAGCAAAGGCCGGGGAAGAGCTGGGGGTCAGCGGGGGCTGGGTGCACGCAGGAAGAAAGCAAACAATGACTAAAAATTTAACTACAAGGTGCTTAGAGGAAACAAAAACCTCCCCGGGGGGGCGGCAGCGTTCTGAAGGCAAGACAGGCTTTACTCACCCCTCGACCTAAGCGGCAGGCTTGCTTCAAAGCAGAGCCCTACTGAAATATGCTTATGCAAAGAGGTTTTCAAGCTTTTATTGACAGTGCTTCACAGCTAGGGCTTTCCTGAACCTCAGCTTGCCTAAGGGCAAGGTTGCGTAGGTTGAAAGTCTTCCTCTGGTCAGGGACCCTGTCCCTGGCTTCGGGGAGCTGCGGGCCATGAGCTGGGTGCAGGACAGGGCAGGGGCTCGCTCACCTCTCTAGCTCGGAATCGGGAATTCTGCAGCTGTCCCTACCTCTGGCACCCACAAGGAGCAGATCTCAGTCGAACCTATAGCGATTGGCCTGAGGCAATAGATGGTGTCAGTGTCAGAGCCAGGATTCAAACGCCGGTGGTTTTTGGCTGCCAGTCTGATGCCCGAATCACCAGACCACACCTCTCATTATAAAATAATTGTCTGATTTTCCCTTTGAAATCAAAGCTGTTTACAATTAGATGGGAGAGAGCAAGAAAATGCAATCTGGGATGGTTCTCTTTAAAAGCATTTCCACCTTTTTATGTTAAACTGCAGCTGAAACAAGCCCTCTGTGCGCAGTTGTTAGAGGATTCCACTTAATCTCTTCTTTTCCCTTCAATTTGACAGGAGGATTTCTTGTCCCTTTTGCAGGAAGTCTCCAGATTCAGATGAATTCAGGGATTTTTATCTCACTGAGAACTGCTGATTGTGATGAATATAAAATGCTACTGTTTGAACAGAACCCAAATGTCCACTGCTGAGAAGCCAAAGTGATTCTATGGGGCTGGAGCATCTCTGCTAGGAGGACAGGCTGAGGGACCTGGGGTTGTTCAGCCTGGAAAAGAGAAGGCTCTGGGGAAACCTCAGAGCAGCCTTCCAGTACCTGAAGGGGCTACAAGAAGGCTGCAGAGGGACTGTTCCCAAAGGCCTGCAGGGACAGGACCAAGGGCAATGGTTTGAAATGAGAGCAGAGCAGATTCAGATTGGATGTGAGGAACAAGTTCTGCACCAGGAGGCTGCTGGAACACTGCAACAGTTTGTCCAGGGAGGTGGTTGAGGCTCCATCCCTGGAGATATTCAAGGTCAGGCTGGACAGGGCTCTGAGCAACCTGCTCTAGTGGAGGATGTCCCTGCCCATGGCAGAGGGTTGGAACTGGATGATCTTTAAGATCCCTTCCAACCCAAACCATTCATTGATTCTGTGAAGACTTTGGCTGTGGTGGCCTTATGAATTTGTGAGTGCTGCACAGGAGTCAGTATTCCTCCAAAATAATCCAAGACAAGCAAATAACACCACCAAAATCAGTCCTGAGTCTGTGTTTCTCTATAAATCAGGAGATTTTCTATTAATACTAATGAAAGAGTAGCATGTGGAACAATCAAGCACTCATAGGTAGCAAACCACTGAGCAGAGCAACTTAGAGAGTGCCCTGAATGCACCTAAATCTCCACACAGCTACACATTTCAAGTTGTGCAAGTGGCTAAATGCTGACCGAGTTGGGCCTCACGTAGTAACAGAATGGGACACAGCACCTCGAGGGGCATCTGACTGAGACTGTCTGATACTGAATTTCTCTGCTTTCTTAGGTGGAGTTTCGGGGTGGGAGGGTTTGATACCTTGCACCTAAGCTTGATAAGCCTCACGTCAGCAGGAGCCTTCCCCTCCAGTTGAAGGGGCTTTGGACAGGATCCTGGGTATGCAAAGAGCTGCAGACAAGTCTGTATTGTAGTCAGCCTTCATATTTAGATGGTAATGTATATTGCTCATGGTTATTATGAAAATGATTCCAATTAGAGATACCAGATGCCATGATATGAGGTAAGCTAAGGAAGCTGTCTTTAGCCCTATCATTAGCAGAAAATGGCTGAAGCAGTTGATATTTAAGGCTGCACACAAATATTAGTCACTAAAAGCTTTGCAATATGGTTTCCCTAATACTTCATCTCTAAAGCCAGCAAGAAGCTGGAGATGTAAAAATGCTGTTATCAATATTGTCCTTCCTTCAAGTGAATTCCTCTTGTTAATGTTTGTTGGCATCTGCTTGTTAGAGACACATATGGGTTCGTTGAGCTACCTAAACCAAACCCAAACAAATCTGTTCTCAGTGCAGTGCCTTTGAGTCAGCACTGTTCTGGGAGCTTGGAGGTTCCCTTCCCCGTGGAAACAGACCCTGGACATCCACAGGTAGATGGCATTTTATTGTCAGTGAGGCAATGTTCTCACCGACAAGTAAAAGTCCGGAGATGAGGAGAGGAAGGGTGAAAAGGAAGGGACCATTTAACCCCAAATACTCAAAGTCCTGCATATTTCTTCCCCTCTTTCTGCCCTATTTGCAGCAACAACCTTTTCTTTCTTTTTTCCCCAGTGACTAGGAGACCTGGAGCAGGGCTTGGGTGACATGTACCCAGCCTCCTCTTCCTGGGTGGCATATCAGCAATGTGTTGACACCAATCATGATAACCAGGTTTTGTTCCAGTGTTAAGCATAATGATAATGATGTAACCTTAGATAGTGCTGTATTGTAATTACACAGTTGTGCCAGTTATTACATAGTTATAACACAGATCAGCTTCTTGATCAGATATGCCCAGGAGCTTCTTTTGCTTTACACCTAATGTAGGAACAGAAAACTAGATCCCTAATTAACTCTGATTGAACCCTGATTAGATAAGGGAGTGGGGCCAGTAGGCACCAAGCGGGCGGGGAAGTCAGCCCGTACGTAGATATGTTAAGCGTGTAGGCACCATCCTGACTAGTCACAGGAAAGAGAAAGGAAACTCCCTTTTCAGGAATTGATACCTCCCGACAAGCACAAAGGAATTAGCCCAGACTAGCCCTCAGAAATTCAAGAAACTTCTTCCCTTCCCCATCTAGCCATGCCCCCACCCTATTAAGATGAGATTCTCAAGCAATTCACCTTGGGAACAGATAGATCTCTATCACCCTCTCCTGCCATCACGGAAGGGAATTGCACAGAAGACAATTAATTCCTCCTAGGCACTCCCCCTCACTCCCTTTTTTCTGCTAGAAGTGGTGAACTGTTAGTGCTTTGCAAACAAAGTCCACTTGACCCCTCAACAATTTCACTGAGCACATGATTCAGTACAGGGGTGACTGAAGCCAGACTTGGCCAAGTCTCTGGTGGACAGCCGAAACCTGCAGAGCCACAGATGTAGCTGAAGAGAACACAGCAACCATTGCGCTCATGGGACAGGAGACACGCAGCTGCCATCTCACCTCTGCAGAGCTGCACTGGCTCCACAGCAGCCCAGTTCTGCATGCAGATGTTAGTATGCTTGGTAACAAAACCAACAGCCCCCAAGGGCACCCTGCTAGGATGTGTGTTGTCCTTGCTTCAAGACCAGAAGTGCACATTCACACAGCAGCTTTGCTGACTGGATGCATTTTGCTAGGAATTATTAATGGCAGCAAGTCAACAACTCTAGCTTGTTTAGAATCTCCTAAGATGTAACTGCTTCTACTGATCACACAATGGTTTGAGTTGGAAGGGACTTCAAAGATCATCGAGTTCAAACTTCCCTGCCATAGGCAGGGACATGTCCTACTAGACCAGGTTGCTCAAGGGCCCATCCAGACTGACTTTGAACACTTCCAGGCCTGGAGCCTCCACAACATCTCTGGACAAACTGTTCCAGTGCCTCACCACCCACATGGGGAAGAAATTCTCCTTAATGTCTCATCTAAATCCACCTCCTTCCAGATCAAAGCCTCTGCCCTTTGTCCTGTTACTCCATGCCTTTGTAAAAAGTCCCTTTCCAGCTTCCCTGTAGACCCGTCAAATACTCAATGGCTGCTCTAAGGTCTTCCTGGAACCTTCTCTTCTCCAGGCTGAACAACCCCAACTCTCTCAGCCTTTCTTTGTAGGAAAGGTTCTCCAGCCCTCTGATCATCTTTGTGGCCTCCTCTGGACCCACTCCAGCAGTTCCATGTCCTTCTTCTCTTGGAGGCTCCAGAGCTGCCCCAGCACTGCAGGGAGGTCTCAGCAGAGCACAGCAGAGGGGCAGAAACCCCTCCCTGCCCCTGCTGCCCGTGCTGCTGGGGATCAGCCCAGGACACAGCTTTGCACCTCCCAACACCCCCAAGTCCTTCTCCACAGGGCTGCTCTCCATACATTCTACATCCAGCCTGGATTTGTGCTTGGGATTACCTCAACCCAGGTGCAGGACCTTGCACTTGACTTTGTTGAGTTCCATACGGTTGGCATTGGCAAACCTCGCAAGCTTGTCCAGGTCCCTCTGGATGGCAACCTAACCTACCGTGTTCAAAGAACTAAATGAACTTGAGATGCTCTTAAACAACTTTCTTAGCCATCTGAGGCTGGTTTTTTACCCCTGCATTCTGCTGCCATATGAATTGCTAACCTGTGTTACAGAGCTCTGACTGCCCAAATTCATTACATTTAGAGTCCTTGACCACAGACATAAGTGCAAAAGTTCCCTAAGAGTGCTCCCAGCTGCCATGGCTTCTTGTGTCACCCTGAACATGGGAGGGAGCATAAGGCAGGGGTTTGCAGAAGCATGAACATCCAGTTCCTGCTAGGTGAATGTCATACTGACTACTGTGAGGGCTCTAAGCTTGTGCCTGCCATGCTCTTGTCAAAGACTTTAAGTCAGCTTAAGTCCTTTAGGCCAGGTTGGGCTATTTGAGCTGGGGGGAGGGGACAGATCTCAAAGGAAAAATGCTTCACTTTCTAAGTCACTTGAAACCATAGAATCACAGAATTGTTGGGGTTAGAAAATCGCTCTCAGATCATCCAGTCCACCCATTGACCCAACACCACCATGGCCACTCAACTACGGCCTCAGGTGCCATGGTCACACCTTTCTTGAACCCCTCCAGGGATGGGGACTCCACCACCTCCCTGGGCAGCCTCTGCCAGTCCCTGACCACTCTCACAGCAGAGGAATCTTTCCTCCTCTCTGCCCTAACCCTCCCCCAGCACAATTTCAGGCCGTTTCCTCTCCTTCTATCACCTGATCCTAGGAAGATGAGACCAACCCCCACCTGGCTCCAGCCTCCTCTCAGGGAGTTGTAGAGAAATATTCTGTCCCATGTCACAGCCAACTTTAAGTCCTTCAGACTTTCATATCATAGTATCATAGTATCAGTCAGGGTTGGAAGGGACCACAAGGATCAGCTAGTTCCAACCCCCCTGCCATGGGCAGGGACACCCCACACTAGATCAGGCTGGCCACAGCCTCATCCAGCCTGGGCTTGAACACCTCCAGGGACGGGGCCTCAACCACCTCCCTGCACAACCCATTCCAGGGCTTCACCACTCTCATGGGGAAGAACTTCCTCCTCACCTCCAGCCTGAATCTCCCCACCTCCAGCTTCCTTCCATTCCCCCTAGTCCTATCACTACCTGATAGCCTGAGAAGTCCCTCCCCAGACTTCTTGTAGGCCCCCTTCAGATACTGGAAGGCCACAATTAAGTCACCTGGGAGCCTTCTCTTCTCCAGCCTGAACAGCCCCAACTCCTTCAGTCTGTCCTCGTATCATCCAAAAACCTCTTTGTTTTACTGTCTGTGCCGTGGACACTTCCCTTGGTGAGAGCTGTTTACGTGCTGAGTATCAGGTTTCAAAGTTCTTTGATATATTAATTAGCTGTGTGGTGCAGGGAAGCATGGCAATCATTTTCCTTAAAACCCGGGGAAAATGTATTCATTTCACTTTTGCAGTGCTCAGAAATGGCTTGAGGGTTCCATTTCACACACACGGCTGAGAACTATCAACACACAGCCACAGACAGGAGCTGAACTTGGAGAGCTGCCTGCAGGATGGAGCTTCTCAAAGGTGAATGAGTGAAGTGCACGGAACCTGTCTGCAGGTACAGCTGTGGTCAGCCTTATCAGCTTGATCTGGACCACGTGAGGGAGTCTTAACACTTCCAAACTCTGACACCTTTGTCCCTCGCTAGCCTGCCTTCTCCCCTCCAGGAGGACAGATCACCCCGAACCTGAAACTTCTCTCAGATTTAATCCCAACTTAAAAGCCTCAGTTTTTGTGATTGAACAGAGCAACGAGCACACAGCTCTGAGCTGAGGAGGAGCCTTCCTGCATGTCTGAATTCAGGATATGCTTCCATGCTCGGCCGAAGCAGAGGCAGCGCCGTGAGAGCTGAACCACCTTTCATTTGCGATTTTGCCGGTTTCAGGGCAGAGGAGCTGATAGTGACACAGCAGCAGAGGTATCCTGCAGACCTCTTAGGACTTTGCAACAACCACAGAGACTCCAGCACAAATAAACTGCCTGATGACACTGATTTGGTTTGTGCTGAGTAAGACCTTAAGAGTGAGATAACCAACCCAGCTCCAAACAGAGAGCTTGGCTCTACACTTGTTCTGCTCCAGTCATTTTCACCTCGCAGACAACAAAACAACTTCCCACTTTTGCCTCCTTTACAGCCAGAGACATAGTGACAGAAAGCTGTAATAAATGGTAGAGAAAGTGGCTGATTTGTGCTTCCAGCACTTGAACCTCTGAAAGAAAAAATGATGCTGGATTTAGAGCTCCGAGGACAGACTCTGTAAATACAGTGCTGCCTTTTTCCCTTCTCCACGGCCCGCAGTTCTTTTACCAGGGCTGGCTTCTCGTTCTGCTTTAACAAATCATCGCAATTTCAGCAAGCACTCCGCTGACTGCCAGTGCTGTGCTACCAGGAATTTACCAGAATTGAGAAACTTTCCTTCTGCACAGCTAAATTACCTCCTGCATGCCCGGATCTGTTCAGTTCCGGATGACGTACCAGAGGCTCAGTCCTACCCTGATACTGGGCACTGTCTCTAGGCTCTTACAATACGAGCAGCTCCAGGGGTTTAGAAGTGGAGAGGATGGGTGAACGCTTTGGTTCCACGAGGAGCACTCTGCTGTGCATCTTGGAGAAGAAACAGAGCCCGGCAGGATGCGTGTGCGCCGGCAAACAAAAGCACTTGCTCATCCTGTATCAGCTTTTGGAGGCTGAGGTAGAGTTCTGTGCTTTCTGACACGTCAGCTCCAAAAGCACCTTCCGCAGGAGGCTGCATCCACGCAGCTCACAAATTAACCCCACTTAAGCGGTTTGTAAAGTTAGCATCAAACAAGATGTGACTGCTGTAGGCAGGACCATGGAGATGCCTTCCTCTAGAGGCCTTCTGGGGAGGTGAACTGCAGCTACAGTGAGGAGATGTTGCGTGAAGCCGGAATGAAAGTTCTCCTATTAGCTGCAGCGCTTAGGCTCAAACTTGTATTGGCCTGGGAAATAATACAAATGCCATTTGGAAGCCTATGCTGGCAACATTTGTGACCCACTTCGGGCTCCTGTCAGTAATCTGGGAAGGGACCTTTGTTCCCATGGCAGCCCATAATTTCCTGACTGAAACAGTTCAGCTGAGCCCTGAATGACAGAGTCAGGCATTTGGATGCTTATCTTGCTTCCAAGTGTTCCGAGGTTCCTCATTTCTCACTTCTTGCACAATGCCCCAATCTCGCTGGGAAGGTGAGAACTGCATGGAGAAAGGAATATAATTGCCTTTTTTTTATCATTATTATTATTATTATTATTAGCTTAGGATCCAGTCCCGCCCTTCTGCGTTGCCAGCTTCCCCTCTTATTCACAAATGATGATATACATACAGCGAATTATATAATTATCAGCCTATAATTACAGGTATAGAGATATATACATCCCCCTGGAGGAGAGCTGGGCTTGGCACGGACCTGCTCGCACCTCCGAGTCTGGAGGGAATTCGTGCCCATTCCGAGCTGCAAGATTATTTATTTATCAACTGCTTGAGACATTTCATGAAAAATGAACCCAAAAGAATCCTTTGATTCTGTTTAATAATGCTGCAGAAGTATGTGAGCGAGCAGATCCAGGCACGCAGCAGCCAGCCCTCCTGCGCGGGCTGAGGGCAGAGAGCTTTCCGTGGCGGCGAGCGGTGGGGAGCGCGGCTCTGGCAGGGGATGAGGAGGCTGCAGGAGCCATGCTGATTTGTTCAGGGAAGAGGAGATGCCAGGCTTGGCAGGGTGATCAGAAGGCAAGGCTGAGACAGCGGAGTCAGCGCTCTGTTCCCATAGACACCTTCTTTTTCTGAAAGCTTTAGACAAGAATTAGTTTATCTTGTGCTGCCGTAACCATAGATAAACCCTCTTGCCTCCCCACTCCCTTCCAATGCCTCCTGTTGTCACTGGGGCAGATAGTGATTCTCAGCTGATAGAAATCAGCAAAGCTCCACTGATTTTTAACAAAGCTGTGCCAGCTTCTGCTAGCTGAGGGTCTGCCTGCATGCTCCTCTCCTTGAAAAGCAGAGAATCCAGCAGGCAAAGCTGCCCTACGTTGGATATTCAAGTTGGCTCTTTTCCCTTTGTTCTGTCTTTCAAATGCTGCTCCCAGTCACAACTGCTTGGGTGCCCTCAAGCCTGCCGTGGGGCCTGAGCTGGCTGCTACCCTGGTGCAAATCCAGGGGAGCTCTGATCGATTCAGATCCTTACTCGGAGGTACTGCAGTGCCGTGGAAGCACCACACTTGTGCCAGCCCTGATTTGTAAATCCCATCGTGTGCCCCGTGCCTTTCCAAGAGTTTATTTGCAAACAGACAGGAAGAAGCTTGGTGGCTGAACAGCCTGGTTCCAGCCTGTGGAGAATGGACTGAGCCTCCACCAGAAATCAGCAGCAGACACTTGCTAATTACCATGGGTGGCCAGTTCACAAACTTCAGCAAAAGACAAAACTACCCCATTCAGCTCCAGTCTCCCAGTCTGATGACATCATTGGCATCATTATGTTGTGATATGCCAGATGGGAAAATTTGAGGTGGGGATGAAGTGAAAATCCTGGCTACACCTTTTCTCCAGGCTATCTGCCTCTCCATCACTTTACAACATCACAGAGAGGCTCAGACAGCTTGACTCTGCCATCCCCAGCTGGTTTGGACCCAACAGATAAATGCTGAAGCACCAAGAATCAATAGGTGTCTCCGGCATTGCCACAGGTTGGGCTGCATAGAGCCACCCTTCAGTTAAGTCATTTATTTAAGCTCCCTGGTATATTTAAGTAGAGAAGGAAGGCAATGCTGTGAAGTCTGTAATTCCTATTGCCTGGGAAAAAAAAATAAAAGCAGCCCTGCATCAAATGCTTATTGAAACTGAAACATATGCATTAACATATGGCAGAACTTCACTTACTGTATGTTTTAGTGCAGAGCTGATGAGGAAGGCATCTGTGCTGAGAGCATCTGAATGGAGGCTCAGATAATGAGCAGGGCTCAGAAAAAATACACTCTGGAAGGTTGGGATGTGTCAAAGTGCCCTGCAGTTGATTTGTGTCAGGGCTGAAGGAATACGCTCAAGCCTCCATGCAGGTGCACTGCTGCGCCTCGCTCCCTGCTCTGGGACCCGTCTGAGGCTTCACGTGGCACCGTGGGCACTTGCTTTGGAAATCCTGGGCAAACGCTAAACCTGAGACGCATGGCTCCACACCAGAAGTGCTGACACAACATGGGAGCTTAAGCAAGGGCTGGTACAGTATTGCTGCCTAACAAAGAGCAAATTAACTGCAGATCTTAAACCTCAAGCCCAAATCTGGGTCCACGCTTGGAATTCCCTCAAGGACAACAGCTCTTTGGAGCTGGGGTTTTGGGTTTGCCCCTTCCACAGCCGTGCTGCCTGGCACAGTGGTGAGCATAATCCCTGTCTTCAGGGAAGGGACACTAAGAAATGAGAGCAACCTTCCTCT
Source organism: Picus viridis (assembly GCA_033816785.1). Lineage (NCBI taxonomy): Eukaryota > Metazoa > Chordata > Aves > Piciformes > Picidae > Picus > Picus viridis. Next base: position 12,249,699 of record CM066598.1, read on the forward strand.
TGCAGAGAGTCTCACCCCACTCATACAAACTGGCAAGGTCTAGAGCAAGCCAGGTCTCCTGGTTCTGAGCTGCCCCCTGCATGCTCTGAGCACTAACCATTTCTCCTGCACAGAGTCAGGTACAGCTGTGTAAAGCCTCTCAGAGGCTTTTGCTGCCAACTGCTAATATTATTAATGGGCACTACAAAGCCACATTGTTCTACACCTATTTACTGGAAGTAAGATATGAGGATACCAGCTGTAATTACTTCACTGCCTTAAGGATAGAAGTCTTTCTTTCTGATTTGACCACAGCAGAACATCTGCATCGCTCAACCACAGATTACCTGGCTCCTGGGAGATGCTTTCAAACCACCCAGTTGCTGCTCAGTGACCCAGAAGAAAGTTTACCACCTACTCACAGAGCCTCATTTGGAAGTACTGTGCCTCTTGTGAAGGAATCTCGAGGTTCCCGAGTACTAAATGTGTGAACCACTTGTGCACCGCTGTACAAATCACAGCTTTTGATAGCAAACTGCACTCCAGGGATAATTCCCTGTCCAGAACAAAAGTGATTATTGAGGCTAAAAGTATTTAGCACGTGTACATCGCTTTCCAAGGAGGCTTTTGCAGGGGAGCTTCCAGGCACAGTGCTTAGGGACATGGTTTAGTGGTGGACTTGGCAGTGTTAGGTTTACAATTGGACTCAATCTTACAGGTCTTTTCCAACCTGAACGAGTCTATGAACTACAGCAAACAACTGGGGACGACTCACACTGTGTGCTTTTTGCTTCCAGAAGTACCAAAAAGAGTGATGCAGAGAAGCGATCACCGGGTGCTAATCAAAGCTCTGTTCACTGAGAGGGCTTGAACTTGTTGCATTTCCATTTTCACCTGTACTGAGGAAACTTCTGGAGGTCCTGCCATCGAGAGATTTCAGTTTGCAGCCTTCAAGCAGGAATATTTTTCATTCATTTATTGCACTCCACCCAAGCACAAGCTTCTCCTTCACAGGAAGGACAGCTCACAGCTCGTCTCCTTGGGGGCAGAACTACACAAAGGTTGTCTTAGTTCTGCAGGGTAAACACTGAGCTGCAAATGCCCTGGCTGGAAGAGTAAACGTGCTGAACTCCCTTCAGCTGAGGATGGCATTACTCCTCCTCCTCCTCCTCTGCTCAGTCTGTGCGCTGGAGGTTACCTCCCACAGAAGCATAATAGGCAGGAGCCACCCGCCTGCCTCCCCACCACCACTTTGAGACAAAATCAAGTCAAGTCATTTCAGGTCTTTGAAGGCAGGTTTGTGCTAAAGACCCAGATTTTATGCTGAAGTGGCTGACACTCGTACAATGTGGGGGATAAGGGGTAGCCTTTGGCAGCAGACAGCCGAGGGTTGTATCATCTTCAGCCAGCGCCGCAAGACTTCCCGGAGCTTGTCTGCTGGCACCTCGCATAAGCCCCCGACTTAAATCCACCTTGACTGAGGAAAGAGCAGAGTAGATTAGGTATGCACAGAAGGATACAAACAGACATTTAAATGTCTGCTCAGGTGGCTGAACAACCCTGTGGAGAGAGGCTGGGTGCTTCCCTCCAAGTGAGGCAGAATGGTTTGGCACAGGCCAGGACACTGAACTCAGCTCTCCTGGGTCCCAGCCCAGCAGTTCAATCCCAGCACCATTAGTCTCCCTGTGTATGGATTTGTCTATCCCCTATGTCTTTTCCATCATCTCTAAACTTGAGTGACTCCTATGACTAATGTGATTGTAAGTCATAAAACATTAAGTTATGACACAATCAAATCAAGGCCAAGAAATTCATAGTTAGGGTGTAGGCTACATTCTTAACTCAAAACCAGAAAAGCAGCATTGCAGGGTAAACAAAAGGATGAAGTGTCAGCCCTCATTTTTCACTTTTTGGGCTCTTATCAGTTTGTATCAATTTAAGCCCTCTTTAAGTAATTTCTTTGACTTCTTTTTTTTCCCTTTTTTTTTTTTTTTTTCTCCCCTCTAGGAACTGAAAATTATTCTGCTTTGAGGTCTGGAACCTGCCATACAATAAACACTACTTAATTGGGACATGCTTAATAGGGATGGCCACTTTAATGGGACATCTCCTAGGGAACCTATTTATGTTAATGAGCCTGAATGACAATGACTGTTTCTTAAGTGGGGCAACAAAAAGGAAAAAACCTTCGCTTAACAGGGATGCACTCAGCTGTTACTACTTTGTTAAGTGTTTAACCAGGTGTTAAATAGGTCTGAAACTCTGAGCTGCCAGCCTTTAATTCAAAACTGGAATATTAAAGCATTTACACCCCGCTGAAATGTGGTGGTTGTGTTTGCCTAGGGGTGGTTAGCACAAAGAAAGGGGCAGGCTGCTCTCAGCTCCGCCAGAGATGGAAGTACTCTTCTCCGAAGAGCTTAAATAACTCTTTTCTCCATGTCTGGGACTACCTGCCTATGGATTGGATTTCTTCAGAGATTCATTGCAAATAAAGAAAAAAAGAAATAGATTTTAAAATGATGTATTTATAGACACTATCTCTATGTGTAGAGAGAGAGATGGTATCAGAAATAAAACCCACCTGCCCTAATTCTGAACCCTAGGTTTTGCCCTCTCGCCCCAAATCTTTCCTCCTCTGCAATCTGAATAGAAAGATGGGAGCCAAAAAAGTAAAAATAGGAAAGCTTCTTAAGTCTCAAGTGATCCTAAGATCCCTAAGAATAGATGGCTGAAGACTTGCAGGAGCCTCCAAAAGCCTGTAAGCCATTTTGAAGGTTATTCTCCTGCCGAAGCTCTTTTGTGCTGGGTGGTTTCCTCAGAAAATGCAGGCACAGGTTTCGTGGGGGGGGGCGGACAAGAGGCCACGGCAAGGAGCTGTCTCGAAAACAAAAATCCCATCTTAGACGACAGCTACATAGATTTGGGGACTCTCCCAGGCAAACCAAGACATCTGATTATGCCATTGTATCCTGCTTGGCAAAGGAGAGAGTGAAGGGAAGTGATAGACGTGAGGGGCAGATGGAGTTTGCCTAATGTGTCTGTTCTTTTCTTCGCTGCCTTTTCAATTTAAGAATGTAGCAAAATAGCAGCTGCTCATAATTTCATGAATCAAGAAGTATGTAAATTTCAGCTACAAAATTTAGTGCATAGTTAGACACACACACACACAAAGAAGTGGGGGGGGGTGGGGGGGGGGAGGAAAAGAGAAAAGATCTTGCTTGCATCTACAACTTTCTTAATGGTGCATGCAAATGTAGCTGCCAGGCCTGGTTCTCCTCTGGGTTAGGAGGAAACCAAGAGGGGTTCCATCGATTCCACTGTCATCCTGTAGGATAAACTGGTGCTCAAAGGGCTCAGCCAGGCCCTGCTTCTTGCCCTAATAGAAGGATGAGCCTGGCATGAAAGGCTTCTTGCACAGCCCTGAGCTACCATGGGAACTGTACACCATACCTCCGCTTCTAGGCTGCAGACTACACGACCAGATCAGATCAAATCAGATGGAGGTGAGGAGGAAAGGGGTTGTGAAAGGTCTCCACCAGCAGGAAAGCCAGAGCTGTGCCTAGCTACCTGAGGATGCTGACAAGCACTGCAAACTGAAATGGAAATCACACTCCTATTTCAATCCCCAGCAGCCCTCGGATCAAAAGCTGGAAAAAAGTGACTGGAATTGTATCATCCAAAGGTAGGAAACTGTTCAGGAGCCGAGGATCAGGGCCTCCATATCCTCTACAGCTGGTTCTAGTTTTCAGACAAGATTTACTAAACACATGTAAACCCTGCCTAGCTGTTTGAATACTTCTTGTGCAAATAACTTCCTCTGTGGTCAAGCTGTTTCTCTCGGATGCAGGCTACGGATCTGTGCTTTACACTCCTGCCTTTTTACCCTTGGATTTCCACCAGTACCAGTTCACACCCAGAGTACCAAACTGTGAAGAAGGGAGCTGGGTTTGGCAGCAAGAGTCAGGAGAATTGAGAGTGCAGAACATGGAACAAAGTCATGGTAAAGGGCAGAAGTCCTCCCTGGCTCAGCTCCATCCCAGGCAGTGGGGCAGATCCTGAGCAGCTGTAAACAGACACCGAGCTGAGTGTCTCACGGGAGGTGCAACTGGGGACAACCTTTGGTCCAACAGCATCTGACACAGGCAGAACATTTCAGCAGTCCTGGAGGGTTTCTCCTGTGTTACACCCTGGAGTGAGTGAGCAGAGCACTGGTCTCTTCTCCAGGTAAAGCTGCCCCACAAGGGTACCTGCTGAGCCTCGGGAAGTCAAACCTTACACAGACAGCAACAAGCTGAAACTGATCAGGAAAAAAAAAAAGCAGGAGAACAGAGTTTTGTGACAGATATTTTACTGCAATCATACCAAAAAAAAAGCATTTCACATACTTCAGGAAGGTATTGCACGTGCAAAGTTACTGTGAATCGTCTTCTTGTTCAGTTCCTCCATGGTCTGTGTACTGCAGTGCATGAGACACAGCACAGGACAACTATGAACAAGTTTATTAAAAGAGCTCAGGCTCCTGTTGACATCACCAACCACACAAGTGCTTGCTCAGGGTTGGTGTGATCTTATCAGCCTCTCCTTATATTTCAGGTTACCTACTCATTCCTTCTCCCTGTATATCTTTCATTGTTACAAGAATTCAACTCATGGGCAGATCTGGGAGATAAATCTGCTGCTCTGTTTTGGGAACATGGCTCTAGCTCCAATTTTGCAGACTCCGTTCAGGCAATGCTCCCTTTGACTTCAGGGATTTTTTTGCCTGAGTAATCCTTTCAGAATTGGACTCTCTCTGATTTTCATTTACTTAACAACTTGGCATCACATCTGTAAAATATTAGCCTGGTAATGTGAAATATCAAATTAGATTTATGCATTCATCTAATCTATACACCGAGCCTGATAGTTCTGTTACGCTGCACGGCTGCAATCCTAGGCTGTCTCTGTCACTTCACCTTTATCCTGATGATGTAAGAGAAAGACAAAGTGAGGCTCACAGACCACACTCGGTAGCCCAGGCATGGGAAAAGAAAGCCTGAAATTTTAAACTCAATTTACAATGAATTTCTTCTTTGGGTTAAGCCAGGTAGATGTTTCTCCATCCATCGCAAAGGAAGGAGAGCGCGCGCACACCCAAAAGCTAGCCTGAAATAATCAGCCAAACGATGAGCTATTAAAAGCAAAAAAGCAGGGCAAAAGAGACACTCCAACTGCAATGTATTCCCTAAAAATCCTTGGAAAAAGACAAGCAAGTGATTGTTTTGTTCTCTGTTGCAGTCTGAAAAGTAAAAAATGACTCCTTCATACGTGTTCCCAAACTGCATTTATAAACACTTCACATAACTAAATGAGATTTCTTCCCTCCAGGTTGGCTGCCCTTGAACATTCTTCTCCTTCTCACAGTTTTAAAGCTTTTTTTGTTTTTGTGTGTGTGTGTGTGTGTGTGTGTGTAATCCTTTCATGAAAGCAGGTTTTATGCACATGGCCCCGGTTCAGGCTCCAGCCCCACGCAGCAGGGCGTTTAGGAACAGGTTAAACCAAAGTTTTGCACATGCTTTGGTACTTGAAAAACTGACTGCTTGGAGACGAGCCACTGACATGTTGTTCTTCCATCTAAAGCCCATTCACTCCTCTTCATGAATGCTTTCCATTTGTTTTACTCTCATCGGGCCAATTCCAGCTTGTTATGTACAGGGTGAGCACCACAAGGTTAATAAGCTGTGGTCTGCACTAGCTTGCACCCCTGGACGTTCATAGTGGTCCCACCAACTCCCTTAGAATGTGTTTGAGTTTATAACAGGTTAAAGCTCCAGGCTGGGACAATGCCAAGCAGAAGCAAACAAGGGCTTGCATATAAACATGGAGAATCATGGCCAGAATCTGGCTGGATCTCTTTATTGCAAAGGAGAAGGTAGTGTTTGGAGATAAAAAAATCATGTGGATTTTTACCCCCTGATTAGTAATCCATCACCACCCAAACAACAAGCAGGAGATGACACAATGCTGGGGGGAAAAAACATCCATTTATTTTGTGCATGCCACTAAAAAAGTATGGATTGATGTCCTGTCCCAAGTGCTTTGGGTCACCTGTGTGTGCTGTGACAAGCACCCTGCACCCTTTCTGCAAAGCAGCAGGCTCCTGTGGGACACAGCATTGGCTTTGGGTCACCCGTGTGTGCTGTGACAAGCACCCTGCACCCTTTCTGCAAAGCAGGAGGCCCCTGTGGGACACAGCATTGGCTTTGGGTCACCTGTGTGTGCTGTGACAAGCACCCTGCACCCTTTCTGCAAAGCAGGAGGCTCCTGTGGGACACAGCCTCGGGTTTGGCAGCATAAGGCAGCTGCAGTGAGCTGCTGGCTTCCCTGCCATCCCAGTTTTCTCCTTTTCTGCACCGATCCACAGTTGCTGTTTCCCTACCCAAGCATTCAGGTGCACAACCCCAGTTGTGTTTGCAGCAAATCCCAGCTGAGCCAAGCCTTCTTTCTAAGAAGAGACGTGCTTCCCAAAAGGAAATCTCACACTCATTGCTGGAAGACAAACCGCCCCTGACATGCTCCACACCAAGTACCACAAACGCAGCTTCCTGCCTGCCCCGGCAGCTCCGGCAGCCTGCTCAGGGCTGTGCAGTGCGGCGGTGCCAGCCCTGCTGGGCACCTCCCATCCCCCCACACCTGTCTCTGTGTCCTACACACCTGCCTGCCTCTCCTTGCCTGGCCCTGCCTGTCACAACCGGGCCCAGGTATGGATGCCTCTCCCCTTGGCACCATGTGCTGGAGATGGCTGTGCCACCCCGGGATGGCTGACACCCATGGGGGACACACCGCAAGGGATTGTGGGTGGCGACAGGCCAGGACAAGGGCACAAAAAAAGTTCAGCTGGGGGAAAGGAGGCATGTCCCTTTCTTCCTGTCCCATGTGAAGACTTTGTGACTGGGAAGTGAAAGAAAAACCTGTTCCCCTTTTCCTCTTCCAAGCCAACTCAGCTCTGTGCTCACACACTTTATGGCCCTCTCTGGAAGAGAACCAAAGGGATACTGGGAGGTGTGGGAGCAGCCTCTGAGCTGCTTTATTTATGTTTCCCCTCCATCTCCTTCGTGCAGCTTCCCTGTTCTGCAGCCTGTGAGATGCAAGTGCCCAGCAGTCACCACAAGATTTGTTTCTCCTGCTGGCCACCAGTATTTTACAGAGGGGAGAAACTGGGGGGGGGGGAGATCCAGTGAATTGTTTCACGTCATGAAGAACCTTGTGGCAGCAGCTGAATGCAGCTCCTGTCCCCAGCTACAAGCAGCCCTCCTGCCATAGGGGGAGTGGCACCAAGAGAGCAGGAGTCATCCTAGCTGGGGGTCAGAAAACAGAAAGGGATTTAAATTAATAATGTTTCTGATTCTTACTCTGAAGTAATATGTGAAACATGGGACCTAAGGATCCTGCAGAAACTGGGAGAAAAACCTGGCTGGGGAGGAGTTTGGGTGGAGGGGAAAGCAGAGCCAAACTGGATTCCTGACTGAGCAGGGAGTTATGGGAAGAGCAAGAACCTGAAGTGAGGAAGCAGCTCATTAAGTGTGTTGGGAGATTCATGATGGGAAGAACAAGAGTTAAATACAAGGTAAAATGAATGTGCAAAAGAACCAAACCCCAAAACGCTAAAAGAAGTCAGTAAAGAGGTAAAAAAATAAGTTAAAGGCTCTGAGTGAGAAGAAAAGGTGGGAATGTTGCCTGGGAACATAACCCACTTGCTTGCCTCCTAACCCCTTTAAAGGGCAGATCAGAACAGCCCAAGTGGGAGAGAAGAGTGCTGGCAGGAGCCGGAGCCTTGCCCAGCCAAGAGAGGACTCATCCTGATACCATCCTGCTCGTGGCTGAAGGACAAGGCAAGGCCAGGGCTCACCAACTCAGGCTGGTAAGAACCACACAGCAGCTTCAGTCTGGTGTGCAGTGATTCACTGCCAGCTTCACGAGTGGATAATCTGATGGGTCCTCTTCTTCTCTAATTCTCCTGATTGCCCATGGGTACGGTTATTACTTAGCTTGGCCAGAACATGACCATGCACCTGGCTGGAATGCGCCCCGAGAGCAGCAGCTACTCAACAGAGATGTTTCCAACGTGTGCTCAGCCTGGGAAGCCCAACTCAGCTCGTTAGATGTCTTCCTCCTTTGAGGGTCTCCCTACAGCACAGGGCAGAAAGCACTGCTGCAGTGTCATCACTTGGGTTTGTTGCTGTGGCTTAATCCACAAACCCTCAGTGCAGATCTGTTGTGGGTTGTGCTGGGTACTTATAAATGTCTCCAGAGTTACACAGTGAGTAACCACAGCGCCCAAATTCACTCTGCTTTTAATTGTGGCTGTTTTCCCTGCCCTCTCTCAGAACTGTTTGCTTCTCTTCCACCTACCAGCCTGCAGCTCTCACGGGGTTTCGTGCTTAGCTCATGTATGTCACCACCTACATGATCTGTGCTATAACTTTCACAAATGATTCTGTTGCTTCACAACCAGGGGCCCTGCAGCTGAGTCTCCTCTCTCTGCCAGGGGACATACAGGGAAGAGTGGGCAGGCACAGAGGATCCCTCTCCCAGCTTCCAACCATTCTCTGCTCAGGGGTCTCCTGAGTTTCTATACAGCATGTTCACATCGCTGGCCAAGTCCTTCGGCAATTTATATGCTACAAAACCTCTGGCTACTACAGCAGATATAAATCAAGCAGAACTGGAGTCAGGGACAATAATGGGAAAAAAAGTATCTGTGATTTGGAAGACATAGATTAGTTTCACTCTTAATTTGGGTTAAATCTCCCAGCAACATAAATTACCTGTCTGGCTGCCTCTGCTCTCTGCCATCCCTACAAGTCTCACTATGCAATGGCAGTGAGCAGAAAGAGCACAGCTTCCTTTGCTCTCAAATCCAGTTTAAGAGTGGACAGGGTGACACAATTCCCAGTGGAGAGGGATGGCACTTGGGAAGGAGGCACTCCGATGGGACAGGCAGCTCGGGATGAGAAGCAGCTGAAGTGCAAAGGTAAGAGCCATGACAGTGAGGGAATGGGCTGGAAAGGAGCAGACAAGGAATAAGATAAGGAATTCTTTGTGGGAACTGATCAAAATTTGGGAATCAATTTAAGTGAAAAAGAGGAGAGGAAGTGACAAGAGGCCATGGAGACTCAAGGTTACAGCCGTGCTGGGAGAAGCACTCCCAGTGTCCTGGCCAACCTAGACTCACCAAGACAAACAGAAGCCTAAGTCTAGTGATTGCAATTGGATTTGTGGACCAAAACACCTTAATGCATGCAGAGTGCTGCCCAAAGGAGCACCTGTGACAACCAATTGTTTCTGACAAGTTTGGGACCCTCAGAATAAAGGTCCATTCTCTTCAGCATTCTGGGCAACGAGACATGAGACATGAAGCACAAGGCGGCCAATGGCTGTTGATGGCCCAGTGCGCAAACGTGCTCAGGAACCATCCGTGCCAGGGACACTGCATGGCACAAAGTTAAAAGGGAACAACTGTGAATCAGGTATTTGCTTAATTCCTAACACGGTGCCTGCATGGATGCACCTGGGAGAAAGTGAAGCAGGAATCTGTGCAACATACTTGGAGAGCTTTCTGAGGAACTCTGAGTCCTCACTGTCATTTCAGATTTCCAGCTCCAAACACGCTGTGCTCACTGTTTCAGGGCTCTGTCAGCGTGCGCTGAAAGCAGTTAGCATTTACACAGCTCAAACCCAGCCTTAGGAAAACCTTCCTCAGATGAAGAGGTGAGGCCGACTTCTCAAATCAGAATAATCCCAGGAAACTTCATTCTAATCATCTTCTTGCCAGAATGCACCCACTTTTCCAGGGTCCTCCCTGCACCCTGCACAGGTACCTCTCAGCAGGAACACCAAGCGAACTGTCGCTTGCTCTGAGGAGCTCTGAACCCTGCGGGGGTCTTTGCAGAAGGCAGCCCAAAGAAATCCAGCACTCTGAACAAACAGAGCTGTCATGCAAGATTTCCTCGGGCTTGCTGCCACACAAAATGGCAAAGAAGGGACTGGATCCTGCACGGAAGACAATAGGAATTATCGGTGCGCAGCGTTTGTCTTCCGGCAGGGTTAAGGTTTCTCGGCACTTCCTAAACTCAGCTGTGCTGTTTATGCTCAGAGCGGCACAGCTGAAAGCTTTGGGATCCAGCCACGGAGCTCTCATTTCCAAACGGCGATAACGCCACGAGACCCAGCTCCTGCAGCAAAAAGCCTGCAAGGACCTCAGAAGTACCCCAAAGCGTTGTTTCTAGTGGGATCCGTTTGTTACCCCATGTGACGGTCACCCCTCTTTCTCCACAGACGCGAACCTCCGCTTAACACATTAGTCTCGTAAATACTACCAGAGGGGAGGCTGCGAGCTAATACCTACCAAATGTGTTTGAAAAACAGCACTCGATTGAAAACTTTGGATTCTAACCAGATGTGCTTCCAGGGAACGATTCAGGTCAGATGCTTTTGTCTCCTCCTTCTCGCCGTGCGTGCGCGTTCAAAGCAGAGCGTTCCCCTGTGATTTATTGTACCCTGACTGTAAGCCCCCAACCTAAACCGGCACCAGGATACTTCGTCCTCCAGGCTTTACACACCTGCAGTCCAAACTAACAAGAGAAAACATCCCCACGGCACGGCAGGAGCCTTTGAAATGTCTTTTTGCAGTTGCTTGGACACAGAACAGACTGGTAGAGCAGGGAGGCAGCGGAGAAAGGGTGAAGACAGGAACTCCAGCCTCTTTCATCTAGAAAGGGGGGACCATGGAGAGATTAGAGGAAAGGATTTTGATTAGATCACTGGAATGTGAAACGATGCTTCCCAGGATTAAAATCCTATTTTAGGGCTACCAAACCGGTTACACTGTCAGTCAGGATGCGGAAGCTTGTGGAGCTCTGTCACTAACAGGCAGCTGTCACTCAGCAGCACCCAGCACTCCCTTGTTGGAGCAGCCCTGGCCAGGCACCTCACACCTCTCCACCGTCATCCCAGCCACCCACGCGGAGCCACCAGCCCAGCAATGTGCTGCCAGCCCTCCAAGTGTGGCACTTGTGGAAGACAAGGGGCATCCGTCTCACAGGGCATCCCTCTCACAGGGCATCCCCGAGTCCATCCCCACGACTGCCACAGGGGCTCTTGGCTGTGGCTCTTGTGGAGCACCTGGCCTAGCTGGCCGGGCAGAGGCCTGACACTGCCATCACCCAACACCATTTGGTTTATCCCCAGGGCAGCCAACAAGCCGAGGGTCTGTAGTCGTCAGGCTGATCCTTCCGTGGTACCCATTAACATAAACCCCGCCATCGCAATTAGTATCTTTGTAAGCAGCAGCCTCAGCAAAAAGTGGAAATGGAGGCTGGAATCAGGGCGCTGCTCCCAAGGAGGCCGGTGGCAGGTTGGGAATCGATGGGCAGCGATCGCTCTGCCGCTGTCCCCACCGTGACTGCCCCACGACAGACAGAGCCAATTCCAGGTGGTCGCCCTCTGACCTGAGCGAGTGCTGCAGCCACTTGGTGATCAAAGGCAATCTGAGGACAAAAATCGACGCTCACTCACTCCCCAGGGAAGGCATATTTGCCTTCTAGAGGAATGGCTAAACTGTGGGGAAAGGAAAAAAAAAAAGCTTGGTTTTGTTAAAATCCCGCAGCTTAGCTCTTTCAGAGAGGACCAGTACACCTCATAGGTGTGCACCCCACAGGTTTGCCCCTTTCCCAGTAAGGACACAGGGACTGCTCTCCTGGGGAGGGTACCAGGGGACTGCCCGTTGTGCATTGGGTTGGTTTGTGGAGATGAGCTTGGTCCAACACTCTGCTTTCCAGGAAGGGCAGAAGGGGAACTGCTCCTATTTACAGCAGCATGGATGTTTAGAACAAAATAACTTATTTCACTTTTTAATCTGCGTTTCTATGGACATCCCGCGCCCAGCCGGGATCTGTTTTTCCGGCCCCACCGCGGTTGTCCCAGACAAGGCAGCGGTCAGCGGCTCCGCAGCAAGTGCCCGGCGAGCTGCGCCCGGTCCCTTCCAGAGCCACATCCGGCCCGCTCCGCACACGGGGACCAGGCCCTGCCACGGGCTCCGCCGCTGCCGCTTCCCTCAAACTCTCCTACCTAGCCCGTCTGGCCCCGCCGGCTGCCCACCTCCCTCGGGCCTCCTCCACCACCCGTCGTGCGCGATGTTCTACCCCGGATCCACCGCACCCGCGGGGATGCGCGGGCAGCGCAGGGCACGGCGGGTGCTCCGCGCTGCCACCACTGCCACCCCTCCCTCCCCGCTATACTCCGCATTGCCCCGGCTCCGTACCGCCCGGTTATACCCCGCACGGCCCGGCTGCACCTCGCGTTGACCCATAGAACCCAGCCCCCGCACCACCCGCTTGCACCCCGCACTATCCCCTTGCCTCTCGCACTGCTCCATAGAGCCCCCCGGCCCTTGCCGGCTCCGCACCGCCCGACTGCCCCCCGCACTGCCCCGTGGACAGCCCCCTCCCGTCGCTCCCCGCGGCTCTCGCTCGCACCCCGCACTGCCCAGCTCGGCACGGCCCGGGTCCATCCCGCACTGCCCCATCCAGCCCCCCGGCTTGCCCAGATGCGCACTGCCCGACCCCGCACACTTGCGCCCCGCATCGCTCCACGAAGCCCCCGCTCCCCCCCCGGCCCTCTCCTGCGCGCTCCCCGGCGGCGGCACGCGCGCTGCGGGGGGACGGTGCGCGCCCTGTCAGCTCGCGCGGGCGCGGCGCCCCCTCCCTCTCTGCCCTCCTCGGCCCCCCCCCAGCCACCCCAGCCGCGCGCGGTCTGAGTCCGTGTTCCGGGCGGGCGCGGGCTCCAGGCCGGGATTTGGGCGCTCCCTGCCCGCCTCCCTCCCCCTTGCCCCCCGCCCCTCCTCCCCCCTCCCGCTGGCTCCCTCCCTCCCTCCCCCTCCCTCCCGGCTCCTGAACTCCAGCCCCTCTCTCTCTATCAGCCGCTCACTCTGTCTCAATATGTCTCAAGATGGCGGCCAATGTGGGATCGATGTTTCAATATTGGAAGCGCTTTGATTTACAGCAGCTGCAGGTCAGGGCCCCCGCTCGCCGCACCGGCCGGGCCGCGCCGCCGGACCCCCCCCCCCTCGCTCCCCTCCTTCCCTTCTCCGCCTTCCCTCGGGCCCGGCCTCCCCCTCCTCCTCCCGCTGCCGGCCCGCGCCGCCTAAAGGGAACCCCCGCTCCGCCCGGCCGCGGCGCTCCGCTCCCTCCGCCTTCTCCCCCCCCCCGCCATTGATCACCGGCCCCATCGGAAATTGATCCTCTTTGTTCAATTCATCGATCAGCCCAAGATGGCGCCGGAGCCGGCGCTGCCGGGGCTGTCGCCGCTTCGCCCGCTCCGTCCCGGGCTGCTCTCTTTCCCCGCTTCCCGTTCCCCCCCGGCGGCCGGGGCCGTAAAGGGCGGCCGAGGCGGCGGGCGGGCGGCGGGGCTGCCGGCGGCCGCTCCTCTCCCCGCGCCTCTCTGCTTTCCTGCCCCCCTCGCCTGCCCCTTCCCGCCGCCGCTTCCCCGTCGCCTTTTCTCCCCGGGAGCCGGGGAAAGTTTACCGAGTGCTGGGACTTTGTGTGGGGGCGCAGGGAGCCGGCCGGGCTCGGCGTGCAGGCGCGGAGCGGCGGGGGCTGGGGGCGCTGTGGTGCCGGCCAGGCGGGCGCTCCCCGCCGCTGCCCAGCCGCCGCCGCCGCCTCGCCTCGCCGCGGGGTGCCGGCCCTCCGCTGCCGCCGGCGGGCAAGGGGCTCCGGCCCGCCGCGCTCCCGCCGGTCCGCTGGCACCGCGCCGGGCAGGTGCTGGTGGTGGGCAGCCGCCGCAGGCGGGCAGGGGGCGAGGATGGAGCCGCTACGGGGTCCCGCGGGGAGGGAAGAGGGCGAGCGCCCGGCCTCACTCGGCCCCGGGAGGGGGTGTGCGGGAGGACAGGGGCAGCGCCCAGCGGGGAGGCCCCCGGCGGGCACGGGAGGCCGGTGCGGGGCCGGCTGGGCGCGGGGGCGTCCGGCCCGGCGGGGCATGGCCGGCGGCGGCGGCGGGAGGGCAGGCTTACATAATTCACCGGCTCCCCAGCCTCCCTGCCGCCCAGCATCTGACAGATGAGCGGAATGTTGATGCTGTACTGTGCTGGCTCACAACAGCCTAGAAGTCTTGTGTCCTCCGAGGAGAGTCCTTGCAAACCAGCTTCCCTTCACCCCTTGGGTGCGTGCCCTGAGGAAATTGCAGATCCAGTGTTTAATAGAATTGCTGGGCGATAGATAAGGCCTGGGCGGGTTGGGGGGGGGGGGGGGGAAGAGGTTGTCAAAGGATGAATTGGTGCTGCTCCCGCCGCTGAATGGGATTGCAACATGCGTGCTTCTCCCAGTTGATTGGTGCAGGAAAGCGCTGCCCTGCCTCTTCAAACCCTCCGGTGCCTCCCGTTTAAATAAATTGGCTCGAAAGCCACCGGCTGCCCACCCTTGGCCCCCTCCGAGGCGGGCTTGGTGGTACCTGGCCGAAGCCCTGCGGCAGGCGGAGACATGGTGCGTTGATGCTGGGCAGAGCCGCAGCCCCGCTGGAGGTGAGGGGATGCGGCCGGGGGGAGCCGGGAAGCGGGACCCGACGCCCTCCCCTCCCCTCGGCGTGGCTTACAGGGGGTGAGCCGGTGGGAGCGATGCTGAAAAAGAAAACAACCCAGCAACCCCTAAAACGGGAAGTGCTGCGCAGGGTCTGTGGTGTGAGGCTGGTGCCTGCTGACTTTCAGGTGCATTAGGAGGTGGGGTAAAGGAGTGTTTCGGTTCAGGCTTTTCTTTCTACCCCCACCCCCTCCCCTTTTCGGGTTTTATTGTTTCTTTTAAAAGCTTTGGATTAAGGTAGACTTGGCTGAACTTTGCTAACTTAAAAGGGTTCTTAATAGTGACCCAGAATACCTACAGGAATAGAGCAAATGAGATCCAGATGTAGGACTGTATAAAATAAAATGGATTAAATTAAGATGTAGTTAAACAAGGTCTGACATCTTTAATTGTGGACTCTTGCTTTTGCCTCTGTGTATGTGTGGTTGTACTTGCTTAGCATAGGAAAATAAACGCTCTGCACGTCACTGCCGTGGCGTGAGATTTAACAGGGAAGGAGTCCAAACGTTGCCCTTAAAAATAAAGCCTTCAGAAACGCTTATTGATTAAAATGTATTACCCTAAAGTATCTATCGTGGAAATTAAATTCTAAGAAGTAATGAACGCAGCCCAGTGGCATTTTGATAGATTGTTCTCTTCTGTGAATTTTATTTTTTTTGTTAGGGGGGGGGAATAAAGCTTACTTTTATCATAATTTAATTCCTGGGCACACTGTAAAACCTGTTGTGGAGTATCACCCTGCAAAGCTTCCTCTGGTTTTTGCAGACTGCATGTGACAGTCTGACTTGAACAGCTTGTGGGTTCTCCTTTGAAGCCTTCTGGGAGCAGCGGCTTAAAGTTGCTTGAACGATCTTCATCGCCTGCTTTTGGGGGGCTGGGGGTTGTTGGTCTGTGTTGCTGGTTGAGGCTGCTCGCTTCTTGGCAGCTTCACCGGGCACTGGGTGCAGCACGGAGTTTATTAACTTGGCAGCCAGGCTGCCTGTGGGGAGTCCCGGAGTGACCAGAGATGCGGAGAGCACCTCCATCTATATGCTGAATAGTTAATTGGTTTCAAATTAGCCGTTTATGTTTTTTTATCCACCCATCTGCACGAAGTGGTAGTGTAATATTTACTCCCACTTGCGGATGAAGCAATATGCTATAAAAACTATCCTTACTGAGCATGAAGTTCAGCCTCAAGACTGTCCATCCCTCCCTCCCTGCCTCCCTCCCCCGTCATTCATTTTGAGTAACGTATTTCCAGGGTGGAATTAGAGAAAATCAAAATGCTTTCGTCTGCACTTCCATTACCCTGTTCCGGGCGGGGGAGGCACACCAAACAAAACCAAACAAACCTGAAGGGATTTATGCTTGACACAGTTACAGCTGTGCCCGGTAAACTCCAGCTCATGTAGCTCTGGATCTCGGTGGCTTTGAAGCTGTCTTTCTTCTGCATAAGAAAGTTGTGAGGAGCTGAGGCTGTGCAGTCAGTCCCCTGTCGCTGGCAGCCAGCGACGTGCACCCTGCCTGCTTGCAACTTCCTCTTCTGCCTTCTGTTAGAAGAAGACATTTAACTGTTGATGAGCTTCGACCTGCTATGTGATATCAAGCAGCAGGTTTCTCGAGTTTTTATCAATATTAATTAAAAACAGAGCTGGGAACACTTGAGGGTCTGACTCTTTTAATTATTTATTTCCTTTCGCTAAATAAGCTCTTGTTTGTAGGGAGAGAGATTTCAGCAGTTGGAGGCAGGATTAAATAATTCAGAACTTGGATTAAAGAACAAAAAGGTCTGTTCACAAATGGAATATGAGATGCAAAAATGGCAGTTTTCTGCAGGTATCAAACGTGGCTCTTTGCTTGAGACTCTCCCTGAGAGGCGTGCAGCTGAGCACTTAACCCTTCTCCCCAGGAAGGGCTGTTCCAGCTCCTAAAGAAACGATGGAGCTAGGGTGGCATTTCTGCCTGGTTTGTCACAGGGCTGGAGATGGACCTGTGTTTGCGAACTGAGGGCAAGGGAGTGTGTAGAGAGAATATTGGGGCAGTAAATGTGAACTGAATCCCTGGGGAAGTGCTGTTGCCCCCCAGTTAAAACTGTTTGGGGGGGGAAATGTGATCTGAGTGAGCCTGCCGTGCCGCAGGCCAAGGTTGCGTGCTGCGGTCTTGTCTGGACATTGTAGTTTGTGGTGGCACCTTCACCATAAACCCAACCTTCTACTGGAGAAGGAAAACGATCTTCATATTCCTGTGGGTCTGACATGCAGTCCTCTGAGATTGTGCTTAACCTTTCTGAATATCTGTGTCTATTGATCTGTACCAGAGGAGAGAGCTGGCTCTGCCAGACCTTTTTGACCAGCAGTGTCTATGAGGAAGTCCAGCTTGGCTCTGGGATCTAAGTGGAGTCTGCAGGATGAATAGGAGAAGTTAATACCGTTTGAAAAGTTAACAAACTATCTGTTGAGGTAATTTGACAATAAAGACAAGGCTCAAAGTGTCACCTTAGCTTTTAAGGACAGGCACACACTGGCACAAAGTGCAGCTTCTCGATGCTTGTGAGTAGGAGGCCGTGGCTTGTTAATGTCAGGATAGGGGATGAAAATCTAAAGGCAAATTTTGCTCAAGTGTTTCTCTCTTAAAATCTCATCCTGGTATTGCATCATAGATGGTCGAAGTAAGGATGGGGTATTAGTCGAGTGCATGCCGTGACTAATTGGTTAATGTAAACCATTGATCTTACAGCATTATAAAATTTGTAACAAAATCTGGAGGAACTAAGCAGCAATGAGAAGCTTTTAAATACTGAAGTGCTTCTATTATTGAATTGGAACCAGGTGGAGTTGTTGGCATCTCTTCGCTGGCTCTGCCTGTACCAGAGCACAAGCTGGTTTGCTTTAGGTGAAGGAGTTAATGTGCTCCAGCGGAGGTGGAATCGGCGCTCACGTCCCGGTGTCTGATTTTGTTTAGCTGTGCAGGTCGCTGTAGAACTTGCAGTTTGTCCTACAAGTAGGCAGAGCTTTGCTGTTAATAGTGGTAGCTAAATGTGCAGCAGGAAAAGAGTCTATAACTGCTGTAAATATGCTTCTGCTCCCTCCAGCTGATCAGAGACCTGCAGGAAGATGCAATACAGGGAACCGAGGAGGATGCAAAAGCTGAGGCACTGCTGCCGATGTACTCTGATAGTTGCTGTTTCCCTGCAGCAGGAAGCTTTGGCTCTTTGTGGTGGCGTCCCTGGACGTCTAACGCACATTACATCCTCGAAGAAAGGCCCTTGATGTACTTCTGGCTCGAGAACCTGGCTTTCATAGGATTCCTTGAATCTTATTCCTTGAGTTCTGTTCCTTGGAAAGAACCTGTCTGGAAAACATTCCTATCCCTCTTTCCTCTTCCTCAAATGAAATAATGCCCCTCTGAAACGTGGCAGAGGCAGTGCCTGTGTCAATCACGCTGCTCTCGTGCCAAGTTTGTGGTTAGCTGGCTGATGTCCTGAGAAGTGCGGCAGTGAGGGTTTAAAGTGTGCTGATGGCTGGGAGATGTGTGAGGAAGGCTTGCACCCCTTGGCTGTGTCCAACTGTACCACGTAAGTTAGGGCTGAAACATTTGCTGCAGGAGAAACGGCACGCGGGCGAGAATTCCAGTGAACAATTATTCTTTATTCCCAAGCTGATTTGTAATGCAAAGAGTGGATGTAGAAAAATGCATCATCCAGAGTTTCAGTTTGCTCACACGGAGGCTGCGAATGAAGGCAGTTGATTTAGTGGCTAGAGAACAGATCCATGTGTGGATGCTTAGTATTTTTCAAGACGCCAGCAGGCAGTGCTCATTGCCTTGTCCTTTTGATGGAAGCAGGCTAGTAAGTTCCCATCTTGCATATTCAGGCTTCTCTTGCACGTGTTACATTTTATTCCTTCCTTATCTTTCTTCTTGGTTGTTCCTCATACACTTCACGGGCAAGGTGTTGAAAACGGGACCCTTACTAGGTTGGGAACGCAGCAACAATGTTCCAGCGCTGCATGCAGGAGGGGAGGGAGCGTGTGAAGCTGGGAGGGAGAAAGCCGAAACTGGGTGGTGAGCAGAAGGCAAGGAGTCTAGGGCAAAGAGATTTGCACAGGTGTGGTCACACAGGGTTGTAGATGTGGTGGTGAGTTCACCAGGAGATGTGAGAGAAAGTTAGAGCTCTCAATTGCAATAGTAAAGCTAGGATAAATCCTACCCGATTTGTGACTTGGATGTTCTCAGCTAGCCTCTGGTTTGGCAAGGCAGGTAAGTTAGTAGTAGTTTGTGTTTTATTGTTAGCTACAGTGAAGAAAATACAGTGTATTCCCTTGCTGGGCTTGTGAAGAACATGAAAATGCATAGGGAGGGCTGAATATTAAACACAGTGTTGCAGGTGCTGGGTGTAGGTTGGTGGGTGTGGCAGTGGTCTTGCCTGTTGTCCAGCACAAGGGGCAGTTCTGGGACAGCAGCAGGCAGGAAGGAGTTTGTGATAGAGCTCCTTGATCCTGCTCCTGTTTTGACTCTGACTGGAGACAACAGTTCTCGCTGTGCTCTTACAAGGTTGTTTCTGTGATGTGCAGAGTGAAGTGTTTAGCATGAATCCCATCATTTCTCAGTGTGAAGGAGCTGAGGCTGGGAGATGGCCTGACAGCTCCATGCAGGTGTATTACAGTGGCCCAGGGTTGGAAGTTGGAGCCTTTCAGGCCAACGCTTTTTGCCTTGCTGGTAACTTGCACTCTTCCTTGCCTGGCAAAAATTTAATGCCATTGCCAACAGCTGGGGTAATAAGGCAGTTTCAGTGAGGGCTGAAGTTGTGCTGTTGTTTCATGAGGTGGAAAGAGAGGAGCAGGGGAGGCGCTTATCTGCCTTCTGGTCAAGTTCATGGACCCACAGCCATCAGTTCTGACAAAAGAGGTAAATATGATTCTGTCTTTGAAAAGCTCAAAAGCAGATGCACAAAAACATTTGAGCTGCTGTACTGAGATGCTTTAAAATCTTCTATACCTTTGTGTTTCTGGCTGTGAGCTTTTTGAGGCATGTGAGGATGTAGGCCATGGCTGTCTCTGAGGCTTTTTCAGAGGAGTTCATCCATCAGAGCTGAGCAGCCCTTGTTGCTGATTTTTGTGTGGAAATGTATCTTTGTGAATGAGCAAACTTGGACATAACAGCATCTGGCAGTGCCACTATGAGGCTTCTGTGAGTGAGGTGAGAGTTTAAATATTGGTAAAGGGCTGGACTGATGTCAGAGTGGAGCTGGGCCCTTCGTTTTGCTGGCTCCAGTGCTGAATGGTCAGGTGAGCCCAGGTGTGCGTTGCACATGTATGCAGGTGAGACCCAGCTGAGGGCTAACTCCTGCAGGCCTCCAGGCATCCCTCAAGCCATGGAGATTGGAGGGTCCTGTACTGCTGTGTTACTGTGTCACTGTGGGATTGCTTTAGGGGTTTGGGGTGTGTGCATACAGGGAACCTGAATCACTTCTGATGCTTTCCTTGCTGAGGAATGTTGGCTTCTGCCTGCAGCTCACAAGAGACAAGCTGAGGACAGTGGTGTTGCAGGGAGGTGAAAATAAAAGCAAGAGAGGGGGAAATGATGCTGTTTAAAGGCCTGGGTGGGATAGAAGGAAGTGAAGAAAGGAAGGAGTTAAGGAGTGAGCTTAAGCCTAGGACTTGGAAATGAAACTCTTACTGCAGTGCAGTGTGGGGACAAGGAGAGCTTATTTTAGCGTTTATATAAATATTCGGCAGTGCAGCTGGGCAGTGTGGAGGGGCTCCCAGCGAAGGCTGGGCTCTAGTGTTGCAATCAAATCCAGCTCACCTGCGCTGGCTGACCTATAAAAGGATAGCCTGGGGTTTGCAACCACACTGTGCCTGTGGAAACATCCTGGGAAGATGTATACAGGAGATAGCAGGGTGATGGTTTGACTTCTGTGGGCACTGACAGGCTTTTCATGTTGCCCTGTGACAAACAGGACTTAAGTTCTTGCTAGCTTTTTAACCACTTCAGGTATTATGAATAGTAGAAGTGTTCTGATTGTCCTGCTTGTGGGAGAGAAAAACAGAAGAAGAAAGAGGCAATTTAAAAGCTTTTGTCTTCTTTATTTTAAAGAGAGCCAGAATAGATGTATCTTGGGTAGTGTTTTACGTGGAAGTGCCCTGGCTTAATTCCTACAGAAACTGAACTGTGAAGCTAAAAGGTGATGCTGCAGATGATGAAACATGGGTGGAAGTTAGATGAGTGATGTCTTACTCCTCCTGTTCTCTCTGGTACTCTGTGAGGTGTTTGGTGCCGTGTGGTGTTGCTGATGTTTTAAGGAGCACAGAAGATTGCTCTAAGCAGAATGGCTTGCATCAAAAATCTATACTTCAGGCAGTAATGCTTATGGGAACTGGTGCTAATGCCCAAAGCCTGAAACTGGTGTGGATTCAGTTTGAGCCACCAGGTAGTAGTAGCTTCGAAATAAGCTGGGAGTTTGGCTTGCTGCGGCAGTGGACGTTGTCTGTCCTGAGCTCTGCTGTGGGTCTGCTCCAGCCTCTGAGCCTGTCACCAGGCCTCTGCCTGTTGAATTCTCTGTCTGGAAAACATTGATAATACTCCTCACTGCTCTTTGAGAGCACTTCTGAGCTGCAAGGTTGTGAGTTAGCACTTACTATTCCTTTTTGCTACTACTTAATTCTGTGCTATGGATAAAAAAAAAAAACCTTGTTGTGCACCTTTGTTAGGTTTCTTTTTAAATGGATTGCACAGAGGCACTCTTGAGTGCTTTGCAGGCGTGTTGCTGGAAGCAGTGTCTGTGGAAATGAATGTGAAAAAAGAACTGAGTAGCTGAGTGTCCTGAAATAATACTGTTTCTGATTGGTGCTGGATCACTGGGAGAAAATGTTTCCTGCAGATGATTATAAAGCCATCATCTGGAGTCGCTCATTCATACGTACACAGATCCTCACTTTACCTGCGTGTTCTTTGGTAAACTGTTCGAGGGCCAGACCAGGTTTCCCTTCAGACTTCTCTGTACATTAAAGGCTGTTTAAAATGTACATTCAAGGTGCCCAGCGGTATAAATGTCGAATTTAATCTTTGGCAGTTTGTGGTTGCATCATTTAAGCCTGCAGTCCTTGGCCGGCTGTCCTCGGTGTGAAACAGCTCCCTGTTTCAGGAAGACAGGCCAGCTGGGGTGAAGGAGCATCCCCAGTTGGCAGCAAGGCTTTTCCCAAGCCATGAGGACTGACAAGCCCCCTGAGTGGCCAAAGAGAGGGATGCGTTCAGAGCGGTTGCTGTGCAAGGTGTTAGAGTCGTATCTGAAGGCTGCAGGCTTTTATTCTCAGAACACTTAGGATGAGGCAGCTTGGAACTTTTCCTGGCAGCGACTTTTATCTCTTATCCAAACTGTTCAGGCTTTGTAGTCTAAGTATCGATAGCCTGCTAAGGCTGTCAGCAGGGTTAGAGGTTATGATTTAGATGTCTGCTTGTGCCATCAGAACTATTGATCAGCTCCTCATTTTGCATGCCTTTGCTTCCCGCATAGCGATGAGGCTGGAGAGGTGCTGCGCTGCCGGCTGCCGCTGCGGGCGGGTCTGCTGCGCTCAGCTGCCTGAACTTTGCAAAGGTGAATGAGCTTTATCCCTGTTTAGCACAACACAAAGGCCCTGACCCAGTAAAGCATTATCACATGTGCTTAATTTTGAACACATGCGTAGTGGCAGCCTTCTGACCGAGCTTGGGTGGGAAGGAGCTGCCTGTTCTGACCCGGCCCGTGGTTAACTTGTGAGGAGAGATGAACCTCTCTGTACTGGTAAAGTGGCTTCTCACTCTCTGCCTTTATCTCATGTTTCTAATCAACTTAATCCCTGTTGTTTCTTTGATGTGAAATACAAATGCTGTCAGAAGGGCTCAATAAAATTTATACTTGTGTTTTGTCTGTAATTATTTTCCATTTCAGTTTTATTGGGTATTTAGACATTTTATTGCCTGTGCATGTCAGAATAAATTTGTGTCATGTTATCAGTTAAAGATGTCTGCTTAATTTTCAGGCAGAAATAAAATGTAGCCTTTGTCTGTGATTGGAAACATGATCTGGTTCATTTTGTCTGCAGGCTAAGCATCTATTTTTCTGTTGCAACTTCTGTGTGTGTGTGTGTTAATGTTGATAGTGCTTAGCTTGGCTTTGGTATGTCTGGTATGAGCGTAGCTGCTTGTCTAATACTAATTGTGGAGCTGGGATGATATTAAACATTTAAAAACAAGGAGCCAGTTGTCTTGCAATTGATTTTCTGTGGAGACACCTCTGTAGTGCCTTACGTGAGGGTTTGATGTATTTTAAGTAAAAAGGTTGTGACTACCCTGCTGACTCTTCCCTTCTTCCAGCTCTGTCTTGGCTCTCTCAGGAGCTCTGGCTTTCTTTTCCCCAGAGGTTTTGGCACGTTTTCTTTGGCATGGAGTCTTGCTATCGAAATTTTTGGGATGTTGGACAAGGGCAGCTTGCTAATACTGTGTCTTCAGCTCATCTCCCCGCTGCTGTCACAACACCCTGCCTGTTTTCCCAACCAAACGTGCGTTACACTCCTAATTACTGCTGAAACATGGAATATCTTTTCCAGTCCTTTCAAAAGCCACTTGGTGCTGCTTTGTAGGGGTAAACTCAGGGGGCTGCTGTGCTTTTGCTTTGCAGGATAGAAGCAGCATTAGGTGTGTGGTGAAGCAGGCAGCAAGGAGGGAAGATTAGGTCTGTGTGAATTTGTTTTCCTGACAAAGAAAGCTCTTCTGGTGCGAGCCTTGCCCCACAAGACTCTGTCTGTGCTTCTGATGGTCCTTAAACCCTGCAGGGCTGGGGTCTAATTCCTTGTTTTAGATTAGGCTTTGACTCAAATTAACTTGCCCTACAAAGCCAAGCTCTCAGTTTTACGTATAAAACATTGTTTGCTGTTTTCTTGTGAGGAAGAGCCACTTCCAGGCCTTTTAGGTATGTGCAGACAGAGCTGGGTCAGTCCCATAACTGGGAACTTGTTTTGTTACAGCTGTTTTTTTCTGTGCAGTGCCTGATGCTCCTCTCTGACTTGGAGTCCTTTGTGCTCCATGCCATCAGCTCGTGTGTCTGGAACTGTGTGGGATTTTTTTTTCCTTGGTGATATGTTAACTACAGCACTGGAGGATTAAAACAGCATTTTCTCTGTGCTGTGATCAGCTTGTTTGAGATAAGTTCAAACCCGTTAGCATCTGAGCTGTCCTGGCGTATCCCGAGAATAGTTAGTTCTTTAATGTGCCAAGCTAAGTAAAACTTGATTAATGTTGCTCTCTGGGATTTTCTGTCCTCTAAATAGGACTTAAAGGCTAAAACTGGAGTGTGAAGACCTGCTTGGACTAGGATTAGAACTTGGTGGTAGTTCAGATAGTTTTAGGGATCTTAGGAAGTGGTCACTGTGCCCCAGAGCTGCTGGATCTGCCACCTTTTCCAAATGAACTTTCCTGCAAGGGAGCTGCACTGAAAAGTGAGTTTGGGACTGGGGCATGCTCTGCTCAGTCACTCGGTGCTGTGAAAGATGCTTTCTGTGCTTGGCTGCTGCCTGCTGTGCCAAAGGTTGTTATGTCTTCAGTCTCCTGCGCTTGCAACTCCTGATAGGCTTTAAGGTCCTTGCTGGTGAAAGGTGATGGAAGCAGGAGGTCTGTATTGGAGGCTTCCTTTTGGAGCACATGAGCAAGTGTGGAAGCTTCTCATACATGGATATATGCAGAAATTGGCATTTTCTAAGTGAACTTTGGTTTTGTGCAGATAGATTAAGTGGCAGGTGGTGAACTACCATGCATGCCCAGTGTGGGGAAAAAAAAACACCTATTGTTTTGGGGCATTCCTTGCTCTCTCTTGTTTGCATCTGGATAGGTCATGGCAGAACGGAGTCATCAGTCACAATGTTTCTGGGACCTGTTGATTTGCTGTCAGCATTTGACCAACAAATCAGGGAGCTAATTTCGGTGGTAAGAAATTCTCAGGCTCTAGCTAGGGGTTTTTAAAGGAGAAGTTGAGGGCTGGCAGCAGCCCCTTTGTAGGGTTTCTTGATTGTCAGCTCTTCATTATAAATTTCCTTTCTAAATAGTGACTTAAGGCCTGACACGTTGTTTGTTTAACTGTCAGTTACACTGCTTTGGAGACCTAATAAAAGCCTTTCAGATCTTTCCATTGAATTAGGCCATCCTTTACCATCCTGGTGACTGAAATAAAACAACTCAGTGTCTTTTGGTCTATCTCCCATTTTTGCTGGAACCCTGCTCAGGGTGTCTGCTGATACTTCCTCCTTGCTGTGACAGTAGTTAGTTCTCTGGTGAAAGGTCACTGTAATAACTTAATTGGATTTTTCAGCTGCAAGGAGTATAAAAATATAATTTTATTAATAGAGTAGCTTTGATCTTGAAGGATTCCAAAACGTTTGCTGCTTTGCATGCAGAGGAATGGTTTAGTTTTACTGCTAATCAATTTTGTGGTGGGGCGTGGAAGCTGGATATTTTACTTAGCAGGTCAGCAGGGGTGAGGAGCACACCCAGGTGAGTGGGGGTTAAATCCAGCAAAGCAGAATTTTGTTCCCAAACTGGAACCTCCCCAGGATCCAGAGCTGAATTGTGCTACTGTCAAAGGTGCCAAGGGTTCTTTCACAAGTGGGCTTGGTTTTGGCTTGGAATCTTAGAAGAAGGCAGGTAGAGGAACACTGGACTGACCCTGCTAGTGTATTGTGGTAGAATTCTTGTGCTCCACACTTACTGCTGCTTTACACAGATGGTTATTGCTGCTTTCCATCTGCTCCTTAAGGAAAAGTAAAGATGGGAACCAGCAGCTTTAACTGGATTTGTAACCAGAACTTGTAGGTTTGATTTCTTCTTTGAACATGCCAGGTGAATCTGGTGGGTACAGGGCAGTGTAGTTGCAAGGGAAGGAGATCAAAGTGCAAATGTGTCTGCACAATATGGGTCATGATAGCAGTTTCCTGTGTTTCAGGCACCCTTCTGTTTGAACACTCTTCAGGTATGTAGCCTGGTATCACCCTGGCAGCTGGCCATGGAAAGGCTCTGACCAAGGCTGACATTATGGAAACCATTTAAGCAAAGTGCTTCATGGCCAAAAGGGATCCTTCGGCTGCTGTTACAGCTTATTTCCAGTTGAAGCGTGGTGCTCTGGGTGTGAATGACCTCACAGTGCCACAGTGGTTTTGCTAAAATCTGCTCCCTTCCACTGTTGGGATGGCTAAAAACTTTGAAATCTTTTGGGGCTGCAGGTCAGATGTGGGAGCTGGCATCAGTTTTAGTGCTCATGGTGATCCTCCATGTCTGTGTTTCTGGAGAACGGTGTCAGAAGGAGCCCCAGAGATGGAAGAGAATGATCTGAGGGTTCCACCTGAGGAAGAAGGAAGCCGAAGGAAAAACTGCTTCAGAATCCTGCCATCCTGTCTGTGGCACTCGCAGAGGTTTTCTTCACCTGGCTGCTCTCTTTGAACTGCTGGATGATTTGTTCTTGCAGGGCCAGTTTCAGTCAGGACGGAAAAACGAGCCTGTCAGGTGGAGAGCTGTTTGCAGGGGTCCTCAGCTGGGTACAGAAGAGTCATTTTATTTCTCCCAGTTGCTCAGCCAGATGTCCCGAGTAGTTTGTGCTAGAAGATGTTAAGTAATTAGATCATTCGGATTCGAGTTAAACTTAATTAGAGCCCCGTGTAAACTGAGTGAAGCTGACAGGTTTTATATGTTGGTCATGGCAAAAATATCAGATGATATAGCTCAGCGTTAGTACAAAAAGATTTCAGCCTCCCTGCCCTCAAATATAGAGGTGTTTAGTCTCCTAATTTAATCCTTAATTAGAACTACAGTTTAGGGATCATGCTAAAAATGTTTTCAAGATCTTGGAAGCCTCACTCAAAAGTGCTCCCATGCTAGTTTAAGTTTCTTCTCCTACAGTCCTGGATCTGAAATAGAGAAGCTGAGAGATAAAGTTAAATGGAAAAGAGGGAATGTTGCCTTTTTTCCTGTGATTTCAGTCAGTGGGTTGATCACTTGCGGTGCTGCTTGACTCAAGGAGGGTCTGAAGAGGTGGCACCATCGCTGCGCTGTGTTCCCCTTTCCTTCCCCAGCTTGCAGCCGACTTGCCTGTTGGGATCGCAGGCTCTGTAAGGTGCCTCGCTTCCCCCAGCCATCCCCTTGCAACCCGAGTTCACGGCCATCGGGTTTCTTTGGTGGTCGTTCAGTAGCAGAGCAGGAGAGAACCTCCGTGCGACGTGACCGTGGCTGTTGCGGAGTGGCAGAGGCAGGCTTGCAGGCGCAGGGCTGGGGCATTAGCTGCACCTTGCAGCGTTTGATGATTGTTATTTTATTGCAGCACTCTGAAGCTGATCCTGGTTTTACAGCTAGGACACATTATTCAGCTGTTTGTTTGCGGGCAGGAGAAGCATATTTTCTGAAGGCAGGTGTTAACAGATCCGCCGATAAAACGCCTGTCTTCTCAAACTGGCTGAAGACAAATTGAGTATTTGTCTCCGTGTGGTGTTCACACTGTTGTTGTGCTGGCTACTGAACAAGTTAACAAGATGATTCTTGTCTTCTCTACCATGTAAACTTTCTTTTTCAGTGTTGTAGGAGTCCAGAGTTGAGAGCTAGACCTGGGGTTAGCCTTGTTGTGCTGAATGCTCTGCAAGCCGGTCACCGTGTTGCTTGGCAGTGGCTGCTGAAGGGAAAAGAGAGACACGACACGGTCCCAGGAAAGGAAAAGCATCCTAAAATTCAGATTCCAGCTGAGGGGATTTTGCAGTTAACTAAAATAGAAGAATCAGTAGGGTTAAAAAAAAAAAAAAAAAAAAAAACACAACCCTGCAGTTATTTCTTGGTAATCCTAAATGATTAAGTTGTCTCGCTGGGTACTGAAAACAGCTCCTTTGCATGCCCTACAGAGTTATTTCATGCAAGAACTTCCCACGTCCCCTCCAGCCTCTCCCCACCGTGCTCGGTTATGTCACTTGTGCGATGCTGGGAGCCTTGCTGTCCTGGCTGGAATCTCGGGCCTGCTTCCAAGGCTGTGTTTCTCACTTGGCAGCACACGATGCGGCTGGTGGGCAAGCTGCCGTAGCCCTTTTTTGTCAAGCATCAGAGTCCGCAGCTGACACCGAATCTGGGGATGAGAGCAGGGAGAGGGAAATGTGTGCAGTGGGACCGAGGAGATCTGCTGGGTGTCTTGCTGCCTTTTTCTGTAGTGACTGCTTGTGACTGATGCTCGGTTCTGGTGCTGATGGAATGACAGACATGTTGCTTTTTTACTTGCTTGGTTTGATTAGCCGGACCTGGTAAGTGGAAAATTTTCAGCTCCTTCTTTCAGTCAAGTGCTACGAGTGGAAAAACTCCAATTCAGGAAAATCCCCTGAAGTTGTGTAGGAACAAAACAGTTTTCTGAAGGGGTGTGTGTGTGCGTGTGTGTGTGTGTTTGTGTAAACACACAAGCTCACACAAGCACAATCTCCTTTCTGGATCAGCTCCCACCATGCAAAATACAAACCTGAAAGTACTATAATTGATTATGTGCAATAGGAGACAAGCACGCAAGATTTTGGGAGAGGGCAGGGTGTGGTCCAGATCTGGCAAAACATTTAAGAAGTGAACATTTATTTTATTTTTTTTCAAAGGTAGGGAAACTTTTTAAACCATGGGTCCATGGTTGGGAGAAGGAAAAGAGCACAGTGAACTGAGCCATCTCCTTTGTAGGGGGAGGTGTTGGGGGAGGAATTGGGAAGAAAGAACATGCAAGTTTAGGTTAGTACATGTTCATGTTCTGCTGGTTTTTTAACTTCATTTGTTTCCCTGGCAGATGTCCCATGGCTTTGAGGCCTTTGTCTGTGTGTGAGAGAAAACGAAGGAGGGCTTGGCAGGCTGCTTTTGGGTTGTGTGGAATAGCTGATAGTCATATTTATAGTGAGTGTTGTCTCTTGGCTTATGCAGCTTTGATAACCAGCAATTGTTCTGTAAAGTTACATCTTCTCTTGGCAAGAGGCTCTCCCTGAGTTTCCTCCACGGGTTCTGTGTTGTGGAGAGGTTTCATCTACAGGTTTTTGTAAAGCCTGAATAGGACTTGTCACATCCACACTATTTAGCTTTCACAGAGTACTTTTTCATAGGCAGCCCCCTGGATTAGACCCTCTTTTAAACTGTCTTCACGCAGTCTGAGCTATTCTGTGCAGCTCTGCTGAATCAGATTGAAAAGAGCCAGTGCTTTAAACAGAGCTAGCAATCCTGAAGTGATATTTCTCTGCACTTTGCAGCATGTATAGATCCGTGTATATGCTGCATCCTCCTCTCAAGGCTCTGCAGTTTCAAGTGATCCTCAGAGTGTTTAATATTGTATTCTTTTGGCTTGCTGAAATTCCCGGTGAAGTTGGTTGCACACAGAATCCCAGCACGGTGAAAGTGTTGAAAGGCACCTCTGGGGATTGAGTCCAGCATCCCTGCAGGGGCACCCACAGCAGCTTGCCCAGGATCACAACTCCCAGGGGGGTTTGGAAGCTCTGCAGGGGAGGAGACTCCACAACCCCTTTCGGCAGCCTGCTCCAGGCCTCCAGCACCCTCGCAGCAGACAAGTTTCTCCTCCTCTTCACAAGGAACTTCCTGGCTTCCACTTTGTCCTGTCCCTGGACCTGTCTGGCCCCAGCCTCTTGACCCCCACAGCTCCTTTAGCTCTTGTTGAGCATTGCTAACTCCCCTCTGGGGCTGCACTTCTCCAGGCTCTCAGCCCCAGGGCTCTGAGCCTTTGCTCCTCCCAGAGCTGCTCCAGGCCCCTCAGCAGCTTTGCAGCCTCCCCTGGACTCTCTCCAGCAGTTCCCTGTCTCTCTTCAACTGGGGAGCCCAGAACTGGACCCAGCATGCCAGAATTGGCCTGACTAAGGCAGAGCAGAGGGGTAGGAGAACCTCCCTTGCCCTACTGGCTGCAGTGTTCACTTACCCCAGGAGATCATTGGCCTTCTTGGCCATAAGGACACTTTGCTTTGACTGCCATGCTCTGCTGGGGAACAATGTTTGTGTGCTGTGTGGGTTTGAACCTTCTGTTAGACTTTACTTTTCCATGTCTGTGACTCTAAATGGATTTATAACTCAGCAGCTTTATGCCTCAAAAACACCTGCTGTAATTGCTTGGAGATGCACTCCGTGGCAGCCTTTATTGCCTACTGTGATTATGCCTCTGGTAACCCTCCTTTGTGGGAGACTCATAAAGCGAGTTTCTCATCATAGGATTCTGAGCAGAGTTAAACAAGATGTGTAGTTTAAAGTGTAAATATCTTTTATTGGCCAAAGGAGATCATTCTGCTGGTCTTTAAACAGGTTGCCCAGGGAGGTTGTGGATGTCCCCTCCCTGGAGGTGTTCAAGGCCAGGTTGGATGAGGCCTTGAGCAACCTGGGCTGTGGGAGGTGTCCCTGCCCGTGGCAGGGGGTTGGAACTGGATGAGCTTTAAGGGCTCGTCCAACCAAACCCATTCTATGAATTAAGTACATGCAGAGTTTGAAGCAAATGATGTTCTTCCCCTTTCACTGCTGGGAGGAGTGTGGAGGCCTTTTCTCCGTGTGTCAGGTTTGTAGTTGAGAGCAGTGTGCAGGGAAGCTCTCGAACTTGCAGATGCTTTTTTAACAAGCTAGCATTGCTTGTATGTACACTGTGCAAAAAGGTTGAAAAATTGCTGCTGAATAGTGCTGCCTGTGTCCAGTTCTGGGCCTCTCAGTTCAAGAAGGGCCTCAGGGAACCACTTTGAGGAGTCCTGCACAGAGCCAAGATGGAGTAGAACATCTCCCTGTGAGGACAGGCTGGGGGAGCTGGGGCTTGGAGCAAAGGAGCCTGAGGGCTGCCCTCATTGCTGGTGATAAAGATGTGCAGGGCTGGAGCCAGGCTCTGCTCAGGGATGTCCAATGATAGGACAAAGGACACTGGGGGCAAGCTGGAGTGGGGGAGGTGCCAGGGGACCAGAAGGGAAAACTTCTTCAGTGACTGTGAGGGTGCTGGAGGCCTGGAGCAGGCTGCCCAGAGAGGTTGTGGAGTCTTTCCAAACCCACCTGGATGTGTTCCTCTGTGAGCTGCCCTGGGTGACCCTGCTCTGGCTGGGGGTTGGACTGGATGAGCTTTTGAGGTCCCTTCAAACTCCTAATGTTCTGTAGTTTAACACCCAGGTGCTGTGTGAATACTGGAAGCAAATTCTGGCATCAGAGGTTTGTACTTTCAGCTTGGCACTGATCTTGTACTTCCCAGTAGAGCAGAGGGTCCTGTGATGTTGTCTGTAGGGTGTGATGGGCAAGCTGGCAGTAGCCTGGTTGTGGTGATGCCTTTGCTAACATAGCAGAGGGGACAGTGAAGGTGCAGAGGATAACCCAGACGTGAACTTGCTCTTGTACTCCTTGATCTGGCCGTCCCACCTGGCGTGCTTCAGGTGGGCATCAGAGCATTGGGCAACTCTGGTTGAACATTGCAAGTGGACTTGGTGTATTACTGCTTGTAAAGTGTTTGCAGAGCTGGCAGGTTTGAGGAGGTGTTATTTATCATCACTTCTAGCTAAAGAGTTCCACCCATGCAAAATTCTGTGCACTAGGAGAATTAGGCTTTTCGGTAGGCGGGTTGTTCTCCAGCTCTCCAGCAGAGGAAAAGGTGGTGACTGAGATATTTTTGGACCTTTTTAAAATATGAAAATAAAATGACTGGGGTTAGTCAGTGTTCTTTGCATCAGCACCTTCATCCTGAAGGATATTTTGGTGGTTTTGCTGTTGAAATTTAGGCTAGACTTGAAAGGAGAAATGGGAGTTTCTCAAAAGAAGCAGGGAGCTGTGGAACAGTAGAGATTGGAGTTTAAGTCAAAGAAAATGAGTGTGGGGTGCTTGGTACTGCCGGCCTGGTGTGTCTCAAATCAAGGAAGCCAAGCCTGAGAGACTTCACTTAGGGTCTGCAGAACAGGTTTTCTGAGGAGCCGCTGGGGAAACCTGGGATTATTTAGCCTGGAGGAAAGGAGGCTGAGGGGAGACCTCCTTGTTCTTTACTATTCCCTTGAAAGGAGGCTGGAGCCGGGTAGGGCTTGGTCTCTTCTGCCAAGAAACAAGCGGCGGTACGAGAGGAAACAGTCTCAAGCTGCACCAGGGAGGTTTAGGTTGGGTGTTAGAAAGGGTTCTCTAAGCCTAGAACAGTCTGTCTGTGGAGGTGATTGAATCTCCACCCCGGAGGTGTTTCAGAGAGGCAAAGATGTGGGGCTGAGGGCCGTGGTTTAGCCCCAGACTTGGTAGAGTTAGAGCGTGGTTGGACTGGAGGAGCTTAAAGGGCTTTGCCAACCCAAGTGATTCTGTGATTGTGCTGTCTGGGACGTACCTGTGCCTCAGACAGTGCTCCAGAGGATTTGCTTTGCGGTGCAGTTGTGCCCATCAGCTGTCTGCAGCAGGGTTTTGATGTGCCTAAATATTGCTGTGAGCTTCTGCCTTAGCTGATGTGAGGCACCAGGCTTGGGGACACCGTGTGCAAGTGCTCCATGCTCTTGTACAGGACCTGTTTGAGTGGTTTTAGCCTTTTTCCTGCGGGACAGGGCTGCTGGCAGGTTTAATTTCTCCCATTTTGTTTTGTTTGTAGGCGTGGAATGTATCATATGAGTATCAAACCAAATACTGTGGGATGGCAAATGCTGTTTTTTAAACTAGTTGGCTTGTTGTAGCTGTGATAATCTGTGTTGATCAACCCTTTTGGTGTTTGCTGCAAAATGTATTCTAAAAGGCATGGTAGCTCATTCTCCTTGGTGGCGAGCCAGATCGGCTCTGCTGCCAAACTTGGCACTGCTGCCAGTGGTTTGCTTTAGCTGATCTAAGAATATAATACAGATGGTTTGATACTCAGTACAGATATATACAGATGGCTTCAGACTTTGGAATGTCTTTATTCCCTTGCATTGTTTCTGCTCAGTGTATCGAGTATCTCTGGATATATAATTGCTATTCTTAAACCCATCCGAGCTGTGTTTGCTTCACCTTCTGCCTGTTGTTGCTATAAGGACTCAGCAGCAGAAGCTTGCTGCTCCTTGCGTGTCGGTACAGGCAGAATTATTTATAGTGCAGAGGAATAGTTCTGTCAAGCTGTTTGACCACCACACCTGTGTATAGCCAGCCTGGAGAAGAGCAGGCGCCAGGGAGACCTTAGAGCAGCATTGCAGTACCTGAAGGGGGCCTCTGGGAAGGCTGGAGAGGGGCGTATAGAAAGGCCTGTGGGGGTAGAACAGGGGGACCTTGGAGGGGAGATTTAGACCAGAGATTAGGAGGGAATTCTGTACAGTGGGGGTAGGGAGACACTGGAACAGGTTGCCCAGGGAGGCTATTGCTGTCACCTCCTGGAGGTGTGCAAGGCCAGGCTGGATGAGGCCCTGAGCAACCTGAGCTGGTGGGAGGTGTCCTTGCCCATGGCAGGGGGTTGGCACTGGATGAGCTTTAAGGTCCCACCCAACCCAATAGAATGAGGGGCAATGATTTGAAACTGGAGCAGGGTAGGTTGGACATTAGGAAGAAGCTCTTCACAATGAAGGTGGTGAAATACTGGAACTGGTTGCCCAGAGATGTGGAGGTTCCATTCCTGGAGACATTCAGTATGAAACTTGAAGTGGCCCTGAGTAACCTCATTTAGTTGGAGATGTCCCTGCTGACTGCAGGGGGGTTGGACAGGGTGGAAAGGGTAAGCTTTGAGGATCACTTCCAACCTGATGCATCCTGTGATGTATGCTTCAGGAGAGAAGCAGCTCCCATGAAGTGAGCCTGTAGATCATGGTCACCAACACAGGTGTTGCCAGCACTGGTAGTGAGATCTCTGCAGTGGAAGCAGTGTGGTTGTAGCCTGGTGTAATAGCTGAAGAAGAGAGGGGTGAGCTCTGGCTGAAGGCTGGATGATTTGTGTGCAGGACTCATCACAGCCTGTTGGTCTCACCAGCAGAAATGTCTAGGTTGTGAATTTGTTGTCTACAGGCCGATGACATCAGTTGCCTGCTAACGGGACAGGGTGTAAATAGAATCGTGACAGCTTCACTTCCATGCTCTCCGTGTTTCTCCATCCACGCAGCATGTTGATGTTCTGGGAGCTGCTGCTGGCACAGCTCATTACCTCAGCAAACGCTGCAGGTAGCCTCTAGCTTTGATTAGCTTCTGCTCTGGTGAGGTGTGGGAGATCCTCCTGGCTCTGCAGGTTGGGGGTATCGACAGCTCTCTTCTGCGCCTCGGCGTTTGGAGATGGTTCTGCAGACCGGCTTTGGAGCGGGGATTTACTTAGCTTCCTTCAGAAGGTTGTTTAAAGTGCTTACCAATGCAATTAGTGTAATTTCAGGACAGCTAAATGCAGTAGTGGTTCTTTTCAACTTAATTGGAAACGCTGAGGCAGATTAAGCAGTTTGAACAATGACAAGATTAAGCTCTATAGGCATTGAGCGTACAACTCCAATATGCCCTGCTCCGTGGAGTTTTGACTCCAAAAGTTATGGAGCAGATTTTCCTGAGCAGGAAGGGAAGTTTCATAAGAGATGAAGGTGCCACCTAAATCCATCACCACCAGCTCTGGAACTGTGGAAGGAATCACAGCACCGTTTGGCTTGGAAAAACCCTTTCATATCCTGGAGTCCAACCGTTCTCTAACTCTGCCAAGGCTGGTGCTGAACCATGTCCCTCAGCACCTCAGCTCTGCTTCTTTGAAACACCTCCAGGGATGGGGATTCAGCCACTTCCCTGGGCAGCCTGTGCCAGGCTTTGAGAACCCTCTTAGTGAAGAAGTTGTGGTTTATTAATCCCCACAAGAAGTTTCTTCTAATGTCCAACCTTCCCTGGTGCAACCTGAGGCCATTTCTTCCTATCCTGTTACCTGATCCTAGGGAGAAGAGACCAACCCCTACCTGGCTCCAACCTCCTTTCAGACAGAGCTGTAGAAAGCCAGAAGGTCTCTCCTCAGCCTCCTTTTCTCCAGGCTCAACAACCTCAGGTGCCAGGGGTGGTTTAGGGTGAAGAAAAATTTCTCTGCTGCAGTAGTGGTCAGGGATTGGAACAGGCTGCCCAGGAAGGTGATGGACCTCCTCCCTGGAGGTGTTCAAGAAACGTGTGGCCGTGGTGGTGTTGTGATGATGGTTGGACTGGGTGATCTTTGAGAGCTTTTCCAACCATTAGCTGACCTTCGAGTCCAGTCCAGCTCAAAGGAACGTTGATGCTGGTGGAGCCAGCTGGGGTGGTTTCACACTGAGAGCGGGCAGGTCTGTGGGAGCAATGTGCTAGCCTGCTAGCCTTAGCTTATGGCCATTTAAAATGTATCAGTGGGTTTTGACAGGCTGGGGAAAAACAACTCCTTGTGTGATCATTTATCTGAGCAGCCCTCTTCCGCCAGCCTCCAGAGCTTCAGTTCTATTGCAGCCTTCCTAAGAAAATTTATCTTCGCTCTTCCTTGGTAAGGATGGAGCTTAATTGGGGTGTTTCCCAGGCAGCTGGTTTAGGAGTGAGTGACTGCTAATGATGAGTGACAGAATTAGCATAAATTCAGATTAATGGAGATAGGGTTGGCTAGTGCCAACTGGCTGCATGGGTATCAGACTCAGCTCTGGGTAGCGATGACAGAGGCTGATTTTTGGGGTTTTTTTCTTTATCCCCTTCCCCCCCACTGCCTTCCCACCCAGAGAGCTGAATATCCCACTGGATGTTAAGTACTTGAAAATCAACCTACTTAGCAGCCTGGATCAGGCTCTAGGGATGAGATTTTAGAAGGGAGGGCTTGTTTGGGGTGATTTTGAACTCGGGTCTCTCTCCAGGGACTGGTAGAGAGAAGCTGGCTGCTGGTGTGCCGCTGCTGGGCGCATCAGGAGTGTCTGGGGAGCGCTGGTGGAGCCTCCAGCTGTGTGGTGGGTGGCTGGGACGTCTCTCCTTGGCACCCTGAGCTCTCCTGTGTAGTGCAGTTCCCTGGTGAGCGTTGTTGTCCATGGCACCCTGCCAGCTTGTCATGTCAGTGTTGAAAACCCTGGGACGCTTCTCCAAACGCTGGGAACCTGTCTCGATCTGCCTGCTAACCTCAGTGCCTCCTCCAGCTCCACACGCACAGCAGATTCCAGCTGACAGCCTTTTGCCCATGTCTGACCACTCTTTGTGGCTTGTTAGCATGCAACATGGGAGCAGCTTGGAAAACCCAGGGTGTGGTGGAGGAGCAAGAAGGTGTACATGTGGCCATCCTGTGCCATCTGGCTGTTGGCATCTGGATCAGGCCAGGCAGGTCCCAGGGTTGTAGCCCGTACTGGGTAGAGTGGTGGATCTCTAACTGCCTGGTTTGGCTTGGGAGTGCTCCCTGGTTGGTTGGCAGCCATGGGCTGGGAGCAGGTGTGGTGGTGGCACAAAGTGCCAGGAAGGGACTCTCCTGGGCTGGCACCTGCCTCTTGGCACTGGCACAGCTGTGGAGCTGGAGGTTATCTGTTGCCTGCCCCCAGACTTGGAGCTGAGCGTTCACAGACACTTTCCTCCATATTGTCCCTTTCAGAATGCAGACTTCCAGATCCTCTTTGTGATCCATATTTTGGAAAACAACATCAAGTGGAGCTAAGTGGAGAGCTCCTCTCTGAGCGAGGTGGCAGTGGACAAGCCCCAGAACTGGGGTATGCAGCGCAGTTCCCATTCCCTGCTTTGCTCTCCTCACACTTGGTGTCCACAGTGTTGGACGCCTGATGATACCTTGTGTTCTGCAGCAGTGAGGGTGGAAGATGGTTGTGTCAGCAGCGAGCTGTGTGGATCTGGGTGGTGTTGCCCCCTTGCCAGCCAGCACTGCTCTCCTTTCCCCACGTGTCCTTCCTCAGCCAGCTCAGGACAGGCTAACTGGCAAAACCAGCAGCACTGCTGAAGCCCTGGGCCCTGTATGCTGATTGGGCTCTTGTGTTTTCCAGACGTTGCAGCCAGTGGGCTTTTACTTCCAAAGTGAAGTTATTTCCCCCATTAGTCCCTTCTCAAATAGGCTTTGGGAAGGCTTTGCTCTGATGCTGCAGAATAGAGAATGCTTCTGCCCTTCTCTTGCTGTAAGTGCAAGCCTGAAACACTCTTCGTGTTTTCTGACGTGATTTCTGAGATTTCTTCTTAGTCTACATATTTTCTTTTCCTTTTGTCTTCTTTTGGCCTTACTGATGAGCTCTGTGACTGCTTGGGAGTACAAAAGACTTGGTAGTAGCAGCCCTGTTAGTTTGCTTCTGTTTTTTTAGCTGCTTGGAAATAGACTTCTGCTCGTTTAGCATAAATTGGGCTTTGAAGGTAGATGTCTCATGAGATTTCTCAGGTACCATTTTATTTGCATTGCCTTCTCCCCACCCCCTCCAAAACAAATACCCACGACAGGGCAGCTCAGAAACTGCTGGTGCTGTTTGTTACTGCTTTGGTTGTTTTGGGGGAGATGAAAACTTGTTCGACTGCTGAAGTGGACAGAGTTTAAACTTACGGGCACGTTCCTTTCCTTTGCAGCCATAATATGTTTGCTTTGGCAGGCTGTGTCTTTGCTCTAACGTGGAGCAGTTCCTATTTTTTGGTGATTATTCACCCTTTTCAGTCACACAGCACCAAGTATTACTCACGGGTCTGGAAAAAGTTACTCTTTCAGCAGACAAAAGCTTGGGAGGCTCTCGGAGCTCCCTGGTTGTTGCAGCTGACAGGTACTAATGAGCTGCGGGCACAGTGCTGTGCATGAGCAAATGGCATGGGCTGCTGGTGGCTCCTGGGCCGCGGGAGCCTTCTGTGGGTGGTTTGGATGTCGTGGTGGTTGTGCCCTACCTGCAAGGACCACGCTTTGTGCATCCACCACGAGCAAACCCTGTGTTCACCAGGGCTGCTGCTAAGCTTCTCCCACATGGTGGAGCTTTTACCCTCAACTTGACCACAAAAAGACATTTCTGAAGTGCAGAGAGCCAGCTTAGGAGGGGAGGGCTCCTCCTGCCCCTTCTGTGATCCATGAGATATTTGTATCTTGCCTAATGCTGTGCTGGAGCTGCGCAGACACGGACACTATCGCCGTGCTAATGCCTGCGGATCGATTAGCATTAAGCAGGAGAGAGGCTGCTTGGATACCTTCACAGTTGTATGGCAGTTTCTAAGTGGCCTGCAGCTGCAAATGCCACACAGTGCCCCAGCTGCTGGGAAAAAATAATCATCTGTTTTGAGACCAAAAAAAAAAGGCTGATCAGGTTTGTGGCACTTTCAACAGGTATCTGGCCTGTTCCCCCACCCAGTGCCTCCATTTCCAGCTGCCTCCTTTTGAAGCATCTTGCTGTGGTGTTTCCCATACTACAGGAAGTGTTAAGTACTGAGGTTCATGATTAGGTTCATGGAAAAGTCTGGGGTGGAAGGGACCTCCAAAGGTCATCTACCCCAACCCCCTCTGCAGTAAGCAGGGGCAGGGAGCAGGGCAAACCACTTTTGAAAAGAGGTGCTGAAGGATCTGGGGGTTGGTGTGATTTTTGAACCCCGCCTAGGAACTGAGGGAAAGGAGTGTGGCAGCTGTTCCTTCCTCATTAGGGGTTGGATGGGGCCTGGAGCTACCTGGGCTAATAGGAGGTGTCCCTGCTCATGGCAGGAGCATTGGAGCTAGGTGATGTTTAAGGTCCCTTCTGACCCAAACCATTCTGTGATGCTGTGCAGCCTTTTAAAGGAGTTCTTTGCTTGTCCAGTCAAACTGAGTCACTTCAGGGCTTATCTGTTTTCTAATAATCCTTAGAACAAAGGTGCCTTTTTTTCTTTCTCAGGGAAAAGAATAACTTCAGTGTCATTTTCTTTATTTTCCTTACACAAGGTGGGGGGAAAGAACTGTTTCCTCCAGTGGAAATGAGTAATGGTGATGCAGGTCAGTTTGGACTTTAGATCAGCCACTTGTTTACATCAAAGTAATCTGTCCTCCTGAAAATCTGCACTAGTCCTGGGAACTCTGCTTTCGTTTGGAGCTCACAGGAGCATAATTTTTTTTCACCTATTATTCCTGCAGTTGGAAATCACAAATATTTTTTTCCTGCTGCCCCTCTGTCTGGTAGAAAATTGGGTTTGCTGCTGAGGTGCTTTGATGCCTCCAAGTCTCCTGCATGGCATATTCTGCCACCTGGCCTATCCTCCCTGCCAAACTTATTGGTCTTGCTCTTTGCTGTTTCTGAAGCAAATCCTTGAAAGATTTTATTCATTTATTTGTTTCCCCTCCTTTATTTATTTCCCCCTCTCCAGGCTTCCTCTGCCTGTGTGTTGTTTTCTTTTCTTTATTACAGTAAAGAGTAGAACTGATCTGACTGTTGCAGATCTGCCCAACTGTTCAGGAATTCTCCTGTGCCAGTGAATAAAATTGCTGATCCTTCATGCCTCTCCTTACTGCTCCGCTGGCTGCATGGAGATTGAACACATCCAAGTGCCAGGTTTGACACATTGGCCACAACAGCCTCAGGCAGTGCCACAGGCTGGGGTCAGAGTGGCTGAGCAGCCAGGCAGAGAGGGACCTGGGGGAGTGGTCAATAGTAGGCTGAACAGGAGGCAGCAGTGTACCCAGGTGGCCAAGAAGGCCAATGGCATCCTGGCCTGCATCAGGAGTAGTGTGGCCAGCAGGAGCAGGGAAGTCGTTGTGCCCTGTGCTCAGCACTGGTTAGGCCACACCTTGAGTCCTGTGTCCAGTTCTGAGCTCCTCAGGTTAGGAAAGCTGTTGAGTTGCTGGAAGGTGTCCAGAGAAGGGCAAGAAAGCTGGGGAGGGGTCTGGAGCACAGCCCTGTGAGGAGAGGCTGAGGGAGCTGGGGTTGCTTAGCCTGGAGAAGAGGAGGCTCAGGGGAGACCTTCTTGATCTCTACAGCTCCCTGAAGGGAGGTTGGAGCCAGGTGGGGGTTGGTCTCTTCTCTCAGGCACCCGGCACCCAGCACCAGAACAAGAGGACACAGTCTCAAGCTGTGCCAGGGGAGGTTTAGGTTGGAGGTGATGAGAAAGTTCTTCCCAGCAAGAGAGATTGGCCCTTGGGATGTGCTGCTCAGGGAGGTGGTGGAGTCCC
This sequence comes from Picus viridis, assembly GCA_033816785.1. Classification (NCBI taxonomy): domain Eukaryota; kingdom Metazoa; phylum Chordata; class Aves; order Piciformes; family Picidae; genus Picus; species Picus viridis. The sequence goes on from CM066598.1 coordinate 12,289,269, forward strand.
CATCCCTGGAGGTGTTTAAGAAGAGCCTGGCTGAGGCCCTTGGTGCCATGGTTTAGTTGATGAGATGGTGTTGGGTGAGAGGTTGGACTCGACGATCTCCAAGGTCTTTTCCAACCCGGTTAACTCTGTTCTTAGAATTTTGTATTGGAGAGCCCTTTTGTAACAGATTTCAGGTGCTGCTTTGACGGCAGGAGGCTTGGTTCTGTTAGCTGATGTTTTCTAGGTGAGAGTAAGTAATGGCTGCTGCCCATAAAGTGGGTAATCTTTTAATTTTGGTGATTCAGGCTGTAATAGAAATCCCGAGAAGTGACAGCCTTCACGCTCTGAATTTGTAGGGCTTTTAGTCATCCTTAGGATGAATTCAGGTTTCGGTTGAAGCACTCTTTATTAAAGCAAACACAGCCTCGGCTAGTTAATTGCCCGATTTTCTCCTTTGAACAGATTTTTCGGCACATCCGTGGATCCTAATAAAGTCAGTGAGACTCTTGGCCTCTGCAGACTGCTTCGGTTTTCACAGGAAGGTGGGAGGAGAGGGGAGGGATTAGGGTGGAGGGGCAGGGTGCTGCGGAGACGCCTGGCATGTGTCTCCAGAAGCCTTTTCTGTATTTTTAGCTGGTGGGTATGTTTAGTGTCATTCATCTCTGGAGAGGAGGATCGTTCCTTCTGGGCTGCCTGCATGTCTAGTTTCCCTTTCAAATCCAGTCGAGTTTTCTTCTGGGGATGGTTTGGAGCTGGGTGATTCTCAGCTGCGAGAAAGGAGTTGTGCTGATGGTTGTTGCTTCCCTCATTTCTTTCGATTTCAAGAGGCGGTGCTTAACGTTTCCAAATTAGAGGACTCCTTTCACAATGCTAAATTGCACCTTACCCGCAGCGGGGTGCCCCTGCCTGCCTGAGCTGTGGCCGCTCCTGACAGCGCTGCAAATCCATTCTGTATGGGGGCAAGTGACGTTGAAAGCAGCTCTCAAACTGGGACGTTGCTCTCAGCCTGTTCATGCAGCTTTGGCTGGGGCTGGCTAAGCAGTGAATTTGAACAGGAAAACCATTTGCAAATTCAAATTTTTCAGGCAAACACAATAGGCAAATTCTCCTTCTTTCTGTCCTCTACAGAGAGGAAGGAAGGGGGAAAAAAAAACCTCAAATCTATTTCAGGACTTTCTCAGAAGTTTGCTCATAATTTTCTGTTAGTTGTTTTTTTTTTTTTTTTTTTTTTTTCCTTTTTCTGTGAAATGTGACTCAAAAATCAGCAAAATTCTTGAGGACTGATGGAATAATTTTGCTTTTCAATAAAAGATGCCTGAAGAGATGGGGAAGGGGCCCCAACCACCTCCCTGCACAACCTATTCCCAGTGTTCCACCACCCTCATAGTAAAGAATCTGTTCCTAACATCCAACAGAGAAACCTATCTGGACTTTTTACTTGAGGACCAAATGGCTGCTCACAATTTCGAGTCATTTTACTCTGTTTTCTTTACAATCAACATGGCACCATCAGAGGCCTGTGCATGTTTGTGCAGGGGACCGTGTGTGCTGGTGGCATTTGAGGCTCTATCAGTGATGCTTTGGCTCTCCATTCGGTCCTGCCCTGATGTCTGCACTGATGTGGAGACGTACAGAAGTCCTGGTTTCATAAAGCAGATCCAGGCATTGCCAGGTGTAAGAGTGTTGCCTTCCAGGCAGTGCTTGGAGTCTTGCAACCATAGTTGTTTTTGAGCCTAGCTCTCTTCACACTTGTGGTGCAGCAGTTTGAAGGAAGGAGCTGCGCCTGTGCAGGGTATGGTTGGAGTGCCTAAGCTCAGAGGAGAAGAATGTCTCTTATCTCTTCCCTTATCTCTGCTTACTTCGCTTTTTGGGGGGGTTGGTTTCCACCTCGAGAGCACATTGCTGCAAAATGAATCTGAAGGGCAGTGTAGGAATAGTGCTTGAGGCTTCAGGGTGGTTTCTTTCACTTGTAAATGGCAATATTTAGCTGTACTGCAAGGTGCTGTTTTGCTCCAGAGAAATCAGCACATCAGGGTAGCTTCCTTGTTGTTGGAGTGCTTTCTACAGATCATTCTGACTTGAGGGGGGCTTTACAGAGTTTCTCCAAGTTAGGACTCTCTTTGTGTGTTTAAAATAATCAGAAGTGAGTGTTAACCTCTGGTGATGCTCTGGGAGCAGGGTAGTTGCTGGTTCTGCTGTGTTCAGCCACCCTGACAGCAAGCCTGATAAACTGGTAAGAAACCTGCTAATGGGGCTTGCATTTTCCTCCCCTAAATGAGCAGCAAGGTGGCTGCCCTGAAGTCATCCCCTGAATGTTGTGGGCTAATCTAAGTGGCATGCTGGAGTGTTTTGCAGCAGCATTCAAGGCAGCGGTGCAAACTGATGTGACTGATGGTATTTGTGGATTATATCAACATCAGTGGATTATCTGCAGCAGGAGGAGGAGGAGTATTGGAAACGAGGATGAGTAATACACTAAACAACCAACTAGAAGTGGCTAATGAGCAGGCAGCAGAATTAGAGACTGGAGGATTTACAGTTGGTTTGTACTTGACATCCTGTTGGCAGTTGCTGTGAGAGAAATCTACTGGAGGGGCAGCAGCAAATACAAGGCCAGGTACTAATAAATGATTGTAACAATGGGAAGTGGCCAGAGCAGGGAGTTGAACTGCTTGGGGTGGCTGTTGGAAGTGAACAGAAGGTGAGTTGTGTTTGCCATTTTGGAAGGATAATGTTCACAGACTCTCAGAATGGTGAGTTGGTTGGAAAGGACCTCTGGAGATGGAGTCCAGCCCCCCTGCCAAGGCAGGGTCACCTGGACAAGGTCACACAGGAGCATGTCCAGGCAGGTTTTGAATGTCTCCAGAGATGGGAACTCTACCACCTCTCTGGGTAGCTTGTTCCAGTGCTCTGTGACCCTTGAAGTTGTTCTTCATGTTTAGGAGGAACTTTCTATGTTCCAGTTTGTGCCCATTGCCCCTTGTCCTGTCGCTGGGCACTGCTAAACAAAGCCTGGTCCCATCCTGCTGACACCGCCCTTGGAGTATCGATCAGCATTGATGAGATCCCCTCAGGCTGCTCTTTTCCAGACCAAACCACTGCACTTCTCTCAGCCTTTCCTCATCAGATGTGTTCAGCACAGCTCTTCCTTACCAGTGGAAAGTGCCAGAGCAGTGCCATTTGTTCTGGCAAGAACTGGTTTGGTCAAACGTTTTAGGGGGAGACGAGTTTAACAACAGCAGGGAAGAAAAATGGGGGGAGGGAACAGGGGCCAGGAATTTATTCCTGTACTGAAAGACCACCACTGTATTAAACCCCAGCCTGCTAAAGGTGCTGTTACTGGATAGCATTTCAGTGAACTTGAGGCTTTGACTCAAAATAGGGATGGCAGCACTCTCAGCCGTAGAATAATACAATGGTCTGGGTTGAAAAGGACCTCTAAAGGTCATGTAGTCCAACCCCTGTGCACTCAGCAGGGACATCCTCCACTAGATCAGGTTGCCCAGAGCCCTGTCCAGCTTCACCTTCAATGTCTCCAGGGAAGGGGCCCCAACCACCTCCCTGGGCATCCTGTTGCAGTGTTCCACCACCCTCATAGTAAAGATTCTGTTCCTAACATCCAATCTAAATCTGCTCTGCTCTAGCTTAAAACCATTACCTCTTGTCCTGTCACTGCAGGTCTTTCTCTCCATCCTTCTTGTAGCCCCTTCCAGGTACTGGAAGGCTGCCCTTGGGTCTCCTGGAGCCTTCTTTTCTCCAGGCTGAACAACCCCAGCTCCCTCAGTCTGTCCTCGTAGCAGAGCTGCTCCAACCCCCTGATCGTGTTTGTGGCCCTCCTCTGGGACCATCTCCATCAGGTCCATGTCCTTCCTGTGTTGAGGGCTCCAGTCATGGACACAACCCTGCAGGTGAGGTCTCCCCAGAGCAGAGGGGCTTTGGATGCAGCCCAGGCTGCCATTGGCCTTCTGGGCTGCAAGTGTTCCTCAGGACCTTCTCCATCGGGTCCAAGTCCCTCCTGTGTTGAGGGCTCCAGACCTGGATGCAGTACTCCAGGTCTCAGCAAGAGCCTGCTGGGTGTTTGAAGGTGTGTCTGGCTACAAAGTGTGGCATTTAACTGATGTTTCTTTGTTCTTTAGCCCTCTTGTAGAAAGCAGCAGAATCTGATGCAAAAATCAGAAGTGATTCTTAGCCCCAAACTACCTACAGCAGCCAAAGTGCTGCCTGGCTGTGCAGCTCTGCCCTTGGTGTCTGGAAAGAAGAATTGAAATGATTCAAGTATTCTGAGCACATATTTTTGACAACTTGGGCAGAAGGCAGAATTCTGAGAGTAGTTCCTTTCTCAATGAAAAAAATCATGTTGTAACTTTCATGTGTGCAGTGTTTTCTAGCTGTACTTATCATGGGCCTAAATAATTTAAACCATGAAGCAACATCTTGCAAGAAATTCCTCTTCCTCTGATTTTTTTTTTTGTTTTGTTTTATTTAAAGATAAATAAAACTGCAGAGGGACCTCAACTGACTGGACAGATGGGCAGAGTCCAGCAGGATGGCATTCAACAAGTCCAAGTGCCAGGGGCTGCACTTTGGCCACGGCAACCCCAGGCAGAGCTACAGGCTGGGGTCAGAGTGGCTGAGAGCTGCCAAACAGAGAGGGACCTGGGGGTGCTGATTGACAGCTGCCTGAACATGAGCCAGCAGTGTGCCCAAGTGGCCAAGAAGGCCAATGGCATCCTGGCCTGCATCAGGAAGAGTGTGGCCAGCAGGAGCAGGGAGGTCATTGTGCCCCTGTACTCAGCACTGGTTAGGCCACACCTTGAGTCCTGTGTCCAGTTCTGGGCTCCTCAGGTTAGGAAAGAGGTTGAGTTGCTGGAAGGTGTCCAGAGAAGGGCAACAAGCCTTGAGCACAGCCCTGTGAGGAGAGGCTGAGGGAGCTGGGGTTGCTTAGCCTGGAGAAGAGGAGGCTCAGGGGAGACCTCATTGCTCTCTGCAACTACCTGAAAGGTGGTTGTAGCCAGGTGGGGGTTGGTCTCTTCTCTCTAGCACCCAGCACCAGAACAAGGGGACACAGTCTTAAGCTGTGCCAGGGGAAGTTTAGGCTGGAGGTGAGGAGAAAGTTCTTCCCAGAGAGAGTCATTGGCCATTGGGATGTGCTGCCCAGGGAGGTGGTGGAGTCACCGTCCCTGGAGGTGTTCAAGAGGGGACTGGATGTGGCACTTGGTGCCATGGTCTAGTCATGGAGTCTGTGGTGACAGGTTGGACTCGGTGAGCTTCGAGGTCTCTTCCAACCTTAGTGATACTGTGAGACTGTAAATATTTCAAGTCTATACCAATGGCAAACCTTGTATAAAAATACTCTTATCAGCCAGGGGTAAGAAAAGTTGTTAAAGGTATGAAGGAACTGAGCTGGGAACAGCAGATTCCTTAGAATAGCTGTTACTAAGGGATGCTGAAGCCAAGAGAAAAGAACTCCTCTTTCTTCTATTTTTGGAGACTTTTTCTCTCTCTCTCTCTCCAGACTTTAATTTAATTATGCCTTGAATATGCCCAATCTGATGTTGATGATGCTAGTTGCTTTGGATAATGATCAGCTGTTGCAGCAGAAGGATTGACATGGATTTGTAATTTAGGAAGCAGGAAGCTGATTTTTTTATTCTCCTAAACTTGGCCAGCACACAGCACTTGCCTAAGATGTTGGTGGAGTCTTGGATGTCTCCTCTCTCATTTCTCAGGAATCAGCAATATCATGTAGAGATTTCATGGATTCACAGAATAGCTTGAGTTGGAAGGGACCTGAAAGCTCATCCAGTTCCAGCCCCCTGCCATGGGCAGGGACACCTCCCTCCAGCACAGATTGCTCAAGGCCTCATCCAGCCTGGCCTTCAACACCTCCAGGCAGGAGGCAGCCACAGCCTCCCTGGGCAGCCTGTGCTAGTGTCTCCCCAACCTCACTGCAAAGAATTTCTCCCTAATGTCACATCTAAATCCATCTTCTCCCAGCTCAAAGCCATTGTTCCTCATCCTGGCACTCCCAGCCCTTGTCCAAAGTCCCTCCCCAGCTCTCCTGGAGCCCCTGCAGGTACTGGAAAGCTGCTCTGAGGTTTCCCTGGAGCCTTCTCTCTTCCAGGCTGAACAGCCCAGCCTGTCCCCATACAGGAGGTGCTCCAGCCCTCTGATCATCTTCATGACTTCCTAAGAATAGAGTTAACCAGGTTGGAAAAGACCTTTGAGATCATCCAGTCCAACCTCTCACCCAACACCATCTGATCAACTAAACCATGGCACCAAGGGCCTCTTCCAGGCTCTTCCTCTGGACCCTCTCCAGCAATTCCATGCCCTGCTTACCCTGGGGGCTCCAGCACTGGGCAGTGCTGCAGGTGGGGTCCCATGTTAACCTGCTTGTGTCAATGCTCCCTTTCTCAGCCATTGCTTTCCATAAACCTGCAAATGAAGTTCTGCTCAGAGCTCGGGCAAAACCAAGTCATTTCTCTTTTCCTTCATAGTTCTTGGGAACTGTAAGATCCTGCCCAGTGGAAGAAAGAGAGACAATCTACTGGAACCAGAGCTCATAGAGAAACAAATCTGGATTTAAATAATTCTGGTTCTTCCTTTGCTGCTTCCCTGTGTGTCTCCATGCACAAAGTAGTCCCTTGATCTGCCCAGCTGCCATTTTAACCACCTTTCAGGTGTTCACTAGAAAGTGTGCCAGTGACTTGCATCTGTTCCAATCCAGGAGATCCTGTTCTTCTCTCTTTTCTCCCTAAAATACTCACTCTTCTCTGTGTAAGACTTTACCCCCTTAAATATGGCATTAAATATAGTATTGATGGCAGGGAAGAACATCTGTTGTGTTTTCCTGCTGTTGCTGCAAACAAATGTGAAGAATCTTTCCAAAAAAAAGAAAAATCCTCAAGGATCCTTCATTAGATGTGCTCCTGGGAATTGGTAATAGATACTTGAATATCATTCAGTTTAGGAGCAGGGTTTTGATGCCTATTAAAATCAGTGTGCACACTAAATATTTACCCTGTTTGTTTTGAGATGTGAATTCCTTTTCCAAACAGCTTTTGCTGCATCTGTGCATAGTGCACAGCTCAGGAAGCACTGAGCGCTTCAGAGGCTCCCAGGGACAGCAGGGTCTTCAGGAGGTTTGCTGATGACACCAAGCTTTGTGGTGCAGCTGAAGGGAAGGGATCCATCCAGAGGCACCTCCAGTATCTGAATGGGGCTCCAAGAAAGCTGGGGAGGGGCTTCTGAAGGTGTCAGTGAGGGGTAGGACTGGGGGGATGGAACAAAACTAAAAGTGGGGAGATTGAGATTGGATGTGAGGAAGAGGTTGTTCCCCAGGAGGGTGGTGAGAGCCTGGCACAGGCTGCCCAGGGAGGTGGTGGAAGCCTCCTGCCTGGAGGTGTTTGCAGCCAGGCTGGAGGTGGCTGTGAGCAACCTGCTGCAGTGTGAGGTGTCCCTGGCCCATGGCAGGGGGTTGGAGCTGGCTGAGCCTTGAGGTCCCTTCCAGCCCTGACAGCTCTGTGATTTACTGAAAGGGACTTCAGTTTCCCGGGTTGTGATAGATGCTGTGCTGGGCTTGTGCAGGAGCAGATGGTAGAGCAAGAGCTTGCAAGTTCTGCAGGCCAAGGTTTGCAGCAAGCAGGGAGGGGGGGGGGGAGGGGGGGGGGGGGAAGGAGGGAAATGCTAATATAGAAACTCAAAAAATCCCCTGATAGAGTGGAGGGAGAGATGCCAGAGGGAGGGAACAATAGCCTTGCTCTAAAAGTGATGTTCTAAGCTCAAACATAAAACTGAAGCTATCCTGACCTCATCTGTGCAAGGTCTGTAAGCCCCAATTACTCTGAGACCGGGGATTAAATAAGTAGAAACTCTCTGCCTGCTTTGGTCTTGCTTGGAGCTTTCTTTTCACTGGGAAAAGCTGTTCAAGTCAGTGATAAGGAACCATTTTCTTTGGGGAGGAGTTTTAAACAACACCCAAGGGTGATGTCATTCCTGACACTCTTCATATCCTGCTCCTAAATCTGTGATGGTGAAAGAAAGAAGTATCTATTAGGAACGCTGCATCCTTCTAAACCTCTTGGGCATTGGTTTAGGTGCTTTAAAACAAGTCTTGGCCTATAGAGCAGCTCCCTGGCTTTATTAGGAGACTGAGCTCCTTTTTAACTGCTGAAAAAAAAATAAATCCCACCCTCAACTCATTGCTCAGCCTGCATCTGATGAAGTGATAGTGTGGGGAGTGGAGCTGCAGTGCCTTGGCTTTTGGGGTTGGATATTTTTTTTTTTTTTTGATGTGTTGGAAATGGATTAGGCACGAAGGTTCCTGCAGGTAAAGTACTGCACCTTCTAAAACATTAAAGGAGCAGAGACTTGGAAGCCTCAGCAAAGGAAGTGGATTGTTAAAGTTGCTGGAGAATTTCTTTTGCTGTCTGTTTAGGCAATCATAATTAAAAAATGCCTGAATGATCTTAATAACACATGATTCAACTGACAAGCACTAATTGCTCTCTATCAGGCCAAGAGAAGATGAATGTTGTCAAGAAAACCACAAGTCAGACAAGCTGATTCTCTTCTAGTCTGACACCATGTTCCCATGTACAAACCAGTTTTTACTGGAGCCTTTCCAACATCAAAAGAAAATCCTTTGCCTTCCCATTAATTTTCCTTGCTGGCAGGCTGGAGCTGTTTGTGACGAGTTACTTTCGTTCCCCGTTGCTGGCCCTGCTGATGCCCAGGATTGTGCAAAGACAAAAATGTAAACAGGTTTCCCAACTTCTCTTTATCTTTGCTGCTTTAAACCCAAGGCAGTTGATGGTTGGGTTTTTTTTTAATTATTTTTTTTAGCACTGCAACATGAAGCTTTGGCTATAAAAATCCCAACCCCTGCCTCCCCCCAACCCCCACCCCCTGTTTGCTTAGTTTGTCATAGCAGTGCTGTTCTTTTGTCCCCGCTTTGCTCTGCAGTGTGCGGTGCACTGGGCCAGGTAGCTTCAAAGAGTCCTTTTTGGTTGTTTTGGTCTTCTTTTTTTTTTTTTTTAAAGACAAGCTATCCAGTAGAGAAGGGCCACAAGGATGAGCAGAGGGCTGGAGCTGCTCTGCTCTGAGGACAGACTGAGAGAGTTGGGGTTGTGCACACTGGAGTAGAGAAGGCTCCAAGGAGACCTCATTCTGGCCTTCCAGTATCTGAAGCATAGAACTATTTTGTTGGAAAAGACCTCTGAGATCATGGAGTCCAACTGTACAATGCCACCATAGCCATTAAACCACATCCCATAATGCCATGTTACCATGTTTCTTGAACACCTCCCGGGATACTGACTCCACCACCTTCCTGGGAAGACAGCAGGGGGCTCCAAGAAAGCTGGGGAGGGACTTTTGAGGGTGTCAGGGAGGGATAGGACTGGGGGGGATGGAACAAAACTAGAAGTAGGGAGATTCAGATTGGATGTGAGGAAGTTGTTGCCCATGAGGGTGGTGAGAGCCTGGCACAGGTTGCTCAGGGAGGTGGTGGAAGCCTCATGCCTAGAGGTGTTTGTAGCCAGGCTGGATGTGGCTGTGAGCAACCTGCTGTAGTGTGAGGTGTCCCTGGCCTGGCAGGGGAGTTGGAACTGGCTGAGCCTTGAGGTCCCTTCCAGCCCTGACAGCTCTGTGATTCTGTGCTAGTTCTGTTACTGCAGTGAGCAATCCCAGTTTTCCACAGCAGCATTTCCTATCTAGGGCCATGGTTTGGTTTCTTTTATTTTTTTCTTTCTTCCTTTTGTTTCCAAGCTGCCTTTTTTGTGCTCCTTCTAGCCAGATTGAAAACTTGCCCCTGTGCTGCCTACCTTTGCTGTATTCCTTGAGTCCGGGTTAGTGCATACTCTGGGCTCATGGTGAAAAACTCACCATCAGCTGGCTGTGTGTGCTGGCAGCACAGAAGGCAACCAGAAGGACTTAGGGGTGTTGGTTGACAGAGGCTGAAGATGAGCCAGGGCATGCCGAGAAGGCCACCAGCATCCTGGTCTGGATAAGCAGTGGTGTGGCCAGCAGGAGTAGGAAGTGATTGTGCCTCTGTGCTGGGCACTAGTGAGGCCACACCTCAAATCTTGAGTTCAGTTCTGGGCCCTCACTCCAAGAAGGACAGGAGCAGGTCCAGAGAAGGGCAACAAAGCTGGGGAAGGGTCTGGAGAACAGGCCTGGGGAGGAGCCCTGAGGGAGCTGGGGGTGTTCAGCCTGGAGAAGTGGAGGCTGAGGGAGACCTCGCTGCTCTCTACAGCTCCCTGAGAGGAGGCTGCAGCCAGGTGGGGTTGGTCTCTTCTCCCAAGGAACAAGTGATAGGACAAGAGGAGATAGTCTGGAGTTGCCCTGTGGGAGGTTTAGGTTGGACATTAGGAACAATTTCTTCCCCAAAAGGGTTGTCAAGGCCTGGCTCAGGCTGCCCAGGGCCGTGCTGGGCTCCCCATCCCTGGAGGGACTTCATAGCCCTGGGGGTGTGCTGCTGAGGGCTGTGGTTTGGTGGCGCCCTGCAGTGCTGGGTTAACGGTTGGGCTCTGTGGTCTTGAGGCCCTCTCCAGCCTTGATGATTCAGTGACTCTGTGTTTTGATGTAGGTTTGAGACTCTTACAAATGGAAAAAGAAAAGGTAAGAGGGAACCCTGAGGTCTTTCTGGAACCAGAGTACCTTGTTTAACCTGACAGATTCAGGCAGATCATTAAATCTCTCCCCAGAGTTCAGTAGCACAAATTTGTCCTTTAATTAGTTATCCTGAGGAACAGGACTATTGACTGGGCTCTGGATGCACCCTGGCACTCTGCACGGGCTCCAGCTTGATCCACTTCGTATTCTTATGGAGAAGACTGAGATCAGCCTCTTAAAACTTGACCAGAGTTCCCAGGACTCAGTTCTTGCACATCATGGCAGCTGTCAGCCTTCACAACGTTGTCCTGCCCAATTGGATGGCTGTTTGAACTGTGTGGTGCCCACCTTTAGCACACTGGAGACCTGAGATCTTGAAACCATTAATTGCTTTGTGCCAGTGGAGACTTGGAATTCTCTCAAATTCAGCATCTAAAGCAGAGTCCCTTGTCAAGAGCCTGATGGTTTAGAAACAGAGCAGTCATGAACATCTTTTCCTCATCGGTTTCTGTTGCTGGCTACAAACTCCCCTGTTGCTAATAGAATCTTTTTGGGTTGGAGATCCAGTCTCTGATCTGAGATCATCCAGTCCAACCAGCAACCCAACACCACCGCAGTCCCAAGTGCCATGGCCACACATTTCTTGAACACCTCCAGGCATGGGGACCTCAAGATCATCCAAGTCCAACCATCAACCCAACACAACCATGGCCACTAAACCATGTCCCCCTGTGCCATGGCCACACCTTGCTTGAACACCTCCAGGGATGGGGACTGCATCACCTCCCTGGGCAGCCTGTGCCAGTCCCTGACCACTCTTGCAGCAGAGAAATTTTTCCTCATCTGCAACCTATCCCTGCCCTGGAACAGTTCCAGGCCATTTCTTCTCCTGGTTCCTGATCCTAGGGAGAAGAAACCAACACACCACCCCCCACACCCCCCCCCGGCTTCAACCTCCATTCAGGCAGCTCTAGAGAGCAATGAGGCTTCCCCTCAGCCTCCTCTTTTCCAGACTAAACATCACTGCTGGGCAAGGTTGCAGTGCAGAGGGCAGGGTGGGTGCAGAGCATGGGATGAGTGCATTCCTACCTTGCTTTCCAGCAGGGCAGCAGTCCCTCGTATTTACTGGGTCACCCTTGGAGGTTTTGTTGCCCAATTTTTGGCTTGGTGACAGCAGGAATAAGTAAATAAATCTGAGTGGATAGGCAGGAGCAGGAGCTGACAGAGAGTTGATTTGTCATTTCCCATCTCCAGAACACAAAGCAGTACCTGTGTCTGTGTGTCAAAACTATTATCAAATCCAGCTGAAGTTGTAATCACCTGTGACAGTTTAACAACATCCCAGGCTATAAAAAGCCCAGTGATAAATTAATTTCCTTAATTTCTGCATGCACTGGGGGACAGCAAACCCCCTCCCTTCTCAGCTGGTGCCCTGAGATGCTCTCTATCAACACCCAGAAGTACAGAGAGACCTCTTGAGACCCCACCTCGAATCCTGCATCCTGTTCTGGTGTCCCTATCGTCAGAAGGACATGGAACTTGGAGCAAGTCCAGAAGGAGGCCACCAGGATGATCCACGGGCTGGAGCAGCTCTGCTAGGCTGAGGGAGCTGGAGGTGTTCAGCCTGGAGAGAAGACTTCCAGGGGACCTTAGAGCTGCCTTCCAGTATCTGAAGGAAGGCTGCAGAGGGACTTTTCTTGAGGGTGTCTGGAGACAGGCTGAAGCTGAGGCAGAGCAGGGTTAGACTGGAGCTGAGGAAGAAGCTGTTCAGTACGAGGGTGGTGAGACTCTGGCACAGGCTGCACAGGGAGGTTGTGGCTGCTTCCTCCCTGGGGGTGTTCAAGGCCAGGCTGGATGAGGCCTTGAGCAGCTGAGTCTCGTTGCAGGTTGTCCCTGCTCATGGCAGGGGGTTCGAGTGGGTGATCTCTGAGGTCCTTTCCAATCTAAGCCATTCCAGGATTCTTTTACAATCAGCAGGCAGAGCACTGTGCTGTCAGCTGGAGTTGTGCCCTGTGGGGGCAGTGACAGGAGAGGCTCCCTTGTTCCTGCTGCAGTTTTCTGTGGAAAATTATGAGGATCTTGGGATCTCTCCTGGAATTGTGAAATCCTTTGCTTCTGCAGAGAAGAGGACAACTTGAAAGGGGTCCAGAGTGTGTGTTAGCATCGAGGCTGTGACCACATCACCTGAAAAGCAGTAGCCAGTTGGGGGGGGAGGGTCTGAAAATAGCCATTAGCTGCCTCTTGAACTCTTTGTCAGTGAGTCAGGGCTGTGCTTCTAGCCTGTGTTTGAGAAATCGGGGGAAATCAACCTGGCTCCTTCAGGAGGGAGCTGTGTTTGTAGCATCTGTCGTTGCAGAGGTTTCCAGGGTCCTTTGGTAGGATTTTGGGTTTGTTTTGGTTTTATTCTGTCTTGCTTGTGTTTTTTGACCCTGTGGTGTCCTTTTCAGTAAATTCTGGAAGAAAGCAGTTTGGGATTTCCTCACTGGCTTTGTAGAGGAAGAGGTTTCCACTGGTATTTAGGTCTGAATGCAGTTGCTAACCTGCTTCTTGGGAGGCTGAAGAATGCTTGGTCCCCTACTTGTGCAGAAGGCTGATGACGGGACTGGAGCATGTCTTAGGAGGAAGGGCTGAGAGACCTGGGGCTGCTTAGTCTGGGGAAGAGAAGGCTGAGAGGGACCTTAACAATGTCTGCAAATATCTGAAGGGTGGCAGTCAGCAGGATGGAGCCAGTGAGAGGACATGGGGCAGTGGGTGTACAGTTGGGTCACAGGAAATTCCACCTCAATATGTGGAAGAGCTGTGGTGGTGCTGGAGGCCTGGAGCAGGCTGCCCAGAGGGGTTGTGCAGTCTGCTTTTCTGCAGAGATTCCAAAGCCACCTGGATGTGTTCCTGTGTGACCTGATCTGGGTGACCCTGCTCTGGCAGGGGCGTTGGACTTGATGATCTCTCGAGGTCCCTTCCACCTCCTACCATTCTGTGATCCTAAGGTGATGGCAGCACTGGGATGTATCAGTGAGATGGTGTCCCTGGAAAGGGGCTGCTCTCTGTCCCTCTGCCCAGCACCACTGTAGAGGGGCCTGGAAGCTGTGTCGGTGCTCTGCTGTCTTGCAGGCTGGCTGAGGTTTCCATGTCTGCCTTTGAACGTCTGATGTGTGCAGGGGTGAGCAGGTCTGCTGGCCTGGTTGCTGCAGCTGAGGCAGGAGCACCCCAAGGAACGCTAAGCAGTGCCATCTAGGGTTGAGCCTGGCCTAGGGCTCATCCTCAGCCCTGCCTGAGCAGTCAGCCGCAGCCCAGCAGGGGAAGGTTTCAGAGGACAGAGAATGTGTTGCTCTGACTGGCAGAGAGGTTTCTTTAGCTGCCAATACCTCTTCTGTGAATGTGCTGAGCAGTGTGCTCTGGATCTTACCAAGAACTTCTCATCCTGATTCATGGATTCACAGAAGGGGTTGGGTTGGAAGGGACTTTAAAGCCTATCCAGTTCCAGCCCCCTGCCATGGGCAGGGACACCTCCCACCAGCCCAGGTTGCCCAAGGCCTCATCCAGCCTGGCCTTGAAACCTCCAGGGAGGGAACATCCACAGCCTCCCTGGGCAGGCTGTGCCAGAGTCTCCCCACCCTCACTGCAAAGAATCTCTTCCTCATCTCCAGTCTCCATCTCCCCTCTCCCAGCTCAAAGCCATTGTCTCTCATCCTGGCAGTCCCAGCCCTTGTCAAAAGTCCCTCCCCACCTTTCTTGTAGCCCCTTCAGGTACTGGAAGGCTGCTCTAAGGTCTCCCTGGAGCCTTTTCTTCTCCAGGCTGAACAGCCCCAGCTCTCACAGCCTGTCCCCACGGGGGGAGGTTCTCCATCCCTCTGATCATCTTTGTGGCCTCCTCTGGAGCTGCAGATGTATCCAGAAGACACACCTGTGCCAGGAAGGCTGCAGGGTATTTCTGCTGGGTCTGTGATGCTCTGTGAGGTTTGGGAAGTTCCTGGTGTGTAGATGAAGCATTTGGATTGCTCTTCAGAACTAGAGGACATTATGTTTTAGCTGATGCATGCAGGAGAACATCTGCTTGAGGAAAAGTTGTTGCATTTATTTGAATGGGAATGTTGTAGTTTGATCCTGTGGCTCAGCACATCTTCCCAAGCCAGCTGAACTGCCCACATGTCACCACGTGTCCTGCCTGGATCTTGATGTCCCTGCAAGCTTGGTTTGGTGTTTTGAGAGCTGGTGGTGCTGCAGTAAAAACTTTGCCTTCTCCATGTGGTACCATGTTTGAAGCTCTGCCTAGCAGAGTCCTATAACACATCCCTGTAAATGCCATGGATGTCCATGGCTTCTGCTCTGTACCTGAGGCATCCCTGGGGGGGCAAAGTCTGCAGAAGTCACTGAGCTCCGGGGCTGACCTCTACCCCAAGGCAAAGACTCTGTGTTCCAGATTTATCTGAGGTTTCTGTGTCGCTTTGGGGAGCTCCTGGAACGTGACAGCAGATGCTGGGCTCTTGTTAGTACCACCCAGAAAGGCCTTGTGGCTTAGGCTTTGGGGTGCAGCTTTCCTGCTGTGTTATTGAGGGTAACGGAGGAAGGTGCCAACGCTGAAGTTCTGCCATGTCCTGCTGTGCCCACGTTGCCCACTCTGGGCCTTGCACTCCAGGAGTGGACTTGCAGGGGGACATTGCACACATCCATGTAGGGTTAAAAAGCTCAAGCCCTGGTCCCTCCAACCCCACCTGTCCATCCCAGTGCTTGTGGCACACACATACTGCGGGCTGCCTCCAGGAGCCAACCCCCAGCTGCTGCTCAGTGCCTGTGGGCAGAAATAGGTTTGTGATGCTTTTCAGTAACTGGGGTTGAAATCACTACATCTTGGACTGGCAGAGCCCTCAGTTGGTAAACACTAACAGGTTCTTTCCCAAAGTGCTGAGCTCTGCATGCCTCCTGCCACAGGTCATAGCAGACTCTGCAGGGCTCTGTGGATCTGAGGGGCTCCTCCTCACTGAGGTGGTTTGCCCAGGCAGGGGAACGTTGTGTGGCTTTGTGAGGAGAGGGGGTGGTGGGATGGAGTCACAAGTGCTCAGGCCAGCTTGTGCTCAGTGATGTTCCTGACTTTCTGGGCTTCAGGAGCCCCTTCTGAGCAAACTTTCAGCTTTCACTTCATCTTGAAAATGACTCATTTGCCAAGGAGTTTACTTAGACTTTGGCTGGATGCATTACCCCACGAGGGTTTTCTCTAAACCCATAATATTTTAAAGGTGGTTCTCTTCAAGATGCTCTCCATGCCACCCCAAAGCAGCAAGTGTTGGCATTCAGGCCCCTCCTTCCTGTTTGCTAGATCCAGGGTTGGTTTTCCCTCTTTTTATAGAATCACAGAATAGTTTGGGTTGGAAGGGACCTTAAAGCTCAGCCAGTTCCAGCCCCCTGCCATGGGCAGGGACACCTCCCACCAGCACAGGCTGCTCAAGGCCTCATCCAGCCTGGCCTTGAACACCTCCAGGCAGGAGGCAGCCACAGCCTCCCTGAGCAACCTGTGCCAGGGTCTCCCTACCCTCACTCTTCATCTCCAGTCTCAGTCTCCTCTCTCCCAGCTCAAAGTCATTGTCCCTTGTCGTGGCACTCCCAGCCCTTGTCACAAGTCCCTTCCCAGCTCTCCTGGAGCCCCTGCAGGTACTGGAAGGCTGCTCTGAGGTCTCCCTGGAGCCTTCTCTTCTCCAGGCTGAACAGCCCCAGCTCAGCCTGTAGAAGAGGTTCTCCAGCCCTTTTCTTTCTTTGTTTTTTAACCTTTTGCCTTTTTCCTGAAGAGTACCACTGCAAACCCCTCCAGCAAGTTCTTGCTAGGCTCTCCTGATGGAATGACTAAAGGCTGGAGTGGGAAGAGGAATGTCTGGCCTTCCAGTCTGTGATCTGCTGACTCATAGATAAATACCCTATAAAATACATAGTTGGGCTGCTCAGAGTTTAGGGCTGAATATTCTGATTGGGAAAACAGCCACAGCTTGACTCAGATTTTCCACTTGGTTCCAGCAGGATCAAGTTCATCAGCCTGACTTAAGGGCAAGCCCTGGTTCTTGCTGCCATGCATTGATTTCATCCCTGTGCTTTTACACTGTATGTGGAGCTAGGGGAGCCCATCTAGATATTCCTCCTTGCAGAGTGGTGTCTGTGTGGATGTCAAGCAGCAATCTGTGTGATCCTGGAGCCTTTGAAACTCCTCTTTTGCAGGCCCCCATCCATTACCAATAAACCTACACTCAGCCTGGAAAAGAAGAATCTAAGGCAGCTCTGTGCAACTGAACTGCTCAAGGCTGTGGGCAGGGAAAAGCCCCAAAGCCTTCCCCTCCCTTTTTCTTCCCCCCGAACAGGGGAGCTCAGAGAGGAGGTGGTCTGTGGAAGTGCTGTGTTTTCTGTGGTGGAGGAAATGAAAGGTTTTGTCAAATTTGCACAATATTCCTTGTGGGGAAAGGGGGAAAGGAGAAGCATGAAGCCAAGTGCTGGAGCACAGCAGTGCGGAGTCCCTGCTCGCTATTCTGCAGCAGTAATCTGTCCTGTGGAGGCTGAGCAGCACTTGTTGTCTTTCCTCATCTTGTTAAAGCATTTCTTAACACAATGGCTTTTCTCTCATCAAGTATTAGCATTAATTACTGGAAATGCTAATAGGTTTTGTGGATTGTACAAGTGGGAAGAGCAGCAACAAGAAATAATATCCCATCCTCTCGATTCAGAGCTAACTCAGGGGAGTATCATAGTATCAGTCAGGGTGGGAAGGGACCACAAGGATCAGCCAGTTCCAACCCCCCTGCCATGGGCAGGGACACCCCACACTAGATCAGGCTGGCCACAGCCTCATCCAGCCTTAAACACCTCCAGGGACGGGGCCTCAACCACCTCCCTGGACAACCCATTCCAGGGCTTCACCACTCTCATGGGGAAGAACTTCTTCCTCACATCTAGCCTGAATCTCCCCACCTCCAGCTTCATTCCATTCCCCCTAGTCCTATCACTACCTGATAGCCTGGCAAGTCCCACCCCAACCTTCTTGTAGGCCCCCTTCAGATCCTGGAAGGCCACAATGAGGTCACCTGGGAGCCTTCTCTTCTCCAGCCTGAACAGCCCCAACTCCTTCAGTCTGTCCTCACAGGAGAGGTGCTCCAGCCCTCTGCTCATCCTCGTGGCCCTTCTCTGGACACCTTCCAGCACCTCCAGATCCCTCTTGCAACAGAGGCTCCAGAACTGGAGGCAGTACTCCAGGTGGGGTCTCCCCAGGGCTGAGCAGAGGAGGAGAATCCCCTCCCTTGCCCTGCTGGCCACACTTCTCCTGCTGCAGCCCAGGCTCTGATTGGCTTTCCGGGCTGCAAGTGCACATTGAGAGCTCCTGTTGAGCTTCTCCTCCCCCAGCACCCCCAAGTCTCTCTCCTCAGGGCTGCTCTCCAGCCAGTCCCTGCCCAGCCTGGATTTATGCCTGAGATTGCCTCGACCCAGCTGCAGGACCCTGCCCTTGGTCTTGTTGAAGCTCATGAGGTTGGCTTGTGCCCACCACTCCAGCCTGTCCAGGTCCCTCTGGATGGATCCTTCCCTCCAGCTGTCAGCAGCACCACACAGCTGGGTGTCATCAGCAACCTTGCTGAGGGTGCATTCCGTGCCACTGTCCATGGCCCCCACAAAGATGTTGAAAACAAGCCTGGTCCCAGTAACGAAAGCTTGTGAAATCCCCAGGGAAGAGAGCTTAGTGTCGCTTCGCTCCTTCAGCTGACAGAAAGCCAATACCTTCTTGCAGTGGCCAGAACCCTGCAGATGACCCTGGAGTTTTCCCTTGTGCAAGTCACTGAGTTTTGTAGGCTTCAGTGGGCTTCCCCCTGCCCACTGCAGCGGCAGCCCCAAACCCTCCGGCGGCTCCGGGCGCGCTGGCGGCGGCGCTTGCAGCGGGCACGACAGAGCCCTCTGGAAAGCAGACACTGCAAGATTTCATTAAAACTTTGGAGAAGCATCTCCTGCCTAGGCTGATGATCTCATTTTACCCATACATGGTGCTTATTAAGTAAATGGCTTTGAAGCGTAGGAAACTGTCTGGGAACCGACTTGTGTTTCTTCCTCTGCTGTGTTATCTTAATTTGGTTGCTGGAGCAGAAGTCCTGGAAACATTCTGGAAGGGAAATATACAGTGGAAACAGCACAGTGCTATTCTTAGCTCTTTTTCCTACTTCCTACTTTCTTTCTGTAAAAAAAATGATTTAATTTTACTTATTCCTGTTGGGCCTTTGTCGTTCCTCAGGTGCTTTAACTTTGCATGTGCGCTGGCTTGCCTGGAGGGGAGGACTTGGTGAGGTACCAGGCACGTTTCAGACCTGACTCCAAGGCAACAGGAGGTTTTCCAAGAGCTAATTCTGGCCTTTTCTCTGAGAGCCCTTGTCAGCACATTTTTGCTGTAATGAACTGGTGAACAAACCAAAGTATTTTTGGTAAGAGTGGCGCACCACACCTCTGCAGTGCCTGTCCTGTGAGGATGTCTGCCTTGGAGACTGGGGAATTACACAGCTCCAGCGTGGCTCTGCCTCAGCTATGAGGAAGTGTTTGTGCTGACAGGACAGAAGCTCTCAGGAGTGATGCTTATTGTTTCACCCTGGATAGTAAGCAGCCTCTTGCCTCCTGTGGTTATGAACTGGTTAGCTGGAAGTCAGGGCCTTGAAGGAACCTTGCCGAGGAGGTCTCATTACACTCCTTGGTAGGCATCCAAGGGAGAAGCCTGCTGTTGGCGGCACCCTGGGTGGGAGGGACCTCCAGCATTGCCCCTGGCTTGATGTCCTGCTTGAAAAGGAGCTGTCACCTACACTGTCAGCTCTGCTATGCCTTTGGGAGTCCCCAGTGACGGACACCCCCTTCCTATCATAACCTGTCAGTGCTGGAGCACCTTTACAATGAAATGGTCTCTTCTGAGCATCCCAAGGAACAATTTTGGCCATAGCCCCTCCATTCCAACGCTCCCAACTAAGACCTTTGTTACTCTTTACTCTAGAGGGCTGTCGCCAGTAGGATGAAATGAGCTGCTCGTCGCAGTCAGGGCTGGGAGCAGGGCTCCTGTGTTTGAAAAGCTGACAGATCCTTTTGAAAGAGCATGCAGCTATTCAGCTGAGCTTTAATTTTTATCTGTTAGTGCTGTTGCCTCTTCTGTGTTTGTAGGAGGGAGACAGAAAAGTCTTGATGAGGGAAGAGGAGGGAGGAACCACCCAGCATGTAGCCTGGCATTGCTGTGCATTGTGATCTGGACTTTGCAAATTGGCTTGAAGGTTGTGATTGAGAAGATTGTCAGCACTATGCAAATGAGGAAGAGAAGGGAAAGTGCATCTCATGCAAGTAATTTCTGTGTAGATAATTTGCCATAAAAATTTATATTGCAGTCCTTAAAACCTTCAGAGATTTATTCTGTCTAGGGAAAGGTGATTTATGTGGTATTAAAACACTTTTTATGTTCCAGTCCTTTAGATTTAATGTTTATTGCCTATAAAACCGAAATCTTCCTGTGGATATTTAAAAGTTTTGGTGCTGTGTGAAATATATATTCAGCTTAGGATCTGAAATGCTTTAGAGCTGCAGTAAATAAGTGATGGAGTGGTACCTCAGGTTCACCAGCCTCGGCAGTCCAGACCGACTCCAGGGCTGAATCCATTATCTCCAGAGCATTCTGCTTACCTTAGACATCTGCTAAAGGGCAGCAGCTAATAACCGAAGTCAGGTGCAAGTTTGTCGTTCTTTTTGGGCCGAGTGTTTAGGGTGCTTTGTGTAAAGGCTTGGGAGGCTGGGCTTAGCCTGCTGGGCACAGGCAGTAGTAAAATGCAGAAGCAAGCTTATCTCTTAGCCACAAAGGGCTGGCTTGAAACACAAGGGGAGGGTAGGCTGCGGGAGTATCAAGAGAGGAGACCACCTGCATTGTTTCTCTAGGTAGTTTCTAGTCCTGGTGGTGCAGGGACAGGGCAGGGACTGCTGCAGTCCCCCTGAATGGGTGGGCAAGGAGGTGTCTGCCTGCTGGGGTTATTCCCAGTTTAATTGTTGGTTATTTTTGCTGTCCCTACTACTGCAGCACGGAAGAGCCTCTACTGCTTCCAGTGTGTCATTCAGGGCCTCTTCCCTGCTTGCCCAGATAACTCTCTACAGCATAATCTGTCTAGCAATGTCTAACACACAAAGCAGGGGAGGGAAAGAAAGCAAGTGAGGATCTACACAAACAAGACACTGTGTGGAGGTGCCTGGTTTGCTTTGTAGCTGCTTTGGTGGTGGTGCCCTGAGGATGTAAATGATGTAAGGGCTGTGAAGATACTGAGGGGCCTGGAGCATCTGTGAGGAGCAAAGGCTGAGAGCACCCTGGGGCTGTTGAGCCTGGAGAAGAGCAGCCCCAGAGGGGATCTGAGCAATACTTGGCAAGAGCTAAAGGTGCTGTGGGGGATAGGAGGCTGGGGCCAGACTCTTGTCAGTGGTGCCCAGGGACAGCACAAGTGACAACAAGGGGCACAAAGTGGAACCCAGGAGGTTCCCTGTGAAGAGGAGGAGAAAGTTGTTCGGTGTGAAGGTGCTATAGGCCTGGAACAGGCTTCCAGAGAGGTTGTAGAGTCTCCCTGTGTGGAGAGCTTTCAAAGCCCCTTGGATCTTGGGCAAGCTGCTGTGGGTGTCCTGCTGGAGCAGGGGTTGGCCTGGATGGGGTTGGCCCTTCCAGCCCCTCCATGCTGGGTTCTGGAACATGCTTGCTTTTTCCCTGATGTTTGCCATAGGTTTAGAGTTCATCCCCCAGCAAATCCATGCAAGTTAAGCTGCAGAGCATGTGTCCCACTGAGTGCTGATGGAGAGGGAGGAAGGACTGCTAGAGCCTTTGGAGATTTTCATCTGCCACGGCAGAATCCTGCACATGAAGCACAAGGATTAAAGGCTGATTTATAGGCACATCACTAATGTAACCAGAGACATTGTGGGAAACAATTCAGAGGGCTTACTGATAATGCTTAATTTGCAGTGGAACTTCAAATAGCATCTAGCCATCCCCTTCCCATTTATCCTCTTCTCACAGGAGCCTGATGTTCCTGGCTGGGTTGCAGTGGAGCCTGCAGCCCTGCCTCTGGCCACGGCAGCCACGCAGCACATGGCAGGGGTGCAGGGTTTCTCACACCGCTCTGCCTCAGCCCCAGCTGGGAAATGATGCAGCTCAGATGTTGCAACATCAGGCAGCCCAGTGAATGGCACCAGTTCAAGGAGGGACTGTGGTGAAACTTCCCAGGGTTGTAAGTGTCAGTGCCCTGCCACATGACAGCTGAGGAGGCTCTGAGCGCTGGAGCAGTGCTACTCCAGTCAGGATAGGACTTTGGAAAGCCAGGATCGTGATCCAAATGGCTTTTTCCTGGGTGATGTGAAACAAGTGGAGAGGCAGGAAAGCAGAATACAGCTGTGGTGGGTTTAAGTGTAGTGTGACCTTGGCTTCTGCCATTGAAGAAATGATCTTAGTGTTCATAAATATTTGCAGGGTGGATGTCATGAGGAAGAGGCCAGGCTCTTGGCAGTGGTGTCCTGTGATAGGACAAGGGGCAACAGACACAAACTGCAACCCAGAAAGTTTCATCTGGAGATGAGGAGCAAGTTGTTTGTTGTGAGGGTGCTGGAGGCCTGGAGCAGGCTGTCCAGAGAGGTTGTGGAGTGTCCTTGTGTGGAGAGCTTCTAAATATGCCTGGATGCATTTCTCTGTGACCTGCCCTAGAAGCCCCTGCTTTGGCAGTGGGGTTGGCCTCAATGATCTCTGGAGCTCCCTTCCAACCCCCGCCAGAAGCAGCACAGGGAGGAGATTCTGCCCCTCTATTCTGCTCAGACTCTACCTGGAGCACTGCAGCAAGTTCTGGTGCCCTCAGCACAAGAGGGACATGGAGAGGGTTCACAGGAGGCCATGAAGATGATCAGAGAATCTCTGCTATGGGGACAGGCTGGGAGAGCTGGGGCTGTTCAGCCTAGAGAAGAGAAGGCTCCAGGGAGACCTCAGAGCAGCCTTCCAGTACCTGAAGGGGCTCCAGGAGAGCTGGGGAGGGACTTTGGACAAGGGCTGTGACTGCCAGGATGAGGGACAATGGCTTTGAGCTGGGAGATGATGGATTTAGATGTGACATTAGGAAGAAATTCTTTGCAGTGAGGCTGGGGAGACTCTGGCACAGGTTGCTCAAGGAGGCTGTGGCTGCCTCCTGCCTCAAGGGGGCAGCCCTGTTCAAGGCCAGGCTGGATGAGGCCTTGGGCAACCTGTGCTGGTGGGAGGTGTCCCTGCCCATGGCAGGGGGTTGGCACTGGCTGAGCTTTAAGGTCCCAGCCAAGCCAAGCCAGGCTGTGATTCTGTGGGTATCTCTTCTTTAGTTAAAGTTGTTCTTGATTTAGTTTTTCTTTTCTAATCATGAAGGATCTAAACTGAGGGAGGAAGCAAACCAGTCTCAAAGTAAAACTTTCTGATCTAATGTCTAGCCTCTTTTGTCATCTCAAGAGGCCTTTTTGGCTCAGACTTTCACTTTGTCAGGCTTAGGGCTTGGTACTATTTCATCTTCACAGGGTGAGGGTGTCCAGCCCTGTGCTCTGCATATATGAAAGCTAAAACCTGGCTTCTCTGCAAGAGTGTCTAGGCAAAGGATGGAGATCCTAGAGGTAGTGAACCTGAGCTCTGAGGTAACCCAGCTCTTTCCTTGCAGTTTGTCAGACCAGGCTTGTGGGGGTGGAGAATAGGTGAGAGCAACTTCAAAGTGTAGTTCAGAAATGGGATATTGATTAAATACTTGATACAGACAGGAAGAGTATTCAAGAGGACCTGACTTGTACTCCTAAAGGACCAGGGATAACCTTAGACTTGGTTTCAGGCACAGGAATGAGGAGGGCAGGTGGGCCCAGCATGTTTTTATTTACTACCTAGGAGAGAGGGAGGGGGAGGTGTGTGTAACATGGACTGAAAATCAGCCTGGGACAGAATGCCTTGAAAAGAGACAAACCTAAAGCCTGTCTTGGGAAAGATCACTGATGTCCCTAGCGCATCATGGGCAGCAGAGCTGGTGGAGGGTCTGGAGAACAGGGCTGGGGAGGAGCAGCTGAGGGAGCTGGGGGTGTGCAGCCTGGAGAAGAGGAGGCTGAGGGAGATCTCATTGCTCTCTGCAGCTCCCTGGGAGGAGGCTGGAGCCAGGTGGGGGTTGGGCTCTGCTCACTAGGATCAGGTGATAGAAGGAGAGGAAATGGCCTAAAAGTGTGCCGGGGGAGGGTTAGGTTGGCGATGAAAACTTTCCCTGCTGCAGGAGTGGTCAGGGATTGGCACAGGCTGCCCAGGGAGGTGGTGGAGTCCCCATGCCTGGAGGGGTTCAAGAAAGGTGTGGCCATGGCACTTGGGGCCAGGGCACTTGGGGCCGTGGTGGTGTTGGGTTGCTGGTTGCACTGGGTGATCTCAGAGGCCTTTTCCAACCCAAACAATTCTCTGACTGTTTGATCATCCCCAAATTGCCGGGAAGCAGCAGTGCAGATCACTGTGTGTAGCGTTTCCTTCTGTGTTGGGGAGGGAAGGGAGTAATGTGTGCCATCAGCTTGTAAAACTGAACTAATTAACAGACAATCAGCAGTGATTGAGGCAGCTGCGTTCTGCACGGAGGGATTGCAAACAGAGCCTGCACAGAATTGGGTTTACTGCTCCAAAGTGCAAGGAACTGAAATTGTGTTTGATAGCCCAAATTAAGGATCTTTTGGTGAGGCTGTGTCGTAGCAAGGCTGGCAGTGCTGCTGCAGCTAGAGCTGGGGTGTGCATTTTGGGGTGGTTTGGTGCAGTGCATAGTGGGGAGATTCTGGGAAGACATCACCAAAGAAGTGTTTCATGGTTTAAAAAAGTTGTAGGAGTACTCTCTGCCTTTATGGTGTTCATGGAGCAGGTAGTTGGTGCTCTACTGGTGTAGGCATCACCTTTTAGTGGCTCTGAGTGCCAGGTCTGCAGCCCTGTAAAAAGATTTTATTGATACCTTTGTTAATGCAGCATTTATAAAAGGCTTTTGTAGTATTTCCTGATAGACAGTTGGAAGGGACCTCTGGAGATCCTCCAGTTCAACCCCTGCTAAAGCAGAGCACCCACAGCAGCTTGCCCAGGAGCACAATGCCCTGCAGCCTCCCCTGGACTCTCTCCAGCTGTTCCCTGTCTCTCTGCAATTGGGCAGCCCAGAACCAGGACTCCAGATGTGGCATCCCTAAGGCAGAGTAGAGGGGGAGGAGAACCTCCCTTGCCCTGCTGTGCACACTCTCCTTGAGGTACTGCCAGACCCCATTGGCCGCCTTGGCCACCAGGGCACATTGCTGCCTCATGGGCAACTTGTCCCCCAGCACTCCCAGCTCCTTCTCCTTGGAGCTGCTTCCCAGCAGGTCCCCCCTCAGCTGTCCTGCTGCAGGAGGTTGTTCCTCCTCAGGGCCAGGACCCTGCCCTTGCCCTTGGTGGCCTTCATGAGGTTCCCTGTGCCCAGCTCTGCAGCCTGGCCAGGTCTGGCTTCAGGTCTGGCAGCACAGCCTGAGGGGTTTCAGCCACTCCTCCCAGTGTCCCACCTGCCTCCTTCCCAGTCCTCCCTGTACCCACAGCAGTGTCAGAGCTATGAAAGCTGCCTGGACTCAACTCCAGTCTCCCCATGCTCCTGATACCAGGCACTGTGCTCAGGGGAAGGGGCTCGCAGTGCCGTGGTCTAACAGCACTGGCACTAACTTCAGCTGAGGTCTCACTGCCAAGTAAGATCCAGGTCACAAGCTGCATGTAATAACTCTCTTGACCACAGATTAAATAAACTGAGTCTTAAAAGAGTGGCTTAAATAACAGAAAGTTCAACCCTAAGTAAGCTCTGCTCCATCAGTTCAAGTCTTTAGTTCCTGCCCTTTTCAGCCTGAGCTTTGCTCAGCCCTGCAGCCTGCTCAGGCTTTCAGCAGACACACTGTAACAGCCAGCACTGAGGCAGGTGGCACCAATAAATCAATAAAAAATCTATAGATGGACACAGAGAGAGTCTTGTTCCAGGGAACTGACTGCTGCAAAGTGAAGCTTTTCTTGTTTGGTTTTGGTTCTGAATGAACACAATCTCCTCACTCACCCTTTACAGAACCTCAACCCAAAGCCTAACTACACTGAGAGGTCCTTAGGACAAAAAGGTCACAATTTTTCTTCCTTTGAGAACAAATGTTATGGAGTTTTATTTTGATGTTTTTAGCCATTCTGGACAGACCAAAGGTCCACCCTGAGCTCCATCCCTACAGCCCCTCCATAATCCTGCAGTCTCCACGGGCAGTCACCAATCTGAAAGCCTCTTAAGCTATGTCCTAACCTTTGGGCATGAAATATTTACCAAACAGACTGAAAAAGCAACCTAAAAATACTGTAAAAACCACATTCATACAAAGTGATTCCTTGAGGGGTGGGGAATAATGACCATGGGCTTAAATGAATGCAGCTCCTCACGTTTGCCTCCCTCCTCCTTTTTGGCTGGCTGTTGCAGAAGTGGTGCAGTAGGTGTCCTGCCATGTGTGTCACAAACGTGGTTTCACTTCAGCAAGGCTCTGGGCACCACCAAAACATCCTCCTGAGCAAGCTTAGGAAGGGTGGGTTGAGAACTGGCTTTAAAAGGCAGCTCAGAGTGTTGTGATCAGCACCACAGAGTCTAGTTGGAGGCCTGTAGCTTGTGGTGTTCCCCAGAACTCAGGACTGGGCCCACTCTTGTTCAAAACCTTCATCAGTGACCTGGATGAAGGCACAGAGTGGAGCCTCAGCCAGTTTGCTGATGGTCCCAAGCTGGGAGCAGTGGCTGACACCCCTCAGGCTGTGCTGCCAGCCAGCCAGACCTGGCCAGGCTGCAGAGCTGGGCACAGGGAACCTCATGGAGGCCACCAAGGGCAAGGGCAGGGGCCTGGCCCTGGGCAGGAACAACCTCCTGCAGCAGCACAGCTGAGGGGGGACCTGCTGGGAAGCAGCTCCAAGGAGAAGGAGCTGGGAGTGCTGGGGGACAACAAGTTGCCCATGAGGCAGCAATGTGCCCTGGTGGCCAAGATGGCCAATGGGGTCGGGGGGCATGAGGGAGAAGAGTGTGTCCAGGAAGCTGAGGGAGGTTCTCCTCCCCCTCTGCTCAAGCCCTGGCTCCATCTGTGGACTGCTCAGTTGAAGAGAGACAGGGAACTACTGTTCAGTGACCCCCCTCTATTGCAATGAATTTCCTGCTGATCAAGGGCCACATTTGAACCCCAACATGCTCCTTCTGGGGAGAAAGGAGCCGACGAGCTGTATCCTGCTCCGTGGTGCAGCTGCATGGCCCGAGGGCCGCGGGCCAGGGGCCGCAGGGTTTTGTGAAGGAAGCTGGCTGGGGAACTTGCGCTAAGAAATGAGCAGTAACACAAACAAGATCAGCAGCAGCTTTACTGGAGGTGAAGCTGTTGTCTGATAAACAATTTCAGCAGGAAGGGCACTTGGCAGAGAGCTGTCAGCGCAGGGCCCTTGACTCCGGACGAAGCAGCTTCCTCCTCGCTCGGGGTTTGTTGACTCTCTGGGCATGCCCCAAGGTTTGTGCTTTTCCCATGAAGGGAAGAACACAGCTCTTGGAGGAGCTGCCTGCAAAGCCAATTGGTGGATGCTTTCTAAAAAACATCATTAGGGATATAAATAGGAAAAAGAAAGCAAGGTTTGCTTTATTTAGGTTTTTGCTACTACTGAGGTCCCGTTCTGGCCTCTCGGTATTCCTTCAGATCCAAAGCCCAAAGCGTGACTCAGCTTGGCAGGACAACACAGGACAGCAGGAACGTGTGCCTGGGGTTCAGCACCGACAGCAAGCAGCACGTGTGTTGGCCAGTGCAGAAGAGCAGCAGGTTCTGGAGCCTTGCAGAAGCAAAAGGGTAGTGTTAGTCATTTATCTGGATGATTGAAGTCCAGCACAAGGCACCGGGCTGCGCTGCCAGCTGGAACCCAGAGGCGGGGGGTGTGCGTGTGGAGTGCTGAACACCCTCTCCACAAGGTGTTTCCCAACAGCACACTGCAGGGCTTTGGGCAGCTGGCTTTCGGGGACATGAAAAGCAATAGAAAGTAGATTTGACTCACAGAGCAAAGCTGGCTCATGTAGGGGCACAAGGAGGGTGGCTTGAAGGTGACAGCAAGAGTGTAACAGAAACTCACAGCCTCAGTGTGAAGGCCACTGCAGGCTCCTTAGAACCACAGCTGATGTCCCTCTGCAGAGCTCTTGTGGATTGTCCACACCCTGGGGAACTTCAAGTAGCCTGGGATACATGAAAAAGAGTGAAGCCAACAGGTCAAGGGAGGTTCTCCTCCCCCTCTGCACTGCCCTGATCAGGCCAATTCTGGAGTTCAAGAGAGACAGAGAACTGCTGGAGAGAGCCCAGGGCAGGCTGCAAAGCTGCTGAGGGGCCTGGAGCAGCTCTGGCAGCAGCAAAGGCTGAGAGCCCTGGGGCTGAGAGCCTGCAGAAGAGCAGCCCCAGAGGGCAGCTGAGCAATGCTCAGCAAGAGCTAAAGGAGCTGTGGGGGGCAAGAGGCTGGGGCCAGACTCTGCTCAGTAGTGATCAGGGACAGGACAAGGGGCAACAAGGGGCACAAAGTGGAAGCCAGGAGGTTCCCTGTGAAGCAGAGGAGAAAGTTATTTGTTGTGAGGGTGCTGGAGGCCTGGAGCAGGGTGCCCAGAGAGGCTGTGGAGTGTCCTTGTGTGGAGAGCTTCTAATCCCACTTGGGTGCATTTCTCTGACCTGCCCCAAGTGACCCTGCTTTGGCAGTGGGGTAGGACTGGATGATCTCCAGAGGTCCCTTCCAACCTCACCATGCTGGGATTCTGTGGCCACCTACCCTGCCATGCTCTGCTGCTTCAGGGACAAAAGCAGAGGGGAGCAGAAAGGCCATCGTGGCCTGAGTGGGACCCAGCACGATCTTGCTGGTGTGGCTGTTGTCTTGTCACCACTTTAAAGCAGGGGTAATTTGTCTGCTGTGGTGTGGTAACAGCTCTGGTCAGTGTGGCTGCTGGTGTTGCAACTTGGTCAGTGTTTGATGAAGTAAGGAGATAGAAAGTCCAGCAGATGTGTTTGGCTTTGTGTCTTGCCTAGACAGAGTCCCTGCAAGCAGCAGTGGCTTTTCTTTGGCTTCCCATTCTGTGTTTGGTTTGGCAGAGGCTGTAGTTTCTTTCCCCAGCACTCTGTAGCTGCTGCACAAGTCACAAATACAGACTTGAGTCATTTTTTGTTCCTTCCAAAGCAGTTAACTGGTGTGCACGTGATGAGCTGCCTGCCTTGGATCCCCTCTCAGCCTCCTCCTCTCAAGACTGAACAGCCCCAATTCCCTCAGGCTTTCCCCATAGGAGGGGTGTTCAAGGAAGGCTGAGAGCCCTGGGACTACAGAGCCTGGAGAAAAGAAGGCTGAGAGGGGACCTGATCAATGCCTATAAATACCTGAGGGGTGGGGGTCAGGGTGCAGGGTCCAGGCTCCTTGTGGTGGTGCCCTGTGATAGGACAGGGAACAAAGGCAGAAGCTGAAACCCAGGAGAAGCTTCTTGGCTTGTTAAGGTGCTTGGAACCCTGGAGCAGGCTGCCCAGAGAGGTTGTGGAGTCGTCTTCTCTGGAGACTTTCAAACCCCATCTGGATGTGTTCCTGTGTGGCCTGCCATAGATGATCCTGCTTTGGCAGGGGCTTTGGATTAAGTGATCTGTGGAGGTCCCTTCTAAACCTTACCATTCTCTGGTTCTGTGGAGAAAGCCGTTGGTGTGCACCCTCCTGAGAGGACCCACTGCCTGGCCATGGGGAGCTGGTGGGTGAGGAGATTGCTCTGGCTTGGAGCAGCTCCTGCCACTTCACACCACACACTTGCTGTCTGCAGCCCTCCCTTCTGGGAAGCTTCCCTGCAGCAGGGTTTAAATTAAATTTTGGGGTGTTGGGGTTTTTTTTTGCATTTGTAGCTGTGGAAGCAACTACTTCAAGCTTTTATTTGGAATAGTGTCAGAATTCATGTGTGATGTGTGGGAAGGCAGGGAAGGTGTAAGCAGTGCCCACCAGGGTGGGAGCTGAGCAGGCTGGCTGGGGACCTGCTGCCTGTTGAGAACTGAAGGAGCTCTCTCCCCAGCAAACATTTCAGTTTAATGTTTAGGAAATTTATGTCCTTCAAAAGTAGAACAAACTGAAATGCAAAACCCAGCAGAGTGTTAACTAACTGATGGAGGTGGTTTGCTGACAGCTTCTTTGCCAGGTATTGAAACCGAACTGCAGGGTGTTTGGGTGAGGTAATGGAAAGTGATGGTGTCACAGAATCCAGAGTCTCAGCACATAGAACCTCCTCCAGTCTGTGCCCATTGTCCCTTGTCCTGTCCCTGGGCACTGCTGACAAGAGTCTGGCCACAGCCTCTTGCCCCCCACAGCTCCTTCAGCTCTTGCTGAGCATTGCTCAGCTGCCCTCTGGGGCTGCTCTTCTGCAGGCTCTCAGCCCCAGGGCTCTCAGCCTTTGCTGCTGCCAGAGCTGCTCCAGGCCCCTCAGCAGCTCTGCAGCCTCCCCTGGGCTCTCTCCCGCAGTTCTCTGTCTCTCCTGAACTGGGGAGCCCAGCACAAGAATGCTGGAGGGACTGCAGTGCAGGCAGTAGAGCATCTTGGTGAGAGCACCTTTGAAGAATGCTGGGGGAGGACCAAGCCGGGAGCTGCAGAGCAATGAGTGCTGCTGTGTCTGGCTGAGACCTTCCGACTGGTTTTTAGCTTGCCCAGCACTGGAAGCTAATGCTGAGCTGTTGAGTGGTAGTGGTGAAGTGAGAGCAGACCTGCAGGGGACAGAGGTGACTAATAGTCTGGTGTGGAAGCTGAAGAAGATGAGGAGGAGGAGAGAAACTTTGGGGTTAGAACTGAAACTGTGAGTGAAAGCTGAGCCTTGTTTCTGGAGAGCTGTCAGTGTGCATCCTCAGAGCTGTGCCTCTGGCAGCTGCGATGGAGAGCCAGTCCTGCTGTGGCTTGTTGGTTCTGGGGCTTACGAAGGCAGGGGGCAGGGAGGGGAGGGTGGAAAAGAGGGAGCAAATAATGCCAGTGTGGAAAGAGGGAGTAAATAACGGCCAAAGATGAGAAGGACTCTTCTGAACCAGTGGGCAACGTTTCATTGTTTCCCTGAGTGAGAGGAAAAGCTTCTTAGTTACAGACCTTTGGCACTAAGGTCTTCCTAGCTCTGGCCAGGCTCCTGTTCCTGGCACTTTCTCCCAAGCTCTGAGTTCAGGATGTAAAACTAAGAGGCAGGACTGTGGTGGCTCTGGCAGTGCAGCCCTCTCCCCTCAGAGTACTTTGGTGCTGTGTAGGTGTTCCTGTGAGCGGCTCATGCTGACAGCAGCTCCTTTTGCACAGCCAGTTCTGGCTTTCCCCTCCTGCAAGGCTTTTTGATAGGCTCTGCCTAGGTCTGTGGCAGGGGCTGGTGTTCCTGAGAACAGTCCAAGTCACAACTAACTTTTTTCCCCCTCTTTGTTTCCTCCAGAGCCTGTCAGTTAAGGGATCTTACCGAGAGCTACATCAGCGCCTCTCTTCCTGTTTGCCCCTTGCTTTCCGTGGTGGCCACCACACACGTTGGCTCACTGTCCACAAGCCCTGCACAGAGCACAAAATGTCTTCCAGTTCAAGCTTGTTTAAAAACCTACTTGGAGTCAGATTACTTCAGTGAGGGGAAACAAAATGTATGCAGTGACATTTCCTAAGTAACTCTGTGTGCAAAAGGTAGCTGCTTGGGTTTGCCAGATGGCAAAAGGGCTTCCTCATCAGTGTGGTTTGTTTAGTGCTTATGGCTTGTGATGGATTGTTTGTTTCTTTCTTTCCAGGAGTGTAAAATGCAGATCCTCTGCTCTTAGCTTTGGTGTTTGCTCAGCACTCACTGCTGCGGGGCAGAGGGATGGTGGTTGCTGAGGTGCTGTGTTCCTGCTGAACTCTGGTCTTTGCTGTTGGTGGTGTGCAAAGGAGGCTCCACAGCACAGCAGCCATGAGCTCCGTTCCCTGAAATGAATCTTCTTCCTCAAGTCTCCTCAGGCTGAGGGAGTTGGAGCTGTTCAGCCTGGGAAAGAGAAAGCTCTGGGGAGGCCTTAGAGCAGCCTCCCAGTACCTGGAGGGATTACAGGAAGGCTGCAGAGGGACTGTTTGCAAAGGCCTGCAGGGACAGGACAATGGTTTGAAATGAGAGCAGAGCAGATTGAGATTGGATGTGAGGAACAAGTTGTGCACCATGAGGCTGCTGGAGCACTGCAACAGGTTGCAGTGGTTGAGGCTCCAGCCCTGGAGATGCTGAAGGTGAGGCTGGACAAGGCTCTGGGCAACCTGCTCTAGTGGAGGATGTCCCTGCTGAGTGCAGGGGGGTTGGACTGGATGAGCTTTAAGGTCCCTTCCAACCCAAACCATTCTGTGTTTCTTTTACCTTTCTGAGCACTTTCACATCAGAGTTGGTGCTGGCTTTTTGCAGCCAAAATAGACAGTGACAGCACAGCCCTGTGGTTGCTGCCCTGGTCATGACCTGGAGCTTCATGCAGTGAAGGTCCTGTCTGGCTTTCCAGAGGAATCTTTCATATTCTACAGGGAGACCTTGAGCAGCCTGGGCTGGTGGGAGGTGCCCTTGCCCATGGCAGGGGTTGGGACTGGAGGATCTGTGTGATGCTGCAGCACCTGAGCAGGGAACCGATGCGGTGCAGCAGGAGTCAGGAGGGCAGAGCTGGGAGGTGTTTTTAGCAGTCCTGCTGGGGCTCCCTGCACAGCCATGCCATCCTAGTGTGTCACACTGGGCTGGCAGAGGCAGAATGAGCAGGGACAGCTCCCGGGGAGCTGAGAAGAGGCTGGAAATGCCAGCACTGATTGTTACAGTGCATGGCAGACTGACCCTCCTAACCCCAGCCAGCAGCTCAGCCCCACGCAGCTGCCTGCTCGCTGCCTTCCAGCCTTCCTCCCCCAGCTTTCCAGGCTGAGCTTGGTGCCGTGTGGCCTGGAACATCCCTTGGTCAGTTGCTGTCAGATGTCCCAGCTGTGTCCCTCCCAGTTCCTTGTGCACCCCCAGCCTGCTGCTGGCCTTGACCCTGTGTGAGCAAAATCTGCTCAGTGCTAACTGAAACATCCCTCTGTGATCAGCACTGGTTCCAGCAGATCCAAACCACAGCTGCTGGGGGAAAGATTAACCCTCTCCCAGCCTGCACCAGCACAATACTGCATGGAATAAACCTTCCAATGTTTGTTTTCTGAGGACTGCTTTTAATGACTCCTGCATGTAAGGGGAGAAGACTTTCTTGTCTCCTTTCCCCACTGCTTCCTTCCCACCTCCAGTCCATGAGCTGATGTGAGGAACAAGTTCTGCACCATGAGGGTGGTGGAACATTGGAACAGGTTGCCCAGGGAGGTGGTCAAAGCCCCATCCCTGGAGATATTCAAGGTGAGGCTGACAAGGCCCTGGGCAACCTGATCTAGTTGAGGATGTCCCTGCTGAGTGCAGGGGCGTTGGACTGGATGAGCTCTGGAGGTCCCTTCCAACCCAGCCCATTCTGTGATTCTATGAGATGGGTCAGAGGGGAAAGCCTGGAGAGAGATCTTCAGTTATCTGTGGCTCAGGCAGTGTGAACTCTGTGTCCCAAAGTCCTGTGGATTTAGGGCACAGGGGGCAAGGCAATGGTCCTGCTTCCTCTCTCTCATAATGTGCTCCAAGCAGTTTCTCAGGGGCTGATTCAGGTGGCTGCTTTGGACCAGAAAGTTTATTGCCAGTGTTGGATCAGGGGAACTGAAGCTCCCAGGCTTTGAATCCTTTCTCTAGTCAGGTCACCACTGCAACGCCTTTGAGCTCTGGGCTCTGCTTGCTCTTGATTGGAAGCTTTTTGATTTCAGAGGTGTGGAGAACAATACTGAGCCCTGGTCATCTGCTTTGGTGCACTCTGATTCTCCCCTACACCTCTGTCTGTACTGTTCAGAGCTACTCACAGAGTGGCTGCAAAGCTTGGCAAGTGTGCATGGCTTTGAGTGTTTTAGTCATGAGGTCTGTGGTGACAGGTTGGACTTGATGATCTTTGAGGTCTCTTCCAACCTTGGTGATTCTGTGTAGCTTGTAGAAATACTGCATTGGCCACAGGGAGTTTTCACAGGATTTGGGATAGCTTCTAAGATGAAGTCACAGAAGTGTAGGAAATCTGCTGCCAGTGCTCGTGGGTTGTAGCCCTGTGATTATCTATAGAATCCTGGAAGGATTTGGGTTGGAAGGGACCTTAAAGAGCTTTCAGTGGGCAGGGACACCTCCCACCAGCCCAGGTTGCTCAAGGCCTCATCCAATCTGGCCTGGAACATCTCCAGGGTGGGGACATCCACAGCCTGCCTGGGCAACATGTTCCAGTGTCTCACCACTGTTATTATTAGCTTAAACCAATGGAACTTACATTATACCTGGTTGAGCTCCAGTAGCCAACAGACAAAAACAGTCATTTTCCAAAGGGTTTTGATTTGGGGCTTGTTCATTGTGGCCTAGTTTGGCATTTTAGTGTCTCCTTTTGTGTCTGAGCTTGTACCTGGGGCTAGATATCTGCTGCTACTCAGCTGGGATTGAATCTTACTCTGTCTGTTGTTCATAAATGCTAGGCAAGACCTCAAGCTGGTGGCCTCCAGCCCACAGCATCACCCAGTTTGGTGCATGCTGGCATTTCTCCTTGGCCAGGTCTGTGCCTGAGATACCATGTCAGGAAATGTGGTGGTGGTGGTGAGAAGTGCTCAAGCCCATCCCAGAAGGAATTCTGGAAGCAATGGAGATGTGCCTGTAGTAAGTGCATTGAGGCACTGGTGCCAGTCAAGCAGTGAGGGTGAGCAGATTGTTCTTCACTTGCCACCTGACTCAGCACAGAATATGGAAGCTGGGAAGCAGAGGTCTTTAAAAGCCT
Source organism: Picus viridis (assembly GCA_033816785.1). Taxonomy (NCBI): domain Eukaryota; kingdom Metazoa; phylum Chordata; class Aves; order Piciformes; family Picidae; genus Picus; species Picus viridis. Next base: position 12,323,730 of record CM066598.1, read on the forward strand.
CCATTTCCACCTGCTCAGTTCTGGATGCCACAGTGTGAGAAAGACATTGAGATCCTGGAGGGTGTCCAGGAAATGCACCAAGGCTGGTGAGGGCTTTGCAGGGTGTCATAAGAGGAGCAGCTGAGGGAGCTGGGGGTGTTCAGTCTGGAGAAGAGGAGGCTGAGGGAGACCTCATTGCTCTCTACAACTCCATGAAAGGAGGCTGGAGTGAGGCTGGTGCTGGTCCCTTCTCCCTAGTAATAGGGAGCAATAGGATGAGAGGAAATGGCCTGAAATGGTACCAGGGGAAGGGTTAGGTTGGAGATGAGGAAACATTGCTGCAGGAGTGGTCAGGGATTGGCACAGGCTGCCCAGGGAGGTGGTGGAGGTGTTCAAGAAGCTGTAGCTGTGGTGCTTCAGGATGGTGCAGTGGCCACGGCAGCTGGCTTACAGCTGGAGTGGATCTTAAAAGGCCTTTTCCAAGCTCAGTGATTCGCCGCGGGGTCGCTCCGCAGCACCACGCAAAGCGATCTGATTCTCTGGGCTGCTGAATTTCCCCTGCTTGACGATTTGTGTTGTGCTTTGCTTGCTTGCAAGCAGTGCTTCCCTTTCCAGTGCAGCCTCCCAAGCTGCTGGCCCTAGCAGATTGTTTATATTTGTGCAGAGCCTTCTGCTTAGCCTTCACATTGCTCTTCAGAGCTCTGCTTAACCACATTGGGTTCTGCTGCTCTTTTTCTTGCATAAACTTAGCTGGGATGAATTTCAAATGTGGTTTATCCAACTGTTAAGGGTTTCCCACTTTTCTGCAATAGATTTCACATATGTTAGAGAATTCCAAACCCAGATCTGGTGGACATATTGCCCTGTTTTGCTTTTTTTTTGCCCCCCCCCCCAAGTCAGAAATAGAGAGTTTTTTAAAGCATTACAGTGGCAATATTTAGGTCACTGGCTCCAACATGCTGCCTAGCTGCAAATCCATTTGTCATATTTAGCTTATTTCCAGGATTAAGATCCCCATGGTCCATATAGTTATTAAAAAACCCCAATAATTTCTCTTAGTTTCATGGTAATCATCCTAAAAGAGGGGAAAGCTATTGAGCCTTTTGAGTTGGAAGCTGTAGGCAGCTTCTCTTTTGCCTGCAGAGGTCAAACTGCAGTCATGTCAAGCACAGGTGCATCCATCCAGTCCTTGTAGAGTTCCAGGATGCCACAAAGAATTTGGGACTGGGCTTTTCTACGGAGTATCTGAGGAGCAGCAGCTGTCTGCTGGTGCTGTGCCTTCTCCTTGAAACTTTAGAAGCTGTCCTGCAGGCTCCTGCTGTCTGAGGCTGTCTCTAGCACCTCTGCAAACATAGGAACTCTTCTCTTTTGTATTGTTTCAGAATACAGAATTAATCAGGTTGGAAAAGACCTTTGAAATCATCCAGTCCAACCTCTCACCTAACATCATCTGATCAACTAAACCATGGCACCAAGGGCCTCATCCAGGCTCTTCTTAAACACCTCCAGGGATGGGGACTCCACCACCTCCCTGAGCAGCACATCCCAAGGGCCAATCTCTCTCTCTGCAAAGAATTTCTTCCTCACCTCCAGCCTAAACCTCCCCTGGCACAGCTTGAGACTGTGTCCTCTTGTTCTGGGGCTGCGTGCCTGGCAGAAGAGACCAACCCCCAGCTGGCTACAGCCTCCCTTCAGGGAGTTGCAGAGAGCAAGAAAGTCTCCCCTGAGCCAGGCTAAGCAACCCCAGCTCCCTCAGCCTCTCCTCACAGGGCTGTGCTCCAGACCCCTCCCCAGCCTCGTTGCCCTTCTCTGGACACCTTCCAGCACCTCAACATCTTTCCTAACCTGAGGAGCCCAGAACTGGCCACAGGACTCAAGGTGTGGCCTCAGCAGAGCTGAGCACAGGGCACAATGACCTCCCTGCTCCTGCTGGCCACACTGCTCCTGATGCAGGCCAGGATGCCATTGGCCTTCTTGGCCACTTGGGCACACTGCTGGCTCCTGTTCAGCCTACTATTGACCACTCCCCCCAGGTCCCCCTCTGCCTGGCTGCTCTCAGCCACTCTGCCCCCAGCCTGTAGCACTGCCTGGGGTTGTTGTGGCCAATGTGTCGAACCTGGCACTTGGATGTGTTCAATCTCCTGACCTTGGACTCTGCCCATCTGTCCAGCCTGTTGAGGTCCCTCTGCAGAGCTCTCCTAGCCTCTAACAGCTCAACTCCTGCCCCCAGCTTGGTGTCATCTGCAAATTTACTGATGATGGACTCAATCCCCTCCTCCAGGTCATCAATAAAGATAGTGAACAGGAAGGGGCCCAGCACTGATCCCTGGGGCACACCATTGGTGCCAGGCTGCCAGCTGGCTGTGGCACCATTCACCACCACTCTCTGGGCTCAGCCTCCAGCCAGTCCCTAACCCAGCTCAGAGTGCTGCTGTCCCAGCCAGGGGCTGACAGCTTGGCCAGGAGTTTGCTGTGGGGGACGGTGTCAAAGGCCTTGCTGAAGTCCAGACAGACTACATCCACAGCCTGCCCCACATCCATACTGGGAGCCAAGTTGTGCTGCCATGTGCCTGTGACCCACTGCACAGGACAGGCTTTGTGCTGACCACGCAGTAGTAAGCAACTCTGCTTTACTTCTGCCGTGAACTTTGTGTGTGGTGGTGTCAAGAGATGACAGCCCTCTGTCACTTTGCCCTAGGCAGGCCACATTTGCACTACTGTGCTGAGCTCCCCGGTTCAAGAGGGACAGGGAACTGCTGGAGAGAGTCCAGGGGAGGCTGCAAAGCTGCTGAGGGGCCTGGAGCAGCTCTGGCAGCAGCAAAGGCTGAGAGCCCTGGGGCTGAGAGCCTGCAGAAGAGCAGCCCCAGAGGGCAGCTGAGCAATGCTCAGCAAGAGCTGAAGGAGCTGTGGGGGGCAAGAGGCTGGGGCCAGACTCTGCTGAGTGGTGCCCAGGGACAGCGAGGGCACAAAGTGGACCCCAGGAGGTTCCATGTGAAGAGGAGGAGAAAGTTGGTTGGTGTTAGGGTGCTGGAGGCCTGACTATATAATCTCCTGAGGTCACAACATTGAGAACAGAATCCTAGCAAGGTGGGAACTGAAAGGAACTTCTGGGGTTCATCAAGTCCAACCCCTGCTAAAGCGGGGCAGTCACAGCAGCTTGTCAAGGATCCCAGTGTCCAGGTGGCTTTGGGATGATTCTATGATTAGCAGTGGGTGTTTTGGGAGAGAATGGAGATCCCTGCTAAGGGATTCTGGCAGTAGGAAAAGATCATTTTGTATTCAAATAAAGACAGACTTAGCTGAAGGAAGAGCATTGCAGTGCCAGTGGGGAGTTGTGTGTAGTCTGTCAGGTGAAATGAATAGTGACTGAAGCACAGCCAGGCCAGGCTGCGGTGTAACTGAACCTGTGAAACCAAATGAACTCAAAAAGGGGAAATCCAGGATCTCTAAAAAGGAGGCAGGTGGAAATAAACCTGCCTGGAACATGTCCAGGGTCTGCATTCTGCCACTGCTGCTGTCCTGTGTGCCAGTGTGGTAAATCCAGGAATCATTCTGAGGGAAATGGTTATGGACTGGTTGCAGAGGAGAATCAGGAGGGTTGTAAAACTTCCCTTGATGTGGTTGAGGAGGTCCAGTTTCTGGAAGCATGGCTCTTTGTGTCCTGTAGTCCAAGTGTCTCTCTGTTCTGAAAGCCATGATGGACAGGCTGAGGGAGCTGGGGCTTGGAGCACAGGAGCCTGTGGGCTGCCCTCATTGCTGGGGGTAAAGAGGTGCAGGGCTGGAGCCAGGCTCTGCTCAGGGATGGCCAAGGACAGCACAAGGGGCACTGGGGGCAAGCTGGAGCAGAGGAAGTGCCAGGGGAATAGAAGGGAAAACTTTGTCCCTGTGAGGCTGCTGGAGGCCTGGAGCAGGCTGCCCAGAGAGGTTGTGGAGTCTCCTGCTCTGGAGCCTTTCCAACCCCACCTGGATGTGTTCCTGTGTGCCCTGCCTTGGGTGACCCTGCTCTGGGGGGATTGGACTGGGTGATCTTTTGAGGTCCCTTCCAAGCCCTACCATTCTGTGATGTACCCATGAGCTTTTCTTTTCATTCCTGTGAGGAGCAAACTTGTGACCAGAGTCCCTGTTGTGTGTTTCGTCCCTGGCAGCGAGAGCTTGATGCCACAGCAACGATATTGGCCAACCGGCAAGATGAGAGCGAGCAGTCCAGGAAGAAACTCATCGAGCAAAGTCGTGAGTTCAAGAAAAACACTCCAGAGGTAAGGAGCAAAGCTGCAGCTGCCTGCTGACCACCTTGCAGCAGTCTCTGCTGTTAGGCCTACTGAAGTGTTCTGGGGTTTATTTTCTCTTACTGGTTTGTTTCCATGGCTTTTGTCCCCGTCTAAAGCCACCCTGGTGGCTTGGGTGCTTACCTGTGGTGCCTTCTCTTCCAGCAGCCTTTGCATCCTGTAAAGCCTGCAACAGGAATGCATGGGGTTTAGAGGAAGCCTTCAAATGGGCTTGCTCTCAATTCTGTAATAAACTAAAACCTGGAGAGTTGCAGAAGGTCTTCCTCAGTAATCCAAACTCTCACAGCACTTGGATGTAGAAGGCAACATTTCACTGCCCAGGTAAAATCTGTATCGAGGGAGTAGCCTCAGAGATGCTGAGCTTACAGTCAAAAACCAAATGAGCTTTTGCTGTTGGTTGCACTGGAGATGCACCAAGGGCAGTGCTGAGCTCTCTGGAAGACTCCACTTGGAGGATGTGTGTTGCTTGGTGTTGTGTGAAAGGTGCCAGGACCAGTGCTGGGCAGCCCTTGGGTCGGTAAATGTTTCCTGTAGGGCACTGGGAGCGTTTGAGCTCTTCCCTGTGTGTGCTGAGTTACATCACAGACTCCTGTGGTGGATGCAGAGCAATGTGTACAGCCTGTTTGTTTTGTGGGGCTGTTTTTACCCCTTGACTGCCAGCAGTCTGCTCATCCAGGTCTGTTCTTGGCTTTCAGAGCCTCTTCCTGAGACACAAGTATCCATTCCTGCCAAGGCCCTTCCTGGGAGAGAAGCAGCAGGCAGCTCTTCTAACCTTTGTTGCTGCTTCTCAAGCAGCAGAGGCTGCTTTGCAGCATCCTTTTGGTACAGAGGAAGAGGTGCTGGAGGATCTGACCCAGAGATGGGAAAGGAGATGTCAGAGCAGGATTCACCTCTGGGCAAAGGGGAATGTTTGACTGATGGCCTGAGAAGGTTTTGTGGGGCAGAAATCAGCTCACTTTCTGTGGGAAAAGTTTGGGAGGCTGAAGCTTTGAAGGCACTGAACATGGAGCAAAAGAACATGAATGCAGCAGCTCTGAGAGGGTGAGGAGTGAGCTGCTTCCCTTTGCAGGAGAGAGCAAACTATGGGGGAGGAGGAAGGTGAGGAGTGAAAGAATGTGGAGGGTGTAGGACTCTGTATTAAAATCCAGAAAAGAAATTGATTTCTGGGGCCGGGTTGTCACTCTCTCTGCTGGAGGCAGGAGTTCATTTGGCAGTACACAACTTGCATTTCCTCTGCCCTTGTTTCCTATAAGGAAAATGACAGATCCTTGAGACCATGGTACAGCTATCAGCTCCTAGCTGCCAGCCTCTCTACGGATGTGTTTCAGGGTGAGCTCTTCAGGCCAGTTTTATGGAGCAGAAGGTTATTGTGGGGAGAAACAAACAGAACCCAAACCAACCAGCACTGCACCTTACAAATGCTTTCTGAGAACACTGGACTGACCTGAAGCACTGTGTCCAGCTCTGGAGTCTTCATCACAGAGAAACTTGGCTATGGGTCAGGCTGGGAGAGCTGGGGCTGTTCAGCCTGGAGAAGAGCAGGCCTCAGGGAGACCTCAGAGCAGCCTTCCAGTGCCTAAAGGAGACCTACACAAAGGCAGGGCAGGGACTCTTTCCAAGGGCCTGTGGTGATAGGATGAGAGGCAATGGTTTGAAACTGGAGCAGGACAGATTTAGGTTGGACATCAGGAGGAAGTTCTGCACAATGAGAGTGATGAGAGACTGGAACAGGTTGTTCAGAGAGGTGGTTGAAGCCTTGTCCCTGGAGACATTTGAGGTCAGACTCGCTGTGGCCCTGCACAGCCTGCTCTAGCTGGAGGCGTGCCTGCTGCCTGCAGGGGGTTGGCCAAGATGAGGTCTCCCCTCAACCTCCTCCAGCCTAAACACCCCCAGTTCCCTCAGCTGCTTCTCCCCAGCTCTGTTCTCCATACCTTTGTTGCCCTTCTCTGGACCTGCTTCAGTGCCTCCCTGTCCTTCTTGGAGTGAGGAGGCCAAACCTGAGCCCAGGATTCGAGGTGTGGCCTCAGCAGTGTTGATTGCAGGGGTGATGATCCCTGCCCTAGTCCCAGGGCTCCTCCAAAGCCATCTCTTCTCCACGTGTGCATGCAGATTTTGAGTAGTCTTTATCTCTCTTCTCTCCTGTGGTGCTTCATTCTGCAGACTTGTTTCTGACCAGCCCCACAATCCAGCTCCACTTCTGCTTCCTCTCAGAATGTAAAAAATGAAGATGGGATCAAAGATTTGGAAGCAGGGACCTGAACTACGAGCACCAGCTGTGAGAGCTCCTGCCTCAGAGGCGTGGGGGATGCAGCTCGCCTATGGAAGCTCTGATAGGGTCACCTTCTCCTGGCCAAGGTGTTTCATGTTGGGGTGTAAGAGGCAAAACCCAAGTGAGGCAGTGTCCAACCTTGCTGGCAAACCTCACTGAGTTCCTTCTTAGAATCACAGAATTGTCAGGGCTGGAAGGGACCTCAAGGCTCAGCCAGTTCCAACCCCCCTGCCATGGGCAGGGACACCTCACACTGCAGCAGGTTGCTCCAGCCTGGCCTTCAAAACCACCTCCCTGGGCAACCTGTGCCAGAGTCTCAGCTCATGTCTTCCCTCCTGGGGAAGAACTTCTTCCACAAAAGCTGAAGCTGTGGACTCTGTGCTTACCTTCAGCTGTTCTCTGCACTCCCCAGAAGGGAATTCCCTGAACCCTTCTCTGGGAGGCAGCTTTGGAAGGGAGCTGCCCATGACAAGGCAGGGTTGGGAACTGCTCAGCCTGATTGTCTCTGCAACTGCCATTTTGTCTGCCAAGCTCCCTGGTGTGGTGAGCACATCCTTGGTGGACAGGAAGAGCTGGGAGCTGCTGGCATTCCCCAGTGGATACATTTATGTTGCTAAATCATCAAATGTGCTCTCTTTAATCCCCAAAAAGAGGGCTGTGTTGTCCAGACACATAAATAACTCAGTGTACTGCTCCAGTTATCTCTCCATGATGAACTAATGACTTTCTTGCTCTTAAAAAAAACCCCAAAGCCACAGAGATGGAATTGTTCAGTGCCAGGATTTGTTTCACAGTTCTGCTTTCTGGTTTTGTTTTGTTCTGCTGTGGCCCTGTCAGGGCAGTGCTGGTTTAGCCCAATGCAGCCTCTCTTGTCCTCTGCTGTAGCCACTCTCACCATCAGTCACAGAAGGAGGGGGCTTGGAAGGGTCATCAAAAGATCCACCCAGTCCAACCCCCTGCCAGAGCAGGGTCACCCAAGGCAGGGCACACAGGAACACATCCAGGTGGCTTTGGAATATGTCCAGTCCAGAGCAGGAGATTCCACAACCTCTCTGGGCAGCCTGCTCCAGGGCTCTGCACCCTCACAGGTTTTCCCTCCTGTGCCCCTGGCACCTCCTCTGTTCCAGCTTGCCCCCAGTGCCCCTTGTGCTGTCCTTGGACATCCCTGAGCAGAGCCTGGCTCCAGCCCTGCACATCTTTAACCCCAGCACTGAGGGCAGCCCTCAGGCTCCTCTGCTCCAAGCTAAAGAGCCCCAGCTCCCTCAGCCTGGCCTCACAGGGAGATGTTCCACTGCCTGCAGCAGCTCTGGGGTTCTGTGCTGGACTCTCTCAAGCAGTTCCTTGTGATTCTTCTTGACCTGAGGGGCCCAGAACTGGGCACAATATTCCAGGTGTTGTCTCCCCAGGGCAGAGCAGAGGGACAGGAGGACCTCCATTCACCTACTCACCACAGCCCTTCTAATCCACCCCAGGATGCCCTTGGCCACAGGGCTCATTGCTGCCTCATGGCTATCCTGCTGTCCACCAGGATCCTCAAGTCACTTTTCCCTGTGTTGTTCTCCAACCTGTATTCGTCCATGGAGTTGTTTCCAGGCCCTACACTTGTGTGGCTTGTCCTGCCTCTGCTGTCCATTGCTGGCAGGGATGTCCTCTAGCCTTTCCATAGTGCCTGCTTGAGAGCAGCCTGCTGTGTGGCTGGGGGGAGCTGAGAAATGCCTGCTGAAGGTGAGGCTGCTGCTGCTGCTGCTTTTAGTACAAGTGACAGATCTATTTGGGTCATTTCTGCCTTCCTTGCAAATGATCAAATTGCTGCAAAAGAAATCAAATATTTTCATGTTTATAGGAAGGGTTCCAGGGCTGCTGCTATTTAAAAATGTTAAAATGCTATTTCTGACCTGGCCTGCTGGGACCTGGCTGTGGGAAGAAGTGTCTCATGTTTGGGAACCTTAGGAGAGCAGAGAGTTCAGTGGTGGGTGTTCCATGCAGGAGATTTTAGAGAGGAGGCTTAGTTCCTGCTACTGCAGGAAGTTCTTTTTGCCTCCTCACACACTCTAAGGGTCGCAGCAGACCTGCTGCCCATGCATGCTGTGGAGTATTTTCAGTCTCACAGGTTGCACTGGCTTGGAAGGGACCCTCAAAGGGCATCTTGTCCAAGCCACCTGCAGATAGCAGGGACCCCTCCAACTAGAGCAGGCTGCCCAGGGCAGTTTCACCTTGAGTGTTTCCAGGGATGTGGCCTCCACCACCTCCCTGGGCAGCTTGTTCCACTGCTTTACCACTCTCACTGAGCAGAGCTTCCTCCTGGTGTTCAACCTAAATCTGCCCTGTCCCAGTTTCAAACCACTGTCCCTTGTTCTATCACCACAAGCCCTTGGAACCAGTCCCTCCCCAGCCTTCTGTAGGTCCCTGTCAGACCTTTAAATGCAGCTCTAAGGTCTCCCCAGAGTCTTCTCTCAACTTCTTTCATCTTGAGCAGCTACTGTGGAAGGCTGAGGCTGGTCAGGAGATGACTTGAAACATCAATTTTCCATGGCTGTTGCTTGGAAGACATCTCCAAACACACCATGTGAGCTGCTGCTCTGCACCAGATGATCTTCTTTTCTATTTGAGGGATAATTCCAGTTGTGTTGTGGCTAAGTGTGATACTTCTGGGGCATTTTAACCTCCCTGAAATTCTTAGTCGCATTCACCATGTCTTCATGTGCTGATTCTACTGTGAAGAAGCTAAAGGTTTGGCCATCTTTGAATATAAACACAAGATAAACTCCCCAGGAGCCAGCACTGGTCCCTGGCAGCCCAGAGCCAGCTGAGTGCTGAGCTGCAGCCAGAGCAGGGAGAGCAGCAGCACAGGAAGGGGATTCTGCCCCTCTGCTCTGCTCTGCTCAGCCCCCACTTGCAGCACTACCTCCAGCTCTGGGGCCCCCAGCACAAGAAGGGCCTGGAGCTGATGGAGGGGCTCCAGAGGAGGCCACAGAGATGCTCAGAGGGCTGCAGAACCTCCCCTGTAGGGACAGGCTGAGAGAGTTGGGGCTGTGCAGCCTGGAGAAGAGAAGGCTCCAGGGAGACCTCAGAGTAGCTTCCAGTACCTGAAGGGCTCCAGGAGAGCTGGGGAGGGACTTGGGACAAGGGCTGGGGGTGACAGGATGAGAGATAATGACTTTGAGCTGGCAGAGGGAAGACTGAGACTGGAGATGAGGAAGAAATTCTTTGCAGTGAGCTGGGGAGACTCTGGCACAGGCTGCCCAGGAGGCTGTGGCTGCCTCCTGCCTGGAGGTGTTCCAGGCCAGGCTGGATGAGGCCTTGAGCAAGCTGTGCTGGTGGGAGGTGTCCCTGCCCTTGGCAGGGAGGCTGGAAGTGAATGAGCTTTAAGGTCCCTTCTAACCCAAACCATTCCATGAATTGCTTCTTTTTTCAGTCTCTGAACAATGTTCTGTTGCAGGGGTTGATAATTTGTGGTACAAAGTGAGGCCACTTCCTCAAGCTGATGGCTTTGCCTTCTGTCTCTCCAGTTTCCTAGCTGAGCAACTGTATTTTGCTTACCCTGGTTCTGATTTAGATACTGAGAAGCTGTTCTGATGCTTGCAGTGGTGCCTGCTTTTAAACTAGCCAACAACAACAGTGGCACAGGCAGCAAGCAGCTAACTGAGCAAGCCCAGACTTTGTAAATCAGTCAGGTGTGGTTGTTCAGTGCTCCTGCAGAGGGAAGGCAGGGATCCTTCAGCCCCTTTACCCTCTAGCTCTGCCCTGCTCTGTGGTGCAGCCAGGCAAGCCAGGTAACATGGGGCTGTGGTGGTTCTTAACCTGGCTCACCTGAAACATGGGGCATAGAACTGAGCATGAGGCAAAAGAGCAGCCTGAGAGGCCTGGGCCAGCTGCTCAGGGAAATGAAGTCATGGAATAGTTTGGGTTGGAACAGACCTTTTGATATCCTCAAGTGCAAGCATTAACCCAGCACCGCCCGGGTCACCACTAAACCGTGGCCCTCAGCACCGCATCTCCATGGCCCTGACACCCCAGGGAGAGGGACTCCACCAGTGGGCCTGGGCCAGGCCTGGACAGCCCTTTAGGGGGAAGAAATTGTGCCTGTGTCTAACCCAAACCTCCCCTGGTGCAACCTGAAGCTGGTTCCTCCTGTGCTGTTGCCCGAGAGAAGAAATCCCACCCCCACCTGGCTCTGATCTCCCCTAGGGAGCTGCCAAGAGCCAGCAGGTTTCCCCCTGAATGAAATCCTGGTTCCTAGTGTGAGAGCATGAGCTCTGAAATGTGAGGCAGTAGTGAGGCACCTGCATGCAGCACCCATCTGGATCCAGGAGGTTAGCCTGGCAGCTTGGCACTTCAGTCCCTGCTTTGTCCTGGTGCTGAGCTGCACTGGGGGTTCCTCACTTGTTGCCCGTCTCTGTTGCCAGGTTGTGCTGGTGAGAGGTAGAATCAAGGCTGCCTTTAAATGCTCCACTTAGCACCTCTGTTTTATGAAGCAGAGTAAAGATTGGATCGGCAGAGCTGTGGGAGGACATGGGAGAACCTTGAACTGTAGACATGGGCAACACAAGCTGGTCCTCAGCAAACAGCTTTAATGTGCCCTGCAGAATGCAGTGCTGGACGGTGCCAGAAAGCAAATGAAATGAGCTGCTGAAGATCCTGTCCTAACAGTGCCTGCGTGGAGGTGGCTGCCTGCTGACCCCAAGCACAGAGCTACAAGTGGTGCAGGGTGACAGCAGTGCTGTCACTGGGGCCTGCCCAGTGCCGCTGTGTGCCTGTGCCAGCGGAGCTGCTCCGGCCGCCGCGGTCTGCGTGCGGCTGGCACCGTTCTGCTTGGCGGCGGTTTTGTGCTGCTTTGGTTGACCTGGCTGAAGGACAGAGCTCAGAAGGTTGTGATCAGTGGTGCAGGCCTGTAGATGAAGGCCTGTAGCTGGTGGTGTTCCCCAGGGTCAGGACTGGGTCTGGTCTTGTTCAGCATAGGATCATGGAGCAGCTTGAGTTGGAAGGAACTTTAAAGGCTGTCTGGTTCTACCCCCTGCCATGGGCCCGGACACCTTCCCCTGGACCAGGTTGCCCAAGGCCTCATCCAGTGTGGTTTTAAACACTTCCAGTGATGAGATGTCCACAGCTTCTCTGAGCAACCTGTTCCAGTGTCTCATCACTCACTGCAAGAACTTCTGCCTAATATCCAATCTGAACATCTTCAACAGCACTGTGCATGAAGGGATGGAGTGGAGCCTCAGCCAGTTTGCTGATGCCCCCACAACTGACACTGGAGTGGCTGACACCCCTCAGGCTGTGATGCCACTCAGCCAGACCTGGCCAGGCTGCAGAATTGGGCAGAGAAAACCTCATGAGGTTCACCAAGGGCAAGTGCAGGGTCCTGGCCCTGGGGAGGAACAACCTCCTGCAGCTGAGGGGGGACCTGCTGGGAAGCAGCTCCAAGGAGAAGGAGCTGGGAGTGCTGGGGGACAAGAAGTTGCCCATGAGGCAGCAATGTGCCCTGGTGGCCAAGAAGGCCTTGTTTTTCATACAGAAATGTCATGATTGGTGCAAGTCCTCACTGCCTACAGGAAATGAACACAGGCATTAGGCTCCAGTTTTTGAAAGTCTTAAATCTTAGCCTGGTTGTTTCTGGATCATTCTGTGGAATTACCCAGGCTGCAGCAGAAGAGAAAGAAGAGAATGTGGGGTTTAGAAGAAAGAGAATATTAATTCTGCTGGTTGAATTAGTTCTTAAAATGAGAGAGAGAGGGAGAGGGCTCTTTCTGATTGTTGGCAGTGACCTGTGCTGGATTCTGAGCGACTTCACACAGTCAGCTTTGGTCCTGGGCTGTGTGAGGACAGGAAAATAACTCCTGGAAAAGGCTCTGAGCATAGCCAGACTGCAGGGACAGGGCTGGTGCTCAGGGCTCTCTGCATGGGGTGAATATTGATTTGCTGCCATCTAGAGCTGGGTTCTTTTCCTTTCCCTTTCCCCCTTCTTTTAGTTCCTTTCTCCCCCTTCTTGTCCTTTCTTTCTCCCCCTTCTTGTCCTTTCTTTCTCCCCCTTCTTGTCCTTTCTTTCTCCCCCTTCTTGTCCTTTCTTTCTCCCCCCTTCTTGTCCTTTCTTTCTCCCCCTTCTTGTCCTTTCTTTTCCTTTTTTTCCTACTATTTTAGTTTTTTTCCCCTTCTATTTGTTTCTTTATTTTCCCTTGTTTTTTCAATGTGCTTTTCTTTCTTTCCCCTTTTTCCCCCCCCCATCATCTTCCATTCACTTTCCCTGTTCCTGACAGTCCATTGTGTGTGCATGTTCCACCCCCACCTTCACCAGGATTTCACCAGAACCAGAGAGGAGTCCTGGTTAAGTCAGGGCCTGAGTATAGCCAAACAGAGCTGACACTGTAAGGCACAAACTGGGCAATGGGATGCAGCTCTGTGCAGGTCCTGTGCTGCAGGGCCTGTGATGCTTCTGGCTGCAGATTCTGTGGCTCTATGAATGTGGTTCAGACAAGTTGTGAATAGCAAATGGCTCAGTGCATGGTAAGGGATGTGTAGAGACCACCTTTCTATCTGCATTCGTAGAATGGGTTGGGTTGAAAGGGAGCTTAAAGCTCATCCAGTTCCAAGCCCCTGCCATGGGCAGGGACACCTCCCACCAGCACAGGTTGCCCAAGGCCTCATCCAGCCTGGCCTTGAACACCTCCAGGCAGGAGGCAGCCACAGCCTCCCTGGGCAGCCTGTGCCAGTGCCTCCCCACCCTCACTCTCAAGGATTTCTTCCTCCTCTCCAGTCTCAATCTCCCCTCTCCCAGCTCAAAGCCATTGTCCCTCATCCTGTCACTCCCAGCCCTTGTCCAAAGTCCTTCCCCAGCTCTTCTGGAGCCCCTTCAGGTGCTGGAAGGCTGCTCTAAGGTCTCCAGGCTGAACAGCCCCAACTCTCCCAGCCTGACTTATTTCTTACATATTATTTCAGGCAAAAGTTGAGGAAGAAACCTGGAGCCTAGGCTCTCCCTTCTTCCTCTTCTCAAATGATTTGGAAAAAGAGAGTTTGAGATTCCTGTCCAGAAGAAATGCCTTCCCTGGAGTGCAGCAGTTGGTACAAGAAGAGTCTTTACCATTTGAGTCAGAGGTGCAGCGTTCTCTGAGTGGAATTCTTTTATGAAGTACTTTTGTATGTGTTAGATTCTTCCTGGATCTCAAACGTCAGCAGATTGTTAAATACAGATTTTGTTAAAGCATGAGCACAAAACCCCAGAGTGGGAGAGCAGAGTGGGACTTGCCTTACGGGCTTGGAACCGAGATGAATTTCCCTCCGTTGGGACACTGAGGTGTAGGTGCCACATCCTCCCTTTCAGTGGTGTCAGTGAACGTTGCCAGTGTCTGAAGAGGGTCTGTTGGCAAGGTGAGCCACGTTTTGGTGATGATTTGTGCTCCATGGGCTTGTTGCTTCAGCAGCTAAATGAAGAACGTTTATGATGTGGCTTACTTCAGCAAAATGATAGAGTCCCAGTGTCATACAATGTAATCTCCAAACCAGGCTTGTGGAGCCAGTTAGGTTAAATCAGCTCTGACCTTACTCCAGAGGGCTCTCATTCAGGAGATCTCAATAATTTTGTTGTCATTATTTAATACTTCTTTGGCTGTGGCCTGTTCTCATTGTTAATAGGAAAAGCATCGGTGTTCCTGCCACACTCCTCTGCGCTCTGCTCTCTCGCTGCCTTTTCACTTCACTGGAGGTGAAGGAACAAGAAGAGAATTACAATTCCCAGCTGCATTTTTCTGCCTTTCTCATAACACTGACCTCTGTTTTTCTGCATGTGGCCCATCCTTACCACTGTAATTACTTCACATTATTAATTTTTCTTCTGTACAGAAATTGTCTTTCTCACCCATAAGAAAGCTAAGCCATGGTCTCTGGCAGATGGCATCCCCCTGCTCTGTGCTGGGCACTTAATGCTCACAGTGGTTCTTGCTGTAGCCCAGTTTGCTGAGCAGCAAATCCTCACCAGGATCAAACCTTTTTCATGGGAGACTCTCTCTGCTGTACTCACCTCATTGCTGCGTGTGAACTGTCCCCAGGCTCCCTCTGAACACTGGGTCAGTTTGTTGGCTCAACTGGCAACCTGGGTTCATAGAATCATAGAATGGTTTCAGTGGAGAGGACATTAAAGCTCATCCAGTTCCAACCCCCTGCCATGGGCAGGGACACCTCCCACCAGCACAGGTTGCTCAAGGCCTCATCCAGCCTGGCCTTGAACACCTCCAGGGAGGAACATCCACAGCCTCCCTGGGCAACCTGTGGCAATGTCTCCCCACCCTCACTGCAAAGAATCTCTTGCTCATCTCCACTATCAATCTCCCCTCTCCCAACTCACAGCCAGTGTCCCTCATCCTGTCACTCTCAGCCCTTGTCAAAAGTCCCTTCTCAGCTTTCTTGCAGGCCTCCTTCAGGTACTGGAAAGCTTCAGTGAGAAGGTTTTCTGGGTTTGGGGTTTGTTTTGCCCAAAGCAAGCAGCTTTGCTTTTCTCAGCGGGGAGGAGGTGGCAGCAGCGGCTGTAGGTGGGCAGCAGGCTGCAGGATCTGTGGGATTTATTTTGAGAGAACAGAACTTTGGGAAGGTCTCTTTCCAAAAGGAGATGCTTGGTGTGCAGGATTTCACAGGTAACTGTGCAGCTGTGAAACTCTCTGTGTAAAGGGCTGGAGGAGAACTCCCTGGAGCAGCAGCGATCATGCATCGCAGGTCTCTCAGCAGGGAGGGTTCGTTGGAAGCATTTTTCCGAACCCACATGATGTAGGACACTTGGAGTTACTGTCTCTCTCTCTCTCTCTCTCCATTTGCTTTACAAATGTCCTTAAAATCAATTTTCTACAACACATTTACCTCAGAAGCCTTTCTATAAAGCTGAAAATGTGTGGGTGATTGCTTTATTCAAGAGAGCCAGAAACATTCCAGAAGGGAGCACGTCGGATTCAAGCCAACACAGCAGAGCAGCTGAAGAAATTAATTCCTCTGGAGTCACCTGCTCCTGGTAATTCAGATTTGTTTTATTGAAGCATTTTCCTGGTGCAACTTGCCTGACAGTTGAAGAATGCATTATACCTTCTCACAGCACCGCTTGCAGGCCTTGGGTTTGCTGCATTCTCCGCTGCCCAGAAGCAGGCAGGGCGCAGTTTTGGTGCTGCTGCTGCGGTTTACAAAGGGACAGACTTGTAAGCAAATATTTACAGGCTAGTCTCCTGTTAAACATTTGGTGCCACTGGGAGCCTCTCCCCCTCACTCCAAATGAAACAATACAAAGTTTGTTTTTCTCCAAGTTTGCCTTTGCTTGAACTTCCCAGCCTTGACCCATCTGGAAGCTGGCCGCAGCGAGTGACCGGCGTGAGGGGAGGGCTGGGGAGTGGAGGTCAGAAAGAGGAGAAGGTTTCCAAGGTCAGAACTTGAAGAGAGAAAACCTGGGATCTTACAGGGCATTTGTCAGCCTTCCTGCTACTCTGATCTGGTGACACCCCACCTTGAATGCTGTGTTCAGTTCTGGTGTGCTATTGGAGTCAGTCCAGAGGAGGCCATGAGGGTGATCCAAGGGCTGGAGCACCTCTGCTGTGAGGCAGGCCAGGCTGAGGGAGCTGGGGGTGTTCAGCCTGCAGAAAACAAGTCTCCAAGGAGACCTTGGAGCTGCCTTCCAGTAGCTGAATGGATCCTACAGGAAGGGCTGGAGAGGGACTTTTCATGAAGGTGTCTGGAGACAGGACAAGAGGGAATGGTTTGAAGCTGAGGGGGAGCAGGGATAGGCTGGAGCTGAGGAAGAAGTTGTTTAGTAGGAGGGTGGTGAGACCCTAGAACAGGTTGCCCAGGGGGACTGGGGATGCCTCCTCCCTGGAGGTGTTCCCTGGAGGTGTTCCAGGCCAGGTTGGATGAGGCCTTGAGCAGCCTGGGCTGGTGGGAGGTGTCCCTGCCCATGGCAGGGACGTTGGAGTAGATGATCTCTGAGGTTCCTAGGCCATTCTGTGCTTCCTTCTGAAGAATGGCTGCAGCTTCAGACAGCGTGTCCAACTAAGAGCCTGATTTGATGTGTGCATCCCTGACTGGTTTGTCAGGGAAAATCCTTTCATTGCTTCAGCCCAGACAGCTGAGGGTTTTGTTGCTGTGGTACCAGCACTTAACAGCACTCTCATCCTGCCCTGTGTTGCTTACAAAGGGGAGTGTGAAGCTGGGTGCTTAGGTTGAGGTCACACAAAGATAGCCCTGAACACTCTCAAAGCCAGTCCAAAGCTCAGTTCCTAAATCCATTTGAATGATAATTTGACTTATTTTCAAGAGTGAACATAAGAATAGCAGCCCAGCAAGATCTCTGCTCTTCCTTCCTCTGTGTATTTACCAACAGAAGAATCACAGAGTCACAGAATAGTAGGGGCTGGAAGAGACCTCCAGAGACTGAGTCCAACTCCCCTGCCAGAGAAGATTCACCTGAAGCAGATCACACAAGAACACATCCAGGCAGGCCTTGAATGTCTCCAGAGATGGAGACTCCACTACCTCTCTGGGCAGCCTGCTCCAGGGCTCTGCCACCCTCAGAGCACAAAGTTCCTTCTCATACTTAGATGGAATCTGAACTTCAATTAGATCTTCAATTAATCTTTGATTAATGCTTTTCTTTCTTTCTCACTGTGTGAACAGACACACTGCAGACCTGCTCTGGTTCCTCAGCTGGACCACCTCAGAGTCCTTTGGGTGCAGCTGCAGGAACCTGTTGTTCCCATTGCAGTTATTGGGCTGTCATGAGTAGCTCTGAGAGTCATAGTTGCTGCTTGGGAGAGATTCTTCTCATTGCTGTGACACTGGCTGAGTGAAAAGTTGGTTCTGCTTGAGAGGAGAACAAACAATGAGTATGTTGAGTGCAAACTCATGGGTTCATAGAATGGGTTGGGTTGGAAGGACCTTAAAGCTCATCCAGTTCCAACCCCTTGCCAGGAGCAGGGACACCTCCCAGCAGCCCAGCCTGCTGTAGGCCAAAATGCTCCCAAACAAAAATGCTGAGGTTCCAGGTTAGATTGAAACCTTTCCTGTTAGAATAAATATCCCCCAGCTTTGCTTCCTGCAGGACCACTCTTCTTCTGGCCAAGTTTTGGCTGGAGCCCTGAGGCACAGTTTTAGGAGGAGAAGAGTTTGTAAAAAGCTCTCTTAAAAAAAGCTGTTTTCCTCCCGACGTTCTGAGCCTGTTTTGCTTACTTAAGAGGGGGGAAAAAAAAGGAGAAATCTTCCCTGGTAACCACTCTGAAGTCACTGAAATGCCAGCTGAGAATTAGAGCAGTGAAGACTCATTTTGATTGCAGAATTCTTTTGGCATTAACACATCTGCAGCGTTGATGAATATATGGAAAAATGAAACTGTGCCTCTCTCCTGCCCTGTCTCCAGCCTGACAATAAATCAGCTCCCCCCCCCCTTTTAAAACGTCTGGCCTTGTAATTTATGTTTGCATAACCCATTACTGAATTCAGGGTAGGTGTTTTAGTTGGCAGGGCACAAGTCCAGGGATTCAGGGGGACCTATTTTAATGCTCAGCTTTTGTTACCCTTCCTAATTACGTGCAGAAAAATATGGATTTGCTTAATTGCAAACCCCCAGCTCGCTTCAGCCTTGGATCTCCTCTCACTTCCTCAGCACAAATGGGTGTGCTTTCAAGCTTTGAAAGAATTAGTGCTTTTTAGGCTTGAATCAACAACACACACACAAAATCCCCAACACCCAAAAGGAAATAGGTTTCCACCCCATCCCCCCCACACACACTTTTTCAACACCAAAGAGTCAAGCACCCCTGCTGCTATATTTATAATTTCGGAGGAGCCTTTTATTTTATAGCCCAGTTGTAAATATTTAGGCCAGCATCAAGACAGTATGCAAATAAAAGAAGTTTTATTAATAACCATTATCAGGCCCCTGGTAATAAATATGCAGGACTTGCATAGGCATAAACCCACCCGAGGACCAGCAAAGCCATACAGAGCCATTAACCATTTTTAATGGGCTTGCAGATGGAATAATTTAATGGGACTCCACTTACTCAGGTTCCAGCTCCTCTAACTATTTCTCATCTGCTTGAAAGCTTTCATCTGAGATCCATTGCTACCATTTGTGATCACACCTTGTCTCTGTTTAAAGCCATAAACCTGTGGTTTCCCACTTTCTGAAGCACTCATGTTTGTTTGCAGCTGTTCTGCAGCCAGGAGAGTGGAACCAGGAGCATTAGGGAGGTTTCCCTTCCCGCTCTGCTCTGCCCTAGGGAGGCCACAGCTGGAGTGCTGGGTCCAGTTCTGGGCTCCCCAGTTCAGAAGAGGCAGAGAACTGCTGGAGAGAATCCAGGGGAGGCTGCAAAGCTGCTGAGGGGCCTGGAGCAGCAAAGGCTGAAAGCCCTGTGGCTGAGAGCCTGGAGAAGAGCAGCCCCAGAGGGGAGCTGAGCAATGCTCAGCAAGAGCTCAAGGAGCTGTGGGGGGCAAGAGGCTGGGGCTCTCTGCTCAGTGGTGCCCAGGGACAGGCCAAGGAGCAGCAACAAGGGGCACAGGGTGGAACACAGAAGGTTTTACCTGGAGATGAGGAGAAAGTTGTTTGTTGTGAGGGTGCTGGAGGCCTGGAGCAGGCTGCCCAGAGAGGTTGTGGAGTGTCTTGTGTGGAGAGCTTCCAACCCCCCTGGGCATTGTGGTCCTGGGCATTGTGCTGTGGGTGCCCTGCTGGAGCAGAGGGTTGGATGATCTTCAGGGGTCGCTTCCAACCTCACCATGGCAGGGGTCTTTGAAGCACAGAGGTGGTTATGTTTCTGTTGCTCACCCACTGAGTCTGTACAGGGGAGGTGGTGTGGGAGGCAGCAGGGCTGGCCCCGTGCTCAGCAGTGAAGCTGGGGCTGCCTTGGCCGCTGCGTGGGGAAGTAGCTTCCTGCAGGTGCCCTGCTGCTCTTGGGTGCTTAGTGCAACGCAGGAGTTACCCCATGGCCGTTCCTCCTGCACACCACACAGAGGATCAGCTCATTGGTTGTTGCTCTAAAGATTGAAGCTGTTAAGGCCCAGCTTCAGCCCTTTTGCCTAAAACTGGCTTTGTGTCTCATGTTTGTCTCTTGCTTCAGATCAGAAATGAAAGTGGTCTGGTTCCATGAACTGGCTGATGTAGATACAGCATCATCAGATCTTCTAAGAGCTTCTGCTGTGGTTTTCTGTCTGCTTTGGTTCCTTCTGGGTAAATGAGTGTGAAATATGTTGCCAAGTGTATGTCAGGTTGGTCAGTTTGTCTGAGTGGTGGGGGGCATCAGAGGCCATTTAATGGGCAGGATATCGCAACAGAAATTCTTGGGTGTAGTCTGAACGCTGATAAAGGAGCTGCTGTGGCAGAAGAGAGCTTTGTGCCCTTTCTGGAGCTGGAAGAGCTCATTTTAACTCCAAGCTGAGCGTGAGGTAGCACTGGGGATGCTTTCAGAAGTGCCTGAATGTGTTAAGAGTTTTCAGTCCTGTTTGTCAGATGTGATTTGAGGTCTGAAGAGCTGAACCCTCCCCTGCTCACACTGCACTTCAGGGCATGTCTGCACCTGCAGCATAACCTGGCTATGCCTGCTGGGGTGACCCTGGCTGCCACATGCAGTTCAGTGTGTGCCCTGGCTGCTGCCTCTCCAGCTGGCTGGGCATGGCCTGGGGACTACGCTGGATCACAGGTTCCAGATGCCACATCTCTGGAGGGGTAATCAGACACATTAACCTGTTGCTGATCATCGTCTTTGCCTCTAACTCTGCTGGCCAGCAGCTGAAGAACTGGAGTGGGCAAATGAGAGGTTGGCAAATGAGGTTGGTTTGCGGGGACAAGAAGCTGGAGGTGGGCTCAGGGCTGCAATCACCTTCCCCAGCTGCTTCATCACTGCAGTGCCCATCAGAATGTCAGGGGCACTGTCCTGACACCCTGCCCACTGCTCCTGCTGCAAGCTTTGCAGAGCCCTCCTCAGCTGGGCAGGGCTCAGCTGGAGGAGCTCAGGTCAGGTTTGCACATCCCGGTGGCACTTTGTAGCCATCCACTCATTTTCTATCAAGAGTAACAGAGACTGGTTCTTGTGGGTGGGCAAAGGTGTCAGTGGCAGGCAGTGTGTGTGGGAAGTTCTTAGGGTGCAGGGTTGTTCAGCCTGGAGAGGAGACCTGGATGTGTACAGCTCCCTGGAAGAAGGTTGGAGTTGGGTGGGGGTTGATCTCTTCTCCCAGGGAACAGTGAAGAGGATGACAGGAAACTGCCTCAAGTGGTGCCAGGAGAGGTTTAGGTTGGACATGAGGAACAATGTGTTCTGCAAAAGGGTTGTCAAGCCCTGGCACAGGGCTCAGGGCAATGCTGGAGACCCCATTCCTGGAGGGGCTTCACAGCTGTGTAGATGTGGTGCTGAGGGCCATGGTTTGGTGGTGACCTGGCAGTGCTGGGTACAGGGTTGGACTCAATGATCTTAAAGGTCCCTTCCAACCAAAAATGATTCTTTGTGAAGGGAAGCAAGAAGAATGCTTGGATTCTTGAAATGCATTCCTCTGCTGGATCAGACAAAACACATTTCTAGCTTCAAAGGAGGAACTGCCAACAGAAGAAGTGGATTCTGCTTTGACTTGATTTCTTTTCTTGCTGTTCTGCTCCCCTCATCATGCTGTGCCCCCTCTCTGGGGGATGTGTCACAGTCCAGAGCAGATGGTGTCCCGTGGGAGCAGGGTCCACCTGCAGGCTTGGTGGGAGGGGATGGTGCTGAGGTCAGGAATGTTCCCAATCAAGTGCATGCTGCAGGCAGGCTTCACATCAAGAGCTGAAGGTGGCCTGCAGCATGCTGCAGCCATGTGGTGCACCTTTAGCCCATGGCATCTCACTGCAGGCAGGAGCACGTGGGGCTTGCTGGGCACTGGCTGTGTCCATGCAGGTAAAATAAGGGCAGCAATAAAGAGGTGAAAGTGCTGCTTTGTGTCTTGTGCTGGGCTGCAGCAGGCCAAGAGAGGAGACTGCCCCTTTGCTCTGCTGAGACCCCACCTCAAATGCTGTCTCCAGTTCTGGTGTTCCCAGTATAAGAAGGACACAGAGCTGTTGGAGTGAAACCAGAGGAGGCCACAAAGGTGATCCAAAGGCTGGAGCAGCTCTGCTATGAGGACAGGCTGAAGGAGCTGGGGAGGTCCAGCCTGGAGAAGAAGAGACAGCACTACGTGAAGGGACCCTCCTGGAAGGCTGCAGAGGGACTTTTCCTGAGGGTGTCTGGAGACAGGACAAGGGGGAGTGGTTTGAAGATTGGGGGAGAGCAGGGTTAGACTGGAGCTGAGGAAGAGGTTCTTCAGTACAAGGGTGCTGAGGCTCTGGACCAGGTTGCTGAGGGAGGCTGTGGATGTCCCCTTCCTAGAGGTGTTCAAGGCCAGGTTTGATGAGGCCTTGAGCAGCTGAGTCTCGTTGAGAGGTGTCCCTGCCCACAGCAGGGAGGTTGGAGTAGATGATCTGTGAGGTCTCTCCCAATCCAAGCCCTGTATGGTTCTGTGATTTATAATTTCTTAGGAGAGGAAGGAAATCCTCATCCAGAAAAAATACATAAATCAGGTGACTGGTTGAAGTAGTTCTTTACTCAGTGCTGGCCAAAGCAACAAGCCAGTTGAGAGTGTCCTCTCTAGCATCCATGAAGCTCACCTGCTGAGAGGATTAGCCCTGCTAAACACACTCTTTTTGCAGGACACTGAGATGGGTTGAAATTTCCCCCCAACATTAACTTTGCCAGGCCAGCTCAGGTGGAAGCAAATGGAAGCTTTATTGACAAGCAAACTACAATCTGCAGTGGGATGCAATGAACGTGTACCAAACACACAGGATTTACAGGGACTTACAATTATCAAACAGCACAAGAGCCCCCTGGTCAAGAGAGCAGGAGAAGCTAGTAGCTTCTCCTTGTCTCACTCCCTCCACCCCCTTGTCCAAAGAAGGGAGAAAGGACAGAAGCAGAATAAGTTGCTGTTAGACTTAACCAAAACAATGCAGCCAGGGTCAAGCAGCAGCAAGTTAGTATCTGTCCAGAGTGAAGGGGAGAGGAGAGGTGGGGAGGGGAGGGGAGGAGAGGTGGGGAGGGGAGGGGAGGAGAGGTGGGGAGGGGAGGGGAGGGGAGGTGGGGAGGGGAGGGGAGGTGGGGAGGGGAGGGGAGGGGAGGGGAGGTGGGGAGGGGAGGGGAGGGGAGGTGGGGAGGGGAGGGGAGGAGGGGAGGGGAGAGGTGGGGGGGGGGGAGGGGAGAGGTGGGGAGGGGGAGGGGAGAGGTGGGGAGGGGATTATTTTGGTATAAGCAGTCTTGTGGTAGATATCTCTCCAATGGAATGGTTTTCCTTTCCACACCCAAGAGTGACTTATTTACATTTTACTACTTTTGTGCTCAAGAGCTGTGAAACAAATTTTAAAGGCATAGCCTAAAACTCCCCCAGACCAGAGACCAAAGCAGAGCCTTAAAGAGTGAGGACTGCCCAGGTTTGCAGCTGCTGGAGAGCCTTCCCGCAGCCCTGCCTGGTGGCTGCTGCTCCTCTGCTTTTCCAGGCATTTTAAACATCGAAGGAACGAAGCCAAAGCTGCTGCTGCTGGTCTTTGAAACGGCTGCCTCTTTGATGAGCCTCTGATCTCTGTGCCCGGAGCTGTAGCAGCAGATTCAAGCACCGGTTGTAAAACTGGGCGAGGGAACGCAGCCACCCGGCTTCAAACGCTGCGTCGCCGTCAGAGGCTCTGCGCAGGGCACTGCCGGCGCCGAGCGCAAACCCAGGTAGCCTACGAAATTTACCTGCCAGGGCGAAGCCACCAAAGAGCTGCCACTTCTAATCCTCACATGCCTTTCAAATCAGTGTTCTTGTTTTTTTCAAGTTGGACTCCCTGATCTCGTCGGCTCCGGCTGTTGTAGAGGTTTGAAGAGCTGTCTCTCCTTGTCAGACGGCTGCGTTGATAACGCTCATCGCGGCGGAGGGTCGCGCAGGGCCTTTTCATCCTGCGCCTTCCCCCAGCGCTGTACACGCCTCGCCGCTACAGCAGCCTGCAACCGCCTCCTGGGTGGCTGCTGCTACTCAGCTGGAGGAGCGGCTGGCAGCTTCTTAGCCCTCCTTGCTTGCTTCACACTATCACCAAGGTTGGAAGAGACCTCAAAGATCATCGAGTCCAACCTGTCACCACAGACCTCATGACTAGACCATGGCACCAAGTGCCACATCCAGTCCCCTCTTGAACACCTCCAGGGACGGTGACTCCACCACCTCCCTGGGCAGCACATCCCAATGGCCAATGACTCTGTCAGTGAAGAACTTTCTCCTCTCCTCCAGCCTAAACTTCCCCTGGCACAGCTTGAGACTGTGTCCCCTTGTTCTGGTGCTGCTTGCCTGGGAGAAGAGACCAACCCCCAGCTGGCTACAACCTTCCTTCAGGTAGTTGTAGAGAGCAATGAGGTCTCCCCTGAGCCTCCTCTTCTCCAGGCTGAGCAACCCCAGCTCCCTCAGCCTCTCCTCCCAGGGCTGTGCTCAAGGCCTCTCCCCAGCCTCGTTGCCCTTCTCTGGACACCTTCAAGTCTCTCAATGTCCTTCTTAAACTGAGGGACCCAGAACTGGACACAGGACTCAAGGTGTGGCCTCACCAGTACAGGGGCACAATGACTTCCCTGCTCCTGCTGGCCACACTATTCTTAATGCAGGCCAGGATGCCCTTGGCCTTCTTGGCCCCCTGGGCACCCTGCTGGCTCATGTTTAGGTGGCTGTCAGTCAGCTTCAAAGCCTTGTGGGAAAGCAACAGACGCAGAGATGATCCCAGTCCGGCCCAAGGGCCTTCGTCTCCTGTGACCAGGAGCTAGAACCGCAGCGTCACAGATTGCATTGGGTTGGAAGGGACCCTCCAAGGTCATCTTGTCCAACCCCCCTGCAGGCAGCTGGGACACTTCCAACTAGAGCAGGCTGCCCAGGGCAACATGGAGTCTGACTTGGCTGTCTCCACGGATGGAGCCTCCATACCATCCCTGGGCAACCTGTTCCAGTATTGCACCACCCTCATTCTGAGGAACTTCCTCCTGATGTCCAATCTAAATCTGCCCTGCTCCAGTTTCAAACCATTGTCCCTTGTCCTGTCCCCACAGGCCCTTGGAAACAGTCCCTGCCCAGCCTTTGTGTAGGTCCTCTTCAGATACTGAAATGTGCAGGGAGCTGTGCAGATGTGGTCCCTGGGGATAGAGCTTAGTGATGGACTTGGTAGGGAAGGGTTAGTGGTTGGACTGGATGGTCTTTTCCAACCCAAGTGATTGTATGATTCTGTTCAGCCCACCCCAAACCAGGGAATGCAGTAAAGAAAAAGCATCACTACAGACCTGCAACCCCTGGGCTGGTTTTGTGTTGTGATTATTGTTTTATTGCAGTGTACCCCTGGAAAATGAGCACAGATGACACTAAATTGGGAGGCAGTGTTGATCTGCTGGAGAGTGGAGAGACTCTGCAGAGGGACCTGGCCAGGCTGGATCCATGGGCTGAGGGCAATGGGATGAGGCTCAACAAGGCCAAGGGCTGGGTCCTGACCCTGGGGCACAACAACCCCAGGAAAGCTCCAGGCTGGGGCAGAGTGGCTGGAAACTGTCTGGTGGAAAAGGACCTGGGGGTGCTGGTTGCCAGCAGCTGAAGATGAGCCAGGGGGTGCCCAGGTGGTCAAGAAGGTCACCAGCAGCCTGACCTGGAGCACCAGTGGTGTGCCCAGGAGGACCAGGGTAAGAATTGTTTCTCTGTATTGGGCGCTGCTGAGGCCAAACCTTGATACCTGGGTTCAGTTTTGGGCTCTGCACTCCAAGAAGGACATTGAGGGGCTGGAGCAGGTCCAGAGAAGGGCAACAAAGCTGGGAAAGGTCTGGAGAACAGGGCTGGGGAGGAGCAGCTGAAGGGGACACAGCCTTAAGCTGTGCCAGGGGAAGCTTAGGCTGGAGGTGAGGAGAAAGTTCTTCACCGAGAGAGTGATTCGCCATTGGGATGTGCTGCCCAGGGAGGTGGTGGAGTCACCGTCCCTGGAGGTGTTCAAGAGGGGACTGGATGTGGCACTTGGTGCCATGGTCTAGTCATGGGGTCTGTGGTGAGAGGTTGGACTCGATGATCTTCGAGGTCTCTTCCAACCTTGGTGATAACTGTGATACTGTGACCTGGGGCAGAGGCACTGGCAGAGGTTTGGACACCGTGAGTTCCATCAGATCAGGTTTCTGCAGGGGTTGATGCAAGCTTGTTTTTGCTTCTGTCAGTGCTTCATGTTACATTCCTGCTTGGCTTCAGGTCTTTTAACCAGAGTTGCTTTTCAGCCTCAGTGATCTTTGGAGGAGCTCTTTGGAGGTCATTGATGCTGCAAGGCGGCTCTGGTTCAAAAAGCGAAGCAGCTGAGGCTCCTTGTGCTCCTGCACTGAAGAGCCACCACCAGGTCTGAAGAGCAGGCCTGCGGCGAGTGCTGCTGCAATTTGGATCATGGCCAACCTCATAACTTTTTAAAATGATCACAAATTTCGTGTTCTGGATACCATTAGAGACCATTTACTGTGTCCACACTCCCAGCAGATAATCTCTCCTCCTTCCTCACCTACCACCTGGGAGCCAGCAAAGCTTCTCTTCTGCATGAAGGGAAAGGGCTCTTACTCCAGTGGCCCTTGAGAGCCAGGAAGAGGGAAAGACAGAGGCTCAGACATGGTCTCAGAGGCCTTAAAACTGTGGAAAACAAGCAAGAGCACATCCACAGACAGTGATGCTAATGGACACTTAGCCTGGCTCTGCCTGTGAATTATTGAGGGCCTGCCTTGCTCTGCTAACACAGCTGCCTCAGAATTGGCTTTGCTGCTCTGACCCACAGGAAACCTTCTCATCTCATGGTTTTGCATTTGGTCTGGTCACTGTACAGGGAACCTTCCCACCCAGCCTCCTGCTGGCATTTTGGAGACAAGCTGCTTTCACCTAGCAAAAAAAAAGTTTCAGCAGGCTTCAGTGCCACAGCTGCTTTCCTGCAGTCCTTCACTGGGTGATCAGCTGAGAAGACAGAACCTGTGCAGCAGTTTGCAGTCCTGAGCTGGGGAAGGGGCTGGAGAACAGCCTGGTGAGGAGCAGCTGAGGGAATTGGGGGTGTTTAGTCTGGAACAGAAGAGACTGAGAGGAGACCTCATTGCTCTCTACAGCTCCCTGAGAGGAGGTTGTAGTGAGATGGGGATTGGGCTCTTCTCCTTAGTATCAACTGATAGACCCAGAGGAAATGGCCTGAAATTGTGCTCTGTAATGCGTAATCTTGAAGGGTGGAGGAGGTTTGGAGCTAACAACAGATCATCAGGTAGTATCCTCCCCAGAACACCCTGGTGTGGACCTTTAGGGTAAAAGCCTGCAGAGATGTAGTGGAGCATCCACCAGCACTGACCTTACTCAACTCTTTGTACCTCAGTGCTGAGCAAGAGCAAAGGCAGCCCTTACACCAGTGAGCTGCACTTTGTGAGTGCTTTGGCAAAGAATGTTCAGCAGAGTTTGTCTTGTTGTGCCACCATCCAGTGGGGAAGAAGCCCTCAAAGCATTAAGCTTGCTAATCTCCTGAGCAGAGGGAGCTGCTGTTAAAAATGCTGTTTAGACAGGGAGGCTTCAGTGAAAGTCTGCTCCACAGGCTCATCAAACTCATGAAAAGTAGCTTTAAGTCCCAGCCTTGGCAGTTTAATCCCTTTAGGAAACCTCCAGACCAGGCTAAGAGAGCAACGGTCCAGTGGCTGCTGACCCAGGATGGATGAGCCCTGTGCAGCTGGCAGTCAGTGTGGGTAAGGAAGGCACCAGGGTGCTGAGCTACTGAGATGGCAGCACTTGTGTGGTGTTGCTCACCAGCTCCTTCCAGCACTGACTTTAACCACAACAACAGAATCATTTCTTTGGAAACTACTCACAGACTCTGTGTCCTGTGATGCCTCTTTGGCATGAGTGCATTAAGAGAAGTGTGGCCAGCAGGGCAAGAGAGGTTCTACTCCCCCTCTACTCTGCCCTAGGGGAGTCCTGGGTCCTTCTGGGCTCTCCAGTTCAAGAGGGACAGGGAACTGCTGGAGAGAGTCCAGGGAGGCTGCAAAGCTGCTGAGGGGCCTGGAGCAGCTCTGGGAGCAGCAAAGGTTGAGAGCCCTGGGGCTGAGAGCCTTCAGAAGAGCAGCCCCAGAGGGCAGCTGAGCAATGCTCAGCAAGAGCTCAGTGGAGCTGTGGGGGACAGGAGGCTGGGGCCAGACTCCGCTCACTGGTTCCCAGGGACAGGACAAAGGGCAATGGGCACAGACTGGAACCCAGGAGGTTCCATCTGAAGAAGAGGAGAAAGTTGTTTGTTGTGAGGGTGCTGGTGGCCTGGCACAGGCTACCCAGAGAGGTTGTGGAGTCTCCTTGTACTGAGAGCTTCCAAACCTCCCTGGATATTGTGATCCTGGGTAACCAATGCTTAAAGTGACTGATCAGAAGACTGAGGATAGACTTTTGATCAGGGCCTGTTGTAACAGGACAAGAGGTGATAGTTTGTACTCAAGAGGAGATTGGGGCTGGAGAAAAAGGAGAAATGTTTGACACTGAGGGTGGGGAGAGCCTGGCCCAGGTTGCTCAGAGAGGTGGGAACTGCTCCGTCCCTGGAACCATTGCAAGTCAGGTTAGAGGCTCTGAGTAACCTGCTCTAGATGCAGATGTCCCTACTGACTGCAGGGGGTGAGACTGGGTGAGCTTTGAAGGTCCCTTCCCACCCAAAGCACTCTGTGACTCTGCAGTCAGTGCTCCATGCTTGGCTGTGGTGTCAGCAGCAGCAGCTAAGGGTGAGCAGATCCTTACCTGCTTCTGGCATCTCTGGGTTTCCTTCTTCCTTTAGCATGATGAAGGAAGAGAAGATGGTTCACAAGTCCTGACTTGTTTCTGCTAAAGAGGAAAGTCTATAGTTGAAACTTTGGTTTTGCACATTTGCCTTTGCCTTGCAGGATTCAAAGACCTGGGAGTGAGATCCAATCAGGAGTAAAGGGTGTTCCGTAAAGCCAAGCAGTGCTGTTGAGAGCAAAGTGTCTTTACTGAAAGGAATCGGTTCATTTTACCAATGTATGGACTTTGTCTTGGCCTCAGAGGAGGAAAATCAGCAATTAGATTTCCAGTAACCCAGTCCTAGGACAGATGTCCCTGTTGTCAGGTTAGAATTCATGGCTTATGTAAAATCTGTGTGTGCAGGCTTTGAGACTCTCTCCTGAGCTTGGAAAGTTTGTGGCAGCAGGCAGAAGAGCATGTGGGAATTAATTCATGGTAGAAGAACAGAATGGGTTGGGTGGGAAAGGACCTGAAAGATCATCCAGTTCCAACCCCTGCCAGGGGTAGGGACACCTCCCACCAGCCCAGGCTGCCCAAGGCCTCATCCAGCCTTGAACACCTCCAGGGAGGAGGCAGCCACAGCCTCCCTGGGCAACCTGTGCCAGTGTCTCCCGACCTGCACTGTCAAGAATTTCTTCCTCATCTCCACTCTCAGTCTCCTTTCTCCCAGGTCAAAGCCATTGTTCCTCATCCTGGCACTCCCAGCCCTTGTCCAAAGTCCCTCCCCAGCTCTCCTGGAGCTCCCTCAGATACTGGAAGGCTGTTCTGAGGTCTTCTTTAATTAAAGTCCAGAATATTCAAGGGCTACATTTGTTGACTCCAGAGGGCAATCAAAGTATTAATGATAAATATGTTGTGCTAGGTTTGAATTGAGCTAAGACCCTTGGCCACAATGATCTTGAAGTGTCTGTCAGTGGCACTTGCACTTGTGTTGAGTTTCTTGAAGCTAAATGATTGGATTCCAAGTGTCCCAGATAGATGGATAGGAAGAAGTTCTTCCCCATGAGGATGATGAGAGCCTGGCACAGGTTGCCCAGGGAGGTGGTGGAAGCCTCATCCCTGGAGGTGTTTGCAGCCAGGCTGGAGGTGGCTGTGAGCAACCTGCTGTGGTGTGAGGTGTCCCTGCCCATGGCAGGGGATTGGAGCTGGATGGTCCTTGAGGTCCCTTCCAACCCTGACAATCCTGTGATTCTGTGATCTTCAAATGGTTGCTGTGCTGGTGCTCCCACTGTCCTCTCCTTCCTGTTTAGGACCAAATCTGTGTTTCTGGCATGTTTTTTACACAGTGACACAGTCACAAGTGGTGCCCACAGCAGAGTGATACTTGTTTAATAAAGGATGGAGGCCAAAGAACTTTGCTTTTGGTCTTCTGTACATTCACTTCATAAACTTAGCATTCTGGAGCCAAAAGAAGAGAAAGGTATTTAAATTTATGACCAAAAAAAGAGCTACTTCTGACAACTGTATTGACTCCTGTGTGATAAAAAGGAAATATTAACCTTAGTGTCAAGGGGTGCAATCAAAAAAAGATGCTTAGTGGAGACAAATCATGGCATTTATCTATGTGAAAACAGGGTCTTGCAGGTTGGGATCTTTAGCTGGAAGCTTTCCAGACCTGGATGACTAAGAAAAGACAACTCCCAAAGCTGCTGGGTGGAGTTCCTAGGCTGGTACCAGCAAATTCCCAGAAAGGAGAACAATTGCTCCTTAATTGGAATTCTTGAATCCAAAGATTGTTCATTTATCAATACCCTAAAAATACCTTGAATGCTTTCCCAGAATTCTGAAGTGTGGTGACTCTTTTAATTGGGATAGAGATGTTGTGCTCCTGCAGCCATGGGAGGTGTGCCACGGGGTCTTTTTCAGTGGTTCCTTGAGAGCAGAAAGGGAAAGGAGAGGTGAATGAAATGGAAAGTTAAATGAGGTGCAGTGTAACAGAGACTGGAGCTGTAAGGAGAGACTGGGAGAGATCACAGTGGGATCTAAATGTTTCACTTATGGTGGCAGAAGTGCAATCTTCCTATTTTTTAATATATATATATTCCTATTATTTCCTATATATTGCTGAGCTGTGTAAAACTGCATTTTGGTGTCACCCTCAGATAATAAACCCATACATTTAGTGTGAGGAAGCTGACTTCTCTACATGGCTCTCTTATAGAGGAGATCCATATTCTCCTGGTGCTGTGGGGAGGTTTTGTCTCATAGATTCATAGAATGCTTTGGGTTGGAAGGGATCTTAAAAGTCATCCAGTTCCAATCCCCTGCCATGGGCAGGGACACCTCCCATCAGTGCTCAGGGCCTCATCCAGCCTGGCCTTGAACACCTCCAGGGAGGGAACAGCCACAGCCTCCCTGGGCAACCTGTGCCAGTGTCTCCCCAGCCTCATTGTCAAGAATTTCTTCCTCATCTCCAGTCTAAATCTCCCCTCATAAAGTTTCAATCCATTCCCTCTTGTCCTGTCATCACAAGCCCTTTTCTTGTACCCCATCAGGTACTGGAAAGCCACTATAAGGTCTTCTTGGAGCCTGCTTTTGTAGTGTTACTAAACAATGCTTATTAAATAGTGGTTTGCTAATTGATTTTACCCTCCTGTATTGATAACATTGAAACACAATCTCAGAGTCACAGAATACATCTGGTTGGATGGGGCCTCCAAGATCATACAGTCCAACCCAGCACTGAAGGGTTAACAGTAAACCATGTCCATAAGCACCAGGTCACAGGATGTCAGGGGTTGGAAGGGACCTCTGGAGATCTTCCAGTCCAAACCCCCTGCCAGAGCAGGAGCAGAGAATCCAGCACAGGTCACACAGGAACACATCCAGATGGGGCTGGAAAGGCTCCAGAGAAGGAGACTCCACAACCTCTCTGGGCAGCCTGCTCCAGGGCTCTGTGACCCTCACACTGAAGAAGTTCCTCCTCTTGTTCCTGAAACTCCTGTGCTGCAGTTTCCATCCACTGCTCCTTGTCCTGTCCCAGGGCACAAGTGAGCAGAGCCTGTCCCTTCCTTCCTGACCCCCAGCCCTCAGCTTTGATAGACATTGATCAGATCCCTCTCAGCCTTCTCTCCAGACTAACCACACCCAGGGCTCTCAGCCTCTCCTCCCCAGGCAGTGCTCCAGGCCATTCAGCATCCTTGTAGCCCTCCCTTGGACTCTCTCCAGCAGATCCCTGTCCCTCCTGAGCTGGGGAGCCCAGAGCTGGATGCAATATTCCAGGTGGGGCCTCTGTCCAACGTAGTCTGTGTGAAGGAGCAGCAGCAGAGGGTATTGCTTTGGCAGTTGCAAAAGGCTTTGTGGTTAGACATTTTGCAGCTAGAGCAGATTGCCAGAGGTCTCTGTCCTTGCCATCAGTAAATCTTCTGCCTTCAGCATTTCAGCTGCACCATTCTGCTGTATTTCTCCTGCAGAAGCTAACAGGGGATGGTTCGTGGTAAGTTGGTGAGAACACCAAAAACCAGAGAAGGTTCTCCACACAAAAGCAGTTATTTTCTCCCACCTGGAGCTCTGTGTCCAGTTCTGGAGCCTCTATTACAGGAAGGATCCTGAGGTGCTGGAAGGTGTCCAGAGAAGGGCCACAAGGATGAGCAGAGGGCTGGAGCTGCTCTGCTGTGAGGACAGACTGAGGGAGTTGGGGGTTGTGCAGTCTGGAGAAGAGAAGGCTCCGAGGAGACCTAATTCTGGCCTTCCAGGATCTGAAGGGGGCTCCAGGAAAGCTGGGGAGGGACTTTGGAGACTGTCAGGGAGGGATAGGACTGGGGGGGGGGGGTGGAGCAAAACTAGAAATGGAGAGATTGAGATTGGCTGTGAGGAACAAGTTGTTGCCCATGAGTGTGGTGAGAGCCTGGCACAGGCTGCCCAGGGAGGTGGTGGAAGCCTCCTGCCTGGAGGTGTTTGCAGCCAGGCTGGATGTGGCTGTGAGCAACCTGCTGCAGTATGAGGTGTCCCTGGCCGTGGCAAGGGGGTTGGAACTGGATGATCCTTGAGGTCCCTTCCAACCCTGACAGTTCTGTGATTCTGCAAAACCAAACCCCATGGATTGGTCATTTATAGAATAGATTGTTCACAAAAAATGTCAGGTGTGGAAATCCTGTTGGCGGCAAAAAGCATCTTAATTACTGTGAGGAAACTTCCCAGTTGTATACATTGGGTACTTTGTGGTACAAAATTTGCTGGCTGCTTGTTTGCTTTGGATTTCCTCTGAAGAATCTACATTAATCTGGATGCTGGGTTCTTAGCCACTGGATTGCATTGGAATGGGTTGCTCAGGCAGGTGGTGGAGTCCCCATCCTTGGAGGTGTTCCAGAACTGTGTGGCCGTGGCACTTGGGGACATGGTTTGATGGCCACGGTGGTGTTGGGTTGCTGGTTGGTCTCCAGCATCTTAGAGGCCTTTTCCAACCCAAACAATTCCATGATTCTGTGATTTGTTTCAAGTCTGTCCTTGGTGATGCTGGTAAAATGCTTTCTCCCCCGTATTCTTTGGCCCCTTCTTTTGGAGGAAGAAATCACTGAAGCTGCACCGTGAAAGCCTTGTTTGGACTTCCAGGAAAGGTTCTTCTCCTGGGACTACTTAACACTTTGCGAGCACTGCATGTTTACTCTGGCCCTGAGCTTGGACCTGCCAATATATAGGAAAGCAAGCCAGAGGCTGCAGGGATTCCCAGAAAAAACTTCCCTCTCAGCTGGGAAAGAGAAATGTTCAGCAGCAGCTGAGGCTCAGCAGCGAGGAGGAGGAGACAGCAGCGTAGTCAATAGAGAAGCTGCGTTTGCATCCCAGACACTGCTGGGGCAGGTGGCTAAAGGGGTGGAAGCAAACCAAATTTGCATTCTTTTGATAACATTTCTGTGTTTATTGTAGCTTTAGACTTACTCAGGCCTCAAACTTCAGGTATAATTCTGGCAGTTTGAGAAGCAGGCAGCAGCTCTCACTCGCTCCAGCCGCCGTGGACGCACCTTTGGTTTTGCTCTGTGGTCACTCAGGCACAGCAGGTGTCAAAGCCAACTGTGTAAGTGCCTGCTACAAGTGGCACTGTCATGGAAAATACAGACTGCAGGTGGCTGCAGGAGAAAAGTTTGTTTGCTGACCATCAAGATCTCTCTCAGTGGTAATTAAGCCTTAACCTAAAAGCACTGGAGCTCGGTGCGTTATCGATCAAGTCAGCACTGAACGCTCTGTAACCCAGCGAGGTGTTACAAGGCAGTGATTTCATGTACCAGGATGTGCAATTTTCCATGACTTGCAGGACAAGATAATGCCTGCATCTCTCTGGGATCAGGAGTGAGATCAGGGATTGCTCCAAGTGCCTGATGGACACAGATGATCTGTGTTCAGGGAAGTGGAGAGTCTCCTCCTGGCCTGTGTGCTCTGCGTCAGCATCTCGCTATGTTTTGCCCTCTCCTTCATACAATCACAGAATGGGTTGGAAGGGACCTTAAAGATCATCCAGTCCCAACCCC
The DNA here is from genome assembly GCA_033816785.1 of Picus viridis. Classification (NCBI taxonomy): domain Eukaryota; kingdom Metazoa; phylum Chordata; class Aves; order Piciformes; family Picidae; genus Picus; species Picus viridis. The sequence goes on from CM066598.1 coordinate 12,357,521, forward strand.
TGCCATGGGCAGGGACACTCTATCCAACCTGGCCTTGAACACCTCCAGGCAGGGGGCATCCACAGCCTCCCTGGGCAACCTGTTCCAGGGTCTCCCCACCCTCACTGGGAAGAATTTCTTCCTCATCTCCAGTCTGCTCTTTCCTGAGCCTCGGGTGGTGGTGTGATTGTGACTGATCATTACCATCTTCCTGAGCCTCACATGAGTCTATCTGTTAATTTTTAGCAGACATTTAGTGACTGGGGGTTTTTGCAATCTTATTGGTGTTTTCTTTCCATGGAGATGGTTAAAGTTTTAGTATTGTTTTGTCTGAGCAGCAGTCTGAGTAATGTTGGTGATTTATTTATAGAAGAAGTTGGTTTATATCATAGAATCATAAAGCGATTTTGGTTGGAAGAGACCTGTGAGATCATGGAGTCCAACCATGAACCCAGCACTGTCAGCTCACCCCTAAACCACGGCCCTCAGCACAACATCTCCGTGGCCTTGAAACCCCTCCAGGGATGGTGGAGTCTATCACCTCCCTCCTCCTTGGGCAGCCTGGGCCAGGGCTTGATAACCCTTTGGGGAGAGAAATTGTTCCTCATGTGCAACCTAAACCTCCCCTGGGACAACTTGAGGCCGTTTCTTCTTGTTCCTTTGGAGGAGAGAGTGACCCCACATGGATCCAACCTCCTGTCAGGGGGTTGTAGAGAGCCAGAAGGTCTCCCCTCAGCCTCCTCCAGGCCGAGCAAACCCAGTTCCCTCAGCTGCTCCTCACAGGACTCGTGCTCCAGACCCTTCACCAGCTTCATTGCCTGAGTTTGTTCTTATTGTGGCTGCTGCTCTCCAATCCATATAAAATAGCTACCCCCATCCCCTGGGTGGAATCTCAGTGCTGGTTTAAGCAGATCCAGCTGCAGTGCTGCTGGAGGAGGTGGCCTCATCCTGCACTGCCCATGTATTGTTATCCCACGTTGATCCAATTGGATTCTCTTTGTGCTTACCAGTTACTTATTTATGTAAGCCTGGCCATCCCATCAGGAGTCCTGACGTGGCATTGCCTGCATGTGCTTCTGTTCCACGTTTCCCCAGCCTTGCAGGATAAGTTCCCTATAAAATGTTAACAGCAGTACTTGGCATTCCTGGGCTGGAAGGAGGCCTCCCCTTGCAGCCAGGACGCAGTCACTGTCTGCTCCTCAGGCTTGCTTGCTTTGTTGTTGTTATCTGAGGAAACCAATTCTTCATGGTTGCACTGAAAAAAAAAAATCAACCCCACAGCTTCTTTCCCCTAATTTGACCCCAGCTAAGGAAAGTTGCCTGAAGTTCTGGCTTTTCTCCTTGACTGAAGCGAGCAGGTCCAAACAGGACTCCCCAATTTCACCAACTGCCTTCTTCTGGGTTAGCTCCATCTGGTCGTGTGGGAGCCTGCCACTGGCCTCCAAAACTGGAAGTGCAATATTCCCCAAGTGGAGGCACTTGGGAGTGTTTCTCATGAAAGAGTTGTCTTGAAGTGCCAGTCGATCAAACCAGGCCTTTCATGGGAAGATGTTGTGATAAAGGTTGAACCAAGAATGGTTGCTCCCAGACAATTCGTCCAGCGCTGAAGGAAATGAGCTGAGGTGAGGTCTGGGTTGGTGATCTGAGAGCCTGTCTGAAACAAAGGGGATTCAGGTCAGGATCCCTCTGCTTAGGCAATGCTGCAGAGTGAAACAGGAGTTGTCCATGCCCTGCATGAGGAGTTTAGCTCATCTGCTGAGTTAGCTTCTGGCATGAAAGCTTTCCCAGGGCAGTGCAGGGGGCGATGGAGGCTTTCTGGTGAGCAGCTTGTTCTGACCGAGGCTGGGGTTGTGAAGGGCTCTTCAGAAGGTCTGATCCTGCAAACACAAGGGCTGGTGGTTAGACGAGTCGCAGCTGGTGACAGTGACAAGGCAGACTCTTAGTTTCCAGCTCTCCTCCCTTGTACCTTACCCAGCTTTGGATGGCCAAGCAGAGGGTTGGTTGGTTCCTTCATTCTCTATTTTTCCTGGAAGGGTTTGTGGGAAGGGAAAGCTGCCACATCTCTGCCACTGCTGCTTCACAACAAAGGTGGGCTATGTAAGAGTGGTGTCCAGTGGTTTCTCACCACCATCACCTGGTAAAGACCATGAAGTGATGCTCTTCAGAAGCCCTTGCCCCCACACCTTAGGCAAGGCTGGTGGTGCAGGTACCCTGCACGTAGAGTCTTGGAATCAAAGAGCAGGAACAAAGATGAAGAAATTCCAGAGCAATTAACTTGTTGTGCAATATTTAAATTATTTTTAATCAGGGTTTTACCTCAAATTATAATTTCAGCTATCTCATGTAATCACTGGTAATACAAAATGAAGATGGAAAGGGCATGTTCTTTCTTCTGAACCTTCCCCATCTAATAATCAGCTAATAACTCTGTCTGCCTTGATTCAGAAGTTCCACTTGCTGAGTTTTGAACTTGGCAGGCTGCTTTTGAATTCTTCTCTCCTAATTTGTTGGAACATGTAAGAAATACATCTGTTAATTTGAGTAAATAAAGTGAAGTTAATCAAAGGAAACGATTGCAGGAGGAGCCCAAGAGGGTAGCCAGTTATCGGCGCTCAGGAAGGGGTTGTGTAGTTCTGCCAAATTAATTAAACGCTGCTAGTTAGAATCAAAGGCTGGGGATAAGATTCTTGTTGGGTTTTGCATAGGGGTGACTTGTTTTGATGGATGAAAGGATGACCCTTGAGGCCTCGAGCACCCTGGGCTGGTGGGAGGTGTCCCTGCCCGTGGCGGGGGATTGGAACCGGATGGTCTTCGAGGTCCCTCCCCACCCATTCTGCGATTCGGTTCCAGCACTTCACAGCATGGAGAACGTGCTGACTTCCTCATGGCATTTCTGCAGCGTCAAGGAGCCAAAGCTGCAGCTAAGGCAACAGACGCACAAGTGAGGGTGGTGAGACACTGGAACCCTGAGAGGTTGTGGACTCCTCATCCCTGGAGGTGTTGAAGGCCGGGCTGGATGAGGCTTTGGGCAACCTGTGCTGGTGGGAGGCGTCCCTGCCCATGGCAGGGGGTTGGAGCTGGCTGAGCTTTAAGGTCACTCCCAACCCAACCTGTTCTGTGATTCTATGACCCTCAGATTGAAGAGATTCTTTTTTGTTTCCTTGGAACAGCCTAAGGGGTTTTTACTCCTGACCATCCCACTGCACTTCTAACTGGATTTCCACATGGATTTTCCCTTACTGGGCTGAGCAGGGAAGTTGTTCTGCTTCTCTCACATACTGCTTCAGGGTTGCTTCACTGGAGGCCTCTGGGCTCCTGGCTCCCTGCGTCAGTGCTGAGTGTCCCCACGCTGCTAACAGCTGTAATTAACTCACAAGGCGCTAGCAGAGCACTCGGCCAAGTGCCAAGAAATCAACCCCAATTACTGCCTTCCCCGTGGCAGGAATGCCCACTTCACAGCTCCTGCTAATTGGAAGTGGCAACTCCCAACTTCTAGTAGCAAAATTACCATTTTTTTGCACTGTTCTGCTGTTTGCTGCTGCTCTCTCTGTCACTGTGACTCCACGAAGTGACTGCTACGATCAGCTGGGGAAGTTCCCAACAGCTGATAGCAGCCAGGCAGTGCAAGTGGCCTGGCTAAGGAGCACACAGCTTGGCTTCGGTGGAGGATTGTGTCCAGTGCTGTCCCTCAGTTCAAGAGGGACAGGAAACTACTGCAGAGTCCAGGGGACGCTGCAGAGCTGCTGAGGGGCCTGGAGCAGCTCTGAGGAGCAAAGGCTGAGAGCCCTGGGGCTGAGAGCCTGCAGAAGAGCAGCCCCAGAGGGCAGCTGAGCAATGCTCAGCAAGAAGCTGGGGCCAGACTTGTCAGTGGTGTCCAGGGACAGGGTAAGGGGCAGCAAGGGACCCAAACTGGACCCCAAAGGAGGCTGCATGTGAAGGGGAGGAGAAATTTGTTTGGTGTGAGGGTGCTGGAGGCCTGGGGCAGGCTGCCCAGAGAGGTTGTGGAGTCTCCTTCTCTGGAGACTTTCAAGATCTATCTGGATGCATTCCTGTGTGGCTTGCCCCAGGTGACCCTGGTTTGGCATGGGAGTTGGACTCTATGATCTCCAGAGGTCCCTTTCAAACCCTGACACTCTGTGAGTCTGTGACTGCAGCTTAACCCAGCCCAAAGGGGTGTTCAGGATTGATCCAAAATGTGTCTGCACTGCAAAGATTCTTGGAAGTGGTGTAATTGAAAATCCACTGAATTGACAATACCCTGACAAAGCTGAGGGTTTCTTCTGCCCCACCCCTGGAGGTGTTCAAGACCAGGGTGGAAAAGACCTTGAGCAACCTGGGCTTAGTGGGAGGTGTCCCTGCCCGTGGCAGGGGCTTGGGCTGGATGATCTTTAAGATCCCTTCCAACCCAACCCATTCTAGCATTCTTTTTCATCACTTTGCACATGCTGCCTCTCAGCTGGTTCCTGTGCTCTCCTGTTTCCTGGTTACATCCTTCACTTCTTTTTTTTTTTGCCTTCCCTCAGATGGGTTTTCTCAAACATTCCGTGACCAGATTCCAATGTTACAGGCAGTTGGGAGAAGGAATTAGTAGCTTAATCTCCATACAGAGCCATGCACGCCAAAGCATTTAATGGAGCTGAGTGCCTGCAGTGCAGGAGGCAGAGGCACAACCTTCCTGCACCTCTGGAGGATGGAGCCTGTGGTTGTTAGATGTGCTCTGAAACATCTGGAGTGGTCTGATGGCTGGAACAGAGAAGTTATTTACATGGTTTGTGCTTCTCAGATCCTGCCAGACCTACCTGATGATCTGGAGGAGGGGATTGAGTCCATCAGCAGTAAATTTGCAGATGACACCAAGCTGGGGGCAGGAGTTGAGCTGTTAGAGGGCAGGAGAGCTCTGCAGAGGGACCTTGCCAGGCTGGACAGATGGGCAGAGTCCAAGGGCAGGAGATTGAACACATCAAGTGCCAGGTTCTGCACATTGGCCACAGCAACCCCAGGCAGTGCTACAGGCTGGGGGCAGAGTGGCTGAGAGCAGCCAGGGAGAGAGGCACCTGGGGGTGCTGGTTGACAGCAGCTGAACAGGAGCCTGCAGTGTGCCCAGGCAGCCAAGAATGCCAATGGCATCCTGGCCTGCATCAGGAGCAGTGTGGCCAGCAGGAGCAGGGAGGTCATTGTGCCCTGTGCTCAGCACTGGTTAGGCCACACCTTGAGTCCTGTGGCCAGTTCTGGGCTCCTCAATTCAAGAAGGACATTGAGAGACTTGAAGGTGTCCAGAGAAGGGCAACAAGGCTGGGGAGGGGTCTGGGGCACAGCCCTGTGAGGAGAGGCCAAGGGAGCTGGGGTTGCTTAGCCTGGAGAAGAGGAGGCTCAGGGGAGACCTCATTGCTCTCTCCAACCCCCTGAAGGGAGGCTGTAGCCAGGTGGGGGTTGGTCTCTTCTCCCAGGCAAGCAGCACCAGAACAAGAGGACACAGTCTCAAGCTGTGCCAGGGGAGGTTTAGGCTGGAGATGAGGAAGAAGTTCTTCCCAGACAGAGGAACTGGCCATTGGGATGTGCTGCCCAGGGAGGTGGTAGAGTCACCATCACTGGAAGTGCTTAAAACCATCCTGGATGAGGCACTTGGAGCCATGGTTTTGTTGATGAGATGGTGTTGGGTGATAGGTTGGACTCGATGATCTTGGAGGTCTTTTCCAACCTGGTCTATTCTATTCTATTCTATTCTATTCTATTCTACTCTACTCTACTCTACTCTCTACTCTACTCTACTCTACTCTACTCTACTCTACTCTACTCTACTCTGTTCTACCTTTTATCCTTCAGTATTCCACAGATGTGATTAGCTCTGTGCTGTCTTCCTGCACTCCCATAGTGAGTTCCTAGTTTGTCACCTATGACTAATCTGATCTGGAGAAGGGAATGGATATGTCCTGTGTTTCTCCAGACATTGGTTTGAAGGGCTGGGGCACTGGTTGCTGAAGGGTTTTAATTCAGTGCCTTAATGTTCCTGTGGAGGTGGTTTTGACAAGATTGGTTCTGGTGGTAGTTTATTGAAATGCTTCTCTGCTCAGTCTTCCGATGCCCTCTCAGGCTGCTTTCCTCCTCTTCACATGGAACCTCCTGGGCTCCACTTTGTGCCCCTTGCTGCCCCTTGTGCTGTCCCTGGGCACTGCTTACAAGAGTCTGGCCCCAGCCTCTTGCCCCCCACAGCTCCTTCAGCTCTTGCTGAGCATTGCTCAGCTGCCCTCTGGGGCTGCTCTTCTGCAGGCTCTCAGCCCCAGGGCTCTCAGCCTTTGCTGCTCCCAGAGCTGCTCCAGACCCCTCAGCAGCTTTGCAGCCTCCCTGGTCTCTCTCCAGCAGTTCTCTGTCTCTCTTGAGCTGGAGAGCCCAGAACTGTACCCAGGACTCCAGCTGTGGCCTCCCTAGGGCAGAGTAGAGGGGGAGCAGAACCTTGTTGACCTGGGCACACTCTTCCTCATGTACCCCAGGAAACAGACCATTTGCCTTCTTAGCCATGAGGGCATGTTTTACAAAGTGACAGGATGGGTGAAGTGGCTTCAGACTGGAAGAAGCTGAATTTAGATGTGACTTGAGGAAGAAAGGCTGGTGAGGCACTGGAACAGACTGTCAGAGTTGTGGAGGCTCCCAGCATGGAATTGTTCAAAGCCATGTTGGATGAGGCCTTGACCAGTCTGGGCTGGTAGAAGGTGTCCTTGCACGTGGCAGGGGGTTAGAACTGGATGATCTCCTAGGTCCCTTTGAACCCAAACCACTCTGTGATTCCACACTAATTTTGCCCTTCTTGGCCAGATTCCTCTCTCACTGCTGACTGAGATTTTAAGGAATATGAAGGATGTTACCAAACTTTGAGCATATAGAGGAATTTCTCTTATGTATATTTTAGCCTTTGGAGCTCCATGAGTTCAGGAGGTCCTGAGGTGACCTAGGGAGCTGTTTTTCCCAGCCAGCCTGCTGCCCAGCCCGGGGCTGTTCAGGAAGCCTTTTGGTTATTTGGTTTGAAAGCCTGGAAGGCTGCTGCTTGAACTCTGCCGTGGAGTGTGGCTGCTCCCCACCGTGCCAGGGCCTCACAACAGCTCCCACTGGCACACTGGCGTCAGCACAGCAGCAGCACTGCAGCCTGAGCAGCTGCTGGAGAGGCTGGCATTGAAAATGGGAACTTCCCAAGTCCAGGTTCCTTCTGCTGTTTGCTTTTTGACCTCATTTCCATGGTGTTTGAAACTGGCTGGCTTCTGTTTGGGAGGGTTTGGTCAGGATAAGTCTGTGATACTGGAGAGTCAGAAAGGGATGGGGTTGGAAGGGACCTCTGGAGATCACCTAGGCCAACCCCTGCTCCAGCAGGGCACCCACAGCACAGTGCCCAGCAGCACAGTGCCCGGGGGGGTTGGAAGCTCTCCACACAAGGAGACTTTACAACTTCTCTGGGCAGCCTGCTCCAGGCCTCCAGCACACAACAAAGAAATTTCTCCTCTTCAGATGGAACCTCCTGGGCTCCACTTCGTGCCCGTTGTTGCCCCTTGGCCTGTCCCTGGGCACCACTGAGCAGAGTCTGGCCCCAGCCTCTTGCCCCCACAGCTCCTTTAGCTCTTGCTGAGCATTGCTCAGCTGCCCTCTGGGGCTGCTCTTCTGCAGGCTCTCAGCCCCAGGGCTCTCAGCCTTTGCTGCTCCCAGAGCTGCTCCAGGCCCCTCAGCAGCTCTGCAGCCTCCCCTGGACCCTCTCCAGCACTTCTCTGTCTCTCCTCAACTGGGGAGCCCAGACCTGGACCCAGCACTCCAGCTGTGGCCTCCTTAGGGCAGAGCAGAGAGGGAGGAGAATCTCCCTTGCCCTGCTGGCCACACTTCTCTATGCACCCCAGGAGACTGTTGGCCTTCTTGGCCACCAGGGCACATTGCTGCCTCCTGGGGAACTTGTTGTCCCCCAGCACTCCCAGCTCCTTCTCCTTGGAGCTTCTTCCCAGCAGGTCCCCCCTCAGTTGTGCTGCTGCAGGAGGTTGTTCCTCCCCAGGGGCAGGACTCTCCACTTGCCATGGTTGAACCTCATGAGGTTCCCTCTGCCCAGCTCTCCAAGCTCTCCAGATCTCCCCGAGGGAACAGCAGAAAGTCTGTTGAAATCCCGAGCTGTCAGTGTGCCAGGAGGTGGTATCTGAGGTAGGAGCTGAGGGAAAACTGCAGGTTTACTATCTGTGGAAGAATTTGCAGGCACCAGTCATCCATCAGTGCTTCGTGCTGCCTTCCCTCAAATCCTTTTCGACTGCTTCACTGCAAAAAACAAAGTTCCTGCTGTGCAATTGAAAAGGTCTGCCCGAGGCCAGAGCTTGGTGACAATTCAGAGCAGGACTTGCTTCCCACCCGTTTTTAGCTTGATGTCTTAAACAATGGAAGCCTCACTTGGGTAAGAGGCTTGGATAAGGTAGGTGGGGGCTGGGTGATTGCAAGGTGTGAAGCGGTTCCTCCTCAAGCTGGTAAAGCAGTGTTTGTAGGTTAGACAATGTGACTGGTTGCCCTGTCCCCTGCACTGCTTTAAGCAGCTCCAAGCACCACCCGAGGACCAACACCAAGCCCCAATAGCTGCAGAAAATTGATGCAAGGGGGAAAAACGGCCAGGGAGTCAGCTAAGGTCCTGTGAAAGCAGCTGAGAGACCTGGGGCTGTCCAGCATAGAGAAGAGGAGGCTGAGGGCAGACCTTCTGGCCTCTTCTCCCAAGGAACAAGCAAAGAGGAAACAGCCTCGAGTTGTTGGAGTGCTGCAGTGATTGCAGGTAGCCTAGTCAGTGAGACCTGAACTGGGTTTTTTGATCGTGATGCATAAAATGAACTTTAAATAACTGAACTTTAAATAACTGAACTTTAAATAACATTTAAAACACAGTGAGGGTGCTGGAGCCCTGGAGCAGACTGCTCAGAGAGGCTGAGGAGTCTCCTCCAGAGATCTTCAACACCTGCCTGGATGCCTTCCTGTGTGACCTGCCCTAAGTGGCCCTGCTTTGACAGGGCTTGGGCTGGATCTCTGTAGGTCCTTCCCCACCCCTACCATTCTGTGGGTCTCTGAAAGGGATTTTTACCCACTTGACTGGGGACACAGTCTCAAGCTGTGCCAGGGGAAGCTTAGGCTGGAGGTGAGGAGAAAGTTCTTCACCGAGAGGGTGATTTGCCATTGGAATGTGCTGCCCAGGGAGGTGGTGGAGTCACCGTCCCTGGAGGTGTTCAAGAGGGGATTGGATGTGGCACTTGGTGCCATGGTCTAGTCATGGGGTCTGTGGTGACAGGTTGGACTCAATGATCTTCGAGGTCTCTTCCAACCTTAGTGATACTGTGATACTGTGACTGTGGCCAGAGCTGGATGAAGGCTGAGTACAGAAGTCATGGCTCCTTTCGGAGGGGGTGTCCCCTCTCCCTGCCTGGCCACATGCTGGTGCTTGCTGGAGAAGGCCTTCACATCCAGCTCACAAAAGCCATGCCGTGGAAGAGAGATCCCAAGGAGCAATTGTGGTGGTGTGCAGCATGGCAGGAGCCAAGTGTTGCTCTTTGCTCTGAAAGTGATTCTGCAGAGGGTGGAGTTGGCTGCAGTTAATTTTTATTGTGTTTTTACAAGTCGAGCTTTTTCCCTTCCCTGTTTGTTCTTACTTGATTTTTGGGAGGATTCAGCTTTTGCTGTTTAATTAGTAGGGAAAATCTCCTCCTTTTTAGTCTTGCATCATAGATTGGATCTGTGTTCTGACATGGTGGAGCTTGTGGACCCTTTTAAGTATAGCTTCCTTATTTATAAGGCATTAATCAGATTAATTTTGTAATAGTTCCCTGCTAATCCTGCCATTGTTCCTGAACTCAGAGCTAACCAAAGCCCCATTTTAATACCTTTTAGTTGCTACAACATCCTCCCATTATCAGTTAGATTTTTATTGGAGAGTTACTTTCAAACAGTTCCCTAAAATCTTAAAGGGATTGAGCAACACCTTCAGATTGCAGCACTTGAACCACTCAGAAGAGGAGAATTTATCAAGCAAATCCCTTTTTTATGAAAGCCATCTTTCTCTGCTGGTTACCATTGGTAGGAGGAGTGATCCCAGTCCTTGTGCAAGCTGGGTGTGTTCTGGTGGGCAGTGAATGTGTGCTAGGGTCCTTTTGGTGATCCTGGGCTTGCAGCTCAAGTGCTCCACACAATGACATGCAGCAGTGGACACCAACACCTCAACTGTCACAGAATGGGTTGGGTTGGGTTGGAAGGGACCTGAAAGCTCAGGGACAGGGACATCTCCCACCAGTCCAGGTTGCTCAAGGTCTCATCCAGCCTGGCCTTGAACACCTCCAGGCAGGGGGCAGCCACAGCCTCCCTGGGCAATCTGTGCCAGAGTCTCCCCAGCCTCACTGCAAAGAATTTCTTCCTCATCTCCAGTCTAAATTTCCCCTCAAGCTTCAGTCCATTCCTTCTCATCCTGTCACTAGAGACCCTTGGAAAAAGTCCCATCCTTGGTCATCCTGTCACTGGAGACCCTTGGAAAAAGTCCCATCCTTGGTGCCAAGGTTTAGTTGTTTAGGTGGTTGGATTGGTTGATAGGTTGGACGTGATGATCTTGAAGGTCTCTTCCAACCTGGTCTATTCTATTCTATTCTATTCTATTCTATTCTATTCTATTCTATTCTATTCTATTCTATTCTATCCTGGCTCTCTTGTAGGGTCCCTTCAGGTGCTGGAGTCATCACATGAGGGTTTCTCTGAGTTGTCTCTACTGCAATTGGTTCCTTCCTGGGCAGGGGCTTCGTGCAGCAGTGACTCTGCTTCCGATTTCACTTCTCCTTGGAAGTGATTAACGAAGGAGTGGAAGTCTGAAAAGCTCTCACAGCTCCTGCCACTGATAGCCTCTCTCCTTTTAGAATTGTGTCCCCACTCTACTTTTGAAGCACCAAAGGAACATCATTTTACAGCCCCATCATGTGTGCTTCCTAAATGAGGGTGGGCTCCATCCCTTTGAAGGAGCTCAACAAAATGTGATTCAAAGGCAGTGTTGATAGGCTGATTTGGGGCTAGAGTGGTTCTGCCAGCAGGAGCTCCTGATCCATTAGGGCTTGTTTTATGTGCAAGACCTTCAGCAGAAGTGCTGATCTCTTGTAGTCATGCAAGTTGTCAGTGCTTTCTGTGGGCAGCACTTGAACAGATGATGCTGGGCTTGGGTAAGGTCTGGGTTTAGATCTGCTAGAAGGGACACTGCACTGCACAGAGTGTGGTGTGGAGTTATTCTTGGAGTCTTTACATTCTGCAGTCATGCTTTGTATCTTCCAGCTGAAGGAATCTTCACCATGAAGGGAGAGTGCTGGTGGGCAGCAATTTCCCATGAGCCAGCAATGTGCTCTCATGGCCAAGAAGGGCAATGGTGTCCTGGGGTACATGAGGAGGAGTGTGGCCAGCAGACTGAGGGAGGTTCTCCTCCCCTCTACTCTGCCCTGGAGAGGCCACAGCTGGAGTCCTAGGTCCAGTTCTGGGCTCCTCAGTTTAATGGAGACAAGGAACTGCTGGAGAGAGTCCAGGGGAGGCTGCAGAGCTACTGAGGGGCCTGGAGCAGCTCTGGGAGCAGCAAAGGCTGAGAGCCCTGGGGCTGAGAGCCTGCAGAAGAGCAGCCCCAGAGGGCAGCTGAGCAATGCTCAGCAAGAGCTGAAGGAGCTGTGGGGAGCAAGAGGCAGGGGCCAGACTCTTGTTGTGGTGCCCAGGGACAGCACAAGGGGCAGCAAGGGGCACAGAGTTGATGCCAGGAGGTTGGATGTGAGCAGGAGGGGAAAGTTTGTTGTGAGGGTGCTGGAGGCCTGGAGCAGGCTGCCCAGAGAGGTTGTGGAGTGTCCTTGTGTGGAGAGCTTCCAAAGCCCCCCTGGGCATTGTGCTGCTGGGCAAGCTGCTGGGGGTGCCTGCTGGAGCAGGGGTTGGACTGGGTGATCTCTGGAGATCCTTTCCAACCCCTCCATGCTGGGATTTTGTCTCTCCTTGGTTACTAATTCTTTGCCTAGGGGAGGTTTTGATGTTGCATTTTGCAGGGTCCAAGTCCATTGGAGTTCAGGTTGTTCTTGTTGCAGTGGGGTTGGTGCAAGCTGACAGGCAAAGCATTCCTCTATCCCCCTGGAAAAGAGATGTTATGGATATCTTGTAGAAGAGTTTTTTTGTTCTTGAGGATCAAAGCAGAAACTTCAAATTGAGGTCTTTTTACCTTCTGGTTCACCTGTGGGCATGATGTGTTCTATGTCTTCCTTCCTACTTGATAGCAACGAGCTACATCTCTCTCCTGCTCATTTTAAGATCAGAAAGCAGTTGCTGCTACTTTGCCATTTAAAAGCACCTTAAATGTCTTTTTCTCAGAAGGAACAAGCTGGTAAATGGCAAATTACTTTTTTGCACAGGGGCTTCAGCAGTGCCCCTGGAGGTGGCTGCACAGGGTCCTGGAAATGCAGGAAACCCAATTGGCAAGAGGTCTGGAGAGAAAGGAGGGGAAAAAAGGTATTCCTGGGAAAGCATTATTAGGGCAGAATTCCTGAACAGTTTTGTGTTCCTCAGAATGCCTTCACAAATTACCTGAGTCAGCCATGACAACAACCAGCAGCAGGGGAGGGAGGAAGGGGAAGTGCAGAGACACAGAGCAGTAATGTGGCCATGCAGGATGAGGGAGCTGGGGTTGTTCAGCCTAGGGAAGAGAAGGCTCCAGGGAAATCCCAGTGCAGCCTTCCAGTACCTGAAGGGGCTACAAGAAGGCTGCAGAAGGACTGTTCCCAAAGGCCTGCAGGTACAGGCCCAGGGGCAGTGGTTTGAAATGAGAGCAGAGCAGATTGAGACTGGATGTGAGGAACAAGTTGTGCACCAGGAGGCTGCTGGAACGCTGCAACAGGTTGCCCAAGGAGGTGGTTGAGGCTCCATCCCTGGAGATATTGAAGGTGAGGCTCAGGAAGGCTCTGAGCAACCTGCTCTAGTGGAGGATGTCCCTGCTGAGTGCAGGGGGATTGGAGTGGATGACCTCTGGAAGTCCCTTCCAACCCAACCCATGCACTTGGCACCATGGTTTAGTTGATTAGATGGTGCTGGGTGAGAGGTTGGTCTCGATGAGCTCGAAGGCCTTTTCCAGCCTGGTTAATTCTATGCCATTCTGTTCAATTCCATGCCAGTCTATTCTGTGATGATTCTATGATGATTCTATCCTGTGATGATTCTGTGGTGTATGAGGAGCAGCTTCACTGGAGGTGTAAAGAAGCACCACAGCCCCTGTTTCTTTTGCTGCACTTAAGGAGCCCGCAGGAAACGACAGCTTCAGCTGTAGGAATCCTCCACGAGGCACCACGGCCTCAGATTTGCATGTTAAATCATGCTCAGAATTTTACAGTGTGGAGCAGGTTGAGTGCCAGAATCCTAAATGCTTGGTTGTGAAAGCAGCTTTTCAAAGTAAGAGAGAGAGAGAGAGAGAGAGAGGGGAGGGGGAGAGAGAGAGGGCCTGGGATTCCTCACGAGGCTGTTGCAAGGAGCTGCTTTGTTTTCATGGCTTCTCTGCTCTGGCCCCACTGGTGCAAATCAAAGGAGAGATTCTGCTGCTTGTTTCACAGGTGCCTGAGTCAGCCTCTGGTTTAGGTTTTCAAAGCCTTCCCAATTGTGCAATGAAATCCTGTTGCAATGCATTTGAGTGCTCACCGTGGTGGTGCTCTGAAAGCTTCCCTGCAGCTGGCCTGAGAGGGATCCCAGTGTTCCAGCCAGGTGATGATGAGATTTACCTTCAGGAGAAGTTTGGAGCTTGGCACCCAGGGTGCAGCACAAGGTGAATCCTGACAAAGCAGCTTCAGGTCACCTTGGTGCTGCAGAAAACAAAAGTGACCAAAGGAGACCTCTGAGCAAATGTTGTTGTTCCTGAGGCTGATCCCAGGAGATACAACCATTTAACTGGAGAGGTCTGGGATGGAAGCAAAGGAAAATGAGATCCTTGCTGGTAGGATGTCCAGAAACTCTATGAGGAAATGAATTGTCCACACTGGAGTGGAGAAGCATTTTATGGAGTGTCTAAGATATGATTTGTTCTTCTATTTTACAACCACCCCCCACACACCTTTCAGACAGCCCTTGTGATTTTAAGGCCAACAATTCTCCTTTGCCCCAGATTGGAATGTTCTCCAGAGCCTGCCTGTCTGTAAACTATGCCATTAGTCTTAATTTTCTTCTTGTAACTCCAGCTTTAATTCAGATTTATTGATGGTACAAAGCACCAAAGAGCTGTGAAGCTTCCCACTCTGCAGTGATCTTTTTCCCTGCCAGAGTGCACATTCATAGAATCACAGAATGGGTTGGGTTGGAAGGGACCTGAAAGCTCAGCCAGCTCCAGCCCCTGCCATGGGCAGGGACACCTCCCACCAGCACAGGTTGCTCAAGGCCTCATCCAGCCTGGCCTGGAACACCTCCAGGCAGGGGACAGCCACAGCCTCCCTGGGCAGCCTGTGCCAGAGTCTCCCCAGCCTCACTCTCAATAATTTCTTCCTCATCTCCAGTCTCAGTCTCCCCTCTCCCAGCTCAAACCACTGTCCCTCGTCCTGGCACTCCCAGCCCTTGTCCAAAGTCCCTCCCCAGCTCTTCTGGAGCCCCCTTCAGGCTGCTCTAAAGTCTCCTCAGAGCCTTCTCTTTTCCAGGCTGAGCAGCCCCAACTCTCAGCCTGGCTTCCCCTGCATCTTCCCTCTACGTGACTGCAGGTTCAAGTTCAAATTGTCTGTTGCTCAGCTGAAAGCAAATAGGTTCAGGGAGGGTTTTTTTTTCCCTGCCAGATTCCAACCATTAATGCTTTCAGAACAAATAAACTCATTTTTCTTCCAATTAAAGAAAGAAGCCATTCCTGTTGGAGAAATTGCAACCCTATCATCCCAGTGATGAATTTTAGGATCCAGAGCCTTCCTCCCAGCAGTGCTTTATTTACAAGGGAGCATTTGGGAGAAAATAAATGAGCTTCATATTGCACTTGAGGAATTAACTTGGCTTTTAGTGGTGGAAATTGTAAACACCAATATAGTGAGTCAGTGGTAATCAAGTAGAGGAAACGGGAGGTGGCTCTGTCCCTCTGGATGGTTAAGCACTGCAGGTAGTGTGGGAAGAGGACAGTCAGATTTATACCTCTGTTGGACTCTTCTAAAGCTGGTTAGCAGAGTGCCTAAAACCCAGTCTCTTCTCTACAAGGTTGGGGTTGCAGGCTTAGTGTTAAAAGAGGATGATCTGCTGAGGGCTGTGCAGAGTGTCCAGAGCACAGAAGCACAGAGTGGCAGGGGTTGGAAGGGACCTCTGGAGAGAGCCAACCCAATCCCCCTGCTCCAGCAGGGGCTTCACTGGGCACCAGAGGGGGAACCAGCACTCAGAGTTATCCTTAGATGGTAGATGGAGACTCACCTAGGGCTTTGTTTGGTGAAGAAGAGCTGGGCTGGAGAGAAGCTCAGGGTTTAGCTCCTCCATCAGCTGCCCCAAGGCAAGCTCATACCTGACAGGAGTTTGTTTACCTCCTCTTAGTCCTTGTGTTGATGGAGGGTCCTGGAGGGTTGTTTTCAGTGCTTTAGGTCTTTTCCATTCCTCAATAACCCTGATGTTTAGTCTCCGTGATGCTGTGCTTCCAAGTTCACTTCTTCATGTTCTGTCCACAACATGGAGAGCAGATCACCAGCTGAAATGATGCCATCATCTTCCCCAGCATCTTCTTTTTCCTACACCAGGAATTCTTGTATTGATTTTAAGCAGTGATTATCCTGAAGCACTCCATGATCTGTTTTCCAGTTCCTTCCTCATTGCAGACCTGCTGCTGTCTCTTCCTTGGCTGGCTTGTGCCTGTGCCTTAGCATGGATGCTGGTTTCAATGGAGAAGTGAGTCCTGAGCAGGCTGCACTGCTCTCATGTCTTATCTTTCCTGCAAATGATGTTTCCTGGGTCTCTAATAATTTTCAGTCCTTTAGATGGCCTTAGGTTGAGTGATAGCATTTTGGAAGTGCAATACCCAAGGCCAGAAAGACCTCAGCTGGAATGCTTCATCCAACACTAGAGCAGAAGAATTATTTCCTATCTCAGTGGCTGTAGGCATGGGTTTGCTCTTCTCAGAGCCTTATCTTCCTCCTCTGAATCAGCAGGACGCTGTTGAGTCTTGTTCAACTTGTGGTCAGTGTTATCAGGGAGTCACAGAATGGGTTGGGTTGGAAGGGACCTGAAAGCTCAGCCAGTTCCAATCCCCTGCCCTGGGCAGGGACACCTCCCACCAGCCCATGTGGCTCAAGGCCTCATCCAACCTGGCCTTGAACACCTCCAGGCAGGGGGCAGCCACAGCCTCCCTGGGCAGCCTGTGCCAGAGTCTCCCCAGCCTCACTGCAAAAAATGTCTTCCTCATCTCCAGTCTCAATCTCTCCTCTCCCAGCTCAAAGCCATGGTCCTGATCCTGGCACTCCCAGCCCTTGTCCAGAGTCCCTCCTCAGCTCTCCTGGAGCCCCTTCAGGTACTGGAAGGCTGCTCTGAGGTCTCCAACTCTCCCAGCCTGTCCCCATAGCAGAGATGCTCCAGGCCTCTGATCATCCTCATGGCCTCTTCTGGACACCCTCTGGTAGTTGCATGTCCTTCTTATCCCTGGGTTAGTGCTGACTGCAGATGTGCTGAGTGCCCAGGTGTTCCTGCTCAAGTGTAGCCTTTGCCATTGATTCCTGCTTGGCCTTTGGGGGTTCTGAGTTGTTAATTGTTGCAATTACATTTCCCCTTTGTGATGCTGTCACCTCTCCTTGCTTCTCTTCACACCAGGTGCCTGTGCTTCACAGTGAACAAATTTATCCTCTCCCTGTGGTGAGGTTATTGGTGAGAGCTGAGTAGGGCCAGTCAGATACTGGAGGAACTTCTCTCCAAACACCATAAGCAGCTGCTGGTGACCTCTCTGGATGCTGCTCCATGGATGGAGCTACTCAGCCCATCTGATGTCTCACCTAGAGGGGTGGATCTAGGCTGGGTTTCCTTAGCTAGCTTCAGAGTGTGCTAAGCAAGGCTTTGTTGAAGCCTTCCTCAGTTCAGACTGTGGCATTTCCTGCTCTTGCCTCAGATTTTTAAGCTCCTTAGCGACTCAAAGAAGGAAATCAGGTTGCTTTAACAAGGCTTCCTTGTGACAGCTTCAAGTGAGCTGTGGGGTTTTGCTCTGTGTGCCTACAGGCAGGTGGTTATTTGATTTAGAGCTCCATTGCTCTCTGGTGCCCAGCCTCCCTGTCTTCTGCTTCTTCAAGGATGTGCTGATATTTGCACTGGTTTAGGTCCTTTTAAAGGTAGCAGCTAAGGTCTTGTCAGTTAATAGCTAAAGGTAGCAGCTAATGTCAGCATAGGTGACAACATGCTGTGAAGCCAAGTCAGTTTGAAAATCCCAGAATCCCAGCAAGGAGGAGGTTGGAAGTGACCTCTGGAGATCACCCAGGCCAAACCCTGCTCCAGCAGGGCTCCCACAGCACAATGCCCAGCAGCACAATGCCCAGGGGGGTTGGAAGCTCTCCACACCAGGACACTCCACAACCTCTCTGGGCAGCCTGCTCCAGGCCTCCAGCACCCTCACAACAAACAACTTGCTCCTCCTCTTCACATCCAACCTCCTGGGCTCCAGGCTGTGCCCCTTGCTGCCCCTTGTGCTGTCCCTGGGCACCACAACAAGAGTCTGGCCCCAGCCTCTTGCCCCCCACAGCTCCTTCAGCTCTTGCTGAGCATTGCTCAGCTGCCCTCTGGGGCTGCTCTTCTGCAGGCTCTCAGCCCCAGGGCTCTCAGCCTTTGCTGCTCCCAGAGCTGCTCCAGGCCCCTCAGCAGCTCTGCAGCCTCCCCTGGACTCTCTCCAGCACTTCTCTGTCCCTCTTGAACAGGGGAGCCCAGAACTGGACCTAGGACTCCAGCTGTGGCCTCCGTAGGGCAGAGTAGAGAGGGAGGAGAACTTCCCTTGCCCTGCTGGCCACACTCTTCTTCTTTCACCCCAAGAAACCCTGTAATTAACATCTTTATAATCTGGTCAGGTAAAGTTCTCAAAGCTCTCTTCTCCATGTCACTCATCTACTGGCAGCCCTTCTAGGAAAAGCTGAAGTAAAAAGCCTTCCCTCTGCTTATGTTGGTGTCCTTTTCCCACTGCATACTCAGCCAGCAGGCCCTTTGCTTGTCACCCCCCCAGCTAAATACAAAGGATTTTTGCCACTGATTGGATTTCTGGCTGCTTCTGCTTGCATTCATGAAGCTTTCTGCTCCATGTTTCCATTGTCTCTGGCAGTCTTGCTCAGATCTTTCATCCCTCACCATTATGCCTTCATCTGAGGTCAGTGAAGTGCTTGTGCTTTAGCCACCTTGCCCTTTTCACACTCCTTCAAGGAGGACTTGGACCTGTGTCCTTGGCAGCAGCTATTGAAGACTCTGCCAAGCTCTTCAGTGCCCTTCCCTTTCGGTTCAGGTCCTCTTGCACCACATCTGCCAGCTGTGTGCAGTTGGTACTTTGGTGTCCTGAGTTGTGCAGGTGCTGGAGGCCTGGAGCAGGCTGCCCAGGGAGGTTGTGGAGTCTCCTTGTGTGGGGAGCTTCCAAAGCCCCCTGGGCATTGTGCTTCTGGGATTGTGTGTCACAAAACCCTCTCCTGTTCCTAACCTTCCTTATTCCATCGAGCAGGGATTGCCACTTGCATGGAATCACAGAATGGGTTGGGTTGGAAGGGACCTTCAAGATCATCCAGTTCCACCCCACCCTGCCATGGGCAGAGACACCTCCTGCTAGATGAGGCTGCCCAAGGCCCCATACAAGCCAGCCCTGAACATGTCCATGGAGAGAGCATCCATGACCTCACTTTAAAACTCTCCTGCATTTGTTTTCTGCTTCTAGTCACCACCAGAGACCTTTGACCAATTTGTCTCCTACTATTATCTGAATCTTGGAGTACACCTTGAGAGTCCTTGATGTTTGAAACAATCCTTCCCTCTGTTTGGGCCCTTTTCTCCCTGCCTGCCTCTCATAGAATCAGCCAGGTTGGAAAAGATCTCGGCCATCACCAAGTCCAACCTATTCCCTAATCCCTGACACCTCCTGACAACTAAACCATGGCTCCAAGTGCCACATCCAAGCCTTTTGTGAGCACCTCCAGGGCTGGTGACTCCACCACCTCCTTGGGCAGCACATTCCAATGGCCATCTGGGAAGAATTTCTTCCTAATATCCAGCCTAAACCTCCTCTGGAGCAGCTTGAGACTGTGTCCTCTTGTTCTGGTGCTGCTTGCCTGGGAGAAGAGACCAACCCCCACCTGGCTACAACCTCCCTTCAGGTAGTGGGAGAGAGCAATAAGTTGCATTTTGCTTCTTCTGGAGCAGAGTCCCAGGGTTGTCTGTGCTCAGCATGGTGCTGAGTGCCCTGCTGTGCATCCTGCAGGCAGCAGTACCAAGGTGTGAGCCCAGCTGGTTGCCCTGGTTCTGACTCCTCACACATGTGCAGAGTCAAGGCTCTGGTGGTTCTGCTGACACGGTGATTGATTCCCTGACTCCACTGATGTGAATGCTTCCTGACTGGCCCTGTTGGAGCCCTCCTTGGAGTGTGTGTGTGTCTGTGCATTTATCCAGAAGCTTGTTGATCATAAGTGATGAAGACAAGGGGTGGGAGGGCAGAATTGATAACTTTCTGAGGGCTGCTGGCAGTGGCTGCTGGAAGGAATTGAAGTTGGTTAGCCAGACGTGCTGACAAGTCCTGAAATGTCATCTGCTGCTCAGTGCTTGCAGGGAAGGTGCTCTTAGGAGGCACCTTCTGAAGAGATGGGATAATATCAGGACTCTCAAAGCCAGGAGTAGTTACCTGAAGTAGGATCCCAGCTCTCAAGCAGTGCCTAGCTGCCATTGCTCCCTGTGGTGATCCAAGCAATTCCTTGGATTCTCCTAATCTGCTTTAACCCTGTGGCTGATGCCTGTGGTTAAGGTGCAGCACTGAGCCTAAGCAGAATTGGAACTTGCCCTCCACAGCTCAGTTTGGAACTGTTTGGGGATGCAGTAGGGAAAAGAGCTAAAGAGGTTACCTTCTGGTGCTGCACAGCTGTTTTGGAAGGCAGATGGTGCTGAGGCTGATGGAAAAAGCAGGTTACAAGAGTGAGTTTGGCCTTCAGCCACAAACCAGGGTCTTGCTGAAAATCCATCCTCACCACAACTTACTGTCAGCTTGGGAGCAGTGAAAAACAAGAGGCAGGCGTTTGGAAGGCAGCTTGCCAGAGGGAAGGAAGGCTTCAGTCCTGCCTGCTGGTGCCCAGGCATGGTAGAGAGGGACAGACTTCAGGCCAGAGGGTAGGTAAAACTGAAAGCAGGAGGAGGTGATGGCTATTAACCAGCAGGCAGGAAAAGATTAGATGGTAGCTTGGGGTTGGCAGAAATAAGGAGTACAGGTGAGAGGTTGCGTTCTGGGTCCAGTGCTGGGCTGCCTGGTTCAAAAGGGATAGGGAACTAGTGGAGAGAGTCCAGGGGAGGCTGCAAAGCTGCTGAGGGGCCTGGGGCAGCTCTGGGAGCAGCAAAGGCTGAGAGCCCTGGGGCTGAGAGCCTGCAGAAGAGCAGCCCCAGAGGGCAGCTGAGCAATGCTCAGCAAGAGCTGAAGGAGCTGTGGGGGGCAAGAGGCTGGGGCCAGACTCTGCTGAGTGGTGCCCAGGGCCAGCACAAGGGGCAGCAAGGGGCACAGGGTGTCACCCAGGAGGCTGGATGTGAAGAGGAGGAGCAAGTTGTTTGTTGTGAGGGTGCTGGAGGCCTGGAGCAGGCTGCCCAGAGAGGTGGTGGAGTGTCCTTGTGTGGAGAGCTTCCAACACCCCTGGGCATTGTGCTGCTGGGCAAGCTGCTGTGGGTGCCCTGCTGGAGCAGGGGTTGGCCTGGGTGATCTCCAGAGGTCACTTCCAACCTCCTCCATGCTGGGTTCTGTGATCTGTGCCTGAAGACAGTAGAATCTGTACAGAGCTGAGCTGAATTGGAGCGTTGAGCAGAGCACATGAGAGCTTCACACTCCTGGCTCCATCTTCCTATCCAAACCTTACAAGAAGGAGAAGGGTGTTTGTATGTTAACCACGGTGGCAGCTGTCTTTTAATCAGGCCAGCTTCTCCTTCACGTTGGCCTGATGGTTTTTGTCCTCCCTGGAGCTGTGAGCAATTGGAGGGAACTGTTGCATTAAGTGGTTGAGCAGCCCTATGGAGTGCGTGCATCCACTGCTGACAGTTGCATAATTGTCCATTACTGCTCCTTAAGAGCAGCTCTCCTGCTCTTGGAGTTGCCAGCATGGAGTCCTTAAGAACACCATTTTGGGTGGAAGGAAGCCCAGCTGTAATCAAAACAACGATTACCATCACCTTCATTTAAATGCAGGAGGAGAAACTAATGTGTGCTCCGAAGGGATGGGGGGGAAAAAAAACCCCTGCAAGTAATTCCTGGGTTTGAGGTTGGGTTTCTGATGTCCATGGGGAAAAAGTTAATTTCTTACCTTTCACTTTCAAGTGAATATTTCTGTATTCATTTCTCACTCTGCATTTCAATGAAGGCAATAATAATCATTGTTTTGATTACAGCCCTGCTTCCTTTCCCCTGTAATGGTGTTCTTGAGTACCCCATGCTGCTCCAGCTAAGAGCAGGGGAGCCATTCTTAAGGAGGAATAATGGACAATTATCCGAACATTACCAGTGGATCTGTGGACTTCTGAGGACTTCTCAGCTCATCCAGAGCGCTGCTTTTCTTCCTCCTCCTCCTCCTCCTTCTCCAAGATGCGGGGGAACTCCCCAACAGCCTTCTCTAATCAGGCCACAAGAAATTGTGCAGGTCTCAATCAAGCCCTTGCCGACAGCGGGGAGAGATCTGCCCTGATTCGGCACACAAAGGAGTCTCACACAGATCCCTGCCACCTGGGGGTGGGGGGGGTTTGGGTGTGATTCTGCAGTCCCAAAGTGCAGCAGCGCTCTGGAGCTGTCATGCAGCCCTTTGTGCCAGTTTTGGGCTCCCCGGTTGAAGAGAGGCAGGGACCTGCTGGAGAGGATGCAGCAGAGAGCCAGGAGGACGCTGAGGGGACTTGAGCACCTCCCCTGTGAAGAGAGACGGAGAGCTCTGGGGATGTTTAGTCTGGAGAAGGCTGAGAGGGGATCTGATCAATGTCTATCACTATCTGAGGGGTGGGGGGCAAGTGGAGGGGGCCAAGCTCTTTTTGGGGGGTACACAGTGATAAGCCAAGGAGCGATGGAGACAAACCTGAGCATAAAAGCTTTCACCTCAGCATGAGGAGAAACTTCTCCACAGTGAGGCTGCTGGAGCAGGCTGCCCAGAGAGGCTGTGGAGTTTCCTTCTCTGGACATTTCCTTCTCTGGATGCATTCCTGTGTGGACTCCCCTGGGTGATGCTGCTTTGAGCAGGGGGGTGGACTGGATGATCTCCGGAGGTCCCTTCCAGCCTCTGCTGTTCTGTGGTTCGGTGCCGTTCAGAGCTGGATGAAGAGCACGTTCCCCAGCTCTGCCATTCTTCCTTTGCCCCCCCCTCCTCCAGCCACCCAATCCTTTAATATCATTGCTATTGTTTTTTTTTTTGTAGCAGGCATCATATCTGGGAGCAGGGGATTAAAGGAATAATTCCATTTGGCAGCAGGCAGGCAGTGTCAGTGCTGGAATCCTTTCTCTGGTGGAGGTTGACTGGCAGCTTGCACGTCAAGGGAAGGGGTGACGCGGTCAGGAGTGCTTCTTACAAACCTTGAGCTACGCAGGAGCAGCAGCACCACAAAAAAACCCCAACCCCACACCCCACTCTTCTCTGCAGATGTTTGTTTTTTTTTCAGCACTTTCAATGCTGAGTTTTACCTGAAACCCAAAAAGCTACTGCAAATATAAAGCATTTTATTTAGAGTTATGTGCTGGTTGGGGGGGGTGGCTGTCAGTACAAAGGCTAATGCTATTTATTAAGGTCCTGGTTTTATTTAATAGCCAGATGAATGGAACAGTTAATAAAAGAAATATTGCTTTATTCCCTGACATTTATGTCCTTGGTTTCCAATAAAGAATTGAAATTATGAATAGTTGATGGTTTAAATTGATGTTTTATGTTGAACGCTAGCTATAATTTCCCCTCTGAGGATTGTAATGCCGAGAAACAGATGGTTTTGCACAGGAACAAATTGCTGCGTGTACCCTCTGCAGAGAGCTGCCTTGCAGCTCCCCTCACCTTCCCCACAGCCCTGCGGCACAGCCGAGCCAGAGGCAGCCGGAGCTGGGCCGGGGCTCCCTGGCAAGACACTCCTCGTGCCCTGGGAAACTCGACCTGTTTTTTCAGGTGCAGCAGAGAGAGAGGAGAGCTGCTGCTGCTGCTGCAGTGGCTGCGCTGAAAGGTGGTGTGAGGGGAACATCTGGAATGTTGTGTCCAGCTGTGGGCCCCTCAGTTACACTATCACAGTATCACCAAGGTTGGGAGAGACCTCAAAGATCTACAACTCCCTGAAGGGAGGTTGTAGCCAGGCAGAGGTTGGTCTCTTCTCCCAGGCAGCCAGTACCAGAACAAGAGGACACAGTCTCAGGCTGCACCAGGGCAGGTTTAGGCTGGATGTTAGGAAAAAGTTCTATACAGAGAGAGTGATTGCCCATTGGAATGGGCTGCCCAGGCAGGTGGTGGAGTCACCTTCATTGGAGGCGTGCAGGAAGAGGCTTGCTGGGGTGCTTGGTGCCATGGGTTAGTTGTTTAGGTGGGTTGGATTGGTTGATGGGTTGGACGTGATGATCTTGAAGGTCTCTTTCAACCTGTATTGTATTGTATTGTATTGTATTGTATTGTATTGTATTGTATTGTATTGTATTGCATTGCATTGTATTGTATCGAGTCCAACCTGTCACCACAGACCCCATGACTAGACCATGGCACCAAGTGCCACGTCCAGTCCCCTCTTGAACACCTCCAGGGAGGGTGACTCCACCACCTCCCCGGGCAGCACATCCCAATGGCTAATGACAGTTCAAGAAGGATCTCAGGGAACTGCTCGAGAGAGTCCAGCACAGAGCCACAGAGCTGCTGCAGGCAGTGGAACATCTCCCTGTGAGGCCAGGCTGAGGGAGCTGGGGCTCTTTAGCTTGGAGCAGAGGAGCCTGAGGGCTGCCCTCATTGCTGGGGATAGCGATGTGCAGGGCTGGAGCCAGGCTGTGCTCAGGGATGGCCAAGGACAGCACAAGGGGCGCTGGGGGCAAGCTGGAACAGAGGAAGTGCCAGGGGAACAGAAGGGAAATGTTTGTCCCTGTGAGGGTGCTGGAGGCCTGGAGCAGGCTGCACAGAGAGGTTGTGGAGTCTCCTGCTCTGGAGACTTTCCAGACCTACCTGGTGTGTTCCTGTGGGACCCTGCTCTGGCAGGGGGATTGGACTGGATGATCTTTGAGGTCCCTTCCAAGTCCTTTCTGTGATTCTGTGAGGAGCAGCTAGGTTGTATAAGCACCGCCGGGCTTGGCTTGCTCACCGGGTCCCAAATGTGTGCTGAGTGTGCTCTGGCAGCCTGGGCTTCCTCCCACCATGGAAGCTTTGGACAACCTAAAAGTGGTGGTGGGGAAAGGAAGAAGTGAGTCTGAAGTTCAGCAGGCTGCCTGGGTCCAAGCCTGGCTGGTTTCTTTGTGGTAGCTTCACACTGAACTTCTGCCTGCATCCAACTGGCAGAACCTTGAGGTTTTATTGACGTTTGGTCTAAAGTAAATGAGCTCTAAATGCTCTGCTTTATGCATTTCTAAACTGCTCCTCAATAATTGGTACTGTGGGGAAGTGGTGTGAGATGGTTAGTGGACAGTTTGGCAATCCACATTAAAAACACACTCTTTATAAGCTAATTACCTAGGGAAATGGCTAGTAATTATCACTCTTCAACGTCCTCTGCTCAGATTTACATGGACTATTTGGATTAGGAGTCACTTCCAGCTCCATGTAAAAGCAGAAGGAAGAAGAAGGGAGGGAGATGAAAGGATGCAAGCAGAGGGAAGGATCACAGCCAGGTCTGTGCTCCTCTGCAGCTTGTGGGCTCCAAAGTGCTGCTGCTGGTGGCGGAGGGTATTTTGCTCTTCACAAGTACTTTCATGGTAAATCCTGTTCCCATCACCTCTTTCAAATATACTTCAGCTCCAAACCAGCTGCTCTTGGGCAAAGTTGAGCTGCACAGATGCTAGATTGACAGACTGGTTTGGGTTGAAAGGGACCTTTAAAGCTCATCTGCTCCACACACACCCCCACCCCCACGACCAGTTACTCAGAGCTCCAAAGAACCTCACCTGGAGTGTTTCCAGGGATGGGGCAAAGATCATGGAGATCATGGGAGAGCAGGGCAGAGGACAGGGACCCGAGGGGGCTGGTGGAGGGGAGGATGCCCATGAACCAGCAATGTGTCCTTGTGGCCAAAAAGGCCAGTGGCATCCTGGGGAGTATCAGAAGGGCTGTGGTTAGTAGGTCCAGAGAGGTTCTCCTGCCCCTCTGCTCTGCCCTGCTGAAGCCACATCTGGAATATTGTGTCCAGTTCTGGATCCCTCAGTTCAAGAAGGATCTCAGGGAACTGCTTGAGAGAGTCCAGCACAGAGCCACAGAGCTGCTGCAGGCAGTGGAACATCTCCCTGTGAGGCCAGGCTGAGGGAGCTGGGGCTCTTTAGCTTGGAGCAGAGGAGCCTGAGGGCTGCCCTCATTGCTGGGGATAGCGATGTGCAGGGCTGGAGCCAGGCTCTGCTCAGGGTTGGCCAAGGACAGCACAAGGGGCACTGGGGGCAAGCTGGAGCAGAGGAGGTGCCAGGGGAACAGAAGGGAAATGTTTGTCCCTGTGAGGGTACTGGAGGCCTGGAGCAGGCTGCCCAGAGAGGTTGTGGAGCCTCCTGCTCTGGAGACTTTCCAACCCCACCTGGATGTGTTCCTGTGTGCCCTGCCCTGGGTGCCCCTGCTCTGGCAGGGGTTTGGACTGGGTGAGCTTTTGAAGTCCCTTCCAAGCCCTCACCTTCTGTGATTCTCTGATCATTTTTAGTGCTCATTTTCCAAAGAAGTCTAAGAAGTGTTAAACTGCTTTCAAACCCCTTTTCTCCTTGTGAGCCTGAGAGATCACTGCTTAGTGAATCCCAGTGTTCTCAGACTTGTGTGTCCTGCAAGCTTTGGACCTGAGCGTGGTTATTGCATCATCTGATTGTAAACCAGCAGTAAACTATCATTTTGCTCAGGCAGTGAGGTTGCTGGAATGAAAGGCCACGTTAATAACCAGGGTTGGTTCCCTAAATGGGCCTTACCCTGATTTTTCTGGTTGTCCTGCTAATGGCTTGCACTCAAAACAGCAAAGAAATGCTTCTGAAATCCTGCCCTTTGCTGGTTTCCCCTCTTGGCTCAGCGTCAGGAAGTGGCAGGGCTCTGCCATTTGTCTGGCTCCAGCTATTGCTAACAGAGATAAAGCACTGAGAACACCCAGAGTCCAGAGCTGCCCACAGCCACTCACAAGGACAGCAAAGGTCAGGAAAGGTGAAGGCACTTGGGAAAGCCATTTCGCACAGAGCAGCTCTGGTGTTTAATGAGTTACCTGGAACCAGCTCCTAGCAGGTTGCAACATGGAACTTAAGCAGGAAAATCCAACTGAAACCCTGGCTCAAGGAGCTGCAGGCAGGGTTATAAGTGAGCAGAGAGCTTGCTGGGACCAGCTTTGGAAAGCTTCTGTAATGAGACAGTTAGGGCTGGACCTGTTTCAGAGTGGGCTTTTTGTCAGCAGGTCCCAAGTATCACTTGATTAGACAGTGCAGGGCATCCCTGCTGGCAGTCTCTGCTCCAGAAGAAGTGCTGAGGTGCAGTTTTCTGCAGAAGGAGCTCTAGAAGTGGGTGGAACTTGTAGTGTTTTGAAATCAGTTCTGAGGGACATTAATGAACTTATTGGCTCTTGCCCTGAGGAATATTGTGCTAATGGAGCGAGGTTTAGCTTCCAGATGAGGGAAAAAGGGGAGAGAGGTAGAGGGAGCCCCAGGAGTTCCATACCTGCAGGTACAACAGCAGTGACTTGAGCCTCAGAATGGGTTGGGTTGGAAGGGACCTTAAAGCTCATCCACTTCCAACCCCCTGCCATGGGCAGGGACACCTCCTCCCAGCCCAGGCTGCTCAATGCCTCATCCAAGCTGGCCTTGGAACACCTCCAGGGTGAGATGCCCACAACCTCTCTTGGTTCTAGTGTCTCCCCACCCTCACTGTGTGTGTGTTGCCTTAACTGCAGCTTTGGTTCCTTGAAACTACAGAAATTACATGAAAAATTCAACATACCTTCAGCAGTGTGAAGTGCTGTAATAGAGTCTCAGAATGGGTTGGGTTGAAAGGGACCTTAAAGCTCATTCAGTTGCGACCCCCTGCCATGGGCAGGGACACCTCCTGCTAGAGGTGTCACAAGCCTGCTATCCTCCAGCCATGCTCTCCCACTGGTTTGGTTTTTTTTCTTCTCTCTGTTTTTCCCTTCCTTTCTTTTTCCTCCTTTTAGCCTGCAAATGTTGTCCAGGCAGAATTTGAGAAGCCTGGCTCCCTGCCCAGGGTTTCTGCCTGTCTGGTGCCCTGGTCTGAACAGGAAATCCCAGGCAAAGCCCAGCCACGCATGTGCAGGGCGCAGGCTCCCTCAGCCTGGGCTGGTTTGTCCCTGACAGGACCTTGTGTCTGCTGTGAAGCCTCCTCAGTGTGAGCAGGAGCCTGGGACATGCTCCTCAATGCTCCAGCTGGCTCTGTGCTCACAGAGCCTGCATGCAGCAGCTGTGCAGCAGGTCCAGCTCCCCTCCTGGCAGCTGCCCCGAGCCCTGCCTGTGAAGAGAAGATTGCAAACAGAAAGAGAACCTTCCTGAGGTGTTTGTTTTGTTCAGCTGAGGTCGGTGCCTGCTCTCAGGGTGAGCAGGGACAGTGGTAATGCTTCCTGTGACCTGAGCAGCAGTGGGCGGCTGCAGCTCCTCACAACCAGAGAGTGGTAGGGGCTGGAAGGGTCCAAACCCCGCTGCCAAGGCAGTGTCGCCTAGAGAAGGTCACACAGGAACATGTCCAGGTGGGTTTGGAATGTCTCCAGAGATGGAGACTCCACCACCTGTCTGGGCAGCCTCCTCCAAGGCTGCATTAAAGGCTCCTCCTCATGTTTAGCTGGCACTCGTGCTCCAGTCTGTGCTCGCTGCCCCTTGTCCTGTCACTGGGCACTGCTGACAACAGCCTGCTCCCATCCTCTCTTGGTAAGAGATTGCTTAATCCTCTGTCTTTTGGTTCACAGCCTCCTTGTTTCTTACAGATTGCATTTGGTCTCCTTGCTAAGTCATTTGGGGCATGTGTTGGGCAGCAGCAAGCAGTTATTTTTATTTCAGAAACATAAGGGTTTATGCCAAATAAATCAGCACTCCCTTTTTTCCCCTAATATTTCCATCTGTTGGTGATTTATTTACTTAGGGAAAAGCACAACTAGTAACAAGTGTCTCTGATTTGCAGCTTATTCTCCCCACAATAGTCTGAGGAGTGGGGGTTCTGGCTCTTGCTGTTGGCAGGACCACAGACTCAACAGCATGGTGGGGTGGGAAGGGACCTCTGGAGATCGTCCAGTGCAATGCCTCTGCTAAAGCAGGGACACCTCCAGCAGCTTGCCCAGGACCACAATGGCCAGGGGGTTTGGAGGCTCTCCAGAGGAGACTCCACACCCTCAGAGGGGAGGCTGAACAAAGCACGTGGAGTCAGATGTTTGTACCTCCTGAGCTGGAGGCACGAGGCAGCCATGGGTTGGAAGAAAGAAGTGCCCTGCATTTCCATCTCTAATCCACTTGTCTTTTTTAGTGCATGTATGCACCAAACATTATTATAGCCCTCTTTAATAAATGGAATAATAGTAGACTTAGTGTTACATGCAGCAGATTAGCATCTGCAGTGATTGTGCCTGCACAGCTTGTGCCATCAGAAGATTAAATGGATCCTGAGGAGGCTGCTCCACAGTCAGATTCGATTTGCCTCTGCACGAAGGCTCCTGAAGTGATGGAGCCCTTGTGCTGGCACTTTGGCAGTGGGAAAGCCAAGAGCAGAAGTTGGGAAGCAGCTTTACCTGGCTTGCTGGAGCAGAGGGGGCCCCCTGGCTCGTCACACTGGTGGGCTGTGGGCACACTGAAGGCCTCCTCCTTGGCTCAAGGCAGGGCAGCTGCAGGAGCCGGTGCTGGCAGCAGCACTTGTCCCTGTCCCCCACTGGCTGTGCCACCACCTCAGCCTCTCCTCAGGAGTGCTGCTCAAAGCTGCTCCCTGTTTATTCACCTTGGCAGGGGGCCCACCAAAGCCATCACCTTCCCTAAATCCTCATCAGCTATTCGTGTTCCCTGACAGCTCTGAGTCCCAATCCCCTGCTCCTCTCCTCCTCTCCCACATTAAGGAGTTTGATCACTGCTCCATGTAAATGAGGCATAATCTGAAGCTGTCAGACCTAAAACTCTGCCTGCAAGATGCACTAAGTGAACATATTCAAATTTCTCTTTAAAGCTAAGAATATTTATAATCAAACTTGTCAGAGCTTCAGTTAACAGTTTACACTGGAAGTATTTTTGGTTGTGAAATACAAAAACAAGTCCAAAAATGACTTTTTTTTTGGGGGTGGGGGTGGGGAGCTGATATGATTCTGTTTGCCTTGCATATGGAAAACTCATGTTGCCATCTCCACAACAAATGAGAAAATTGTCAAACTTCTGTGCAAATTAATTAAGTTCCAACTTTATGAAAATTAATTAGGCTGAGACTCCTATGAAAATTAATTAAGCTGCAAGGAAAAGGCGTTAAAAGGCTTCACAAATTCCTACTGATGCCACTCGGCACCAGGGCGGGAAAAGAGCAGCAGCCCCTGCTAGGAGCCAGCTTCAGCTTGGTTGTGCTGCTCTTGTGTCACAGGCTGCAAGGGATCAGAGACTCCAGAGCAAGCAGTGGGCTCTTGGCTTTTCATCCTGTGATGATCCAGACAGCTGGCCTGCAGAGCTGGCAGAAGGAGCCAGAGAGCTGCAGAGTTTCCCGCTGCTCCAGGAGGCAGTTAGAGATCTTCTGAGCCGCTTGGACCCCCACAAGGCCATGGGACCGGATGGGATCCATCCCAGGGTGCTGAGAGAGCTGGCAGATGAGCTGGCCAAGCCACTTTCCATCATTTTTCAGCAGTCCTGGCTCACTGGAGAGGTCCCAGGTGACTGGAAGCTGCCAAGGTGGTGCCCATCCACAAGCAGGGCCGGTTGGATGAGCCAGGGAATTATAGGCCTGGCAGCCTGACCTCAGTGCCAGGCAAGATTATGGAACGGCTCATCTCGAGTGCAATCACACAGCACTTACAGGATGGCCAGGGGCTCAGGTCCAGCCAGCATGGATTTAGGAGGGGCAGGTCCTGCCTGACCAACCTGATCTCCTTCTCTGATCAGGTGACTGCCTGGTGGATGTGGGGCAGGCTGTGGATGTGGTCTGCCTGGACCTCAGCAAGGCCTTTGACACCATCCCCCACAGCAAACCCCTGGCCAAGCTGTCAGCCCCTGGCTTGGACAGCAGCACTCTGAGCTGGGTTAGGAACTGGCTGGAGGCTGAGCCCAGAGAGTGGTGGTGAATGGTGCCACAGCCAGCTGGCGGCCAGTCACCAGTGGTGTGCCCCAGGGGTAGTGCTGGGCCCCATCCTGTTCAATATCTTTATTGATGATCTGGATGAGGGCATTGAGTCCATCATCCTTAAATTTGCAGATGACACCAAGCTGGGGGCAGGAGTTGATCTGCTGGAGGGCAGAGAGGCTTTGCAGAGGGACCTCGACAGGCTGCACAGATGGGCAGAGGCCAAGGGCAGGAGATTGAACACATCCCAGTGCCAGGTGCTGCACATTGGCCACAACAACCCCAGGCAGTGCTACAGGCTGGGGGCAGAGTGGCTGGAGAGCAGCCAGGCAGAGAGGGACCTGGGGGTGCTGGTTGATTGTAGGCTGAACATGAGCCAGCAGTGTGCCCAGGCAGCCAGGAAGGCCAATGGCATCCTGGCCTGCATCAGGAAGAGTGTGGCCAGCAGGAGCAGGGAGGTCATTGTGCCCCTGTACACTGCACTGGTTAGGCCACCCCTTGAGTCCTGTGTCCAGTTCTGGGCCCCTCAGTTTAGGAAGGAGGTTGAGCTGCTGGAGCGTGTCCAGAGAAGGGCAACAAAGCTGGGGAGGGGTCTGGAGCACAGCCCTGGGAGGAGAGGCTGAGGGAGCTGGGGTTGCTTAGCCTGGAGAAGAGGAGGCTCAGGGGTGACCTTATTGCTCTCTACATTTACCTGAAGGGAGGTTGTAGCCAGGCAGAGGTTGGTCTCTTCTCCCAGGCAGCCAGCCCCAGAACAAGAGGACACAGTCTCAGGCTGCGCCAGGGCAGGTTCAGGCTGGATGTTAGGAAGAAGTTCTATACAGAGAGAGTGATTGCCCATTGGAATCGGCTGCCCGGGGAGGTGGTGGAGTCACCTTCATTGGAGGTGCTCAGGAGGAGGCTTGCTGGGGTGCTTGGTGCCATGGGTTAGTTGTTTAGGTGGGTTGGATTGGTTGATGGGTTGGACACGATGATCTTGAAGGTCTCCTCCAACCTGGTGTATTGTATTGTATTGTATTGTATTGTATTGATCTGGATAAAGGATGCTGCTTAAAAATGGCTCCTGGAGCAGGCTGCCCAGGGGGTGGTGGAGTCTCCAGCGCTGGAGACATTCAAAACCTGCCTGGGTATGTTCCTGTGTGACCTGCTCTAGGTGAACCTGGCTTGGCAGGGGGTTCACAGGCTCACAGAATCACAGAATCACCAAGGTTGGAAGGGACCCCAAAGATCATCAAGTCCAACCTGTCACCACAGACCTCATGACTAAAACACTCAAAGCCATGCACACTTGCCAAGCTTTGCAGCCACTCTGTGAGTAGCTCTGAGCAGTACAGACAGAGGTGTAGGGGAGAATCAGAGTGCACCAAAGCAGATGACCAGGGCTCAGTATTGTTCTCCACGCCTCTGAAATCAAAAAGCTTCCAATCAAGAGCAAGCAGAGCCCAGAGCTCAAAGGCGTTGCAGTGGTGACCTGACTAGAGAAAGGATTCAAAGCCTGGGAGCTTCAGTTCCCCTGATCCAACACTGGCAATAAACTTTCTGGTCCAAAGCAGCCACCTGAATCAGCCCCTGAGAAACTGCTTGGAGCACATTATGAGAGAGAGGAAGCAGGACCATTGCCTTGCCCCCTGTGCCCTAAATCCACAGGACTTTGGGACACAGAGTTCACACTGCCTGAGCCACAGATAACTGAAGATCTCTCTCCAGGCTTTCCCTCTGACCCATCTCATAGAATCACAGAATGGGCTGGGTTGGAAGGGACCTCCAGAGCTCATCCAGTCCAACCCCCCTGCACTCAGCAGGGACATCCTCAACTAGATCAGGCTGCCCAGGGCCTTGTCAGCCTCACCTTGAATATCTCCAGGATGTCAGGGGTTGGAAGGGGCCCAAAGAGATCATTGAGTCCAACCCCCTGCCAGAGCAGGGCCATAGAATCCAGCTCAGGTCACACGGGAACACATCCAGACAGGCCTTGAAAGGAGAAGGAGACTCCACAACCTCTCTGGGCAGCCTGCTCCAGTGCTCTGTGACCCTCACAGTGAAGAAGTTCCTCCTCATGTTGAGGTGGAACCTCCTGCGCTGCAGCTTGCATCCATTGCTCCTTGTCCTATCCCAGGGAGCAAGTGAGCAGAGCCTGTCCCCTCCCTCCTGTCCCCTCCCTCCTGACCCCCAGCCCTGAGATACTGATAAACATTTTCTCTTTTCCAGACTGACCAGCCCCAGGTCCCTCGGCCTCTCCTCCCCAGGCAGTGCTCCAGTCCCCAAACCATCCTCACAGCCCTCCCCTGGACCCTCTCCAGCTGTCCCTCTTGAACTGGGCAGCCCAGAACTGAACACAGTACTCAGGATGAGGTCTCACCAGGGCAGAGTAGAGGAGGAGGAGAATCTCCTTGGACTTGATCTCCAGAGGTCCCTTCCATTCTGTGATTCTCTGTAAGCAGCAGACTCTGCTCCTTGAATGCTCTCCTGTTAGTATCTCTCCCTCCAACTCCTCTGCTCCCTTCTATCCCGTTGGATACAGGACTGCATGCAGGCTGGGGCAGAGGCCAGGTGGAGGGAGCAGTTTGTTTGCTGTCTGCAGTTTGTTTGTGTTGCTGTAGTACAAGGGCAGGGGATGTAGGAACATACTTTGTGTCTGGGAGTGAGAGCAGCACGAAAATAAACAGCATCTAAAGATCGCTGAATGACTCAAAACCTGAATTCCTCACTTCAAAGGCACAAGAGATGCTGGCTGCAGTGAGGAGCCCTCAAAAGGAGCAATAGTAGGAGCGAAGGATGTCTCTTAGCTGCCAGGATAACATTTTGGAATGCAGGGAAGGCTCTGGCTTCTGAGCCTCATTCCCCTCCTCAGCTAGAGCAAAGGCAGGAGGGGAGTGCAGCTCAGGAGTGAGTGTTCCTGAGCTAGGAAAAGTTAAACCAAAATGAGTTGAAACTCAGCTGATTTGTTTCATAGCCTCAGTGGGAGTCAGGGGGTGCCCAGGTGGCCGATGGCATTCAGGCCTGGATCTGCAGTGGTGTGGCCAGCAGGAGCCCTGGAGTGGTCACTGGTGAGGCCACAGCTTGAGTTCTGGGTTCAGTTCTGGCTCCTCACTCCAAGAAGGACATTGAGAGGCTGGAGAAGGTCCAGAGAAAGGCAACCAAGCTGGGGGAGGGTCTGGAGAACAGGGCTGGGGAGGAGCAGCTGAGGGAGCTGGGGGTGTTCAGCCTGGAGGAGAGGAGGCTGAGGGAGACCTCACTGCTCTCTGCAGCTCCCTGAGAGGAGGCTGCAGCCAGGTGGGGGCTGGGCTCTGCTCCCTGGGCTCAGGTGACAGAATGAAAGTAAATGGCCTGAAATTGTGCCAGGCAGGATTGGGTTGGAGATGAGGAAAATTTCTTTGCTGCAAATGGCTTTGCTGGTCAGGGACTGGCAGAGGCTGCCCAGGGAGGTGATGGAGTCCCCATGCCTGGAGGGGTTCAGGAAGCCTGTGGCCATGGCACCTGGGCACATGGTTTGGTGGCCATGGTGGTGCTGGGTTGCTGGTTGAACTGGATGAACTTAGAGGCCTTTTCCAACCCAAACAATGCTGATTCTGTGAGCAAGCTTTCAGTGGAAAGGGAGAGGTGTGATTATCCTCCCCAGCCTGGCCAGGCCATGTCCAGCATCCTTCAGTCTTGGCCTGCTGTCTCCTGGCAAAGCTGAGCCCCTGAACCCAAACCATGATCTTAACCCAGGTGAAAACATGACCTCTGCCTACCCCTGTGTCCAAGGCTGAGCAGGCACTCCAGGCATAAGCTGAATCACATGTGCAGAAGGTTTCCTCAGCAGTCCTGATGGGAACAGGAAATTGATCCTCCAGCACTAAGGTGCAGAGTGCCAGGTGCTGGCTCTTCAGGAAGGGGACCAGGCCCAGGACGCTGCAGTGGGAGCTGTGTCCATTGGGTTCAGTCTGAAGCAAGCTTTCCATCAGCATCCTAAAGCAGATCTGAAAGCCTTTGTGTTGGAGCTGGCGGGTAGTGAATGGTGCCTGGGACTTTTGTTTTGCTATTGGAAAGGGAAAGCAGCTGCAGGTTGGCCATCCCAGCTCAGCTCCTGGCTGGCTGGAAGCCCTGGCAGTTCAGTTTTATCCATTTGGAAGCATTTTGTCTGCTGCCCTGGCACTGCTTGGCCCCACACCATGGGACACAGCTCACAGACACAGAGCAGCAGGGGGAAAGGGATTCATTTGCAGTTAGTTAAATAACTCCCAAAGCTGGCCCTGCATATGTTGTACCTGTGCTTGTTTCCTTACTAATTGCCTGGCTGTGCTATTTAGTCATAATCACAGAATGGGTTGGGTTGAAGGGTCCTTAACTGGCATCCAGTTCCAACCCCATGCCATAGGCCTCCCACCAGAGTGGATTGCTCAAAGTTTCATCCAGCTTGGTCTTAAATACTTCCAGGGAGGGGGCAACCTGTGCCAGTGTCTCCCCACCCTCACTGCAAAGAATTTTCTTCCTCATTTCCAGTCTCAGTCTCCCCTCTCCCAGCTCAAAGCCATTGTCCCTCAGCCTGTCACCCCCAGTCCTTGTCAAAGGTCCCTCCCCAGCTCTCCTGGAGCCTCTTTAGGTACTGGAAGGTTGCTCTAAGGTCTCCTTGGAGCCTTCTCCAGGCTGAACAGCCCCAACTCTCCCAGCCTGTCCCCACAGGGGAGGTTCTCCAGTCCTCTGATCATCTTCTTGACCTCCTCTGGACCCTCTCCAACAGCTCTTTGTCCTCCTTGTGTTGGGGACTCCAGAGCTGAGCACAGCACTGCAGGTGGGGTCTCAGCAGAGCAGAGCAGAGCAGAGCAGAGCAGAGCAGAGGGGGAGAATCACCCTCAACCTGCTGGCCATGTTGCTTTTGATGCAGCCTCTCCTTTGCATCCTCTGGGACCAAATTCTCATCCTGTGTGAGAATCCAATCCCATTTCTGTTGGGAATCATCATATGCTGTGAGGCAGGATTGTGCCCAGCTGTTCCTCAGTCACTCAATGGTGTGCAACTGCAAATCATCTTCCTCAGACACCCTGGCTTCCCCTTGGGGGCCCCACACTTGACCTGCTCTTGCTACTGCTCCCAGCTGCTTCAGCTGATTGTTCTCACTTGCCCCAGGTTTGTGTGGGGGTGAAACCCTGCACAAAGTCACCTCTTCTGTGGTGGCTGAGTAAGAAATGCACATTGTCCAGAGAAGGGCAGAGGGGATGCTGAGGCATCTTGAACACAAGTCCTGCAGGGAGCTGCTGAGGGAGCTGGGGTTGTCCAGCCTGGAGGAGAGGAGGCTGAAGGGAGACCTCATTGCTCTCTACACCTCCCTGAGAGGAGGTTGGAGCCAGGTGGGGTTGGCCTCTTCTCTCTAGTATCAGGGGAGATCTGGCTCTGCACAACTCCCTGAAAGGAGGCTGGAGGCAGGTGGGGTCCAGCCTCTTCTGCCAGGTAAGAAGTTACAGGATGAGAGGAAATGGCCTCAAGTTGCAGCAGGGAGGGCTCAGGCTGGACATTAGCAAAAGTTTCTTCACCCAAAGGGTCATCAGGCATCGTCCCAGGCTGCCCAGGGAGGTGGTGGAGGTGTTTAAAAGCTGTTTGGATGAGGAGCTCAGGGCCATGGTCTACAAGCTGTATGCAGGGAGATGTTGGGTTGTGGTTGGACTCGATGATCTTGAGAGCTTTTCCAAGCAGGCAGTTGTGTGGTGCAGTGATTTCAGATGTGCTCGCTCCTGCAGCCCTATCTCCTGTCTTCCTGCCTTTGCCTCTTGGGACACTCAGTTAAGGATCCTTCCCAGGGGGCTGTGGAGTGCAAATCCTCCTGTTTGGGATGCAGTCAGTGTAGAGGTTGCCTGTGGAGGGAAACAAATAGAGCAGCCCCCTGCTGCTCCTGGATTCCTTTCAGACACAATTACAGCATCACCTGTGGCATCCTGATCCATCAAGATCTGCACTACGCACTTGTGAATCTTATTGACCACTTCTTTTAGAGGATGATAAATCCTCCTTCTCCCACAGCAAACAGATTTAATAGAGCAGATTTCCCCCCCACACCCTTCTTTGATTTATGTTTGCCATGAGCAGAAAGCAGGATTTCAGCAGCCAGAGCTCCACAGCTCCAGAGGCTGAGGTGGTCCCTGTCTGCTTTGCTGCTGGGAGACAAATGGTGTATGAAGCCTCAGTGACAGTTTATGATGTGTTCATAGAGAAGCAGAGCACTTCTTGTTGCAGCTGTGGCTTCAATATTAAACTTTGTTGAAACCCAGCTTTAAATTCAGAGGATGCCTCTGGAGTGACATGAGCTCAGTCACTTAGTGCTTGGAGAATGAAGAGGCAAGCAGAGCTCTGTGCATCAAGGTTGAGAACAGAGATGATGTTTGAAATCTGTCTGGTCTTGAAAACGTGGAAGTAGTGTGGCCAGCAGGGCTAGGGAGGGTCTCCTCCCCCTCTGCTCTGCTGTCCTGGGGCCACAGCTGGAGTCCTAGGTCCAGTTCTGGGCTCCCCAGTTCAAGAGAGACAGAGAACTGCTGGAGAGAGTCCAGGGGAGGCTGCAAAGCTGCTGAGGGGCCTGGAGCAGCTCTGGGAGCAGCAAAGGCTGAGAGCCCTGGGGCTGAGAGCCTGCAGAAGAGCAGCCCCAGAGGGCAGCTGAGCAATGCTCAGCAAGAGCTGAAGGAGCTGTGGGGGGCAAGAGGCTGGGGCCAGACTCTGCTTGTGGTGCCCAGGGACAGCACAAGGGGCAGCAAGGGGCACAGGGTGTCACCCAGGAGGTTGGATGTGAAGAGGAGGAGCAAGTTGTTTGTTGTGAGGGTGCTGGAGGCCTGGAGCAGGCTGCCCAGAGAGGTTGTGGAGTGTCCTTGTGTGGAGAGCTTCCAACCCCCCCCTGGGCATTGTGCTGCTGGGCAAGCTGCTGTGGGTGCCCTGCTGGAGCAGGGCTTGGCCTGGATGATCTCCTGAGGTTCCTTCCAGCCCCTCCCTGCTGGGATTCTGGGATTCTGTGAATCCAGCAGGCTCATGTGAGCCTTAAATATTGAACACAAGCACACTTCAAATGCTGTGGCTGCTCCTTCCTCTGAAGTATTTAAATGCCTCTGAGTGAAGCCTACACTCTCCCTTAATGCACCTAATGCACTCAGAACACTGGCAACACTTCATTGCTAAGCCAGCTTCGAGATCAAGTTTAATTTTTAAAGCTACCTCTAAATTATCAATGACATCTGTTCTGAAACATGTCAATTCCTATCCCTGGCTTGGCAGAATCCATCTATTTTGTGTAACATCCTCTCCCCATTCAGGCCACCTCCACGCCCCACTGACACAGGGGTTTCAAGTGAGATGTTGCTCCTCCAGGAGTTCAGTATTGAGACAAGTCCCACCCCGAGGTACTGACGACCAGAAGTGCACACAGCTATTGCTGAACCAGATCCCATGGCTCCCACCACAGATGATGCAATGGCTGGAGAAGTGCTAGGCTCAGGTACCCCATAAATACCCTGGTGGCTGGCACCCTCCCAAGCCACACACAGCCACAGCAAGCAGCAGCTGCAGACAGCCTCTCGCACCAGGCTGCCCTTGGCTCAGTGGAGCACAGTGGCAATCACCAGCACCAGTGCTGCAGTTCAGGTGATGGTTAACTGTGGCAGTGTGTGAGGAGGGGGCTCTCACCACATGCCCATCCCATCAGCCAGAACCTGCTCTGGGTGCTTGTAGCCTGTCCTGATCATGCCATACAGTCCCAGCTTACACCTCACTCCTCCCTTCCTCCAGCTGCTGTGCACTAACGCTGGGGCCTGGTAAGATGCAGGCAGGATGGTGGTGTGTGTCCTGCTGATGTTACCCAAGGAGGGATAGAAATCTTGCTCAAATGTCCACAATAATCTTCAGACCCACTACAACACAGGGCTCCAGCAGCCTCACACCAAAGGACTTTCTTCTTCTCTTCACATGGAACCTGCTGGGTGCCACTTTGTGCCCCTTGCTGTCTCTTGTCCTGTCCCTGGGCACCACTTACATGAGCCTGGCCCCAGCCTCTTGCCCCCCATAGCTCCTTCAGCTCTTGCTGAGCATTGCTCAGCTGCCCTCTGGGGCTGCTCTTCTGCAGGCTCAGCCCCAGGGCTCTCAGCCTTTGCTGCTCCCAGAGCTGCTCCAGGCCCCTCAGCAGCTCTGCAGCCTCCCCTGGACTCTCTCCAGCAGTTCTCTGTCTCTCCTGAACTGGGCAGCCCAGATCTGGACCCAAGACTCCATATGTGGTCTCCTAGGGCAGAGTAGAGAGAGAGTAGAACCTCCCTTGCCCTTCTGGCCACACTCTTCGTGCACCCCAGGTGACCATTGGCCTTCTTGGCCACAAAGAGCACATTGCTGGCTGCTGGTTACCATTACTCCCAATAAGCTGTGCTGGTAGGAAGTGTTCTGGAAATAATAATTCTTGGTTTTATTTCTTACACTTGTGATGGGATGTGAAAGCAAAGTGCCTGATGCTAGCAGGAAAAGTCACTTCCACATCTAAAAGTAGAAACTTAGCTTTCTGCTGTCCTAAGCTGTGGGAACTTTACACTCACTTGAAAATGAGCTCAAAAGTCTCTTGGCAAAGCAGCAGCCATCTGCCCTCTGTGCCCTGGGCAGAGCTGGGAACACGATTGGAAATCTTTCAGGTGCTTTTGTGGAATCAGGATTTCCTTTTCCTGGGAAAAACACCAACAAAAGAACCCCTCCCCTGTTGGTTAAAGCAGCCCAGCTGAGCCCAAGGAGGGGTTAATGCTCACTTTGCTAAGTAAGAAAAATAACAAACCCCAGAGGCTCAGCCCAGGAAGATGGGAATTCTGAGATAATATTCAGTGTGCCCAAAGGGACAAAGCTGTCTCTTGTTGTCACCATCTATATTTAGCCACCACGCTCCTATGCAACTTAAAATACCTCAAATAGCAAGAAGCCTTTTTTTTTCCCCTCTCCCCTTCATTTGAAGTGGTGCAGTGTAGGGTTGTTAATTTTGGCTTATCACAGCTGACACTTGATGGGGGGAAGGTTGGAAGGAAATAGTGGTTTGAAGCTTTAACTCTCTCCACGTTGTGCCCCTTGCCAGGAGCCCTCTTGACTCCTGCAAAACTTTCTGGGCTGTCTTAACTTCTGTTCCCCCCTTCAGGCTGGAGAAGTTCACAGGTCACTGAGTTGATTTAAAATCCATTGTTGTTTGTGCAGCTGATAAGGGGCAAAAAGAAAAAGCTGTTAGCTACCAGAGCTGGGGCAGGGAAGGGAAGGCGGGGGGGGGGGGAAAGCTGTTAATAATTCCAGCTTCCCACTTGCATCAAGTGAAACTCTCCTGATTGCTGAATGCAAGCAGCGTGATTTATGGTTTCATAGAGTGGGTTCCATGGAAATGAGCAATAATTTTCACACTTCCAGGAGTGTTTCATGCTGTCACAGTGTGAAGTTTTTGTGTAGTTTACCCAGTTAGGGGAAAGATAGTGAAGGATTTCTGTAGCTGGCAAGTATTTCTGGTTTATGAACGTGTTGTGCCCTGCAGCCTGCTGGGGTTTGATGGGTAATGCTCAGGAGGGTCAGAGAGGTCAGAAAAGTGAGCAGGCAACAAGGCTGGTGAGAGGCCTTGAGCACAAGCCCTATGAGGAGAGGCTGAGGGAGCTGGGGCTGTTTAGCCTGGAGAAGAGGAGGCTCAGGGGCGACCTCATTGCTCTCTACAACTACCTGAAAGGTGGTTGTAGCCAGGAAAGGGGTTGGCCTCTTCTCCCTAGCAACCAGCATCAGAACAAGAGGACACAGTCTCAAGCTGCAACAGGGGAAGTTTAGGCTGGAGGTGAGGAGAAAGTTCTTCCCAGAGAGAGTCATTCGCCATTGGGATGTGCTGCCCAGGGAGGTGGTGGAGTCGCCGTCCCTGGAGGTGTTCAAGAGGGGATTGGATGTGGCACTTGGTGCCATGGTCTAGTCATGGGGTCTGTGGTGACAGGTTGGACTTGATGATCTTCGAGGTCTCTTCCAACCTTAGTCATACTGTGATACTGTGAAAAAAGAATCAGAGAACCTGAGAATGGCTCAGGTTGGAAGGGACCTCAGAGATCATCCACTGCAACCCCCTGCCATGAGCAGGGACACCTCTCGTCTAGACTTGGCTGCGCAAGGCCCCATCCAGCCTGGTCCTGAACACCTCCAGGAAGGAGGCATCCACAGCCTCCCTGAGCAGCCTGTGCCAGAGTCTCACCACCCTTGTACTGAAGAACTTCCTCCTCAGCTCCACTCTAACCCTGCTTTGCCTCAGCTTCAAACCATTCTCCCTTGTCTCTGGACACCCTCAGGAAGAGTCCCTCTGCAGCCTTCCTGCAGGATCCCCTCAGGTACTGGAAGGCAGCTCTGAGGTCCTCCCAGAGTCTTCTCATCTTCTGAGCACCCCCAGCTCCCTCAGCCTATTCTCATAGCAGAGCTGCCCCAGCACTTGGAATCACCTTTGTGGCCTCCTCTGGACTCTTTTCCAGCAGCTCTGTGTCCCTGTGCTGGGGACACCAGAACTGGAGGAAAAGAGCGAAGTCCTGGAGGAAATGCTGGGCTGGTTCCTGCAGGGGGAATAAGTGTTGTGTTTTTTTCACTCCTCCCTCATCACAAAGAAGTTTCTGACAAGGGGAAGGAGCAGCCCTTAGCTTGCTGCTTGCAACCAGTCTTGGTGGGAGCAAGGCAAAGGATTTTTCCTGAGGTGACAGTAAAACATTTCTCACTGTGAGGGTGGTAAGACACTGGCACAGGTTGCCCAGAGAAGCTGTGGATGC
Source organism: Picus viridis (assembly GCA_033816785.1). Classification (NCBI taxonomy): domain Eukaryota; kingdom Metazoa; phylum Chordata; class Aves; order Piciformes; family Picidae; genus Picus; species Picus viridis. Next base: position 12,398,796 of record CM066598.1, read on the forward strand.
CCTTTCCCTGGAAGTGTTGAAGGTCAGGTTGGATGGAGCCTTGGGCAACCTGCTGTAGTTGAAGATGTCCTTGTCCACTGCCATGGAGATGGACTCATGGATGACCTTTAAAGGTCCCTCTCTACCCAAACTATTCTATGTGATTCTATTACATCTTTTTGTAGGCACTGATGACCAGGAGCCAATGAGTAGAAGCTGTAAAGTCAAATCAGCTGCTTAATCAATACTCCTTCAGAGATGCCATAGGATCAGAGAATGGTAGGGGTTAGAAGGGACCTCTGGAGATCATCCAGTCCAGCCCCCTGCTAAAGCAGGGTCACTTAGAGAAGGTCACACAGGAACACATCCAGACAGGTGTTGAAAAGCTCCAGAGACTGCAACCCCTTTGGGCAGCCCGCTCCAGGGCTCTGTCACCCTTGCAGTAGAGAAGATTCTCCTGCCGTTGAGGTACAAGTTACAAGATGCAGGAAGAGGAAGCTCATTGCAAAGAAAGAGCCTCTCAGTGTTTAGAAGACATATCATGAGCACCTCCCCAGCTCCAAGAGCAGCCCTTGCTGCAGGTCAGCATGAAGAGGCTTTTGGCGTGGCCTGGCAGTGCCAGGATGAGAGACAATGGTTTTGACTGGGAGAGGGGAGACTGAGACAGGAGATGAGGAAGAAATTCTTTGCAGTGAGAGTGGGGAGACTCTGGCACAGGCTGCCCAGGGAGGCTGTGGCTGCCTCCTGCCTGGAGATGTTCAGGGCCAGGCTGGATGAGGCCCTGAGCAAGCTGTGCTGGTCGGAGGTGTCCCTGCCCATGGCAGGGGGTTGGAACTGGATGAGCTTTCAGGTTTCTTCCAACCCAACCCATTCTGTGATTCTGTGAATCCATGCCAGGTGCCCATGCTCCTCTGGTATGTTTAGCCCTGCAGTGATGTCTCACCAGCATTTTCCTCCTGCAATTTGAAATGCAGGATGCTAAGGCTGCAGTCAGCTGGGAAAACCTGAGGTCCTAGGAGTGCTTCTTGCAGTGCTGCACTTCAGAGGCAGTGCTCCTTTAGAAACTTAAACACCATGTCTGCTGGAGAGCTGGGTGAGGGCCAACCTTCCCTGAACAGGAGCCTTTCCTTTACCTTCTTTACCTCTGCATCGTCTCAGCTCATTTCACAGGACACAGTGTTGACCCTGCTCCCACTCTGCACCTGCAGCTCTCCATCCTCCCTGCAGCTTTAGGTGGCTGTGCTGGGGTTCAGCATCTGCTGAGGCTTCAAAGCTGCTCGTGGTCATAAGGTCAATGAACTGGTGTGGGCGTCTCAGCCAGGAAGAGGCTTTTGGCCCTTGTGGTGCTTTGGAAGGGGGCTGTGCATCAGGGTTGTTTCTTAGGGAGGGGGTTTCAGGCAGGTGCAAGCCAGCCAGAGAAGAAGTTCAGAACTTTGGGCAAAATTAGCAAAGTACTGAAAATGTGTAAGAGACATCACAGAGCTGACCAGCTCAGGAGTGTTTTAAGTCCTCTGTGGAAGCCTGGTGAGCAGCCTGCACGCAGCCCACAAGCACCACTAAAACCCCAACGTGGTTGGGGTTTTACTCCTTGGGGTGGTTCAGGTTTTACTCCTTTTGTCCATGGTTGCTGTGTTGCTGTGGAACACAAAGGGCAGGGATTGATTCAGTGCTTACCAGGCAGTGCAACATCATAGAATGGTTTGGGTTGGAGGAGACCTTTAAGATCAAGTGGCACCATTAACCCAGCACTGCCAGGGAAGCACTAAACCGTGGCCCTCAGCACCACATCTCCGCAGCTCTGAAACCCTCACAGGGATGAGGACTCTGCCACAGCCCTGAGCAGCCCGGGCCAGGCCTTGACAACCCTCAAGGGGAAGAAATTTTTCTTGGTGTCCAACCTAAGCCTCCCCTGGGGCAACTTGAGGTCGTTTCCTCTTACCCTGTGGCTTGTTCCTTGGGAGAAGAGCCCAACCCCCACCTTGCTACCGGCGAACGCGGATGGCATCGGGAATCTCTCGGGAGCGTGGAGATGCCTTCTCCTCACCCAGGGCCAGATCCTTCCCTGGGAAACACCTTCTAGCTTTGAAGCTTAGCAATCAGATGTCATTTTGAAGATAGATCTCCATGAGAGTCGAAGGTTTATGGTGCAGACCAGCTGTGCCTGTGAGCTGAGCTGTCGTTTGCGATCTGCTTGCCTCCCGCAGCTGCCGGGAGAGCGGAGGGCTGCACCTCCCGGCTCGGCGCTGCCGTGGCCGCGGCCCCGGAGCCGGCAGGGGGTTCAGCGCTCCCCAGCACTCCCCGCTGCACCCCGGCGCTGCTGGCTGCTGCTTTGCTGCTGGGGAAGCTTAGTGGAGGATTTTCTCTCTGTAAATATTTTTTTTTTTGTCTGTGTTTTTTTTTCTTTTACCAAGAGACTTCAAAGGAACTGGTTTAATGAAGATGTTCCTAGCTAAATGTTTCTTCTGGTGGCTGCGTCTCCCCGGCTTGCCGCGGTGGCACCGTCTCCTCTGTCAGCCGCTGCTGCTATTCCCCTGGGCACACAAAACTCAATATTTACTTGCAGCCTTTCAGGTTTGTTTACCCAGGCTTCACTCCTGGGTTTGAGAAGCTGTAATCTTAACCATTTCTGATCCCTCCGTGGCACTTGATGTCCCTTCTGAGGTGTGTTAGGAATATTTAGCGTGAACTTCCTGTACCCTTTGCTTTGGACACAGCTCTTTTGAGCGAGCTGAAAGCAGCTTTCAGTGGTCTAATCACACACCGTGGGGGTTGGTGGAGTTGGCTAAGCACCTTGTAGAAGATACCAGCAATGTCCCCTCACGGCCAAAAAGGCCATGGGTCTCCTGGGGTGCATGGAGTGTGGCCAGCAGGGCAAGGGAGGTTCTCCTTCCCCTTTACTCTGTCCTAGGGAAGCCACATATGGAGTGCTGGGTCCAGTTCTGGGCTCCCCAGTTCAGGAGAGACAGAGAACTGCTGGAGAGAGTCCAGGGGAGGCTGCAGAGCTGCTGAGGGGCCTGGAGCAGCTCTGGCAGCAGCAAAGGCTGAGAGCCCTGGGGCTGAGAGCCTGCAGAAGAGCAGCCCCAGAGGGCAGCTGAGCAATGCTCAGCAAGAGCTGAAGGAGCTGTGGGGGGCAAGAGGCAGGGGCCAGACTCTGCTCAGTGGTGCCCAGGGACAGCACAAGGGGCAGCAAGGGGCACAGAGTGGAAGCCAGGAGGTTGGATGTGAAGAGGAGGAGCAAGTTGTTTGTTGTGAGGGTGCTGGAGGCCTGGAGCAGGCTGCCCAGAGAGGTTGTGGAGTGTCCTTGTGTGGAGAGCTTCCAACCCCCCTGGGCATTGTGCTGCTGGGCAAGCTGCTGTGGGTGCAGGGAGCTGGCCTGGATGATCTCCAGAGGTCCCTTCCAACAATCACTGTGCTGGGATTCTGGGATTCTCTGTTGTAAGCATTACTGGAATTCCTTTATAAGTCCTTGATTACATCAGTCCATGAGTTTTGACCTCCCCTGGGGTTTTTTTGAGTGCAGATTTCCCTTCTTTTGCCAGTTTGTGCTGGACTTCTCCGACAGTTGATGTTTCAGGTGAGCAGTAATGGAAGACATCTGCTCTCTGCTGAGGGGTGAGTGGTGTAAATGAGAAAGTGAGCTTTGAGCAGCTCATCCTGCTTCACTCACCTGCAGAAATGCCTTTCTGGGAAGCAGAAGTTGTTAACAAGAGACATTTTTTACTGAAGTATGCATTCATTAAAGATCTTTACTGTGTGGGAGAATGCTCTAGAGCAAGGTCGTTGCAGCTTCTGTCTAGTTTAGTGGTGTGGCAGACGCAGGATGTTTGCCCCAAGGCCGGGTCTAAGGTAGAGTTGGAAGGGTAGGTTGCAGTGATTGCAGATAAGTGGATGTGCAGTGCCATATATAGGCATACAAGAAAAGGGCTGAGCAAAGCCTCCAGACGTTTATGGACTTCTCTGATTCATCTGCAGAGCCAAACAGCTCCAGCCAACAGACAGGGAATTTGTTAAGCTGCATTAAGGCCCTCAAGTGCTGGAGCCCAAAGGAGCAATTCTGCTGTTTTTTTAAGGGGGAGGAGTAGGAGGGAGTGGGCAGGGAGGGAAGAACATGGTGAAGTGTCTCCTTTTGGTTCAGAGCTTCAAGCAGAGGAGTAACATTGTGGAGCTCTGTAAGAAACCCCAACTAAACCCAGACACAGCCCCCTGAATTCATTCCCTTGCTAGCATCCAAAGCTGCCCTTCTAAATTTAGCAGCTTCCTATGGACACTCAGCCTGTGCTAGCAGCACTGAAACTCTCTTTCCTTAAGTCTTATTTGCCACCTCCCCTCCCAAGTGAGCAAACCTCAGCCTGGGCTCCTTTTCTTGCTCGATGGTTGTCCAGGTGGGACTCATCTCACGGCACTTGGAGCCTCACACGTGGGGAGCAAGTGCTCAGCATCAGCAGCCCCTCTGCCTTGCTGTCTCCTTTGTCAGCCTTCAGGCCTCTGGGTGTTTTTTCCCAGCCTTTTTGTCCTTTTCTTCCCCCTCCCCCAAACAGCAATACCAGAACAGCTCATGGAGTTAGTGAGAAGTTACTGGGGGTGTTGAGCCTGGAGAAGAGCAGCCCCAGAGGGGATCTGAGCAATGCTCAGCAAGAGCTTAGGACCTGTGGAGGACAAAGGAAGTGCTCTAGCAGTGGGGTCAGATGAGATGATCTCCAGAGGTCCCTTCCAGTCCCCACCATGCTGGGGTTCTGTGGTTGTTTCTGTCTCTGTGTCCTACCAAAGCAGATCCATTAGAGGCCTGAGCAGGTTTCAGCAGGAGTTTCTCCAGGAAGCTAAAGGCAGCACAGGTTTGTGTGCTCAGAACCCCTTCACTCGCTGCAGCAGCATGAAGAGATCTGTGCTGTGTTGGTATTTAGGTCAGGAGGCTGACAGGCAGAGTAGTTCTGAGGTGTTTTTAGCAGGGATGCTGAATTAGATGTAGGAAACTCTTTGACTCTGTTTCCTGTTGGGTTTGAAGTTGTCACATTTTTTTCCCCCCTTGGAATTCTCATCTGTTTGGGAAGCTGAAGTTAACTCTACAGCTGCTGATGCCCACCAAAGGCCTGGCAACCCATGGCAGTCCACTGGCCAGGGAGTCCCTGTGTAGGAGATCATGAAGAGCATCAAGGCAGCGGAGATGATGGTCACAAGAGTTTCAGCAGTGTGGGCAGTGGTGGGCTGAGCTCTCCTCTGCCCCTTCTCAACCAATGCATTGCTGTAGGAGCTGCTGGCCCTTGAGTAGCACTGAGGGGTCTGGATCAAGAAGAAGGTGATGAGAGCATTACTTAGGACTGGATTTTCTTGCCTTGGAGTGATGGAAAGAGGCTGGCTGCTGACATGAATCAGTCCCCACTCTTGTGTTCCTCCACACAGGTGTGTCAGGGCCTGAGTGATGCATACTCTGCTCACAGCTGACTTCTGACCCTCTGCTTAGGGGAGACACAGGGAGAAAGTTTTTGAAATCATAAAAAAAATCACAGCATGGGTTGGGTTGGGTTGGAAGGGACCTGAAAGCTCAGCCAGTTCCAACCCCCTGCCCTGGGCAGGGACACCTCCCACCAGCACAGGCTCCTCAAGGCCTCATCCAGCCTGGCCTGGAACACCTCCAGGCAGGGCACAGCCACAGCCTCCCTGGGCAACCTGTGCCAGAGTCTCCCCACTCTCACTGCAAAGAATTTCTTCCTCCTCTCCAGTCTCAATCTCCTCTCTCCCAGCTCAAAGCCATTGTCTCTCATCCTGGCACTCCAAGGTGCTTGGACTTTGGAATCCTCCCCAGTACCAGCTTTTTAAACACAAATGGTTGTTAGTTCTCTCCCTTCTCCAAATTGAAACTGTACCTTGGAGCTGATGGTTCCAGATTGGTGCTACCCAGTGGTTCCTTGAGACAGGAGACATCCAGATCTGGTGAGCACAGCACCCTGGGTCCTGATCCCATCCCCAGGGAGGCTGACGCAGGGAGCAGGAGTCAGCCAGGGCTGTGTAGTGTGTGGAGGGAGCAGGGGAAAGTGCAGGTGCAATTATGGTTGCACATTAAACATTCTGCTTTTGAACTCCAGGGTGTGAAGCTGAGGCTGTGTCTGAGCTGGTGCTGTTAATTGGCCCACAGCACTCAGCTGTGTTGCCTGCAGCCCTGCCCCTCCTCGTTAGCTTCTCATTAGCCAGGGTAATTTTTTAAGACTCGCAGTAATTACCTTTTCTTCCCCAGAAGTTCCCCAGTTTACAGACTCACAGAGCCACAGAAACGTTCAGGTTGGAAGAGACCCTCAGGATCACCACGTCCAACCCTGGCCTGCATGAGGAACAGTGTGGCCAGCAGGAGCAGGGAGGTCATTCTGCCCCTGTACACTGCACTGGTTAGGCCACACCTTGAGTCCTGTGTCCAGTTCTGGGCTCCTCAGTTTAGGAAGGAGGTTGACTTGCTGGAGCGTGTCCAGAGAAGGGCAACAAGGTTGGTGAGGGGTTTGGAACACAGCCCTGTGAGGAGAGGCTGAGGGAGCTGGGGTTGCTTAGCCTGGAGAGGAGGAGACTGAGGGGTGACCTTATTGCTCTCTACAACTCCCTGAAGGGAGGTTGTAGCCAGGCAGAGGTTGGTCTCTTCTCCCAGGCAGCCAGCCCCAGAACAAGAGGACACAGTCTCAAGCTGTGCCAGGGCAGGTTCAGACTGGTCATTAGGAGGAAGTTCTATGCAGAGAGAGTGATTGCCCATTGGAATGGGCTGCCTGGGGAGGTGGTGGGGTCACCGTCATTGGAGGTGTTCAGGAGGAGACTTGGTGGGGTGCTTGGTGCCATGATCTAGTTGTTTGATGGGTTGGACATGATGATCTTGAAGGTCTCTTCCAACCTGGTGTATTGTATTGTATTGTATTGACCCAGAACCCTGCTCCCCCGAGGCTCACCCCTGAAGCGTAGCCCCAAGCACCGCATCCAAACCACCTCTGCACACCTCGAGGCTCGGTGACTCAGCCACCTCCCGGGGCAGCACATCCCAGGGCCTGACCACTCTCTCCATGAACACTTTTTCCTACTGTCCAGTCTAAACCTACCCAGCCTCAGTGTGAGGCCATTTCCCTCCTGTTCTATCACTGATTAACTGCAGTAAGAGACCGGCACCAAAGAGAGACCTCTGCTCTGCAGGCTGTGGCTCTGAGCACTCAGGGGAGCTTTGTGAGCTCCTTCTGTCGGCTTTGAGAGTGGCAAAGCAGAATAATGTGGTGGATGAGCCAGCAGTGTGTCCAAGAAGGCCAGGGGCCTCCTGGGGTGCATAGAGTGTGGCCAGCAGGTCCAGAGAGGTTCTTCTTCCTCTCTGCCCTCCTGAGGCCACAGCTGGAGCCCTAGGTCCAGTTCTGGGCTCCCCAGTTCAGGAGAGACAGGGAAGTGCTGGAGAGAGTCCAGGGGAGGCTGCAGAGCTGCTGAGGGGCCTGGAGCAGCCCTGGGAGCAGCAAAGGCTGAGAGCCCTGGGGCTGAGAGCCTGCAGAAGAGCAGCCCCAGAGGGCAGCTGAGCAATGCTCAGCAAGAGCTGAAGGAGCTGTGGGGGGCAAGAGGCTGGGGCCAGACTCTGCTGAGTGGTGCCCAGGGACAGGGCAAGGAGCACAAAATGGAAGCCAGGAGGTTGGATGTGAAGAGGAGCAAGTTGTTTGTTGTGAGGGTGCTGGAGGCCTTTGCTGGCAGCTGTATGGGATGTGCTCATCTTGTGTAATCCACAGATAGTTCCCAAAGCCCTGAGCCAAACACTTCTTCCTAAGAAGGGCACTTGTTGGGTATCCCTGACACACATGGGTATCCTGCTGGCAAGAACTTTGCATTTCAAAGGCTCTGAAATGCTCCTTTGGCCAATCAGATGCTCTGTGATTGCATGAATAGGTGATGCTGCTCACCTGGGATGGTTTGGATGTGTGGCTGCTATGCCAAGGGTCTACCATGACATGTTTGGTGTTCTCTGCAGCCTTCAGCAGGGACCTCAGGGTCCCTGACAGAGCTGGAGAGGGGTCTGGAGAACAGGGCTGAGGAGGAGCTGTGGGAACTGGGGGTGTTCAGCCTGGAGGAGAGGAGGCTGAGGGAGACCTCATTGCTCTCTACAGCTCCCTGAGAGGAGACTGCAGCCAAGTGGGGGTTGGGCTCTGCTCCCTAGGATCAGGTGATAGAAAGAGAGGAAATGGCCTGAAATTGTGCCAGGGGAGGGTGAGGTTGGAGATAAGGAAAAATCTCTTTGCTGCAAGAGTGGTCAGGGACTGGCAGAGGCTGCCCAGGGAGGTGGTGGAGTCCCCATGCCTGGAGGGGTTCCAGGAACCTGTGGCCATGGCACTTGGGGCCGTGGTTTGGTAGCCATGGTGGTGTTGGGCTGATGCTTGGCCTGGATGAGCTGAGAGGCCCTTTCCAACCCTAACAATTGTGTGATTCTCTGAAGTGTTGGCAGGAGGCAGGATCTCCACAGGGCCATTAGCCACTGTGTGGCCTTTTAAGTCAATATATTTGCTAAAATTGCTGCTTGATTTTCTCTGTGTATTGCTGAAGCTAATTAAATCAATCCTTGGGTTTGGTTTTTCCCCCTGCTGGAGTGTCAGTGACCAGGCTTCCCTTTGGTTACAGGCAGCTCCCTCCAAAGCTCTACCTGAATCATTTTTGGTTGAATTCAATTCTGGGTTTTTTTTTGTTTCCTAGCAACTCCAGGCTTTAAGTCCTGAGCTGCTTCTCCTCAGTGTCTCTTCTCAGCAGCGTTTCACAAGTGACAGCAAGGCTGTAACATGCTTCTGAAAAGCACTGCTCAGGCAATTCGTTTGTGAAGTTAGCTTAAAAAGTTGTGGTGTGGCTGTCTCCAGTGCCTGTGTGTGTGGCACCACAGGTGCATGCAGAGGGATGGCTGCAGCCCTTCTCCTTTGGCACAGCTGAGCTTTGAGACAGTGCAGAAGCTACCCAGGCTGTTCACAGGCCGCTGCATAGGCACAGGGTAACCCCCTTGGCTTTCTGGTTCTCCTCACTGGGAAGAAGCTCTGAGAGGATTCCAGTAAGTCTCAGGCAAGTGAGTTAGTTCCATCAGAAGTGCTTAGACCCAAGGCAGTGTGGAAAGGAGGCACCCTCACTGTTGCTGGTGCCTGGGGTGAGCTTGCTTTGCTTCATCCCAGGGTAAAGGGTGCAGGAGCAGCCCCAAAATACTCACTAGACCCACTGAATTCCTCATGGGTTACTAGCACCCAGCTACAACACCTTGGAAGAGGTTGCACTGGGGTGGGGGTTGGCCTCTTTTCCCTAGGATCAGGTGACAGGAGAGGAAATGGCCTGAAATTGTGCCAGGGGAGGGTTAGGTTGGAGATGAGGGAAAATTTCTCTGCTGCAAGAGTGGTCAGGGACTGGCAGAGGCTGCCCAGGGAGGTGGTGGAGTCCCCATGCCTGGAGGGGTTCAACAATGGTGTGGCCATGGCACCTGGGGCCGCGGTGTGGTCGCCATGGTGGGCTTGGGTTGAGGGTCACACTGGAAGAGCTTGGAGACCTTTTCCAACCTATGATTCTATATTTGGTGGAATCAGGGTGTAATGGTTGAACTCAGGGTACTGGCCTCACACTGTGCCAGGGGAGGTTTGGGTTGTTATTAGGAAACTTTCTTCCCTGTAGGTCTGGTCAGGGATGGGCACAGGCTGCCCAGGGAGGTGGTGGAGGTATGCCAAAAATGCATGGATGTGGCTCTTCAGGACATGGCCAGGGAGGTACTGGGTATAAGGTTGGACTTGATGATCTTAGAGGTCTTTTCCAGCCTTTATGAGTCTGTGATTGAATGATTCTATGGTCCTGAAAGTTTAGGCTGGAGGTGAGGAGAAAGTTCTTCACTGAGAGTCATTGGCCGTTGGGATGTGCTGCCCAGGGAGGTGGTGGAGTCACCGTCCCTGGAGGTGTTCAAGAGGGGACTGGATGTGGCACTTGGTGCTATAGTTTAGTTGATTAGATGGTGTTGGGTGAGAGGTTGGACTTGATGATCTTGAAGGTCTTTTCCAACCTGGTTAATCCTATCCTATCCTATCCTATCCTATCCTATCCTATCCTATCCTATCCTATCCTATCCTATCCTATCCTATCCTATCCTATCCTATCCCAATCTATTCTATTCTATTCTATTCTAATCTATTATATTTTATTCTATTCTATCTATCCTATCCTATTTTATTCTATTCCAATCTATTCTATCCTATCCCATTCTATCCCATCCAATCTATCCCATCCCATCCTATCCCATCCCATCCTATCCCATCCCATCCTATCCCATCCCATCCTATCCTATCTCATCCTATCCTATCCTATCCTATCCTATCCTATCCTATCCTATCCTATCCTATTCTATTCTATTCCAATCTATTCTATCCTATCCCATCCTATCCTATCCCATCCCATCCCATCCTATCCCGTTCCATTCCATTCCATTCCATTCCATTCCATTCCATTCCATTCCATTCCATTCCATTCCATTCCATTCCATTCCATGCTATTCCATGCCATTCCATTCCATTTGATGTTTTCCATAGCCTTGAGGCCTCTCTGTAGGTCTGGTGGGTGTGCTGTGGAGCTGCAGCTTTGCAGACTGGTCTGAGGTGGTTAAGGAGCACAGATTCCACCTCTGTCTTGTCAAGGCCTGTGTGGTGGTGTTTATTCTGCGGGCTGGTTGTGCCCCACTCTGTAACCTCTCTGAAGTGCAGGCTGCTCCCCTGGAATTACAATGCCTCTGGTTTTTGCTTAATATTCTCCTTCCAGCCCCAGCCTGCTCTCACTAAAGCAGCCTTCTGCAAATGGAATATTTTTTTCCCCACTTCTTACTGGGTGGGTCCACAGACTGAAAAATAGGTCATGAACAGTAATCTAAATCTACTGCTAATAAATAATTAAAGCTAATGGAATTTGCACAAGATCTGTGGGCTGGAGTCTTTCAGGGAGCACCAGGGTGCACATTTTTGCCACTGGGAACCAGGGTTTTTCTATTTGTCATTGTGCTAGGTTGAAAGGTGTCTCTAAATGTAAGGCAGGGGTCTTGTGTGGAGGGGAGGTCCTGAGTTCTGAGTGCCTTCAGCCAGCTACAAATGTCCCAGAATACTGATGCCTTCACGACTCATCCTGTGGCAATCGGATTGCAAGGAAAGGCTTCAGCAGCCTTCAGCACTGTGAGGCTTTAGATCTCATCAAATCCCAGTGTAAACTGAGCAATGCATTGTTTGTTCATATGATTTAATCTGCCTCACATTTTAAGAGTGGAGTAAGTCCTCTAAGCTACTGCAGCATACCTGGTGGGCAGCTGGCTGGGATTGCAGTTTCCTGTCTTCTAGGGCAAAGCAAAGAGGAGCTGGCTGCACCTAATTAAACATAAAGACTTAAGTGTTTCCCTCACTACACCTCTGAACACATCTGCCCAGGATCACTTGAGGGAAAATTCGATGGTGAGGTTGGAAGGGAGCTCTGGAGGTCATCCAGTCCAACCCCTGCTCCAGCAGGGCACCCACAGCAGCTTGCCCAGCAGCACAATGCCCAGGGGGGTTGGGAGCTCTCCACACAAGGACACTGCACAACCTCTCTGGGCAGCCTGCTCCAGGCCTCCAGCACCCTCACAACAAACAACTTGCTCCTCCTCTTCACATGGAACCTCCTGAGTTCAGTTCTGTAGAACTGGACACAGTACTGCAGAATTGCCCTGACTGTGGCAGAGCAGAGCAGAGCAGAAGGAAACCTCCCTTGCCCTGCTGGCCACACTCTTCTCCCTGCCCCCCAGGACCCCTTTGGCCTTCTTGGCCACCAGGGCACATTGCTGCCTCCTGGGGAACTTGCTGTCCCCCAGCACTCCCAGCTCCTTCTCCTTGGAGCTGCTTCCCAGCAGGTCCCCCCTCAGCTGTGCTGCTGCAGGAGGTTGTTCCTGCCCAGGGCCAGGCCCCTGCCCTTGCCCTTGGGGAGCTCCATGAGGTTCCCTGTGCCCAGCTCTGCAGCCTGGCCAGGTCTGGCTGGCTGGCAGCACAGCCTGAGGGCTGTCAGCCACTGCTCCCAGCTTGGTGCCAGTAGCAAACTGGCTGAGGGGCTTCCCCATCCCTTCAGGTCATTGGTGAAAATGCTGACCAAGACTGGCCTCAGCCCTGACTAAATAGTGGCTGCTCTGGATTTTAACCATTCTGGGTGCAGAGGGCTGCTGGTTACAGTCTGTGTGTTGGGGAGTGTCTGAGTGATCCCAGCTTCTTCACCCCCACAGCAGTGCCTCTGGAGAGAGAGACTGAAACCTGGCTGCCAGGCTTTGACACATAGTTCCTCTTCATACCAGGCTAATTCCCCTTTAGCTGTTGGCTGAAGTGATAAATACTCTCCACACAGTCAATAGCACAGAGCTGTAGAATTGTTTTGGTTAGAAAAGCCCTTGAAGCTCATCCAGTCCAACCATTATCTCACTCTGCCAAGGCTGGTGCCAAACCTTGGCCCTCAGCACACATCTCTGTGTCTCCGAAGCACCTCCTGGGATGGGGATTCCACCACCTCCCTGGGGAATCTTCCCAGAGTTTGAGAACCCTTTCAGTCAAGAAGTTTCTTCTGATGTCCAACCTAAAGCTTCCTGGGGCAACTTGAGGCCATTTGCTCTGGTTGTATCCCAGTATCACAGCCTGCCCCCACAGGAGAGGTTCTCCAGCCTGTGATCATCTTGGTATCACAGTATCACAGTATGACCAAGGTTGGAAGAGACCTCAAAGATCATCGAGTCCAACCTGTCACCACAGACCCCATGACTAGACCATGGCACCAAGTGCCACATCCAGTCCCCTCTTGAACACCTCCAGGGATGGTGACTCCACCACCTCCCGGGCAGCACATCCCAAGGGCAAACAACTCTCTCAGGGAAGAACTTTCTCCTCACCTCCAGCCTAAACTTCCCCTGGCACAGCTTGAGACTGTGTCCTCTTGTTCTGGTGCTGGTTTCTAGAGAAAAGAGACCAACCCCTTCCTGGCCATGACCACCTTTCAGGGAGTTGTAGAGAGCAGTAAGGTCACCCCTGAGCCTCCTCTTCTCCAGGCTAAACAGCCCCAGCTCCCTCAGCCTCTCCTCCCAGGGCTGTGCTCAAGGCCTCTCCCCAGCCTTGTTGCCCTTCTCTGGACACCTTCAAGTCTCTCAATGTCCTTCCTAAACTGAGGGGCCCAGAACTGGACACAGGACTCAAGGTGTGGCCTAACCAAAGCAGAGTACAGGGGCACAATGACCTCCCTGCTCCTGCTGGCCACACTCTTCCTGATGCAGGCCAGGATGCCCTTGGCCTTCTTGGCCACCTGGGCACACTGCTGGCTCATGTTCAGGCAGCTGTCAATCATCACCCCCAGGTCCCTCTCTGCCTGGCTGCTCTCAGCCACTCTGCCCCCAGCCTGTAGCTCTGCCTGGGGTTGCTGTGGCCAAAGTGCAGCACCTGGCACTTGGACTTGTTGAATGCCATCCTGTTGGCCTCTGCCCATCTGTCCAGCCTGGCAAGGTCCCTCTGCAGAGCCCTTCTGCCCTCTGAATGACCAACATCTGCTCCCAGCTTGGTGTCATCTGCACATTTGCTGATGACTGTCTCAGTCCCCTCATCCAGATCATCAATGAAGACATTAAAGAGGCTGGGGCCCAGCACTGCTCCCTGGGGCACACCACTGGTGCCTGGCTGCCAGCTGGCTGTGGCACCATTCACCACCACTCTCTGGGCTCAGCCTCCAGCCAGTTCCTAACCCAGCTCAGAGTGCTGCTGTCCCAGCCAGGGGCTGACAGCTTAGCCAGCAGTTTGCTGTGGGGGATGGTGTCAAATGCCTTGCTGAAGTCCAGGTAGACCACATCCCTTGGTAGCAGGGAGCAGAGCCCAGGCCCCACCTCACTCCATCCTCCTCTCAGGGAGCTGCAGAGCGCAATGAGGTCTCCCTCAGCCTCTTCTCCAGGCTCAACACCCCCAGCTCCCTCAGCTGCTCCTCCCCAGCCCTGTTCTCCAGACCCTTCAGCAGGACCTCAATGTTTTTCTTGTGCTGCTGTATGAACCCAGGATCTCTTGGGGTTTGTTTGTCTGGGTTGGACTTTCTCTTTCTTTTTTTTTTGGTGCGTCTCTTTTTGTAAGTTCTTCCCAGAAAGTATCTGGAGGTTCAGCCTGGCCAGTTTTGAGGCCAGGGCCACTTGTTAGTTCCTCATTATGTGAGGGCTAACAAGGAAGGAAGTGCAGAAGGGGTGAGATGGCAGGGAAGCCGTGATAAGGCAGCTCCAAAATAGGCTGTGACAGCAGAACTAATGATGTCACCCAGGCTGATACATGTGGGCTGCTTCTCATTATGGTTTCTCTGCCAGACATAGTGACATTGGCCAGCCAGTCCCTGTCTCTCTACAGCACAAAGCGTAGGAAACGTGGCCCAGGAGGCACAGGACAGAACATCTGGGCAGTTCTGTGGTGTGTTGGAGTCTCCAGGAGCTCAGTGCTGCTGCAGCTGAGCAAGGTGTGGAGGTCAGGCTTAGCCTTGCTGCACCACTTCATCAAACCAGGGTCATGGGGCTCTTGTTGTGACATTTAGAGATAAGTATGTTGGAGGTAAATGAGATGGAGCAGTCTGTGAGGAGATCAGAAGGTGCTGCTGGAGCTTCAGACCTCAGGTGATTTACAGCCTGAGGTGTCCTTTGTGCTGCACCCACCCAGCGGGGTGGTGACAGACAGGCAGCAGAGCTCAGTCCTCAGGAAGATGCATTTGTTGCCCAGCATTTTCCCAGGGATTTATCCTCCCTTGATTCCTCCACAGAGTTCTTTTTAATGAGAGCGGCAAGGGAGTTAGAAATGAGTGAGACTCAGAGTTCACTGTGTCGCTGCTTGATCAAACCCCAAACGTGTTGTTCAAGTCTTGTGAAGGGAAAATGCCAGCTCAGCTCTCAGCTCTGATCCAAGGAAGGACAGAGCAGCACAATTCATCACCTCCACTTTGGATCCTGAGCTGGGCTGGAGCATTGCTCAGAGACCTGCTCTGCCCTGAGCAGTCCTCCAGGGAGAGACGGACACCACACACCTTCAGGTGGCACCGAGGAGCAGGCTCAGCATCAGACTGGAGGGCAGGGCTCCAATATTGCATTGACACTGATCAATTATCACAGAATCACAGGAAACCTCCTGTTGGAAGAGACCTCCAAGCTCATCCAGGCCAACCCTCAACCCAGCACTGCAGGGCCAGCACCAAACCATGTCCCCAAGCACTGTCTCAGTTCTGGAGCCCCTATTCCAAGAGGGATCTGGAGGTGCTGGAGCGTGTCCAGAGCAGGGCCACGAGGATGAGCAGAGGGCTGGAGCACCTCTCCTGTGAGGACAGACTGAAGGAGTTGGGGCTGTTCAGGCTGGAGAAGAGAAGGCTCCCAGGTGACCTCATTGTGGCCTTCCAGGATCTGAAGGGGGCTACAGGAAGGCTGGGGAGGGACTGCTCAGGATCTCAGGTAGTGATAGGACTAGGGGGAATGGACTGAAGCTGGAGGTGGGGAGATTCAGGCTGGAGGGGAGGAGGAAGTTCTTCCCCATGAGAGTGGTGAAGCCCTGGAATGGGTTGTCCAGGGAGGTGGTTGAGGCCCCGTCCCTGGAGGTGTTTAAGGCCAGGCTGGCTGAGGCTGTGGCCAGCCTGATCTAGTGTGGGGTGTCCCTGCCCATGGCAGGGGTTGGAACTGGCTGATCCTTGTGGTCCCTTCCAACCCTGACTGATGCTATGATACTATGACCTCCACACCTCTTGAACACCTCCAGGGATGGTGACTGCAGCACTGTCCTGGGCAGCCTGTTCCAATGTTTAAGAGCCTTTTCAGTGCAGAAATACTTCCTAGCACCCAGCCTGAACCTCCCCTGGTACAGCTTGAAACCATTTCCTCTGGCCCTGTCACTTGCCACCAGGGAGAAGAGGCTGCCCCCTCCAGCCTGCCCTCAGGGAGCTGTAGAGAGCAATGAGGTCTCCCTCAGCCTCCTCTTCTCCAGCCTGAACACCCCCAGTTCCCTCTGCCCCTCCTCATAGCCCAGGTAGTCCAGGCCCTTCTCCAGCCTGGCTGCCCTGCTCTGGACAGGCTCCAGGCCCTCAATGTCCTTTCTGGAGTGGGGAGGGGCAGAGCTGCACCCAGCACTGGAGGAGCTGAACGCTCAGCGGCGTGTTGTAGCTGCTGGGCCTGGTGGCAGGGCTGTGCTGGCTGGCTGGCAGTGCTGGGGTTGGATACTCTTCCTGTTGTGATCAGAGCCCAGGCAGCCCAGGCCACTGTGCTTTCAGGAGGCCATAAATCACAGGGTGTCCTTGCAGACCAGCCTGACAGAGTCCCCAGGGTCTGCACTCAACGTCCTTCTTGCTGTTCAGCTTAGTGCAGAGCAGGCGAAATCCTGTTTGATGTTGGTGTCGTATTTTGAGCCCCAGCCTGATGAGGGATTTTGCCAAACTGCCAAAAATAAATCTCCCCAGCAGGGCTGGAGCTGGTGGCTCCAGGCCTGTGTGTTCCTGACTTCTGGCTGTTTGTTTCTGCTTCCCTTTTGTTGTGAGCTGTCGAAGGTTTGCTGCTGGGGAGCTAAGGAAGGAATTACAAAAGCAGCTGAAAAACTCTTTCCAAGAAGGAGAGGAAGAGAGGGGAGAAAACAGCATGAGGTGTGAGGAAGGTGTTTGTGTTTTGTGATGCTGTGTGCCAGTTATCTGCTTCCCCACCTGGCATGCTTGGCTGCATTTAAAGTACTGCAGCAAATCCTTGCAGTGCCTTTCCTTGGGCTGTTTGCTCCATTAGGTGCTGGCAGGGGTGGGGGCTGCTCTGTCTCTGCTGTTCAGCTGCAAAGGATCTCAGGGCTAAGATTTCAAGTTGTCAAAGCACATAACCCTGGTAAACTGCGTGCTCTAATAGGTCTCTTCTGGAATCCTGGGTCCAGGTCTGGGATCCCCAGTTCAAGAGGGACAGAGAACTGCTGGAGAGAGTCCAGGGGAGGCTGCAGAGCTGCTGAGGGGCCTGGAGCAGCTCTGGGAGCAGCAAAGGCTGAGAGCCCTGGGGCTGAGAGCCTGCAGAAGAGCAGCCCCAGAGGGCAGCTGAGCAACGCTCAGCAAGAGCTGAAGGAGCTGTGGGGGCAAGAGGCTGGGGCCAGACTCTTGTTGTGGTGCCCAGGGACAGCACAAGGGGCAGCAAGGGGCACAGAGTGGAAGCCAGGAGGTTGGATGTGAAGAGGAGGAGCAAGTTGTTTGTTGTGAGGGTGCTGGAGGCCTGGAGCAGGCTGCCCAGAGAGGTTGTGGAGTGTCCTTGTGTGGAGAGCTGCCAACCCCCCTGGGCACTGTGCTGCTGGGCACTGTGCTGTGGGTGCCCTGCTGGAGCAGAGGGTTGGAGTGGATGATCTCCAGAGGTCCCTTCCAGCCCCTCCCTGCTGGGATATTCTGGGATTCTGTGTCCTGGGATTGCCCCAGATTGATTCCTGTGCCAGTGGGACTCAATGCCTTGGAGCTGCATTCTCCTCCATCGTGCAGTGTTTGAGGCCCTGTTTCACCCACAACAGAAGCTGTTGTCTACACTGAGCACACCACATTTTCCCTTTATGGCTCAGATTTTGCTTGGTAACGTTTTGCTTGCTGGGATGAGTGGTTAGCATCCTGAATTTGCTAAGTGAAGGATGTGTGGGAATCAGATTTTGTGCTTGAAAGCTTTTCTCCCTTTTTGGCAGCCTGACCAACTGTTTCCTTGGCTGTTCTTGGATGTTCCTTTTATTCCTTGTCGTTCTCCTGCTTCTCTCCCTCCTCTCTCTGCTACAAACAACCAACAAGATCATCTCTGTGGTGGAGTCGCCATCCCTGGAGGTGTTCAAGAGGGGATTGGATGTGGCATTTGGTGCCATGGTCTAGTCATGGGGTCTGTGGTGACAGCTTGGACTTGATGATCTTTGAGGTCTCTTCCAACCTTGGTGATACTGATACTGTGGTTGTTAAAGGTGAATATGAAGGCAAAGTCCTGATGGAGTTTGCATCATGAAGTAGAAGGTCCTGCAGCTCCTGTCTGCCAGAGGCTGGCAGGTGTGAGGTGATGCGGTTCAGTAGCAGGCTCTGGGCTCCAGCTCCCCATGCACACAGAGCAGCAGGGCTGATGCTCTCCTGCCTCCAGAGCTGGCTGTGCTTCATTTCACTGTGGTGCTTTGTCCCCTGCTGATGTGTCTGGTGCTTACACCACGGGCTTGGGCCGAGGTTCTCCAGAACCATGGGAGCAGGAGGTTGGGGCTGGGCTGCAATTAGATCTCCTGGATTTCTGCTTTCAGTTTGCTGCCTGGTGCCCAACTGGTCAGTAAATTCAGTGGCAGTACCAGGCAGAGGAGCTTTAAACCCAGTGATTTCCTGCCAGCTGAGACTTTTCCTGCAGGAGCTGTTGCTCTGCTTGGATGGTATCATTCTTCCTGATTTTAAGGGTGCCAATATCCTGACTGTAAATCTGCTGTTGCTGTTTGTAATTCTCTGTGCATTAAAGCCACCATGGCAGCTTTGGGCCCTCACTGTGGGCATTCTTTTTGCTGTTGGTGGTTATTGTGACTTCCTCCAATGCTCTCATCATCAGGTTACGGAGAAAGCCTGCTAGAAAAGCTGCAAAGCCCTCTGGTCTCCTGGAGGAGTCAGCAAGTGGGGAAAGGCTCTTCAGCCTGCCAGGTCACTTTGGTAGAGGTGTCATCTGTAGATGTTTGTAATAGAGAAGGACAGGATCTATGATCAGGGGTTGGAGTCCCTCTGCTATGAAGACAGGCTGAGGGAGCTGGGATTGTTCAGCCTGGAGAAGAGGAGGCTCTGGGGAGACCTCAGAGCAGCCTTCCGGTACCTGAAGGAGCTACAAGAAGGATGGGGAGAAACTGTTTACAAAGTGATATGACAAGGGGCAATGGCTTCAAACTGGAGAAGAGCAGATTTGGAGTGGATGTGAGGAACAAGTTCCATACCATGAGAGCAGTGGAACACTGCAGCAGGTTGCCCAGGGAGGTGGCTGAAGCCCCATCCCTGAAGACATTCAAGGTGCAGCTCAACAGGGCTCTGGGCAACCTGATCCAGTGGAGGATGTCCCTGCTGAGTGCAGGGGGGTTGGACTGGATGAGCTTTGGAGCTCCCTTCCAACCCAGACCATTCTATGATTCTATGATCTACCCTTTTCCAGCAGGAAACATTGAGGTGACTTGGTGTGAGAAGAGAAATGCTTTGGTTTGGTGCTGAAGAGGGAGGTTGTAAAGCTGGAACATTATCCTGAGCTTGACAGGGATTAGCTGTGTGCTGGTGCAGAAACCATGTGAAGAAGTGGGACTTGGCTGATCATTTGTCTTTGATAGCTTCATTTGCCTTTGCCCCCTAAGCCATTTCTCAGGGAGTGGGAGAACTCCTGATACTCCAACTCTCTGCATGACTTGCCATCAAAAATCACTTGTCTCAGAAGCCTACTTTTCCTTCAGGAAAATCAGCTTAAATGCAGGGCTGAGGGTGTTTCGGTGAGTGCTTTAATGGCCAGTATGTTGCATGACTCAAGATGTAAAAGTCAACGCGTTGGAAGAGAGAATTTCCCAACTTTTTAAGGTCACCTTCTGTGCTGAAAGGCCCAGGGCTTTCCTGACTCCTTCTTTATGGAGAAAGCACTTCCAAGACCTCTTGCATGAGGTACAGGGCAGCTGAGGGACTGTGGTCTGTGTAGAGCCAGGAAGATTTCACGGTTCAAGCAGTTCACAGGATCACAGGACGGTAGGGGTTGGGAAGGACCTCCAGAGATCATCCAGTCCAACCCCCTGCCAGAGCAGGGCACCCGGGGCAGCTCACACAGGAACACATCCCGAGGGGTTTGGAATCTCTCCAGAGAAGGAGACTCCACAGCCTCTCTGGGCAGCCTGCTCCAGGGCTCTGCACCCTCACAGTGAGGAAGTTTCTCCTCACGTTGAGGTTCATGGCTGTGCCAGTTGTGAGCAGTGTTCTCAGAGCATCACAGGATTCAATGATTGGAAAGCTCCAACAGCTCCAGAAGCTGACCAGATCTCACCTGGCCATAAAAATGGGTCTTGAGGTCTGCTCAGCTGTGCCTTGGAAATCTCCAGGGCTGGGAAATCTACCTTCTTCCTGGGTAGCCTGCATCAGTGCTGCCCTCCTCATGCTGCAGCAACCTCTCGCTGCTTTCCACCTCTCAGAGGTTTATTTCTAGCTCTATTTGCACGATGAAGTCTCTGCTTCTGCTCTGTCCCTGCAGTTCCACAGCAGGACTGAGAGTCCAGCTTCTTGGCTGTGCACAGTGTCCTCTGCAGTGTTCCAGGACTGTGCTTCATAAGCAGATTTCTGAGGATGTCACAGATTCACAGATTGTATCAGGTCGGAAGTGGCCCTCAAAGGTCATCTGGTCCAACTCCCCTGCAGTCAGCAGGGACACCTCCAACTAGATCAGGCTGCCCAGGGCCACATCAGGTTTGACCTTGAATGTCTCCAGGGACAAGGCACTCACACTGGCACAGGTTACCCAGGGAGGTTGTGGATGCTCCCTCCCTGGAGGTGTTCAAGGCCAGGTTGGGTGAGGCCAGGAGGAGCAGTGTGGTCTGGTGGGAGGTGTCCCTGCCTGCGGCAGGGGATTGGAACTCCGTGAGCTGTAAGACCCCTTCCAGCATTCTGTGAAAGAAGCAAAGGTGCTGCATCCTGCCTGTCTCCAGTTCTCTGGCTGCTAAAGGCAAAGCTCTCTTGACAAAGTAACAAAAGAGCTTCTACAAGATGGCAAAGCTCTCAGGTGAAGGGAGGGACCAAAATGATCTTCCTCTGAGCCTGGCTTGCACGTGGGGCAATGCTGTGGTGTAAGGTCAGAGGTGTAGCTGCTGCTCAGGTAGATAGAGGCATTTATTCTAATCTCATTAGTGTCTGAGCTGAATGAGGGGATTGGAGGTGCTCGGTGCTTACCCAACACCACCAGTGGTGCTCATTAATGCTGTGTGCAACAGACAGAGCTCTGTGTCAGGCTGGCAGCTCTGCAAGCTGGAGTCCTGGGCACGCTTTGAGTCAAACCCCACATCACAGGCCATCAGAATTTCCAGTGGTGGTTAGAAGTGACAGTGGCTTTGGAGGAAGCTTGTCACTGGCTGCTCCCTTCACACCCTCCTGATCAAATCTCCTGCTTCTGTCTTCCAGGACCTGCGCAAACAGGTAGCTCCATTACTGAAGAGTTTCCAGGGAGAGGTAAGAGCCTACACTTCTCATGGTGCTGCTGGGATGGTTTCAGGTGGGCCTGGTGTGCTGGCACCATCCAGCACGGCCAGGCTGGGTGCAGAGCCCTTGAGCAGGGAGCAGTGTGGGGGCTCAGCCCTTCTGCACTCTGCTGTGTGCAGGATGTGCTGGGGTGGTGCTGGACAAGCTCAGCTGGCCTCAGATCATTTTGCATTTGGAGTGGTGGAGCAGAGGCTTCCCGTGGCAGTGACTCCTGGCAAGGGGCTGTGCCTTGGAGACAGCACAGCTGGAAGGCTGAAGGAATGCAGTGTGATGTGTGGATGCACAACCTGGGAGATACCACTGACAGCTTTACCTTCGCAGCTGCCAGACATCCTGCTCTAGAGGGCTGGGTGGAAAACCTGCAGCAGGCAGGTGTTTGTTGGGAAGCCCACAGAGAGCATTGAGAGCTCTGGTGCTGGCTGCTCCTTGGATTGCTCTTCACACTGCACTGCTAAGAGACTCAGGATTAGAGCCCTCACAAGTTCAAAAGCCAGCTGCTGTGATCTGCAAGAGATTCTGTGGGAAAAAGCAGCTGGGGCAGTGGCAGAATAGCATCACAGATTGCACTGGGTTGGAAGGCACCCTCCAAGGTCATCTTGTCCCACCAAGGTCATCCCCTGCAGTCAGCAGGGACACCTCCAGCTAGAGCAGGTTGCTCAGGGGCCACATATCTTAAATGTCTCCAGAGATGGGGTCCCCACCACATCCCTGGGCAACCTGTTCCAGTGTCTCCCCACTCGCACTGTGCAGAGCTTCCTCCTGATGTCCAACCTAAACCTCCCCTGCTCCAGCTTCAAACCATTGCCTCTTGTCCCGTCACCACAGCCCCATATGAACAGCTCCTCCTCAGCTTTCCTGTAGGTACTGGAAGGCTGCTCTAAGGTCTCCCTGGAGCCTTCTCTTCTCCAGGCTGAACAGCCCCAGCTCTCTCAGCCTGTCTCTATAGGGGAGGGTTCTCCAACCCTCTGCTCATCTTGGTGGCCTTTCTCTGGACCTATCCACTTCAGCTGTGGACAGCAGGGAGGCACTCAGCTCTCAGGAGAGCTTGGGCCAGATTTGCACCCTCTGGGAAAATGTCTTGTGTGGGGCTTGCAGATTGGAGTTCTTTGTCCAGCCCCCGTGGCTGTGTGGGCTGTGGAGCTGGGCTCTTGCAGTTAGCTGTGGTAAAGCAGCAGCACTTGGCCTTTCTCAGGTTGGCACAGAGCACAGAGAAATTCAGGAGCATGTCAGAGACAGTCTGCAAAGGGGATTCACAGAATTGTCACAGAATGGGTTGGCTTGGAAGGGACCTTCAAGCTCATCCAGTTCCAACCCCCTCCCATGGGCAGGGACACCTCCCACCAGTCCAGGGGGCTCAGGGCCTCATCCAACCTGGCCTTCAACACCTCCAGGGAGGAGGATAAGTGTTCAACATCAGGCTGGATATGAAACAAACTTCATCAAGGCCTCAGTCAACCTCACCTTGAACACCTCCAGGGAGGAGACATCCACAAACCTCCCTGGGCAACCTGTACCAGTGTCTCCCCACCCTCACTCTCAAGAATTTCTTCCTCATCTGCAGTCTCAATCTCCCTTCTGCAAGCTCAAAGCCATTGTCCCTCATCCTGCCACTCCCACCCCTTGTCCAAAGTTCCTCCCCAGCTCTCCTGGAGCCCCTTCAGATACCGGGAGGCTGCTCTGAGGTCTCCCTGGAGCCTTCTCTTCTCCAGGCTGAACAGCCCCAGCTCTCTCAGCTCACAGGGGAAATTCTCCAGCCTCTGATAATTTTTGTGGCCTCCTCTCAACCCTCTCCAGAGTTCAGTGCCAGAGCACAAGTTCACTGCATCATTGGGATACCGGGAAAGTCATCCTGGAGGACTCGGCTCCACAGCCACTGGCTGAACTGCTTCACAGCACAGCCATGAGGAAGAGCCTCCTGTAAAGGAGAGCTCCTTGCCCAGAGAGACTTTCAAGACCAGTGGCCCTGAGGCACGCCAGGACTGGTGGGAGATGGTCCCTGGTCAAATCAGAGGAGAACACATCCCTGAGGCTGTCCCTTTATCAGAGCAGCAGCCCCATCTGATCCTCCCTAGGGAGCACTGTTCCCAACACTCCCAGATCTCATGCAGGGATCTTGGTGCTCTGTGTCCCTGGAGTTGTTAGGGTGCCAGTTAAAGTCACAGCATTATGGAGTGGAGCTGCAGTTGATCCCCACTTCAGCAGGAGCCCCCAGCCAGTCAGCAGGGCAGGAGCTGTCTAGGAGGGATTTGAGTGGGAATTTGAGTGGAGTTTTTGTTTCAATTAACAGAATGTGGTGTCTGCTTCAGAGCTGATGAGTTTGTTTGTTTTGATTTTTGTGGGTAAGCTTTCCAGCTTTCCTGGATGATTTCAGGTCAGGATGCTTCAACAGCCCATTGTGAGCAAGACAGAAGTCAGTGATTGAAGAGGTGCAAAACTCCTGTGGGTTCTAGCTTAAATCTCTCTCCTTTCTTTGTTGTTTTTTGGTTGGTTGGTTTGGTTTAAGTTGGGTTTTGGTCTTTTTCCCCCTTCTTATTAGAATCATGGAACCTATAATGGGTTGGGTAGGAAGGGACCTTAAAGCTCATCCACTTCCAACCCCCTGCCATGGGCAGGGACACCTCCCACCAGCCCAGCTTGCTCAAGGCCTCATCCAGCCTGGCATTGAACATTTCCAGGAGTGGAGCCTCCACAGCTTCTCTGGGTTACCCAATCCAGTGCCTCACCACCCTCATGGGGAAGAATTTCTTTACTAGAGTCTAATCTAAATTGAGCTTCTTCCACTTTGCTGCTGGAGGCCTGGAGCAGGCTGCCCAGAGAGGTTGAGGAGTCACCTTGTGTGACCTTCCAAAGCCCCCTGGGCATTCTGCTCCTGGGCAAGCTGGTGTGGGTGCCCTGCTTGACCTGTTCCAGTACCTCACCACCCTCATGGGGAAGAATTTCTTCCTAATGTCTCATCTAAATGAAGCTCCTTCCGGTTTGAAGCCATTTCCTTTGTCCTGTCCCTGCATGCCTTTGTCAAAAGTCCCTTCCAAGCTCTCCTGAGGAGAGCAACCTGAGGAGGCAGCTTAGCAATGGTTTGCTCACCATGTGCTGAGCTAAATACAAGACAGAATCAGAAAGGGCTCTGAAGAGCTTCATCATTCAATCATCAAAGGAATCTCACAGTATCACTAAGGTTGGAAGAGACCTCAAGGACCATCGAGTCCAACCTGTCACCACAGACCCCATGACTAGACCATGGCACCAAGTGCCACATCCAGTCCCCTCTTGAACACCTCCAGGGATGGTGACTCCACCACCTCCCTGGGCAGCACATTCCAATGGTGAATGACTCTCTCTGTGAAGAACTTTCTCCTCACCTCCAGCCTAAACTTCCCCTGGCACAGCTTGAGACTTTGTCCCCTTGTTCTGGTGCTGGTTGCCTGGGAGAAGAGACCAACCCCCAGCTGGCTACAATCCCCCTTCAGGGAGTTGTAGAGAGCAAGAAGGTCTCCCTGAGCCTCCTCTTCTCCAGGCTAAGCAACCCCAGCTCCCTCAGCCTCTCCTCACAGGGCTGTGCTCAAGGCCTCTCCCCAGCCTTGTTGCCCTTCTCTGGACACCTTCAAGTCTCTCAATGTCCTTCCTAACCTGAGGAGCCCAGAACTGGACCCAGGACTCAAGGTGTGGCCTAACCAGTGCAGAGTACAGAGGTACAATGACCTCCCTGCTCCTGCTGGCCACACTCTTCCTAATGCAGGCCAGGATGCCATTGGCCTTCTTGGCCCCCTGGGCACACTGCTGGCTCATGTTTAGGCAGCTGTCAATCATCACCCCCAGGTCCCTTTCTGTTTGGCAGCTCTCAGCCACTCTGACCCCAGCCTGTAGCTCTGCCTGGGGTTGCTGTGGCCAAAGTGCAGCCCCTGGCACTTGGACTTGTTGAATGCCATGCAGAGTAGATCCCATCTGCAAGCTGGCAAGGCCCTCCCCTACGTGGCCATCTCAGCTGCATTCTGAGGAGGTCACAGATTCGCAGACTGCATTGGGTGGGAAGGGTCTCTCAATGGCCATCTTGTCCAGCACCCTGCAGTCACCAGGGACACCTCCAGCTAGATCAGGCTGCACAGGGCCACATTGAGTCTGATTCTGAATGTCCCAGGAATGGGGCCTCAGCCACATCCCTGGGCAACTTGTTCCAGTGCTTACCACTTTCATTGTGAAGAACTTCCTGATGTCCAACCTAAACCTGCTCTGCTCACTGGTCACTGTGCCTTACATCAGTGGGTTTGTGTGTGGAAGCTTAGCCAAAAATAAAGCCCCCCTCTCTTTTTGTGGCCTATGGCAACTTGCAGACCCGGAGCTGTGGTATGGAAATCCGATGGTGGAATCCGTGTTTGTGAAGTCATGAAAGAGATATTTTAAGGCTGGGAGAGGATTTCCTGAGGTCATTAGCATTCTTTTCATGTGGCATGAGAGTACTGTCCAAGAGTGATGCAGTAATCCCTCAGCTGGAGGACCCTCGAAGGCTCATCCTGCAAACCTGCAGGCTGGCTTGGTCTGAGTGAGCCCTGTGCCTCGTGTCCCCCGCACGCAGCCAGCACCGGTGAGGCAGAGCTGCTCTGATGAGCCCACTCCGGCTCTCCACATAGCTCAACTGCTCTTTAAACTGTTCATTTGGTCAGTGGAGTCATTCAATGATTTTCCATAGGCAGTCAACGGGAGCTGGAGATCACTTTTGGTGTGCTGGAACTAATCAGTGCCTCGGAAGGAGGACTCTACCACCAGCTTTCCGACCTGCTTTCCTTCTGCCTTTGGAAGGAGTATTCCTGGGATCTTTTTTCTTTTAAACCCTCCCACCCCCTTTAATTTCCTTACATTAAGTTTACAAACCTAATTAATACAGTTTCTTTCCTGTAGGTTCACTCCATGATGGCTCAATTAGGGCAGCAGCAGCGCTGTGGTTCCATATTCGGGGCCAGCTTCATAATTGAGAACACATTTTCCTCTCAAAAGCTTGCAGCTGGTTTGGTTCTGCTCATGCAGAAAAGGATATAACCTTGCATAACATAGGAAATGAACGGTTGAGGGAGAAGCCAAATTCAATTTCAGTCAGATATTTTGAGGATAAGTCCATGATCTATGGAAGCAGGGGAATGGGAAGTGTGTGGCTGTGGAAAGCAGCGCGTTCAGCACTCTATTAATCACGGCTAGCCGGGCGCCGCTCCGCGCTCCGGCGTTAGCACCCCTGGTAGGACACAGGCTGGAGAGCAGCCAAGCACTCCAGAAGTTAACCTCTTAAAGACCCTGGGCTGCTTTCTCTGGAATAAATGTAATGTTGTGGTCAGGAATAAATGCTTGTGATGTAGCAGGAGCTCTGCAAACAGCGGCGTGGCCAGGCTGCGACAAATTGCTGCGTGTTGGGAAGTCGGCAGCATCCGTCACACCCACAGCCCTCCCCTGCAGGCACAGCCCCGCTGGGCTGCTGAGCAGGGCCCAGGAAATCACAGAGTCACAGGGGGCTTGGGTTGGAAGGGACCTTCAAGCCCTGGTAAAGCAGCAGCAGCACTTTGCCTTTCTCATGCTGGCACAGAGAAATGCAGGAGCATGTCAGAGAAAGTCTGCACAGGGAATTCACAGAAGTGTCACAGAATGGGTGGGGTTGGAAGGGACCTTAAAGCTCATCCAGCTCCAACCCCCTGCCATGGGCTGGGTTGGGTTGGAAGGGACCTTAAAGCTCATCCAGCTCCAACTCCCTGCCACGGGCAGGGACACCTCCCACCAGCCCAGCTTGCTCAAGGCCTCATCCAGCCTGGCCTTCAACACCTCCAGGGAGGGGGCAGCCACAGCCTCCCCGGGCAACCAGTGCCAGTGCCTCCCCACCCTCACTCTCAACAATTTCCTCCTCCTCTCCAGTCTCAATCTCCCCTCTCCCAGCTCAAAGCCATTGTCCCTCATCCTGTCACCCCCAGCCCTTGTCAAAAGTCCCTTCCTAGCTTTCCTGTAGCCTCCAGGTCCTGGAAGGTTGTTGTAAGGTCTCCCTGGAGCCTTCTCTTCTCCAGGCTGAACACCCCCAGCTCCTTCAGCCTGTCCACATAGCAGAGGTTCTCCAGCATCTGATCATCTTCGTGGCTTCCACTGGACCCTCTCCAACAGTTCCATGTCCTTCTTTTGCTGGGGGGAACAGAGGCTTCTGTGTCCCCATACTTCCCTTGATGCAGCTTGAGGCCAAATCTCCTGGCACTGGGCAGTGATGGTTTGCTTTCAGTGTCCACTCCACAGGTGTGGGTTGGGGAAGTTTCCTTGTTAGGCCAGGAGCATGGGGGGGCTTGGTGCCACCTCTCCATTCCGTGTCCTGACGCCGGCAGGGAGCGGAGAGGTGCTCCACGTGCTGCTGGGGTGGCAGGGCTGAGCAGGCCTCTCCCTTCTTTGTTGACACAAGTGTGTAATGGTTATTTATTTATTTCTGGCTGCCTTGATTGCAGTTGAAACAACATCTTTCCTCGGGAAGGTGATTTCAATTATACGTCAGCATCTCGCAGGCAGATGTGCTCTCCCTGAGGAGCCTCCAGCATGTCTGCTGCCAGCACTGGAAACATCCCTGAGAGAGGAGACAGCTCCAGACTGAGGGACAGGCCTGCAGAAGCAGTCAGAGGCTCTCCCACATGCACCTCTCCCTCCTCACTGGGACAGGCCTCAGCTGTTGGGGTAACAGGCAAGGGCCCAAACCTGACGCATGGCCATGAGAAGCAAGCAAGGCCCTGTGCAGCTTTCTGAAGCTCTTGCAGGTTCAGCTCACAGGATTATGGAATGGGTTTGGTGGGAAGGGACCTTTAAAGGTGATCCAGTCCAACCCACGTGCAGTTAGCAGGGACAGCTGCAAGCAGAGCAGGCTGCTCACAGCCCCAGACAGCCTGACCTGCACTGGTGCCAGCCATGGGGCAGCTCCCAGCTCTCTGGGCATCCTGGGTCAGGCTCTCACCACCCTCAGTATCAAACATTTCTCCTCTTCTCCACTCTCAGTCTCCCTCTTGCAGTTCAAACCATCCCCCTTGGCCTGTCCCAACAGGCCCTGATCAAAAGTCTGTCCCCAGCTCTCTGATCTCCCCTTGAAGCTCTGCAAGGACACCAGAAGGTCTCCCTGGAGCCTTCTCCTCTCCAGGCTGCCCAAGCCCAGCTCTCCCAGCCTGGCCTCCCAGCAGAGGGCTTCCAGCACTGCTGTGGCCTCCTCTGGCCCTGCTCCCCCAGGTCCCTGTCCGTGCTGAGGGCTCCAGAGCTGCCCCAGCACTGCAGGGAGGTCTCAGCAGAGCACAGCAGAGGGGCAGAATCCCCTCCCTGCCCCTACTGCCCACACTGCTGGGGCTCAGCCCAGGCCAGGCTGGGGCTGGGCTGGCAGTGCTCAGAGTTCCTCTCCAGCTTTGCACCCACAGCACCCCCAAGCCCTTCTCCTCAGGGCTGCTCTCCATCCCATGCAGTGTGCAGGCAAGTTGCACAGAGGCAGCAGTTACTCCCAGGGTAACTTTGGGGAGGATCAGCCCAACTCCTCTTATTTTTATGTAGGTGACAAAGTGGTGAGATGCCTGTTGGCAGCTGGTGGGTTTGGCTATATTAAGGCCTCTGTGCCGCTGCCACGCGTTGGGGCGAAACGCTCGCAGTGGTGGGAAAGGATTTCTGTGAGATGGAGACAGGCAGCTCTGCTCCAGTTCACAGTGTCAGCAGGAGCTTCTCATCCTCTTCAAAAAAGAGAGCTTGAAGTGTGCTGGAAGGAATGGGGATGGGAGGGCTGTGCTGGGCATGGAATTCTGCTGAGCGTCATCAGCTTCTCCAAACCCAGAATCGTTTCTCTGTCTGTGGGGCTCTGTGCAAGCCACTGCCTGGCCTTGTTCTGCTGGAACAGAGAAGCAAGAGAGTAAGCTCAGCATGAAGTGCTAGCAAAAGGTTAGGTTTTGGTGTTGCTGTGCAGGTGGGGTTTGCACAAAGGTAGTTAATGAGCTTGTTCTTGAAGGATTCCTCTGCCCTAGTTTTAAAATCCGGGGGTGTTCAGCCTGGAGGAGGCTGAGGGGAGACCTTCTGGCTGAAAGGAGGTTGGAGCCAGGTGGAGTTTGGTCTCTTTTCCCAAGGAACAAGGGATAGGAAATGGCCTCAAGCTGCACCAGGGGGGTTTAGTTTGGACATGAGAAACAATTTCTTCCCCTTGAGGGTTGTCCAGGCCTGGCCCAGGCTGCCCAGGGCAGTGGTGGAGTGCCCATCCCTGGAGGGGTTTCGAAGCTGTGGAGAAGTGGTGCTGAGGGCCGGGATTCAGTGGTGCCCTGGCAGTGCTGGGTTAACAGCTGGACTCTGATGGTTTCAGAGGTCCCTCCCAAGCAAAACGATTCCCTGATTGTATGGGATAGAGAAGCAGCTGTTTGGATCATCCATAAGGGAGAGAAGCAGTGGTGGGTTCTAGGTCACAGAGGCAGGAGGAGGGGCAGGTGAAAGCTTCCACTCGCTGCATTGTGCTCCTGCTGGGAAGCTGGAGGTGCTGTGGAGCATCCCTGGCTGCTCAGCCCCGGCCGGAGCCCTGCTCTGTCCCTCTGCCCCTGCCCCCTTTGCCACACCAAGCACAGCTGGACTGGCTGCGACAGGAGATGTTCTCCATCCCACCTTGTGCTCTTGCAGAACCTCAGGGCTCACAAGTGGCCAGCTCTGATATCTCCCTGGTTAGTGGCAGGGCACAGAATTTGCTGATCTGCTCTCTGGAAGGATGTTCTTTGGCTCTGGGGGGAAGAAACTGTCTGCTCCTAGGAGCAGCTCAGCTTCCTCTTCCTTCTTGCAGTGTTTCACCTTTGTGAGTTAGGAAATGTCCTGACTGACCAGTGCTGACCAGGGACAGAGGCCAGGAAGCAAAGTGCAGAATGAGAAGGGTAAATCATTATTTATGTGCTCAGTATCCAACCCCAGAAGTGCTCTCACACCCTTCAAGGCTTCAGCCAGAGAGGCCTGGGCCCATCAGTAACAGCCACTCTGGGGATTGCTGATCTGAGCCAGACCTTGCCAATCAACAGCATTGCTGCAGCATCCTTGCTGCTTTGCTATTGATCCAGACTTCTCTGGGGTCAGGCTTGCTGGAGTTCCTTATCTGTGACACTAGAAAACACTGGGAGGGTTTAAATCATGTCTTGAGGGGGGCAGGGGTGCTGGCCTTATCTTGGTTGTCCAGGGCTGTCCTTTATGTGTCATGGACAGCTCTGAGCTGCCAAGAAGCAGAGAACTTCTTTCCAGGAGCAAGCTGTCATCTAATTTGCTTTACTTAATAGTGAGCAATACCAAAGTCTGTAGCAGCTGTGGAACAAATGTGTGCTGTGCACTGGCAGCCTGGCCAAGGGCAGCACTGCCCTGCCACTCGGATGGAGCAGTTAGGGAAGGAAATTACAGCACCACAGAACTGCCTGCTTGGAAAAGATTCTCAGGTCACTGACTCCAACCATAATCCAACATCACTGCACACAACTCTTAGACCATGGCCCTGAGCTCCTCATCCAAATGTCTTCTACACCCTGCCAGGGATGGAGACTCTACCACCTCCCTGGGCAGCCTGGGCCAGTGCCTGAAGAATCTTTCCCTAGTATCCAACCTGAGGCTTCCCTGCTGCAACTTGAGGCCATTTCCTCTCATCCTGTCACTTGTTACCTGGGAGGAGAGGCTGGACTCTTCCTGCCTTGGCAATACTGTGATACTGTGACTCCACCTGGCTCCAGCCTCCTTTCAGGGAGTTGTAGAGTGCCATAAGATCTCCCCTCAGCCTCCTTTCTTTCAGACCTCTCAACTGCTCCTCCCCAGCCCTGTTCTCCAGACCCTTCCCCAGCTTCCTCGCCCTTCTCTGGCCCTGCTCCAGCCCCTCAGTGTCCTTCTTGGAGTGAGAGCCCAAAGTAGTTTTCAAGGTGTGGCCTGCCTGGTGCTGAGGTGGTCTTTACCAGGGTAATTCTCATGACATTTGGCAGTTCGACCCTGCTTTTGCCATCCATATCTTGTCACTCTGGCACAGTGCCATACCCAGGACAGGACAGGACAGGAGTGGTGCTGGCCAGCGCCCTTGCCCCAGCCCTGGGTGCTCATCTCCTCCCTTGTGCTGAGCCCAGCAAACACTCAGGGTGAGTCAGTTGTGTGCAGGCAGGAGGGAACAGAAATTTGCTCTCCTCTGTTGCTTCATTTGTCTTGGAGTGGCTGAGCTGGGCCATGCCACGCCGCAGGGGCTGTAGACCCGGTGGAGGAGAGCAGGAGCCTGTGGCCTGAAGCAGCAGGAGGGAGCTGAGCTGCTCTCCTCAGTCCCTGCCTACAGATGGATTGGGAGTTGTGAGAGCAGGAGCTGAGAAACACAGCTTGGAAAGGCAGGAAGGGGTGAGGAGGGACACAGAGAGGTTATCAGAGCACGTGTGAGAGGCTCAGCAGCCAGAGCAGAGCCACCAGGGCAGGGAGCCGAAGGCAGGGCGGCAAACAGCAGGAGGCAGGGAAAGCAAGCTGTCCTGCTCCTGTCAGCATCTCCAGGCACGTGGTGGGCTGGGCTGTTCCACTGGAAGGAAGATCAAAGATTGGAAAAGCAACCAGAAGCTGTCCTGTGAGAAGCAGGGAGCTGAGCTTCCCTTAGGGGATGGCAGCATTGTTTGGGAAAATCAGGATTTCTCTGGGCTTGAAAGGAAGAGAAGGGTCCAAGGCTGCAGTGTTTCACAGGGGAGAGTCACAGAATTAACCAGGGTGGAAAAGACCTTCGAGACCATCAAGTCCAACCTCTCACCCAACACCATCTAATCACTATCCCATGGCACTAAGTGCCTCCTCCAGTCTCTTCTTAAGCACTTCCAGGGACACTGACTCCACCACCTGCCTGGGCAGCACATCCCAAGGGCAAATCACTCTGAAAAATTCCCTCCTAACACCCATCCCAAACCTCTCCTGGCACAGCTTGAGACTGTGTCCTCTTGTTCTGGGCTGGGTGCCTGGGAGAAGAGACCAACCCCCACCTGGCTACAACCTCCCCTCAGGGAGCTGTAGACAGCCATAAGGTCTCCCCTGAGCCTCCTCTTCTCCAGGCTAAGCAACCCCAGCTCCCTCAGCCTCTCCTCCCAGGGCTGTGCTCCAGACCCCTCCCCAGCCTTGTTGCCCTTCTCTGGACACCTTCCAGCAGCTCAACATCTTTCTTAAATTGAGAGATGCAGAATGGAAGAGTTGAGGGTTGAGGCTTTCTGAAAGCTCTGTTTGTAACTTGAGGTTGAACCAGGAGGTGGTGAGGCAGATGTGCTCTCCCAAGATGCCTCCTGGTAGCCTCCCTGTGTCCTGCACCCAGGCAGCTGCACCAAACAGCTCAGGATCATACCCCTGGGAAGTCCTGATTCTTGTCAGAGGGTTCACAGCACAGCTGAGATACAGCCTGTGTGCTTCAGGCAGCTGCACAGCACAAAATGCTGCTTCATTTCCCATCCAAAATCTTCTCAGTTGCAGCAAAGATTCAAACAAATAAAAAAAAAGGTGAGAAAAAAGAATTCAAGATGAAAAATATTTTTACTCTTCATAGAAGTCACAAAAGAAGAGACCTTAAAGATCATCTGTTTCCAACACCCCCTGCCATGGGCACAGACACCTCCCACTAGCCCAGGTTGCTCAAAGCCTCATCCAGCCTGGTCTTAAACAGGACTGGAGCCTCTCTGGGTAACCCAATCCAGTGCCTCACCACCCTCATGGGGAAGAATGTCTTTACTAATCTAAACTGAGCTTCTTCCACTTTGGTGTGAGGTTGCTGAGCCCTGGAGCAGGCTGCCCAGGGAGGTTGTGGAGTCTCCTTGTGTGGAGAGCTTCCAACCCCCCCTGGGCATTGTGCTGCTGGGCAAGCTGCTGTGGGTGCCCTGCTGGAGCAGGGGGTTGGACTGGGTGATCTCCAGAGGTCTCTTCCAACCCCTCCATGCTGGGAATGTGGGATTCCTTCACTGAGTTGTCTTTGGGTTGCTAAGCTGTCTAAAAGAAAAGGAAATCCCCAGCAGTGCTGAATGATCCAAGCTGACCTGTCATGGCCGTGTGCTGGTCTCAGCTCTGCTGGTGTGTTGGTAACTGTAAGGTCAGAGAATTTCGGTGTCAGTGCAGAGCACAGCAGCACCTGGCAGTTCCAGCTTCCTTGTGCAGATCTTTATCCTTTTGCTTCATCTTTATGTTCAGAAGCAGCCTGGTGCAGCCTCCTGGCTGCAGTTGGTGAGGCAGTACCAGGCACAGCACCACGCAGAAGAGCATCCCCCTGCTGCAGACCCAGGTGATTTGTGGGGCAGCTGACATCAGCCTCCAATTAATGCTGAAATTCCTTAAAGACTGATAGATTCCAAAACAAAGCCACAGGTTTGGCTTTGATCTGCTTGAACCTGAGTGGGCAGAGCTGAAATGGGAAGTGGTGATCTTCAGATAAACCCAGAGTCAACATCTTCCCTGCCAGGGTGGCCAGATGGGTGCTGCTTCCCCAAGTGTGGAGATAAAGCCACAGAGTTCATTGCTGATGGTTTGAGTTTAGCCCTGTTAGGAGATGTTAGGCAGTCCATGCTACAGGGGTAAAGTGCCAGCAGTACTGGGCAGCCACCTGGGCAATGGCAGCAGACAGAATCCCAACATGGTGGGGTTGGAAGGGATCCCTGGAGATCATCCAGCCCACCCCACCCTGCTCCAGCAGGGCACCCACCGCAGCTTGCCCAGGAGCACAATGCCCAGGGCGGGTTGGAAGCTCTCCAGAGAAGGAGACCAAGTTGGTATTCATGGTTAAGTTGGAGAGAGAGGATTATGGAGGAGCAGGATGTCTGTCAGCCTCTGATGTGAGGCTGGTACCCCGAGAACACCTCATGGCAGCACCTGGGAGAATGAGGTGGAGAGAGGGAAGGGTGCTCCCAGACCAGTGCCTTGCTGCAGCTCCCTCCGCAGAGCTCCAGGGATGTTTTAAAGCTGAAGGAGGGGAGGATTCCTCGTGTCTCATTCCTGGTATCTCAGGATAGCACCAGGGGGATTATCAAGACAAATAGGATGCCAAAACTTAAAAGTGAACATATGTTTCTGGGGGTGGTGGGGAATGCAGAGGTCACCCTTGTTTCTTTCTAGTCAGAGAAGACATAATGGGGCCTGGCTTAGATAAATTAAGATGTGGAGCTCAGCTCGTGTCAAGACTCCCCTGGTGTAGTTGTGAGCTGACTTCTTGCAGGGTCCCTGAAGTTTTTTTAGAGTCAAATGAAACTGTTCAGCAAAAGTTTTATAACAGCCTTCAGCTGCTCTAACATGAGCTGGCTGCAGCTCGTCCTGGGTGCCAACCTGAACCAATTCGACTTGGGTTTGGAAACTTCTCCGTGAGCTTCCAGATACTTCCCTCCGGGTTGCCTCAGTGCTCTGCTTCCTCTGTTTCTGGACTGCCATTTCTATTTTGCTATTTTTGATGTCTTTTCCAGCCCATATTTCCTTTTGTAGCTAGAAGCTGGCACGCTGAATGGGTGTTTGATTCCAGTCAAGGTCAGCACAGGCCTTCATCTACATTTTGTGTAAGGGTCTAAAACGGTTGCAGTGCTCATTTTGAACTGATCCTTGAGCTGTACGGATTTGGGGATAAACCAAAATCTTTTCTGCCTGCTGGGATGGTTTGGAATTCTGGTTCTGAACTGGGGGGAGGGGAGGGACAAGGAGAGTGTGAAAGTTTCTGTGATGTACACTGCTTCTGTCAGGAAGTCTGTGGTGATCTCCTTGGAAGGTGTTCACAGAGACACCGAGTCCCAGCACGGTGGGAGTTGGAAGGGATCTCTGGGGATCATCCAGTCCTGCCCCACTGCTAAAGCCTGCATCAGGAACAGTGTGGCCAGCAGGAGCAGGGAGGTGCTTGTGCCCTGTGCTCAGCGCTGCTTAGGCCACACCTTGAGTCCTGTGTCCAGTTCTGGGCCCTTCAGTTTAAGAAGGACATTGAGACACTTGAAGGTGTCCAGAGAAGGGCAACAAGGCTGGGGAGGGGTCTGGAGCACAGCCCTGGGAGGAGAGGCTGAGGGAGCTGGGGTTGCTCAGCCTGGAGAAGAGGAGGCTCAGGGGAGACCTTCTTGCTCCCCACAATTGCCTGAAGGGAGGTTGTAGCCAGGTGGGTGTTGGTCTCTTCTCCCAGGCAAGCAGCACCAGAACAAGAGGACACAGTCTCAAGCTGTGCCAGGGGAGGTTTAGGCTGGATGTGAGGAAGAAGTTCCCAGAGAGAGTCATTCACCATTGGAATGTGCTGCCCAGGGAGGTGGTGGAGCCATCATCCCTGGAAGTGCTTAAAATCAGCACTAGATGAGGCACTTGGAGCCATGGTTGAGTTGATCAGATGGTGTTGGGTGACAGGTTGGACTCGATGATCTCAGAGATCTTTTCCAACCTTACTGATTTTATGAGTCTATGATTCTAAAGCAGAGGTATTATCAAGCACAAAATCTGATTCCCACACATCCTTCACTTAGCAAATTCAGGATGCTAACCACTCATCCCAGCAAGCAAAACGTTACCAAGCAAAATCTGAGCCATAAAGGGAAAATGTGGTGTGCTCAGTGTAGACAACAGCTTCTGTTGTGGGTGAAACAGGGCCTCAAACACTGCACGATGGAGGAGAATGCAGCTCCAAGGCATTGAGTCCCACTGGCACAGGAATCAATCTGGGGCAATCCCAGGACACAGAATCCCAGAATATCCCAGCAGGGAGGGGCTGGAAGGGACCTCTGGAGATCATCCACTCCAACCCTCTGCTCCAGCAGGGCACCCACAGCACAGTGCCCAGCAGCACAGTGCCCAGGGGGGTTGGCAGCTCTCCACACAAGGACACTCCACAACCTCTCTGGGCAGCCTGCTCCAGGCCTCCAGCACCCTCACAACAAACAACTTTTTCCTTCTCTTCACATGGAACCTCTTGGGTTCCAGTTTGTGCCCCTTGGCCTGTCCCTGGGTACCACTGACAAAAGAAGATGCTCCGCTGTGGGTGCGGAGGTGCTCAGCTGAGGTGTCTCGGTTGCGCCTCCGCGGAGGTGCTCCGCTGAGGTGTCTCGGTTGCGCCTCCGCGGAGGTGCTCCGCTGAGGCTGTCTTGCGCCTCCCGGAGGTGCTCCGCTGAGGTGTCTCGGTTGCGCCTCCGCGGAGGTGCTCCGCTGAGGTGTCTCGGTTGCGCCTCCGCGGAGGTGCTCCGCTGAGGTGTCTCGGTTGCGCCTCCGCGGAGGTGCTGAGGTGTCTCGGTTGCGCCTCCGCGGAGGTGCTCCGCTGAGGTGTCTCGGTTGCGCCTCGGAGGTGCTCAGCTGAGGTGTCCCGGTTGCGCCTCCGCGGAGGTGCTCCGCTGAGGTGTCTCGGTTGCGCCTCCGCGGAGGTGCTCCGCTGAGGTGTCTCGGTTGCGCCTCCGCGGAGGTGCTCAGCTGAGGTGTCTCGGTTGCGCCTCCGCGGAGGTGCTCCGCTGAGGTGTTTCAGCTGTGTTTGGTGTTTCAGTGGCTGAGTGGCAAGGGCTGAACAAGCCACACCTCGTGTTGTACTTGGGGAAAACAGAAGAGCAAATGCCCTTTATTAACATATGAAAAAGCTGTAATAGGCAAACAGATCCATCCTGCTATTGCAGTGCAATGGAAGCATTTAAAATGCTTTGGTTTCTGTAAAAGGGGCAAATTAATTTTTCAGACTGCAGCAGCGACTCGGTCCTGTAATGCTAATTGTATTTAATAATAGTAATTTAAATTTGGCTGCACTCTGCTGAGCAGCAGCGAGAGCAAACTGTATGTGGGAACGCTGAGGTCCAGAAGTCTACCATATGGTGTGCTCTGGCCTTCAGAGCCTGTCTTTATGTACCCATGAAATATCTCAACTGCAGAAGTCTTCCTGCTGCCTGCCCCCTCCTTTCTCACCCCTTCACGAGCAGCTCGGATCCTTGATTTACACTACCCGGAGCCTCTCTGCCTTGGGCACTTTGTGCCATATTCTAATTTCAAAGAGTCTTTGTGTGAAAACGTTCTAACCAAATTACTGATGTTCTCCTTCCCTAACGAGCAGCAGTCCATCTGTGACTGCTTCAGCTCAGATTAATAAATGGGTTATCCACAACCATCAATCCCTTGCTCTCCAGCACGTCACAAAGCCCTCTGAGAATCCAGAGCCTGCCTGGAGCCTGGCTTGGTGAACCCTGAAAACCAAACCTGGCCACAGTTTGTAGCTGCTCTCCACCTCCACCTTTGTGGCCTCTGCTGCTTTGTTTAGCACCCTTCCCATACCTGTCTTTTTTTTGTCCAGTTGCAGATCGGCTCAGTTTCAGCTATGCTGCACTTCCACCAACTGCATAGAGTCACAGAATGGGTTGGACTGGGAGGGACCTGAAAGCTCAGCCAGTTCCAACCCCCTCCCATGGGCAGGGACACCTCCCACCAGCACAGGTTGCTCAAGGCCTCATCCAGCCTGGCCCTGAACATTTCCAGGCAGGGCACAGCCACAGCCTCCCTGGGCAACCTGTGCCAGAGTCTCCCCAGCCTCACTGCAAAGAAATTCTTCCTCCTCTCCAGGCTCAATCTCTCCTCTCCCAGCTCAAAGCCATTGTCCCTCATCCTGACACTCCCACCCCTTGTCCAGAGTCCCTCTCCAGCTTCCTGCAGCCCCTTCAGGTACTGGAAGGTTG
The DNA here is from genome assembly GCA_033816785.1 of Picus viridis. Classification (NCBI taxonomy): domain Eukaryota; kingdom Metazoa; phylum Chordata; class Aves; order Piciformes; family Picidae; genus Picus; species Picus viridis. The sequence continues at coordinate 12,436,592 of CM066598.1, forward strand.
CTCTGAAGTCTCCCTGGAGCCTTCTCTTCTCCAGGCTGAACAGCCCCAACTCTCCCAGCCTGTGCCCGCAGGGGAGGTTCTTCAGCCCTCTGATCATCTTTGTGGCCTCCTCTGGAGCTGCTCCAACAGCTCCAGGTCCTTCTTGTGCTGGGGGCACCAAAACTAAACATAAATGAATACAGATTCGGGGAATTTAAACTTTTCTCTGAACACAACCCAGTCTTGTGTTACAGTAACTTCCCTCTTTGCAACCTCTCCCTGTATCTCTCAAGTGCTGCCAAATGGTCTGCAGATGCTTTCGTGGCCTTAATTCTGCTCCTTGACCCATCCCCATGTGCCTTTTCCTGGTCTGTATGTGGTGCATTGTGCTTCCCTGTGATTTCTGCCGTTGTCCTTTGCTTTTCTGGCCTTAATCCTGCCCATCCTGATCCGGACAAGTCACTTCCCAGCCATCAGACTAATCGACAGGATCACGTGCCGCCCCGCGCTGCCTCCCTGCGCGCTGCCTCCCCGTGCTCTGCCTCCCTGCGCTCTGCCTCCCGTGCTCTGCAGCTGCCTCCCTCCAGTATTTTAATCAACTACATTGGAGGATTTCCCCCAACCAAAATCCACCCCTTCAGAAAGTCATTTTTTGTCCAGCCTCAACAGAAGTGCCACCAAACCTGACGCCCAGCACCCTCCTGCTTATCTCTCCTCCTCCCTGCGTACTTCCTCTCCCCGGCACTCTCTGCTTCCTGCGCCCAGGCTGTGCCAGCTCCACAGCCCAGCCGCCCCACAGCCTGGCTTCAAAGCCTGCCAGGCTGCCTCCTCTGGAATAAAACATTGAATCACAGGCTCACAGGATGTCAGGGGTTGGAAAGGACCCAAAGTGATTTTTGAGTCCAGCCCCCTGCCAGAGCAGGACCATAGAATCCAGCTCAGGTCACACAGGAACACATCTGGACAGGCCTTGAAAGGAGGAGACTCCACAACCTCTCTGGGCAGCCTGCTCCAGGGCTCTGTGACCCTCACAGTAAAGAAGTTCCCCCTTGTGTTGAGGTGGAACCTCCTCTGTTGCAGCTTGCATCCATTGCTCCTTGTCCTATCCCAGGGAGCTAGTGAGCAGAACCTGTGCCCTCCCTCCTGACCCCCATCTCTCAGATATTGATAAACATTTATTACTTATTAAATTCCCTCTAAGTCTTCTCTTCTCCATACTAAACAGCCCCAGGTCCCTCAGCCTCTCCTCATAAGGCACATGCTCCAGTCCCTGAATCATCCTGGTAGCCCTTGCTGGGCACTGCTCTGAAACACAGACACAAAGAGCCTGGCCACTGTTCTGCCTTCTCTGCCAAATCGATAATGCAGTGAAAGAACTGAAGGATGTCTTTCAGGCAGGACCTTCCTTTTTTAGGCCGTGGTGACATAGGCACCTGGCAGTGGCTTTGGAGCATTAACTGCTTGCCCAGCAGAGAGCAGGTCACAGTATCACAGTCTCACAGTATCGCCAAGGTTGGAAGAGACCTCGAAGATCATTGAGTCCAACCTGTCACCACAGACCCCATGACTAGACCATGGCACCAAGTGCCACATCCAGTCCCCTCTTGAACACCTCCAGGGACAGTGACTCCACCACCTCCCTGGGCAGCACATCCCAATGGCGAATGACTCTCTCGGTGAAGAACTTTCTCCTCACCTCCAGCCTAAACTTCCCCTGTTGCAGCTTGAGACTGTGTCCTCTTGTTCTGGTGCTGGTTGCTAGGGAGAAGAGGCCAACCCCTTCCTGGCTACAGCCTCCCTTTAGTAGTTGTAGAGAGCAATGAGGTCTTCCCTGAGCCTCCTCTTCTCCAGGCTGAGCAACCCCAGCTCCCTCAGCCTCTCCTCCCAGGGCTGTGCTCAAGGCCTCTCACCAGCCTTGTTGCCCTTCTCTGGGCACGTTCAAGTGTCTCAATGTCCTTCCTAAACTGCGGTCTTGGGGGTCTGTGCTTCTTCAGAGCCTTCCTTGCTTTTTATGGGGGAGAGAATCTCCATGGATTTAGTTTCCTGGTTGGAGAAGCTGTGGTACAGTGGTGTCAGGCTTTCATGCTTCCATTTCTCTCTCCTTCTGCTTTAGAGGATCCACTCTGGGGATTGATTCAGGTGGAAGAGGGCAAATTTGGTCTGGAGATCAGGAAGAAATTCTTTGCAGTGAGGGTGGGGAGGCACTGGCACAGGTTGCCCAGGGAGGCTGTGGATGTCCCATCCCTGGAGGTGTTCAAGGCCAGGCTGCATGAGGCCCTGAGCAGCCTGGGCTGGTGGGAGGTGTCCCTGCCCATGGCAGGGGGTTGGAACTGGATGAGCTTTCAGGTCCCTTCCAACCCATTCTGTGATTCTGTGACTTGCTCTTGGGCCATTTTGGTTGGGTTTTGGCAATATGTAGAAACCTCTGTTGGTAAGTTCAGAAAACACAGGATCACCGGAAAAATGTGCTGTGGAGTAAGTGTTTTATTCTCAGAGCCATGACACTGCCTTTGCTTGTGAAGTGGAGGTTTAGTTGAAAACAGAGATTTAGGGGAAGAGAACAGGTTGTGAGAGGCAGCATCAGGCAGTGTCTTAGATTAGTCTGGTGTGTGTTGCTAATACAGAGAGAAGCCAGTCAGAGCCTGGCCAGAGCTCAGTGCTCAGGCAGTGCAGACTCTCTGGGTCTGAGCCTCAGCTTTGTCAGAAAACTGGTTTTCATGTAGGAGATTCAGAGTTGTTCATTGTTCATTCACAGGGTGCCCATAAATGTATCTTTAACCTCTCACAGGCTTAGGGGATGTAATGGACAAATGTATTTGTGACAGTAAAGGCAGAGTGTGACTTCAGTTCTGTTCTGTTACATCTTAGTAAGTGCTGGAGGAGAGCGTCCCTCAGCCTCCTCTTCTCCAGGTTGAACATCTCCAGTTCCCTCAGCTGCTTCTCATCAGCCCTGTTCTCCAGATCCTTCACCCACTTCCTTGCCCTTCCCTGGATCTGCTCCAGCTCCTCAATGTCCTTCTTGGAGTGAGGACACCGAAATTGAACACAGGATTTGAGGTGTGGCCTCACCAGTGCCCAGCACAGGGGAACAATCCCGGCCATACTGCTGCTGGCCACACTGTTGCTGATCCAGGCCAGGCTGCTGGTGGCCTTCTTGGCCACCTGGGCACCTCCTGCCTCATCTTCAGCTGCTGGCAACCAGCACCCCCAGGCCCTTTTCCATCAAGCAGTTTCCAGCCACTCTGCCCCCAGACTGGAGCATTCATAGGGTTGTTGTGACCCAAGGCCAGGACCCAGCACTTAGCCTTGTTGAACCTCATTCCACTGTCCTCAGCCCATGGATCCAGCCTGGCCAGGTCCCTCTGCAGAGCCTCCCTACCAAATCAACATGTCACCCAACTTACTGTCATCTGCAGACTTACTGAAGGTGCCTCAATCTCCAAGTCCAGATCACTGATGAAAGGCATTAAATGGAATGGGCTGCCCAGGGAGGTGGTGGAGTCACCGTCCCTGGAGATGCTCAAGAGGGGACTGGATGTGGCACTTGGTGCCATGGTCTAGTCATGGGGTCTGTGGTGACAGGCTGGACTCGATGATCTTTGAGGTCTCTTCCAACCTTAGTGATACTGTGAGACTGTGATACTGTAAAGAGAACTAGCCCCAGTGCTGAGTGCTGGGGAGCACCACTGGTGACCACCCAGCAGCTGGATTGATGCATTAAGTAGTTTGACATGAAATTCATCCATGTCTGGTGCCAGCTCTCAGTGTAAGAGTTGTCCTGGGCCGAGTCTAACAGCCTTCCTCTCCCACCTTGCAGATCGACGCGTTGGGGAAACGGAGCAAAGAAGCCGAGGCAGCCTTCTTGAATGTTTATAAGAGATTAATTGATGTTCCAGGTAAGCACATGATTCCCTTGTGCTGCTAAGTGGGTGGTTTCTGTTTGGCTGAATGCTAGAGGGCATTTCCTATATCTTGGAGAAGGTGAATCTGAGCAGTGGGTTTGCTCTGGAGGGGATTCACTCCAGTACTGCTTCTGATGGAGGCACTTTGCACGGCCTCTCTTGCTTGCCTTTACCTTTGGCTGTTTGTCTGGATTGCTGGAAATTGTTCCAGCGTGGTGTGAATCTCAGGGATTTGTCTGTCAGTGGTTTTGAGCAAAACCCTGAAGCTTCATCAAGAAGCAGCAAGGTTTGTCGAGGACAGAGAAAATTGTTCATGCCTTCGAAGGAAACCCGAAAGCTGTAATGAAATCAGCAGCAGGTTTCAGCTCTCCTCGGTGCAAGTGTGATCAGAAATTTTCTTCAAAGGCCTTTACTGTATTTGTTTTCAACTTGCTTTTTTGTTTGGCATCAGAAGTTTCCACATCACTTTGGTTTGGGAGTTGGTGGTGCTTTCTCCACTGGTAGATAAAGACTGCCTGAAGAGATTTTTCCTTTAGCAGCTGTACCCAAAGCTGAGAAGTGTCAGGAATCCAGGGCTCCCCTTCCACATCTGGGCCTGACTGACCTGTGTGCACAGGACAGTGTGTGCATGATTTTCACAGAATCCCAGCATGGTGGCATTGGAAGGGACCTCTGGAGATCATCCAGTCCCACCCCCTGCTCATGCAGAGCACCCACAGCAGCCTGCCCAGGATCGCAATGCCCAGGGGCTCTCCACACCAGGACACTCCACAACCTCTCTGGGCAGCCTGCTCCAGGCCTCCAGCACCCTCACAACAAACAACTTGCTCCTCCTCTTCACATCCAACCTCCTGGCTTCCACTCTGTGCCCCTTGCTGCCCCTTGTGCTGTCCCTGGGCACCACAACAAGAGTCTGGCCCCAGCCTCTTGCCCCCACAGCTCCTTCAGCTCTTGCTGAGCATTGCTCAGCTGCCCTCTGGGGCTGCTCTTCTGCAGGCTCTCAGCCCCAGGGCTCTCAGCCTTTGCTGCTCCCAGAGCTGCTCCAGGCCCCTCAGCAGCTCTGCAGCCTCCCCTGGACTCTCTCCAGCAGTTCTCTGTCTCTCCTGACCTGGGGAGCCCAGCAGTGGATGCAGTGCATTTCATACTTCCATAAACCATTGACACTCTATGTAAATATTCAAACTACTTATCTTGAGAGGTTTCAAGATATAATTAATACTTCTAAGTGCTTTTAAGGCCTCATTGCAAAGTGCACCCTCATCTTTACTTGCTTTACCTTTTAAGGAGCACATTTCATCCACTCTTCAAATAAAAACTAATTTTGTAATGTTTTGTTTTACATCTTAACTGGTTTGAAAAAAAAAGGGAAAAGGAAAAGACAAATCAGTGTTTTTCAGCTGCTTGCTGAGACCTCACAGACATGTTATCATAGTATCATAGTATCAGTCAGGGTTGGAAGGGACCACAAGGATCAGCTAGTTCCAACCCCCTGCCATGGGCAGGGACCCCCACACTAGATCAGGCTGGCCAGAGCCTCATCCAGCCTGGGCTTAAACACCTCCAGGGATGGGGCCTCAACCACCTCCCTGGACAACCCATTCCAGGGCTTCACCACTCTCATGGGGAAGAACCTCTTCCTCACCTCCAGCCTGAATCTCCCCACCTCCAGCTTCATTCCATTCCCCCTAGTCCTATCACTACCTGAGATCCTGAGCAGTCCCACCCCAACCTTCTTGTAGGCCCCCTTCAGATCCTGGAAGGCCACAATGAGGTCACCTGGGAGCCTTCTCTTCTCCAGCCTGAACAGCCCCAACTCCTTCAGTCTGTCCTCATAGGAGAGGTGCTCCAGCCCTCTGCTCATGTTTGTAATGCTCTCACATTTAGAGTCGAGCCGTGCCCGGTGGTGTGCAGTGCAGCACAGGTGGAGAGACACAAAGCCTCTCTGTGCTCCCTCTAGCCCATGGCTGCGTCACAAGGGTTGGGTTTGAGGTCTGTGAGCTGTTGTTTGCTTCTTGCCTGCTCACAGCCTTAGTAAGGTTCTGTAGGTGAGCAGTTTCTGTTGCCTCTCAACTGGTGCCCTGGGAAGCGGTGAGTCAGTCAGACAGGCCCTGAGCGCTGTGTGCAGGATGGGAGCAGTGTGGGCATGGGGCAGGCTCTCCCAGCTCTGTTCTCTGAAGGAAACTCCTCCATGCAAACGTGCCCAGCACCTGCAGCCTGCAGATTGAACACATCCAAGTGCCAGGTCCTGCACATTGGCCACAGCAACCCCAGGCAGTGCTACAGGCTGGGGTCAGAGTGGCTCGAGTGTGGCCAGGCAGAGAGGGACTTGGGGGTACTGGTTGATTGTAGGCTGAACATGAGCCTGCAGTGTGCCCAGGCAGCCAAGAGGGCCAATGGCATCCTGGCCTGCATCAGGAACAGTGTGGCCAGCAGGAGCAGGGAGGTCATTCTGCCCCTGTACACTGCACTGGTTAGGCCACACCTTGAGTCCTGTGTCCAGTTCTGGGCCCCTCAGTTTAGGAAGGAGGTTGAGCTGCTGGAGCGTGTCCAGAGAAGGGCAACAAAGTTGGTGAGGGGTTTGGAACACAGCCCTGTGAGGAGAGGCTGAGGGAGCTGGGGTTGCTTAGCCTGGAGAGGAGGAGACTCAGGGGTGACCTTATTGCTGTCTACAACTCCCTGAAGGGAGGTTGTAGCCAGGCAGAGGTTGGTCTCTTCTCCCAGGCAGCCAGCACCAGAACAAGAGGACACAGTCTCAGACTGCGCCAGGGCAGGTTTAGGCTGGATGTTAGGAAGAAGTTCTATACAGAGAGAGTGATTGCCCATTGGGATGGGCTGCCTGTGGAGGTGGTGGAGTCACCTTCATTGGAGGTGTTCAGGAAGAGGCTTGATGGGGTGCTTGGTTGTATGATTTAGTTGTTTAGTTGGATTGGATGGGTTGATGGGTTGGACACGATGATCTTGAAGGTCTCTTTCAAGCTGGTGTATTGTATTGTATTGTATTGTATTGTATTGTATTGTATTGCAGCCTCTCTAGCTCCAGACTGCCACAGCCCTGGGCAGCCAGGATGTGGGAGGCCGGTGAGTTTGACTTGGAGCAGTCTGGTTTTTTTCACAGCTGAGTAGTTGTGTCAAACAAGAGCTGTGGGGGATCTTTTCCATGTGCAAGGCTTTCTCTGAAGCCTGGCATTATCACAGAGCTGGGTTTGGAACAGCAGAGCCTTACAGAGAAGGTAGGACCATATCCCACCCCTGCTGGAGGATCTGCATGGTCTTGGGGTCTAAAGGGACTTTGTCAGTGTTTGTTGTAGACCTTTCTCCTTTGCTGAATTTGCAGGAAGAAGATTTACACTGCTCTGTGCACACTCCACAGACTCTCTCTTGCCCAGCCTTGCCCTGCACATGCCTTATGTTGCATGTCAGAGAAATATTTCTTTGATATTCTGACTACACCTCAGAGTCTCAGCCTGGCTAAGGTGTGAGTGCAGAGGAGTCTGTGGGATTAGAGCTATCTATGGGTGTGAATCCCTTGCTGTATCTGCACCCTGAGAGGTACCCCAGGACTGGACTGATGTTGCTAAAAGCAAATTCCAGGCTCTGAAGGAGAAGTGCAGGCAGTCTCCTCTAGCTGTAAACTCACTGTTTACAACACAAACTGCAGTGAAAACAGCCTCTAGGAATGCAAGGCCCTGGTGTTCATCACACTGAGGTGGGCTATGCCATGGGACTAAACAACCTTTAAAGGTTCCTTCCAACCCAAACCGTTCTATGCTTAGGGCCTCGTTTCGCTGTGTCAGGGTTTGGTGTGTCCTTCTCTGGTGAGTGTCGGGAGGTTGGGGCCAGACTCTTCTCACAGATGTTAGGGGCTGGAAGGGACCTCCAGAGATCAAGTCCGGTCGCCCTGCCAGAACAGGATCATCTGGGGCAGGCTGCACAGGAACACATCCAGGTGGGTTTTGGAAGTCTCCAGGGACAGAGACCCCACAACCTGTCTGGGCAGCCTGCTCCAGGGCTCCGTGGTCCCCAGTGATAGGACAAGAGGTGCTGGGCATAAACTTGACCATAGGAAGTTCCATAGAAACACGAGGAGGAACGCCTTTACTGTGAGGGTGGTAGAGCCCTGGAGCAGGCTGCCCAGAGAGGTGGAGTCGTCTCCACCTCTGGAGTCTTTGAAGGCTCACTTGGGTGCGTTCCTGTGTGACCTGCCCTGGGTGACCCTGCTCTGGCCGGGGGTGGACTCCAGAGGTCCCTTCCCACCCCTCCCACTCTGTGATTCTCACTGTACATAGGATCTGCCACGGGGCAGTAGCCGCCCAGGGCTCTGCTCTCTGCAGCCCCCATCTCCCCGGCTGGCTGTGGCTTTGCAGATGCTCTGTGCTGTCCGTGTGGCATTTCAAGCATTCAGGTATGCTTTTAGCTCTCAGCTCTGGCTGTGTTTGCTTTTCAGTGTGAGAAGGGAGCGATGATCTTCGGAGAGAGCTATGAGTGGAATGCTGTGGGGTGGCTCTCCAGCATCACTGCTCCATGACAAGGGGGCAATTTTAACAGCCTCTCAATATCCTTTATAGGACCATAGAATAATTGCAGCCGAAGCCTAATTCCCAGCAGCCAATTTTATGGTTCTTGAGGCAAGCATCTCTTCCTCTCCTCAGCAATAATGTGCAGACTTTATATAATTAAAAAGGGCTTCTATTTTAATTTTGCTATAAAATGATCTGTATTGAAACTCCAGCTACAGTGTTTTATGGATTCAGCTGAGTTCAGTGATTGCCTTTCCTGTCTTGCCCGGAGTCTTCACTGGGGCTCACCAGTAAGGAATTTGTGGGGATGGGGATATTTTGCTTGTAAATGATTATTTTTTTTGCTATGTGCATCAAGGGGTTTCTCTGCCAAAGATAAACTCAGACCTTTTCATACCTCTCCCCAGCTTTTAAAACAGTTTTGCCGTGGCTCTGTGCCGCAGGATTTATCCTTCCTAAAGGAAAGCACATGTCAGGGAAAACAGCTTGGTTTATGTACATTTATACAGCTGTAATTCTCACCCAGCTCATTCTGTCTTGCTTGAGACTGAACATTTTTAATTAATGGAATTAATTTTCTCATTTAATTGCCTTATTTTCAGCATGGAGGAGAGAGCTGGGGAGAAGCGAGTGCTGCCACATGAATTGCACTAATCAACAAGGTTGTCACAACTTACCTTTAAAAATAATGTGAATACATTTATTTTGCAGCAAAGGGAGGCTGGGGTTGTGTTTGGAGGAAGCTTTCTTCCATCTGTTCCAGATTTCTCTCCCTAGTTGTACAAAATGAGTGTGTTATGTTAGCTCCCTTGGCTTTTAGGGTCTTAATCTTGCAAACACTTAGAGTGAAATTGGAGCCCTGTTGTGTGAAGTGTTTGGAGGAGCCTATAGTTCATAACTCTGCTTTTCTAAGGCTTTAAAAGAAAAAAGATTAAGCATTAAAAACACTAAAAATCACACCTTTCTCCTTTTTTTAAAGGAACAATAGTCACTTGTGTTTTTTTTTCCCTCCTGGTTCTGTTGTTTGGGTTTGGGGTGGTTTTTTAAACAAAACTTCCCTGTGATTTTCAAGTGGAAGTTCAGATGGGAACCCCCAGAGCGAAGGGCAGAATCTGGCTAAACTGGTTAAATAGAGTTTCTCTTTCTGCTGTGTCTTTATTGCTGCGCAATTACCACACAATACCACGGTTAGGCTTGCTCAGTTTTCAGTCTCGCTCCTGTTAAGCGTGGCTCTTGTGTAGGCAAAGAAGAAACGATTCTGCCTGGGAACAGCAAATCTGCTCTCGTGCTGTGGCAGCAATTAAACTGGAATTGGCTTGGGTGCCTGGGCTCCTCTCAAAGCTGATTGTGTATCTTTTGCAGCGTTACTAAGAGTTTGCCACCAAAGGGGAGTACCTGCACAGCTTGTCTCCTTCCTGTTCCTGTCTGCTTCAGGGGGATTGGGGTGCCTGCGCTGTGGGCACAGCAGTGTCAGCCCTGGCCATGCTCCGGCAACCCGCCGCTGCCTCCCCTCCTGCACCAGGCTTTGCTGAACCCTACTCCAAACCCTCCCTCACTCCTCCCTGCTGCCTTTCCACTTGGGGCACAGCCCTGCAACTCACTTGCACCCTGTGTGTATGTACCAGGAGGAGGTGTTGTGGTTCCTCAGGGTGCACAGGTGTGAGGCAGGGGGAATGCAACATCTTTGCTCTTGGCTTGGTGGGGCAGCGCAGCCGGCGAGAGCGGAGCCATAGATGGAATTCATTTGTGCTTAACAGGGATCTTCCTCATCAAGCAACTCATCGACTCTTGCAGGGGAGAAGGGAATGGATGTGTGTTGTTACTGTAGGCTCTTCACAGGTGTGTGCTGTCCCCAGATCTGCCCTGACTTGGGAGCTGTATCCTGTGGCTTGGGTTTGGGATCTGCTATCTATGGAAACAAGAAAATAACAGAGAGGGGAGAAAGGACTTTTTTTTGTCCTAGTGTGCCCTGTCAAAACAATTAAAGCAATAACAGTGAAAGATGGCTGAAGAGGAAATTTTATCCTCCCCTTACTCTTTGCCATCATAAATTGCATGGCCTGCCATGGGGGCTGTATCTTATGAAGGGGTTTGGAGGAGGAGCGGGCTGGGGGTTATCCGCTCAGCCAGCACTGCATGGAGCGCTTTTCTTTACGTGCAGCCCTGCAAATTCAAAGTGCCCTGTGCAGGGCTTGCTTCTTCCAGGGAATATGATTTAGCTGAGGAAACACAAACTTCTTTGAAAATTATATAAAAATCAAACAAACCAAAACTCAGCACAAAATAAGTGCTAGGGAATTGCTTCCAAAGGCAGAGAGGAAAATGATTTCCCCTCCATAAAGAGAGCTTAGTTCCTCCACCACCGAGCCTGTGCTGGCAGCAGTGTGAGCCTCAGAGCTCAGTGCTGTCACTCTCCAGTGCCTTCTGATTATTTACAGCTTAGCAACACTCTCCAGACTTGCATTGCTGTTTGGGCTGAGAGAAGACTTCATTCAAAGTGTATTTGATCAATGTTCTGAGGTTAAAGGTGATACAAGAGAAAAAACAGGTTTGATCCCCCCGCCCCTCCCCCCCCAAATTATCTGCTGTTGATGTTGGAGGTCAGAACTGTGGGTGAAGTTGCTGTATTTATATACATTCTGTGCCGTGTTTTTGTGAAGCAGAAAGCAGAAAGGTAAAGGTTAATGCCAGCCCCCACAGCAGAAAGTCTGCGCAGAGTTTTACACACCCCAATGACCCAGAAGCTGTGTGATGTGCTGAAACTGCAACACGAGCACAGCCAGCCTTGTGCCAGCTCAGAGCTGCTTGCATGTAAATTTAGGAGAGATGTAACGAGGGAGAAGGAAAAAGGCTCATTGCAAGGGACTCTTGAGCATATCCCTAAGTGGAACACTAAAACCATAGAGTTTGAAAAAATGATCAGAGGACTCTTCATTGGGCTGAGCCTTCGTTGTTTAGCAAAACTCTAAAGAGCAAAGTCTGGGTGCAGTGTTCCCCTGGTTTGATCAAGGTCTGGGTGCTGTGTGCCCCAGGTTTGATCAAGGTCTGGGTGCTGTGTGCCCCAAGTTTGATCAAGGTCTGGGTGCAGTGTGCCCCAGGTTTGTGAGCAAGGTCTGGGTGCTGTGTGCCCCAGATTTATGAGCAAGGTCTGGGTGCTGTGTGCCCCAAGTTTGAGCAAGGTCTGGGTGCTGTATGCCCCAGGTTTGATCAAGGTCTGGGTGCTGTGTGCTCCAGGTTTGAGCAAGGTCTGGGTGCTGTATGCCCCAGGTTTGAGCAAGGTCTGGGTGTTGTGTGCCCCAGGTTTGACCAAGATCTGGGTGCTGTGTGCCCCAGGTTTGATCAAGGTCTGGGTGCTGTGTGCCCCAGGTTTGTGAGCAAGGTCTGGGTGCTGTATGCCCCAGGTTTGTGAGCAAGGTCTGGGTGCTGTATGGCCCAGGTTTGATCAAGGTCTGGGTGCTGTGTGCCCCAGGTTTGATCAAGGTCTGGGTGCTGTGTGCTCCAGGTTTGAGCAAGGTCTGGGTGCTGTATGCCCCAGGTTTGAGCAAGGTCTGGGTGTTGTGTGCCCCAGGTTTGACCAAGATCTGGGTGCTGTGTGCCCCAGGTTTGATCAAGGTCTGGGTGCTGTGTGCCCCAGGTTTGTGAGCAAGGTCTGGGTGCTGTATGCCCCAGGTTTTTGAGCAAGGTCTGGGTGCTGTATGCCCCAGGTTTTTGAGCAAGGTCTGGGTGCTGTATGGCCCAGGTTTGATCAAGGTCTGGGTGCTGTGTGCCCGAGGTTTGTGAGCAAGGTCTGGGTGCTGTGTTCCCCAGGTTTGAGCAAGGTCTGGGTGCTCTATGCCCCAAGTTTGTGCTGTATCAAGGCTGATCAGCGCTGACAACTTAAGAGAAATGTTTGGTCTCGTTACAAACTGAGACTCTTTCCAGGCTCCTTACTGATACACGACAACACGGCCAGCCCCTTCCAGATAAAATGGATTTGAATACAACTAAAGACACATCACACAAAAAGGTTTCTAATGTGCTGTCCTTAACTTGAAATGGGAAAGGACTGTTCCTACTGCTTGCCTTTTCTCGACCTCAGAGGGAAAACAATATTACAGCAAGCAGTCTTAAAAGGAAAGGAAACAAAATGAACTTGTTCATGGGCAACAGGAGCAGTGCAGACACCCCCTCAGAAAGCAGTAGGGAGTCTTGGTAAACACACTTGAAAACCTGATAAAATTAAGCAGAGAATTGAGGATAGTTAATGCTTGAAAGAGTGAAAAGTGATAAACCCCTGCGGTGGCTGCAGGCAGGGAGGGTTTAGCTTGTGACTGTTTTCCATCTGAAGACAAAATCCTTGATGCTTCACCAGGGTGTTTACACCAGGTGAAGAAAAAAATGGAGCTGCATAAAGAGCTGAGAAATGCCCTAGTTGTGGAAGCTGGGTGTGGAGGAGAAGTCTGCGGAGTCCAGCTTAGGGACTGCGGGCAGCGGCGATTCCCCCCGAGTGCTCTGCCCCCAGAAACGCCACGGAGGCAGGGGTGGAAGGGAGGAGGCAGGGGTGGAAGGGACATTGTAAAGCCCAGGCTGCAGACGGGAGCTCTGAGCAGCGCTGTGGTAGGGGCAGCGGCTGGCACTGCTTCATTTGCCAGAAGTGAGCGGCCTGGGATGCTGCTCCAGCCCTGGGGTAGTCCAGCGCTGCAGAATGGGGAACGGCTCATAATCACTTCAGCCTCCTTCCCTCTGGGGTTTGAAGCAGAGAGACGGCACACAAAGCGATTTTGGCTCTGTCCTGGACGAGGGCATGCTGGTAGGGCAGACTGTTAGCGTTGCATAGTTATTTTCAGCTGGAGCAGAGAGTCCTGGCCAATTCTCCTCTTTAGTATTCATTCACTTCATCCTTATGTTTTGAAACCCGTGTCAAAATAACTAAAAATAGCTCCTTCACCTGAACCTCTGCCTTGAAACTGGGCTGTCTGAGCACACAGGGGTTTTTTCCTTTCTTCCTTTTCCTTTCTCGTTGAATTAATAATTGGATAAATTCCTTTGTAAAAGCTGGAATAAATATTCGAAGGGAGAAATGTCCCTAAAGCATACACTTTAAAAAATTTATTGTGTGCTTGTCAAGCCCTATTTTATTTGGTAGGCTGGAGGCACGGAAGGAAGAGGGGAGGTGCAGATAAGGGGAGGGATGCGATGAATAGAAGCAGGAAGAACGCGTGGTTCAAGAGAGAAGATATCCCCGAGCTACAGGAGAGCAGATAGCCCTGTGGGATAAGAGACAAGCTGTCCCCGAGGGCACAGGCTGCGTTCACCACCTGGAGGTGATGACTGCAGCACCCTGCGAAAGCTGTTGCTTCAGGAGCGGAGTTAGAGCAGCCCTGACCCGGCTGCTGGGAGCAGTGCTGCATCCTGGCAGCACCAGAGGCAGACTTGGCTGTGCTGGGGGATCCTGGACTTTGCCTTTCTCGGTTGCAGGAATGTGAACTGGAATTAGAATAACCCCCAGCTTCCAGAGGGTTTAGTGCTAAGTCTGCTCAGCAGCATTTAGGAGAACCAAGGGAGGATCGTGGCAGAAACACTTTCAGACGGTTCAGAAGGTCCTTTTTTCCTTTTATTAATCTCAAAGTAGGAGAAATGAAACTTGGAGTGCGAGTGATTTTCAGTACCTGTCCTTTGCTTCACACTGAGCTCAGGGCACAAGCAGCCAATTACAGAGTCTTCAGCCAGTATCAGAATAGTACCAATCAAACTGGCAGGTTTTCAGTTCCATGGCTTCTCTTGTAGCTCATCAGGTCCTTTACAGCTGGCATACCATAGTGCTCTGAAACACTGCATCACCTCTCATGGATACCCCTCCTTTTAATATTAACAGCCTTCCTGAGCCTTTGTTTTGGTAGCTCCTCTGTGACATACAAGGAAGTGCAGTGTGATTCCTGAAGGAGTCAATCATTTGCTTGCCCTTATCTGACTGGTTTGGATCCTGGGCTAGAGATGCATCTCTGGGGCAGGGCCAGAACATCTTCCCAGCAGTACCCATTTTAGAATTAATGGATAAATAGAGGATGTTTTTAAATAATAGCCCACAAGGTCTAAGAACCACATTCTGGCAAAGGGACCTCTCTGACTGTGGTCAGCTGGGCTGCGTACCGCTGCTCCTCCTTTCACCTCACCCTGCGAGCGGAGAGTGCTGCCAGGGAGAACTCTCGTGGTGATTAATAGGGAGGAAAGGCGCCGGCTTGCTGCCACTTCCCCTCGTCCCCATGCAGAGGAGTCACATCGGGATTGCTTTGCTGCTTTCCTGCTTGCAGAGGTCGGCAGAATTGGGGATTCTGCTTTCTCCCCCACCCCCCAGCTCATAAGGAAAATGAGAGTCCCTCACCCTCTTGTGGGCACTTTGAATTCCCTGGTAGAGCCTTTAGAGAAACGCTCCGACAGCAGGAGGGTGAGGAGGAGGCTGTAGAAGAGTGGAGATAAAGCTAAAGAAAATAAAAGAGAGAGAGATCCTGGTCCTGTGGGATGGGGGAGTCAGAAAATCTGTATAATTCTTGACTGAAGGAAGAGCCTTTTCATGTTTTTTATGAAGTGAGTTGGGGAGATGATGAGCTTTGTTTCAAAAGGAATTATGGCTATAACTCTTCTGTCCCTGGGCTACCAGAGTCATAGGGGAAAAGGAGGAAAGCTATCATTTATTCCGTGAAATCTTTGTCTCAGTCTCTCTAGGCTATTTCAATTTACCCCTGAAATTTCTGGGGAATAATTAATGAATTAATTAAGTGTGCTGTGAGGTGTTTGAATATTCAAAAGCTACAATGTAATTATTATTTTTTTTTTCTCCCCCCCCCCAAACCACATTTTTTTTTTCAGGTTATTTTCAGATACGCAGCCTCCCAAGAAAGCACTTCCCAGCATCAGGAGCTAATAGAGCTCCTTCCTGCCTGTAAACCCAGAGCCTGCTCTCAGAAAGAAGCCATCCCGGCAAGGAGCAGTGATGCAGTTAGGGCAAAAAAAAAAGCCAACCCCACAACTTCTCGTTACTTTGTGCTGGAGGAATTGTGACAGCAGAGCTGAACTCCTGACCTTTCACAAAAGTTAAATCCCATTAATAATGTTTGGTTAAGGAGCTTTGGGGTTTGTTTTTCTTTGCCCTGCTCTCTCCCTTATCATTTCGCGTGGGTGTTTGTTGTAAGCGATCGCTAAGCAAGCTTTGCTTACAGTGTGGTTTGGGCAACAGAAATACAGGCTTGGTGAGAGAAACACACTGCCTTCCATGAATTATTTTTAGATCTGAACCTCAGGAAACACATTTCCAGCGATATAAAATATTAATTACCCCTCTACTTCTGGCACTGTTTCATAACTTGCTTTCTTAACGTTTCCAGTGTTAGCAGCCTGTAAGGGAAAGAGAGGAGAGGGTTTAGGAAAAAAAAAAAAAGCCTTTTGTTTTGGAAAAGTCTCTTCAGGAGCTCTATTTTAAAACGAAGGCTTTGCAATTAAGCAAATGAGCCAGCCCCGCTGGCCCCGGGCTGGGGCGCCGCAGGCTTTCCCGGCACCTTTCCTATCCGTCAGCATGGCACGGTGTCTGGAAACGCTTGCGTTAGGATGGCTTTGGGATGGGCGAGCAGCCTGCCCCTCGGCCCGGCACCAGCCTGCCCTCGGCTGCCGCCCCGCTGGGCGAGGGCCGTGGCTGCCTCCCGATCCAGGCCGGGCGATCCAGGCCGCGCATTGCGGCTCTCCGCTCGCCGCACGGCCCGGACCGGTGTCGCCGCGGGCTCGGAGCGGCTCCGCCGCTGCCGCAGGCCCTGCTGCCCGCCGGTACCGGCGTGGCCCCTCCGCCCGCGGCATGCCCGACCCGGGGCGGCCGCTCCTGCCCGGCGGCGTGTGCGGAGCGCGGCCCTCGGAGAAACCGAGCGGCGGTGCTGTGAAAAAATCACGTATAAAAATATATCTGAAGAGAGAGGGAGGGAGGGAGAGAGAGAGAGAGAGAGGGGTAATTGGCCAGAGCGCTCTGTAAATTGTACAGTTAAACAATGACATCGTTTTTCCACTTCGTTTGGCAAATTCTCCTGCCGCAGCCCATCCCTCCACCGGGCTCCCCGCGTTACGGAGCAGGTTCGCAGGGCGATGGGAAGGCAGCGGACCCCTGCCCGAGGCAGCGGATCCTATCCCATCCCGAGGCGGTGGATCCCTGCCCGAGGCAGCTTCTCGCCTCTCACCGCACCACCAGCCTCGGCCAAAGGCTTTTCAGCGGCGAGTGCCCAGAGCCAGCCTCCTCTCCTGGAGCTGAGGTGGGCTTGTTCCCCCTCCGCTTAAATAACGAGGGTGGTCCCAGCATACTCTATATCGAGACAGCTTTTCATCAGTTTGCTCATCAGCATGCTAATTGCTGTATGACTAATTATGCCCTGAATTCCAGTTGATTTTCTTAATGAGACAGCTGGGTTAATTATGTAATCGTATGATTACATTAGCCTAGAGTGCCCTGGCGAAAAGCAAGGCAGGCAGGAGCCGTGATGTCATGGCAGGAGCGGGGCGCACAAGGGGGTGCATTCATCGCTGCCTAATGACAGGGGAGGGCAGCGGTACCCACAGTGCTCTTTGTGTAAACACTTAGATTGAATTATTAAGATCTGTGTCTTTTTTGCAGCTCACAGAATAAGGGAGGAATGGGCTGGGGTTTGTTGGGTTGGGTTTTTTTGTAGAACCAAACACCGGTTGGAAAGTCAGCAGTGGTCCTGTTTTATCAGCCTCCTCTGGGAGGCCTCACCTGAGCACTGCGTCCAGCTCTGGAGCCCTCAGCACAGGAAGGACAGGGACCTGATGGAGCAGGCCCAGAGGAGGGCCACGAAAATGATCCGGGGTTGGAGCACCTCTGCTTGGGAGACACGCTGAGGGAGCTGGGGGTGTTCAGACTGGAGAAGAGAAGGCTCTGGGGAGACCTTAGAGCAGCCTTCCAGTACCTGAAGGGGCTGTAAGGAGGATGGAAAGAGGCTGTTTGCAAAGGCCTGCAGGGACAGGATGAGAGATAATGGCTTCAAACTAGAGCAGAGCAGATTTAGACTGAATGTTAGGAACAACTTCTGCACCATGAGAAACACTGGAACAGGTTGCCCAGGGAGGGGGTTGGGGCCCCACCCCTGGAGATAGTCAAGGTGAGGCTTGCCGAGGCCCTGGGCGACCTGCTCTAGTGGAGGATGTCCCTGCTGACTGCAGAGGACTGGATGACCTTTGGAGGTCTCATCCAACCCAAACCATTCTATGATTCTGTGAGGTCAGGGTGGGTTGGAGCAGCGTGGTGAGGTGCTGCCTCTAGCTTGTGCTGTTTTGTCAAGATCCATCTTTGCCTTTCTTTTGAAATTGGCTGTAAAAATAGGTAATTTACAGGGAGAAGCAGCAACAGTAGAAAAACCCAAACAAAAGCAACAAACCCTGGTTCTGTTGCGCTGCTGTTCTAGAGAGATTTATCATCAGGACATGTGTGTGGTGCAAGCAGCCTGTTTGATGTGAGCTATGAAGTGCTCTGAAATGATGTTACAGGGGTAGTAGGGATTTGGTTCACCTCTGTGTTCAGCCAGCCATGGCCATCCCCCTCCTGGGTGAGCACAGGAGCTGTCTGTGAGCTGCTGTCTGTGACCGTGGTGGTGTCATGGCCCGTGAGCACAGGGCTGAGCCCACAGATGCTGGCTGATGGTGGGCACAAGGACTGAGCCCAAGAGCTGCTGGCAGGCAGGTGCTGGCGGGGGGGCTGAGCCCAGAGCTGGTGGTGGGCACAAGGGCTGAGCCCAGAGCTGCTGGCAGGCACGGGGCTGAGCCCAGAGCTGGTGGTGGGCACAAGGGCTAAGCCCAGAGCTGATGGTGGGCACAAGGGCTGAGCCCAGAGTTGCTGGAGGGCGCGGGGTTGAGCCAAGAGCTGCTGGCGGGCACGGGGCTGAGCCCACAGGTGCTGGCGGGCACAAGGGCTGAGCCCAGAGCTGCTGGTGGGCGCGGGGGGCTGAGCCCACAGGTGCTGGCAGGCACAAGGGCTGAGCCCAGAGCTGTTGGCGGGCGGGGGGGCTGAGCCCAGAGCTGTTGGCAGGCACAAGGGCTGAGCCCAGAGCTGCTGGCGGGCATAAGGGCTGAGCCCAGAGCTGTTGGCAGGCACAAGGGCTGAGCCCAGAGCTGCTGGCGGGCATAAGGGCTGAGCCCGGAGCTGCTGGTGGGCGCAGGGGGCTGAGCCCGGAGCTGTTGGCGGGCACAAGGGCTGAGCCCAGAGCTGCTGGCGGGCATAAGGGCTGAGCCCAGAGCTGCTGGCGGGCATAAGGGCTGAGCCCGGAGCTGCTGGCGGGCACAGAGCTGTTGGCAAGGGCTGAGCCCAGAGCTGCTGGCGGGCATAAGGGCTGAGCCCGGAGCTGCTGGCAGGCACAAGGGCTGAGCCCAGAGCTGCTGGCGGGCATAAGGGCTGAGCCCGGAGCTGCTGGCGGGCACAAGGGCTGAGCCCAGAGCTGCTGGCGGGCATAAGGGCTGAGCCCGGGGCTGAGCCAGGAGCTGCTGGTGGGCGCGGGGGCTGAGCCCGGAGCTGTTGGCGGGCACAAGGGCTGAGCCTGGAGCTGTTGGTGGGCGCGGGGCTGAGCCCAGAGCTGCTGCCCAGAGCTGCTGGCGGGCACAAGGGCTGAGCCCAGAGTTGCTGGTGGGCACGGGGTTGAGCCCACAGGTGCTGGCGGGCACAGGGCTGAGCCCAGAGCTGCTGGCGGGCACGGGGCTGAGCCCACAGGTGCTGGCTGGCACAGGGGCTGAGCCCAGAGCTGCTGGTGGGCATAAGGGCTGAGCCCGGAGCTGCTGGCGGCCACGGGGCTGAGCCCAGAGCTGCTGGCAGGCACAAGGGCTGAGCCCAGAGCTGTTGGCGGGCACGGGGCTGAGCCCAGAGCTGCTGGCAGGCACAAGGGCTGAGCCCAGAGCTGTTGGCGGGTGCGGGGCTGAGCCCAGAGCTGCTGGCAGGCACAAGGGCTGAGCCCGGAGCTGCTGGCGCTGCAGGCAGTTCAGGGGGAAGCTGAGGAAGGGACCAGGCGCTGCAGATGCTGCTTTTACAATGCAACAGAGTTTGTGTCTCTGGTGGGAGCGTGGAGGCAGCCTCGTCAGGATCAGATCCAGATGTGTGAGGCTGCCTTACAAACACAGGCTTCCCCGTGGGAATGGCCTGCAACAAGTGGATTAGGAAAGTAAAACAGGGAAGCAAAAGGGGAAAAAAACCCCACAAATTTAGGGGGAAAATAGACAAAATTTAGCAGAAAAACACATCAAATTTAGGGGGAAAGTACACCAAATGTAGGGGAAAAATACACCAAATATAGGGGGAAAATACATCAAATTTAGGGGGAAGGTATACCAAAATTAGGGGGCAAAAATACCCAATTTAAGGGGAAAATATACCAAATTTAGGGGGGAAATATACCAAATTTAGGGGGAAATATACCAAATATAGGGGGAAATCTACCAAATTTAGGGAAATAAAAACCCACACAAGTTTAGGGGGAAATATACCAAATATAGGGGGAACAAAAACCCAAGCAAATTTAGGGGGAAAAAAACCCCAAATTTAGGGAGAAATATACCAAATTTAGGGGAAAGTACACCCAATTTAGGGGGAAAATAAACCAAAATTTGGGGGGAATACACCACAATTAGTGGGGAAATACATCACATTTAGGGGGAAAATACACCACATTTAGGGGGAAAATACACCACATTTAGGGGGAAATACACCACATTTAGGGGGGAATATACCAAATTTAGGGGGAATATACAACATTTAGGGGGGAAATACACCACAATTAGTGGGGAAATACATCACATTTAGGGGGAAAATACACCACATTTAGGGGGAAAATACACCACATTTAGGGGGAAATACACCACATTTTAGGGGGGAATATACCAAATTTAGGGGGAATATACAACATTTAGGGGGGAAATACACCACAATTAGTGGGGAAATACACCACATTTAGGGGGAAAATACACCACATTTAGGGGGAAATATACCAAATTTAGGGGGGAATACACCACAATTAGTGGGGAAATACACCACATTTAGGGGGAAAATACACCACATTTAGGGGGAATATATCACATTTAGGTGGAAAAGTTAACCAATTTAGGGGAAAATAATACCAAATATAGGGGAAAAGTATAACAAATTTAGGGGGAAAAGGTACCAAATTTAGGGGAAAAATAATCTATGTGCCCCGATTTAGGGGAACAAAAAGGATACCCCATGTAGTATAAATGTCCTAAATGCATTTACTGGGGGCAGCGATGTTGCAGCAGGGCAGTTTGTCAGCTTCTGGATGATCGCATTCCTGCTACCAGTTCTCTCGTTTATCTTGTGCCTAGCAGGGATCCTGAGCTGTGGCAAGCGAGGGAAGAGTCAAACCAAGAGGATAATTTGTGATGAGCTTTCCACACGGCAGCGTTACGCGAGCCGCTCCTGCTCTTTCGCAGGGCATTCCCTGCATTGTTCTCCCCGCAGCCGGTGCCGCTGCGCGGTGTGTGTGTCTCGGAGCCGTGTGTGCCTCTTGTTTGCCTAATGAATCGAAAGTTTTGGTCCAGTGCTCGTTTGAAAATGCAGCGACCTCCTGCTAAATGACATGAAACACGCTTTGTAAGGCTGGTTAATACCAAAAGGGAGGCTTTGTCATGCGTGCCCGTGTCGGGAACAGGAGAGTAGCTTCGTTTGGGTTTAAATGCGACTCAGGTAAGCGAAGAGCCCGGCTGAGTTTCAGGCTGCCTCTCGTTTCGGAGGGGTGAAACCGTGCAGTCTAGAGGTTTTCTGGGATTAAAGAGCACGTCAAGGCTCGCCGTGAGAAATGAAGCTCTTGTCTCCCTGCCCAAACTTTTATTGCCTGCCTCATTTTATTGTCTTGCTGTGATTAGTTTTCTTTAATGTAGTTTATAAAACTCAAGTCCAAGAGGTGCTTTGGCCAGGGCTTGTTTTCCATATGCCCTTAAGCTGCATTTAGTGGCTTTAGGCCATTAGTCCTTCAAAACAGGCTCTAGTAAAGTTTGAAGTTTAATGCACAGGGACTGTTTTTACATTTTGTTTGTTCTGCCACTGTTTTGCTACTTGAACATTAACCTTTAATAGAGCTAAATTAAATATACATGTCCTGATGAATAATGATGAGATTGCAAGCAGCTTCATTTTGTACATAAAGCTGCTCAGGGATTGCAAATTTGACTGAAGGTTTAGTCATTATTCACTTCATAATGCCCCTGTTATTTTTGTCTTCTCATTCTTTGCTGATTTAAATATAAAAAGCTCTGTGTATTGGGAGCAAAATACCTCTGGTGGGTGTCCTGGCTTTTTACAATGGGCATGGTAAAACGGGGGAAGGGAGGGTATAGTACACCCACAGTTTTGTCAAGTTCAGTTTCTTCCACGTAGTGCTTTGAGCACTGCTTGATAGCAACAACGCAGCTGAGGCTTCAGGTTTGGTGGTTCAGCCCTGGATAGATGGAGGCCAGGCAGCCTTTCCTTGTGTGCAGCAGATGAATGTCCTGGGCTGGCTCTGTGGGAGGAAGGCCCTGTGAGGAGAGGCTGAGGGAGCTGGGGTTGCTTAGCCTGCAGAAGAGGAGGCTCTGGGGAGACCTTCTTGCTCTCTCCAACTACCTGAAGGGAGGTTGTAGCCAGGTGGGGGTTGGTCTCTTCTCCCAGGCAAGCAGTGACAGAATGAGAGGACACAGTCTCAAGCTGTGCCAGGGGAGGTTCGGGCTGGATGTTAGGAAGAAATTCTTCCCAGAAAGAGTATTTGGCCCCTGGAATGTGCTGCCCAGGAAGGTGGTGGAGTCATCATCACTGGAAGTGTTTAAAAAGAGACTGGATGGGGCACTTAGTGCCATGGTTTAGTTGCTCAGATGGTGCTGGGTGATAGGTTGGACTGGATGATCTCAAAGGTCTCTTCCAGCCCGGCTGATTCTGTGTTCTGTAAGGGCTGAGCTGCCCGAGTGTGACCAAATGGTCACTGCAGAGAGAGGTCGGCAGACCTCCGCGGGAGAAGGGGAATGCTGTGACAGCCCAGACCCTAATCGGCTCATCCATAAATATTGCAGACCCTCCTAACTTGTGCTGCCGCTGTGACTTAGGCTTTGTATTTAATTCCTTACCTGCACCCCTGTCTCTGCCTCAATAACATTTTAAGTTTGATCTACGATAAATATTTTAGCGCAGATGATAATGACGAAAAGTATCTGCCCTAAAAAGCATAAATGAAAAAGCTGTGTAGTCATAAACTATGGATGTGCAGAGAGCAGATGACAAGCAACCTAGATTTTGTCTCATGCACGGGGTAATGCCATAAGCTGTTGGAGAACCAGAGTAACAAAATGCAGCAGGCTGCTACTTAAGAGTGTCTCTGAGCTCAACATAAGCCAGCACTATTCTTTTATAAACTATGAAACAAGGCTGGCATATTGAAAACACACACAGGCTCATGCTTAATGTGTTAACAGAGCTACAATAGACTTATTATGTGTTTCCAGAGACTGAGGGTGGTCTGAAAAATTAATGACTGTGGTGGCTGAAAATTAAGTGAACTCCCTAATATATACTGTTGTTGATCCAGGGAGTTTGGTGTTTAGCATTCCTCCACAGGAGACTAAATCTCTGCAGCCGTTTCACAAGAGATGCTGGCGCCCAGGGCACAAATAGATGCAATAATCCATTATAAAAGTCCATCAGACTCCAGAGTTCTCCTGCTCAGGGTGGGAAGCAGTCCCAGAATAAGGCAGGTGTGTGCTCAGGACTCATTGGCAGAAGGGGGCAGGCATATCCTGGACTCAGAGAATGGCCTAGGCTGGAAGGGACAGAATCACGGAATCATTGAGGCTGGAAAAGAGCTCTGAGATTATCAAGTCCAGCCCCTGACCTAACATCATGACATCAGCTAAACCCTGCCACCAAGTGCCACATCTAAGCTTTTCTTAAAGACCTCCAGTGATGGTGGCTCCACCACCTCCTTGAGCAGTCCATCCCAGTGCCTAATCAGCCTTTCTGTGAGGACCTCAGGGATACCTACTCTAAACTCGCTGCCATGGGCAGGGACACCTCCCACCAGTCTCATCCAAACCGGCCTTGAACAGCTCCAGGGCACAACTCCACAACCACACTGGGCAACCTGTTCCAAATTCTCACCATCCTCATACTGAAGAACTTCTTCCTCAGCTCCAGTCTAACTCTGCTCTGCCTCAGCTCCAGACCATTCCCCCTTGGCCTGTCTCCAGACACCCTCATGAAAAGTCCCTCTCAAGCCCTCCCTGTAGGATCCCTTCAGGTACTGGAAGGCAACTCCCCTGGAGTCTTCTCTTCTCCAGGCTGATCACCCCCAGCTCCCTCAGCTTGTCCTCATACCAGGGGTGCTGCAGCCCTTGGATCATCCTTGTCGCCTCCTCTGGACTTGCTCCAATAGTTCCATGTCCTTTTGCTGGGGACACCAGAACTGGACACAGCAGTCAAGAATTGATCAGAGAATTGATACTGAAAGGACATGCAAAATAATTTCTATTCCATTAGGATTATAACTAAAAAAGGAGCAGGAGTCTCAGCCCTCAAAGGTCATGGAGTGAATTCCATGCACACATTTCTGACCATTCCTGGCTGGCCAGAAGAAGGACAGTCAGGTCTCCATGATCAAAACCCCTTTTGCAGCCCAGCCATGCGGGAGGGCACTCCTGCAAGTGACTCCTGCAGAAGCAGGGCTGTGTGCAGGGTGCTGGCTGGCAGTGGGCTGTGCAGTTTGATTGCTTTTTACCCCAAAATTCTCATTTTGCAGACAAAGATTTGAAACTTGAGACTCTCACAGGCCTTTGTGTCTGCACCCAGGACCACTGCCCTCTGGAGTAACTTCAGGATCATAGAATCACAGAATGGTCCAGGTCAGAAGGGACCTCCAAAGGTCATCCAGTGCGACCTCTCCACAGTCAGCAGGGACATCCCCAACTAGAGCAGGCTGCCCAGGGCCTTGTTGAGCCTCACCTTCAGTACCTCCAGGGATGGGGCTCAACCTTCTCCCTGGGCAACCTGTTCCAGTGTTCCAGCAACCTCATAGTAAAGAACTTGTTCCTAACATCCAATCTAAATCTGTCCTTCTCTAGTGTAAAGCCATTGCCCCTTGTCCTGTCACTGCAGGCCTTTGCAAACAGTCTCTCTCCATTCTTCTTGCAGCCCCTTCAGGTACCTGCAGGCTGCTCTAAGAGTTTCCCCAGAGCTTTCACTTCTCCAGGCTGAACACCCCCAGCTCCCTCAGCCTGTGCACATAGCAGAGCTGCTCCAACCCCTTGATTAATTCCAGCCTGTCCTCATAGCAGAGCTGTTCCAACCCCCTGATCATTTTCGTGGCCCTCCTCTGGACCTGCCCTATCAGGACGAGGAAGGCATGTCCCAGTTTAAAGGTGACATAGATACCAGGAGCTGTCTCTGGGTTTTGAGGTCTGCAGGCTGTGAGGTGAGGGCAGAGCCTTAATGGTTGCAGTGAGGACCTTCCAGGAATGCTAATTCCTAGTGAGGCCTTACTGTGCTTGAAATGGGCATTACGAGAGAAGGAAGGACGCTCGTGCTCCGACCTGCTGTCACACAAGTGGCCCTCTTGTCTTACCTTGTGTTTTGGCTGTTTGTTTTTCAGATCCTGTTCCAGCCTTGGATTTAGGACAGCAGCTTCAGCTGAAGGTCCAACGCATGCACGACATCGAAACAGAGAACCAGAAGCTTAGGGAGACCCTCGAGGAGTACAACAAAGAATTCGCCGAGGTGAAAAATCAGGGTAGGTGGAGATGGATTCTTTCAGCAGCTCTTAAGGCACACTGGAATTGGAAGGAGAGGATAAGATTCAGGTTTCTCTCTTCCAGGGAGGGCTGGCAGTAGCAGTGAGATTCAGCCAAGGAAGTGTAGCAGTCTGTTGCAGGCACTTCTCTGTGTGGCTTGGGGAGTCTCTGGAGCTGTATCAAGGGTGTGTGTTCTGTTGCACCAGGTCAGAGTGGAGCTGCTCTTCTGTTTATTGGTGCAAAGGATACCCCACTGAGCCCCAGGGCATCCTGGTCTCTGCAGTGACATGGACTGGATGGGTAGAACACTCACTGGATAAGGGATTGACTTGAAGTTTACACTCAGAGGGTGATGGTCAATGGTTTGCTGTCCAAGAGGAGATCAGTGATGAGGGGTGTTCCATGGAATGGAATGGAATGGAATGGAATGGAATGGAATGGAATGGAATGGAATGGAATGGAATGGAATGGAATGGAATGGAATGGAATGGAATGGAATGGAATTAAAGGTTGGAAAAGACCTTTGAGATCATCAAGTCCAACCTATCACCCAGCACCATCTGATCAACTAAACCATGGCACCAAGTGCCTCATCCAGTCTCCTCCTAAACATCTCCAGTGATGGTGACTCCACCACCTCCCTGGGCAGCACATTCCTGTGGCCAATCTCTCTTGCTGGGAAGAATTTCTTCCTAACATCCAGCCTGAACCTCCCCTGGCACAGCTTGAGACTGTGTCCTCTTGCGGTTACCTGGGAGAAGAGACCAACCCCCACCTGGCTGCAACCTCCCTTCAGGGAGTTGTAGAGAGCAAGAAGGTCTCCCCTGAGCCTCCTCTTCTGCAGGCTAAGCAACCCCAGCTCCCTCAGCCTCTCCTCCCAGGGCTGTGCTCCAGACCCCTCCCCAGCTTTCTTGCCCTTCTCTGGACACCTTCCAGCAGCTCAACATCTTTCCTAACCTGAGGAGCCCAGAACTGGACACAGGACTCAGTACTGGGACCAGTGCTGTTTAACATCTTTGCTGGCACAAGACAGCCTCAGCAAGTTAGCAAGGACACTGCTGTGTGGTGTGTTCAACACAGTGTAGGGAAGGGATCCATCCAGATGGACCTGATCAGGCTTAAGAAGTTCAACAAAGCCAAGTGCAAGGTCCTGCACATGGTCTGGGGCAATCCCAAGCACAAATACAGGCTGGGCAAAGAATGGATAGAGAGCAGCCCTGAGGAGAAGGACTTGGGGGTGCTGGGTTTTGAGAAGGTCAGCATGAGCTGGCACTGTGCACTTGCAGCACAGAAAGCCAACCATGTCCTGGGGTGCATCAAAAGAAATGTGGGCAGCAGGGCAAGGGAGGGAATTCTGCCCTTTGCTCTGCTCTCATGAGACCCCACCTGGAGTACTGTGTCCAGTTCTGGAGCCCCCAGCAGAAGGAGGACATGGAAGTGTTGGAGCAGGTCCAAAGGAGGCCACAAAGATGATCAGAGGCTGGAGAACCTGCCCTATGGGGACAGGCTGGGAGAGTTGGGGCTGTTCACCCTGGAGACAAGGAGGCTCTGGGGAGACCTTAGAGCAGCCTTCCAGTACCTGAAGGGGGCTGCAGGAGAGCTGGGGAGGAACCTTGTACAAAGGCACAGAGTGACAGGATGAGGGGCAATGGCTTCAAACTGGAAGAATCTGGATTGAGATTTGACATTAGGAAGAAACTATTCCCCAGGGGGGTGGTGAGCCACTGGAACAGGTTGCCCAGAGAAGCTGTGGAGGCTCCAAGCCTGGGGGTGTCCAAGACTAGGTCAGCTGGAGGCTTGAGCAATCTGGGCTAGGGGAAGGTGTCCCTGCCCATGACAGGGGGGTTGGAACTGGATGATCTTCCAAGTCCCTTCCAGCCCAGCCCGTTCTGTGATTCTCTTTGGGTGTAGCCTTCAACACTACCTGGAAATTGCAGCCCTGCCTGAGGTCAGATGCAGACATTTCTGAGGGGTGCTGCTGCTGCTGCTGCCACCAGGTTCAGTGTGGGGGTGTGTGCTGCTGGTCCATCTCTAGTGCACACAGATCAGGTATCTTAGACACACACACACTGTGTGTATGGAGTGCAACTTCTGTTGTGTCCTCTGCTTTTCCTCCTCTAAACCTGCCGTGTGCTTCTGGAGTGCAGTCAGCCTCCAGCCTTTATATTGACTCTGGAGACTCTCCACAGAGCAATGTAAATAGCAGCTAATGCTGCTTAATTATTGAAGGAAGTTTTAATGAGAGCAGAGGACATGGAAATAACAGGAAAATCTCTGCTGGCTTTAGGGCTGGCAAAGTTTTCTTGTGAGTCAGAAGGAAGTTTCCTGCAGCAGGAAACAAAATGTGCTCAGCATACATCACCCCTGCACAGGACTCTTCATCTCCATGTTTAATAATCAGCTGTGGGAAGAGAAATTGCCCAGGCTTTAGAGAAAATGGAGGTGTTTGGGGGGGGGTTAATACTGTCATGGAATCATAGAATGGTAGGGGTTGGAAGGGACCTCTAGAGATCATCAAGTCCAGCCCCTCTGCCAAAGCAGGGTCACCCAGGCCAGGTCACACAGGAGAGAGTCCAGATGGGTCTTGAAAGTCTCCAGATGAAGGAGACTGCACAACCTCTTCTCTGGGCAGCCTGCTCCAAGGCTCCAGTGCCTTCACAGCAAAGAATTTTCTACTCATGTTGAGGTGGAACCTCCTGGGTTCCAGTTTGCATCCATTGCCTCTCGTCCTATCACAGGACACCACTGAACAGAGCCTGGCCCCTTCTTGACAACACTCTGAAGACATTTGTAAACATGCACAAGATCCTTTCTCAGTCTTCTCCGGACTAAACCGCCCCAGGGCTCTCAGCCTCTCCTCACCAGACAGATGTTCCAGTCCTTTCAGCATCCTTCTAGCCTCCACTGGATGCTTTCTTGTGTCTCTCTGTTGTCCACCCAAAAGGACACCCAAAGGTGGTTGAGTCACTGTCCCTGCAGGCGTTCAAGAGGGGACTGGATGTGGCACTTGGTGCCATGGTCTAGTCGTGAGGTTTGTGGTTACAGGTTGGACTCGATGATCTTCGAGGTCTCTTCCAACCTTGGTGATACTGTGAGACTGTGACAACATTTGCAAGCTGCTTGAGCAACTAGGCTGAGGCTGTGACCTCTCCTTCTCAGCAGCAGGAGCAGACACAATTGGTTTACCACAGAGGATGTGACCTCTGGAGAGGGCATAGAATCATAGAATCACCTGGGTTGGAAGGGACCTCTAAAGGTCATCCAGTCCAAGCCCCCTGCAGTGAGCAGGGGCGTCCTCAACTAGACGACATCTCCCAGAGCCTTGTTGGACGTCTCCCAGAGCCTTGTCGAGCCTCACCCCGCAGTCCCCAGGGACACCTCCAACTAGAGCAGGCTGCTCAGAGCCACAGCAAGTGATCTTGAATATCTCCAGGGATGGGGCCTCAGCCACCTCTCTGGGCAGCCTGTTCCAGTGCTCAGTCACCCTCATTGTAAAGAACATTTTTCCTAACATCCGATCTCAGTCGGGGCAGTCAGGCTGGGAGCTGTTGCGCCCTAAACCCCACAGGGTTCGTGCTGGGAACACGCAATGACTGCAGTTTGCTGTGCAGTGTTCTCCCGGGGCTGTGCACCCTGGACAGCCAGGCAGGACAAGGGCTGAACCTGCAGAGCTGTTTGCTGGCGCTGCTCCCAGAGTGGCAGTTTGTGTTCCCCTGGTGTGCGCTGCCTGCCTCTCTGTTTTGCCACTGTGGCCTCGGTGTGGCGTTTCTCTCTGGTGCTGGAGTTCCACACTCCTGTTTCAAACAGGGATTACCAAGATAGCCAGGGGAAAGCCTGCTGTTGGCTGGGGTGCTTTGATCAGTTAATCTCTTTGTTTGGAGGACTGTGTATGAGCTCTGCAGTGCCTTTAAGAACTTCTTCCCAAACTGCTGGCAGTGGCAGTGGCTGACAAGCTTTAGCTGACCTGGACAGTTAAGAGGGCACTTAGTTCTCCAAGGCATGCAGAGGTTTAAACTGTCCTTGCCCAACACCTCTCAGATGCCTGAAGGCAAAACCAGATTTTGTTACAGTTTTTCCCCATATTTTTGTGCTTTTTGCATAATTTTTTCCTAGTTTTCTACTTTTTTTGGGGGTAGTTTTCTACTATTTTTTTTTTTTTGTAGTTTCCTTTTTAACTCTTCAGCCTCAGTGAAGATTCCCCTGCAGGCATTCCCAGGGGATTGTTTCACTCTCTGCTTCTCCATATCCCTGGATGCTTTTGCGGATCTCTGCCTGGAGTACCTGGGGCAAAGGTGCCTCCTGTACAAAGAGGACATCTTTGGCCCTTGGGGATGATCCTGTGTGGAGGAGCATCCTCTGCTCATTCAGGAAACAATCAGGATTTGTATTCTCAGGGAAGAACTCCCTTTGAAGAATGAACGAAACCCCAAAGGTGACACTTGCTGTTCACAGCCTCTCCCTCAGCCAGGAGCCTGAGCTGAGCTTTGCACAGGGAGCAGAATCCCTCTCCTTCAGTCGGGAGCAGCTGGGTTGCTGAAAAGCATTTCTACCACTCTCCCTCTGCTTTTTTTGTGGTCACAGTGGCCCAAGCTTCCTTCTCTGTAATTCCCAGCCAGCAAACCTTCTCACCAGCTCTCTGCTCTCTTCTGTGACAGTTTGGTCAAGCCTCAAAGTCTAGACTTGGGAGGATGATGTGTTGGTTTGTGTGATATTAGGGAGATTCCCCCCACCCCTCCCATGCCCATAGGCTTTACTTCTCATAGCAGTTTGTCTGCTCCAGTGTCCCTCTAGGAACACTTCCTACATGCAGAGAGTGTTTTCCCCAAAGCAGTGGCAGTGGTGGCTGCTCAGCAGCTGCTGTCTGAAGCAGCAGATCCCTGCGTGAGCACGCTGCACTCTGTTGCTAGCTGTGAGTCCCCTGGCAATCCCAATGCTTCTTCCAAATTCCATTGCTGTTACAAAGCAGCCTCTGCTGAGTGCCCTGCTGCTCCTCCTCTGAGCCCTATAAGGATTCCCTCCTTTCCTGTGGCTGGGATCAAAGGGCTCTCACTTGGCAATGAGCTGGGGCACCCAACAAGATGCTGTCCATCAGAGGCTGTGCATCTTCTTGCCCTCATTACCTGGCACGATGAAAGCAAAATACCTTCTGTATCTGAGAGAAGGGCTGGAAGAGCCTGGAAGGCTGCAGCAGCACTCAGAAAGTGACAGCAGCTAAAAACAGTGCAGATGACAAGATGGCTGGGACAGGAAGGGCTCAGAGATACACAGATTGCTTGGGGTTGGAAGGGACCCTGCAAGGTCATCTGCAGTCAGCAGGCACACCTCCAACTAGAGCAGGTTGCCCGGGGACACATCAAGTCTGATACTGAACGTCTCCAGTGGTGGGGCCTCAACCACCTCTCTGGGCAGCCTGTTCCAGTGTCTCACCACTCTCACTGTGCAGAGCTTCCTCCTGATGTCCAACCTAAATCTCCCCTGTTCCAGTTTCAAATCATTGCCCCTTGTCCTATCCCCTTCTGAGCAGGCCCTGCCCAGCCTTCCCTTTCAGGTATTGAAATGCTTCTTTAGGGTCTCTCGAGAGCCTTCTCTTCTCCAGGCTGAACAACCCCAACTCTCTCAGCCTGTGCTCATGGCAGAGGTGCTTCAGCCCTCTGATCACCTTGGTGGCCTGCTTTCCTTCTTCTCCACCAGCATTCCCAAGTCTTTTCCCTGGGCTGCTCTCAATCTCATCATCCCCTGGCCTGGATCGATATCCAAAATTGCCCAGACCTAGGTGCAAGATCTTGCACTTGGCCTTATTGAACCTCATGAAATTCTCTTCAGCACACTTCTCTAGTCTGTCCAGATGCCTCTGGAGCCCATCCCATCCTTCAGTCTTACCAGCTGCACCACTCAGCTGGATATCATCTGCCAGCTTGCTGAGGGTGCCTCAATCTTGCTGTCTGTGTCACTGATAAAGATCTTGAACAGCAGCAGTCCCAGTACAGACCCCTGAGGGACACCACTTGTCACCCAGAATCTGATCTGCTGTTAGTGCAGCAGTTAAATCTTCTGCACCTTCTTTGTCACCAGCTGTGAAGCAGGAGGTAGCTGTACCCCAGATGTGTGTTCAGTTAAGGCTGGATTGCATCAGTCCCTGAACCGTGGCAGAGCTGCCTCTGTGCGGGAGCAGATCCTCTGTGCGGGAGCAGATCCTCTGTGCGGGAGCAGAGCCTCTGTGCGGGAGCAGAGCCTCTGTGCCGGAGCAGAGCCTCTGTGCGGGAGCAGATCCTCTGTGCGGAGGCAGATCCTCTGTGCGGGAGCAGAGCCTCTGTGCGGGAGCAGAGCCTCTGTGCGGGAGCAGAGCCTCTGTGCGGGAGCAGAGCCTCTGTGCGGGAGCAGATCCTCTGTGCGGGAGCAGATCCTCTGTGCTGTGGGAGCAGAGCCTCTGTGCCGGAGCAGATCCTCTGTGCGGGAGCAGAGCCTCTGTGCGGGAGCAGATCCTCTGTGCGGGAGCAGAGCCTCTGTGCGGGAGCAGATCCTCTGTGCGGGAGCAGAGCCTCTGTGCCGGAGCAGATCCTCTGTGCGGGAGCAGAGCCTCTGTGCGGGAGCAGAGCCTCTGTGCGGGAGCAGAGCCTCTGTGCGGGAGCAGATCCTCTGTGCCGGAGCAGAGCCTCTGTGCGGGAGCAGAGCCTCTGTGCGGGAGCAGAGCCTCTGTGCGGGAGCAGAGCCTCTGTGCCGGAGCAGATCCTCTGTGCGGGAGCAGAGCCTCTGTGCGGGAGCAGAGCCTCTGTGCGGGAGCAGAGCCTCTGTGCGGGAGCAGAGCCTCTGTGCCGGAGCAGAGCCTCTGTGCGGGAGCAGATCCTCTGTGCGGGAGCAGAGCCTCTGTGCGGGAGCAGAGCCTCTGTGCGGGAGCAGATCCTCTGTGCGGGAGCAGAGCCTCTGTGCGGGAGCAGAGCCTCTGTGCGGGAGCAGAGCCTCTGTGCCGGAGCAGATCCTCTGTGCGGGAGCAGATCCTCTGTGCCGGAGCAGAGCCTCTGTGCGGGAGCAGATCCTCTGTGCCGGAGCAGAGCCTCTGTGCGGGAGCAGATCCTCTGTGTGGGAGCAGAGCCTCTGTGCGGGAGCAGATCCTCTGTGTGGGAGCAGAGCCTCTGTGCGGGAGCAGAGCCTCTGTGCGGGAGCAGAGCCTCTGTGCGGGAGCAGAGCCTCTGTGCCGGAGCAGAGCCTCTGTGCGGGAGCAGAGCCTCTGTGCGGGAGCAGAGCCTCTGTGCGGGAGCAGATCCTCTGTGCCGGAGCAGAGCCTCTGTGCGGGAGCAGAGCCTCTGTGCGGGAGCAGAGCCTCTGTGCGGGAGCAGAGGGAGCAGAGCCTCTATGCGGGAGCAGATCCTCTGTGCGGGAGCAGAGCCTCTGTGCCGGAGCAGAGCCTCTATGCGGGAGCAGAGCCTCTATGCGGGAGCAGATCCTCTGTGCCGGAGCAGAGCCTCTGTGCGGGAGCAGATCCTCTGTGCGGGAGCAGAGCCTCTGTGCGGGAGCAGAGCCTCTGTGCGGGAGCAGATCCTCTGTGCGGGAGCAGAGCCTCTGTGCGGGAGCAGAGCCTCTATGCGGGAGCAGATCCTCTGTGCCGGAGCAGAGCCTCTGTGCGGGAGCAGAGCCTCTGTGCGGGAGCAGATCCTCTGTGCCGGAGCAGAGCCTCTGTGCGGGAGCAGAGCCTCTATGCGGGAGCAGATCCTCTGTGCCGGAGCAGAGCCTCTATGCGGGTGCAGAGCCTCTGTGCGGGAGCAGAGCCTCTGTGGGGGAGCAGAGCCTCTGTGCTGTGGGGAGCAGAGCCTCTGTGCGGGAGCAGAGCCTCTATGCGGGTGCAGAGCCTCTGCAGAGTGGGGGAGCAGAGCCTCTGTGCGGGAGCAGAGCCTCTGTGCGGGAGCAGAGCCTCTATGCGGGTGCAGAGCCTCTGTGCGGGAGCAGAGCCTCTGTGCCGGAGCAGAGCCTCTGTGCCGGAGCAGAGCTGCGTGAGCGAGCTGTCCTGGTGGAAGCTGCATACTTACACCTCCAGCAGCACTGCATGAATCTCCACTAGCCAGCCAGCTAATTTGAGCCTAGTCAATAAGCTGATATTATATTTTACAATTGATTTCTTTTTTCCTCCTTGTTCTGTAGAAGTCCTGTTAGGGAACCTCCTTTGCTCCCCTTCCCAACACACTCCATTGATCCTTCGCAACCTACGTGCTTAAAGTTCAATTTAACATTTGGGGAGTAAAAGGTCTCCAAAGGGACTCATATCCATTGATTTTGTGTCAGAGTTGAGGAGCTAAAGTTTAAAACACACTGAGCCTACAGGGTAAAGAAAGCCTTGTGCTGGGGCGCTACGTGGAGCTGGGTAAACTCAACTCTTCCCTCCTCGTCTCTCTGCAGAGGTTACAATAAAAGCACTTAAAGAGAAGATCCGCGAGTATGAGCAGACCCTGAAGAACCAAGCGGAGAACATAGCCCTGGAGAAGGAACAAAAGCTGCAGAATGATTTTGCAGAGAAGGAGAGGTGAGTGTGAGGGGGAGGGATGTGTTTTGCTGTTTAATCTTCCCAGGCAGGCCTCCCTTTGGTGTTCCAAGGCAGCTCAGACACGGAGCCGTGCTGCCGATTTACGTGTTTGCCGCGGAATCATTTGATACTCAACTGTGCACGCAGAAACAATTGGGAAGTGTGGAAGTAAAACAAGGACAGATTGTTTCTGTGGGGGAAGTGGCATGTTCAGAAGGCTGCAAACCTGCTTTTCTTCTCCCCTGGATGGATTGTCCTTTGTGACACTAATCTTTCTCCATTAGCCCACGGTGTAACTCAGTCCTGTACAGCCCTGAGCTGTTTGAGATGGTTCCTGGGGAAAGGAGCCCTGCTCCTCTGGCACTGTCTGGAGGGCGGGGGAGGCTGAGCCTGGGTCATCCTGAAGAGACTGGCAAAATTAAGATGTGTTTTGATTGTTTATTTTTGGAAGCACCTTGGGTGTGTTTCTAACCTTTTTCAAACGAGCAGGGAACGTTGGAATCTTGTAGGTTAGTGGGCAGACAAATCAGGGCTGGACAAGACCTGCAGAGGGAGTTCCTGGAGGATGCTTTCCCTGTCTTGACAATTTATTTCTCCCATGGAGCAATAGCACTGAAGTTATAACATGGTCAAGTTCATGTGCAAGCCCTTCAGTTCACCTGAGCTTTTTAGCTGATGGGTTGGAGCCCTGGGGCTGTTGAGCCTGGGGAAAAGCAACCCCAGAAGGGGTCTGATTGATGCTCAGCAAGAGCTCAAGGAGCTGTGAGGGGCAAGAGGCTGGGGCCAGACTCTGCTGAGTGGTGCCCAGGGACAGCCCAAGTGGAAGCCAGGAGGTTGGATGTGAAGAGGAGGAGCAAGTTGTTTGTTGTGAGGGTGCTGGAGGCCTGGAGCAGGCTGCCCAGAGAGGTTGTGGAGTGTCCTTGTGTGGAGAGCTGCCAACCCCCCTGGGCACTGTGCTGCTGGGCAAGCTGCTGTGGGTGCCCTGCTGGAGCAGGGCTTGGCCTGACTGATCTCCAGAGGTCCCTTCCAGCCCATAGCCACTCTGGGGTATTCTGTGTCACAAAACAACAGAATATTGCCTGTGGACATAAGAAATGTGAGCCTGCTAAAGGTTTGCTCCCGCTCCATGCAACTCCCAGTGTGAGATCTGTCGTGAAATGTGTGTGCCTCTCTGAAGAGCAGCTCATCACGTGGCTGGCTTTGGCATCCATTGCAGTGATGCTGAACCAGCTGCCTCCCTCTATTCCCTGTATCAGTTATGGCAACAAATGCCTTCATGATGACAGTCAAATGGAAATGCATCACTCTTCCTGTGCTAACTTTGTACAACAGAGGGTGCTTGGTGACAATTCTCTTAATGTGTGTGACATTTCCAAAACAAATTATGCTCAAGAAAACCTTCCACCAAAGTTGTCAGTTGTGTAGCAGTCAGCTCCTGTCTAATGTTCACAGCTTATGTTCTGAGGTGGCTGCACTGCTAAAATTTTAATCAGTGGGACTGCAAACAGGAGTCAGGATTGCAGCCTGACGTGATTTATGGCTTCCCTTGAAGCACCTTGTAGTCTGGGGGTGTTGTCAGTTGTCTGATTACAGTTGAGACATTTAATCACTCTCTCTTCCAAATCTGCAAAACACAAGTGAGTTGTTGAACATGACTGGGAGCTCTGTTCTCACCTCTCCTCTTCCCCTCGCAGGAAGTTGCAGGAGACACAGATGTCCACGGCCTCCAAGCTGGAAGAAGCCGAACACAAGGTTCAAGCGTTGCAAACAGGTTTGGCATTGCTCTTCTGACCTTTCCCAATGATCAGGCTGGAGGTGAGAGGATAGAAAGCTCAGGCCTGTGTGTGAACCAGCTCTTGCAAGGGCAGAGAGGCCCGACAGAGCTTTGAATGGACTCTGTCAGTCAGAGCTTTCGGGCTTCACACCTTAATGAACCCTTGCACTGCAGCCAGTCTGTTGGTAGATACAGTGCCCAAGGCCAAGCATGAGACACATGAAGGCTTCAGAGCATCTCTGCAGTGCCAGCAGGCCATGGGGCTCTTCATCCATGTCATGGGTTGCTCTGGTTCCACACATTTCCAAGCCATGCCAAATAGAGAGTGACCTGTGTTCAGCACAGCCCCAGCTTTCACCAATGTGTCTTGCCCGTTGCTGTGACTTGCTTGCCATTAATGTCCATCTCTGCATACTTGGAGATCCCAGGTCTGGGCACATTTGGGTTTGTTTGCTATAAGAACACAGGAAATCTTATTCCCTGCATTAATGCACTAAACATTTCCAAGGAATAAGCAGTTTAGCCAGCTTAATAGGGACTTGATAAGGTCTGGCTTTGTTAAGCAGAAGCTGGGAGGGTTTGCAGTGCCAAGGAAATACCTTTAGAAATGGTGAGCAAGCAGAAGCTCTCTTTCTTCCTGACTCCTACCGGTTTGCCTAGGTAGAAAGATACAGCAAAGACTCCTTCCTCAGAAGGTGCACAGCTTTATTTCTGGCTGAATAAAAGAGAAAGGAGGAGGCTTGTTGCTTTTCTTGCTGCTGTTACAGTGCTGTAATGCTTCATATTTGTGCCTTTTAGCCTTGGAAAAAACCAGAACAGAGCTATTTGATCTGAAAACAAAATACGATGAAGAAACTACTGCAAAGTAAGATTTCACTGTTTTCTTTCTATGTCTCCCTTCAGGCTGTCCCTGCTTTTGTTTGGGTTTGCATCTGTCTGTTGGAGACAGACGAGGTGGAAGTGATTCAGGAGCCCAGATTTGCTGGGAACCATGGGCATAACTCGGTCTCCTAGGGAGGGGATTATTGCTTTTCAGCTTTTCTTCCAGCCAGCGAGGCACATCTCCTGGCACACAGGCTCCTGCAGGCCTGGTTCCCCTCTCAGGTGCTTTGTACCATCTCCTCTTAGACTTGATTTGAAAGATGGAGCCATTTCAGAAAGAAGATCTCTCCTGTCATCTTCCAGTCCCGCTGAAAAGCTGGTCTGGTGAAGGATTCACTGTGAGACACCCCTGTCTCTCCCTGCTCTCAGGGTAGCAGTCCAAGTTGCTGTCACATTCACCCCAAATTACAGAGAGTAGCATTTTGGGGCATATTTTCCTTGTTTTCAAGCAGAACATGAAGGTAGTCTCAAAAATAGATATCCTTGTCTTCTTAATGACTGCTGGTTTCAATTAGCCCCTGGCTTTATTACCAATCAGTGCAGGAAGCAGCAAGAGAGAGACGGAGTTCTGCTGTTTGTCTTTGAACCCTTCATGTTTAGGGGAAGTTGGTAATGAGAAGGAATCTCACATCAA
This sequence comes from Picus viridis, assembly GCA_033816785.1. Lineage (NCBI taxonomy): Eukaryota > Metazoa > Chordata > Aves > Piciformes > Picidae > Picus > Picus viridis. The sequence goes on from CM066598.1 coordinate 12,473,562, forward strand.
GCAGGACTAAACCCAGAGAGTCATTTCTGTGTCTGGAAACGGGGTGGGAAAGAAGCAGCCATCTCAGATGGGTGTCCCTGGCCTGCTGTAAGGGCAGGGGTTGGAAGAGGCACATCCCTGTGTCCTGCAGAGCCCTAGCTTCACCTCAGCATCCAAGCAAGCAAGTGATGGGGTGAACAGAGAGGAGATTCAGTGCTCCTGCCCTTGCCACCTGTTCTGGTACAGGAGAAATGGTAAGGGAAAGCTGCTGGCAGTCCCCATGCAGGGGCAAGAGAAACTAGCCCAGGCTGGGTGGGAGGAAGGGCATGGTCTGGTTTTGCCTGTGGGGAGCACTTTCTGCTGTGGCTCCTGGCAGTCCATATAATACAGGGCTTGCAAAGGCAGGCAGATGGGGCTCCAGTTTTAATGTATTCATCTGTGGGATCCAGTTCCCCACTGAGGATCCACTTCTCAGTGAGGATCCAGTTCTCCCCTGAGTGCACGGGGAGCTTGGAGCTTGCAAAATCCAATCCAGAACAGTCAGGAATCAGCACTTGGGGTTGAGACACCTTTTGGGTCCCTCAGGATAATCAGTTAGGTACATTTTTGGTTTGCTCCTTAAGTCCAGTTTCCTTTGAGTTGCAGGAAGATGATGAGGAGTGGTTTGTTCCCTCATTGATTTCATCCTTCTCTGAGGCTCAGACACATCCTAATGATGTTTCTGATGGAGCCTTAAATCGCTGCAGATTGCCTTGCTGGGCTCTTCTGCACGGAGCTGATGCTGGCAGCTCTCTGGCTGTTGTTCTGTCTTGCAGTCACTTCTGCAGCAAGAGGCAAGGGCTCAGGGCTCAGTGGCTGGAGGCACTGAACCTAATAACCACTCACCCATTTGAATGTTGTTACTTGCAGAGCATTCACTTCAGCTTCGAATGCCGTTTCCCTCCGTGCTGTAATTCATCTTGGAGTGAGCAGAAGATGCACTCTGAAATGTTTGTTTGCATTTCTAATGTGTTTCATTCTTTCAGAGAGACTCAGGCAGAAATATTTTCCTATGATTTTTACCTAATAGAGAGGGAATTAAATAAAATTAGGAGCATCTGCAGGAACAAGAAATTTATTGTGTTCTGTAGCAGAATGATTATGAAGGCTGGGTCTAGAGCAGGGTGATCATGGAGCTGAATCCTGAGCAGACATTAAGCTTGTACTTTATCTCCCAAACTAATGTGCTGTGAAAACAAACTTGTAATCATAGAATCATAGAATCAGTCAGGGTTGGAAGGGACCACAAGGATCAGCTAGTTCCAACCCCCCTGCCATGGGCAGGGACACCCCACACTAGATCAGGCTGGCCAGAGCCTCGTCCAGCCTGGGCTTAAACACCTCCAGGGACAGGGCCTCAACCACCTCCCTGGACAACCAATTCCAGGGCTTCTCCACTCTCATGGGGAAGAACTTCTTCCTCCCCTCCAGCCTGAATCTCCCCACCTCCAGCTTCATTCCGTTCCCCCTAGTCCTATCACTGCCTGATACCCTGAGAAGTCCCTCCCCAGCCTTCCTATAGGTCCCCTTCAGATACTGGAAGGCCACAATGAGGTCCACTTGTAGGACCCAGTAACAGCAGAGATATTTCATCATTGCTTTGGATGTGGAAGGACATGGACCTGATGGAGCAGGTCCACAGGAGGGCCACGGAAATGATCAGGGGGTTGGAGCGGCTCTGCTACGATTACAGGCTGAGGGAGCTGGGGTTGGGCAGCCTGGGGAAGAGAAGGCTTCAGGGAAAGCTTAGAATTGCCTTCCAGTCCCTGAAGGGGCTACACGAAGGCTGCAGAGGGACTGCTTCCAAAGGCCTGCAGGGACAGCCCCAGGGGCAATGGTTTGAAATGAGAGCAGAGCAGATTGAGATGGGATGTGAGGAGCAAGTTCTGCACCAGGAGGCTGCTGGAACACTGCAACAGGTTGCCCAGGCAGATAGCTGAGACTCCATCCTTGGAGATATTCCAGGTCAGGCTGGACAAGGCTCTGAGCAACCTGCTCTGGTGGAGGATGTCCCTGCTGAGTGCAGGGGGTTGCACTGGATGACCTTTGGAGGTCCCTTCCAACTCAAGCCATTCTATGATATTTATGGCAATAGTTCTTGCATAACAAGGCTCATCTGTGGCATTTGGAGCCCAAATTTTGCAATATGGAAATCTAGAAGAAGATGAAAAGGGAACTGGACGTAGACAGTGGGATTGAGTCATCTCTTTTAATTGTAAGAGCTGGGAGAAAAAGCAAAACAACCCCAAAAAACAACCAACCAACCACCAATAAAAAGGGTGAAAGACAGTTTGATTCTTCTCTAAAAACAAATCCTCTCTTTTGATCTGAGGCTGAGAAGCTCCTTGTATTGCCAATTTTAATTTTCTCTTCTGAAAACATGTGATTTTTATCTGGGGCCAGGATTGTAAGCTTTACAGACACTTATTTGAGGCAGATGAATTGGAGTTGCCTGCAGGGGGAGGAAAAAAAAAAAGGAAGAAAGAAAGAAAGAAAGAAAGAAAGAAAGAAAGAAAGAAAGAAAGAAAGAAAGAAAGAAAGAAAGAAAGAAAGAAAGAAAGAAAGAAAGAAAGAAAGAAAGAAAGAAAGAAAGAAAGAAAGAAAGAAAGAAAGAAAGAAAGAAAGAAAGAAAGAAAGAAAGAAAGAAAAAAAAGAAAGAAAGAAAGAAAGAAAGAAAGAAAGAAAGAAAGAAAGAAAGAAAGAAAGAAAGAAAGAAAGAAAGAAAGAAAGAAAGAAAGAAAGAAAGAAAGAAAGAAAGGAAAAGAAGATAATTGTCATTTTTTTGTAAAGCTAACAGCACTTTTAGGAGCCTCAGTTGTGGCATGAAGCTGTCTCACAACTGTGTGCAGCTCTGAAAAGCCCTCCAACAAAGGAGGAGCAGGAAGAGAAACACGCAGGAGGAAGTCTTCAGCATCAGCATTCAGGAGTCTGGGCTTTGTCCTAGGCACTGCTTGTGGTGGTCTTCAGGCTGGGAGTTGTTAATGGCAGCTTGGTGTGTTCAGCTCTTCAGAGTCCCAGCTCCAAGTGCTGCATGCAGGAGGCATGGAGGTGCTGCCTGAGCTCAGTGCTGGGGAGGCATCTCCAAAGGAGTTCATAGAATCACAGAATGGCTCAGGCTGGAAGGACCTCAAGAGATCATCTGTTCCAACCCCTGCCATAGGCAGGGACACCTCTCAACTAGGTTGCTCAAGGCCTCATCCAACCTGGCCTTGAGTACCACTGGGGAGGAGGCTGCCACAGCCTCCCTGAGCACCCTGTTCCAGAGTCTCACCCCCTCAAACTGAAGAACTTCTTCCTCAGCTCCAGTCTAACCCTGCTCTCCCTCAGCTCCAAACCATTCCCTCTCGTCCTGTCTCCAGACACTCATGGAAAGTCCCTCTGCAGCCTTCCTGGAGGATCCCTTCAGGTTACTGGAAAGCAGCTCTAAGGTCCCCCTGGAGTCTTCTTTTCTTCCGAACACCCCCAGCTCCCTCAGCCAGTCCTCAGAGCAGAGCTGCTCCAGCCCTTGGGCCATCCCTGTGGCCCTCCCCTGGAGCTGCTGAATTTAAAATCTTCAGTCAAGGGAGCTTCTGTCATGCCAGCCTTACCCAAATGCCCTCTCCCTTTGCCAACAGGCAGGCAATGCATGGGCAGAGGGGCAGGCAATGCATGGGCAGAGGGGCAGAGTGTCTGCCCCTGCCCCTTCCCCAGCCCCTGCCCCACAGGTAGCCTCGGGCAGGGCATCGAAGGTGTTAATGGCCACCAGGAGTTTGCTGTGTGCAGTCCCTGCAGCCTGTCAGCTGGGGCATCAGGAGCTGAGTCTGACAAGATGGCAGCAGCAAAGTTTTCCATGTGTAGGCTTGAAGTAAAATGTAATTAGCCTTTCTGTGCAGAACAAGGATCCATTGATGACTACAGCTGGGCTTTGTTTTCCTCTGTCGTAGAGTGTGGGAGGTAAAAGTGTTCTTCTTCATGTTTATTAATACAAGATTCCTTAGACAAATGGCAAGCACAGTTTAATATTTGTTGGAACACAGAGGGGCTTGCCAAAACAGTTGTTGTGTAAGAGGGTTTCAAGGTTTTCAGATTATAATCATCCCTGGGTTAAATAAATGAATGATTACTCTTGCCTTGGTCAATTAAAGAGCCACATCCTTCCCGAGGCCGCAGACTGGCTCTGCTTGCTGGCCCCCACCTTGCCATCAGCAAACCTGGCTCTCACCAGCCAGGAGCTGCAGGTTCTGTCAGGGCTGGGGCCAGCAGGCAAACCCAGAGATGAGTTGAGGGAAGACTGAAGACCGCTGAGGGCTTTCTTGCCCCTAATGCCACAGACTACTTCTTTTTACCCACCCCCTTCTCCTTCCTCTGCAGAAAAAGACCCATTCTAGTGTGCACTTCCTTAGTTCTCTCCGTGCTCACCTTGCTCTTTCACTGCTGGCCTGCTGCAGGGGCTGGGAGCCGGCGTTTGGGACTCCCAGCTGAGCAGTCCGCGCTCCCAGCCCCAGCGCTTCGGCTCCAGTTTTAGCTCCGTTCCAGAGCCACCTCTTGGCTCCCACCCCTCCTCTCCCCCCACCCCCACCCCCACCCCCGGCCTTAAATGAATCCTAATTGGAAAAGGCTCTTTGGTTGTAGCACATACAGTAGGCTTGTTACATTGCTGTTAACATGTGGGCTGAGGCTCCCTGCCTTTGATGAAAGAAAATATCGAATTTCACTGAAATGCTACATTTTTACCAGTAAATGTTAAGTAGTCTTGTGAGGATTTTAGGTACTGCCCCCTCCCTGTGCTGCAGGAAAAAGCCTTCATAAACAACAGACAGCAAAAAGTGCTTGGGCTGGGGTTGTCAGTCAGGGCAGCCCTGCTGCCTGCTTTGTTACCTCTGTGATTTTCCATGAGGTCTGGAAGGGAGCACATGGAGGAAAGGCAGTGGAGAAGGTTTTCCTATCTGCTCAGGTAGTAATGGAGTCATAGAATGCTTTAGGTTGGAAGGGGCATTTCTCCCTTCTCTTCATCCTGAATCTCCCTCTTGGAGTTCAAACCATGCCCCCTTGGCCTATCCCAACAGGCCCTGATCAAAAGTCTGTCCCCAGCTCTCACAGTCTCACAGTATCACTAAGGTTGGAAGAGACCTCGAAGATCATTGAGTCCAACCTGTCACCACAGACCCCATGACTAGCCCATGGCACCAAGTGCCACATCCAGTCCCCTCTTGAACACCTCCAGGGACGGTGACTCCACCACCTCCCTCTCTGACTTCCCTTTGCAGCACTGCAAGGCCACCAGAGGCTCTCCCTGGAGCCTTCTCCTCTGCAGGCTGCCTGAGCCCAACTCTCTCAGCCTGGCTCCCAGCAGAGGGCTTCCAGCCCTGCCAGCACTGCTGTGGCCTCCTCTGGCCCTGCTTCAGCAGCTCCCTGTCTGTGCTGAGGGCTCCAGAGCTGCCCCAGCACTGCAGGGAGGTCTCAGCAGGGCACAGCAGAGGAGCAGAATCCCCTCCCTGCCCCTGCTGCCCACACTGCTGGGGATCAGCCCAGGACAGGCTGGGGCTGGGCTGGCAGTGCTTGGAGCCCACCTTTGCACCCCACAGCACCACAGGTGCACCCCTGCTTTTCATCTCCAGCCTGGATGGACACTGGGGGTTGCCTTGACCTGTGTACAGGACCTTGCCTTGTGCCTTTTTGAACCTCAGGAGGAGGAGGAACCTCAGGAGGAACCTTCTTGACCTTGTCCTGGCCCCTCTGGACAACATCCTGTCCCTCTGGCTTGTCATCCTAAAACAACTAATGTCAAGCTCTGGTGCCTCCAACACAAGAACGACCTGGAGCTGTTGGAGAGGGTCCAGAGAAGGCCATGAATATGATCAGAGGGCTGCAAAACCTCCCCTGTGGGGACAGGCTGAGAGAGTTGGGGCTGTTCAGCCTGGTGAAGGCTCCAGGGAGACCTTAGAGCAACCTTCCAGTACCTGAAGGGGCTCCAGGAGAGCTGGGGAGGGACTTTGGACAAGGGCTGGGAGTGCCAGGATGAGGAACAATGGCTTTGAGCTGGGAGAGGAGAGTCTGAGACTGGAGAGGAGGAAGAGATTCTTGACAGGCTGGGGAGACTCTGGCACAGGTTGCCCAGGGAGGCTGTGGCTGCCTCCTGCCTGGAGGTGTTCAAGGCCAGGCTGGATGAGGCCTTGAGCAGCCTGTGCTGGTGGGAGGTGTCCCTGCCCAGGGCAGGGGCTTGGGCTGGATGATCTTTGTGGTCCCTTCCAATCCAACCCATTCTGTGTATCTAAGATGTGGCTCTCTGCATGGCAGGAGTGTAGCACTGGGCTTGAGGGCGGTTTGGAGAACTCCTGAAAGCTTATTCCTGCCTAAGCTGACCTGATGGGATTGGTGTTCAAGTAGTCCTGTGAAACCCTCTGTTCCAAGGGGGGCAAACCTCAGTTCCCTTGGACTTCAGAGGAAAAATCCCAAATAAACATGAGAACTGAATCTGACTTATGAAGCACTGAAATCCCTTCACATATTTTTTCTGCTTCAAGTGCTGGCTGGTACCAATCTATCACTTCTCAAGTGTTTGTAGTCTTCTGTTTTGATGGTGCCCAGGGTCAAGCTGAGTAACAAAGAAAGTTTTGCTCCCTCCAGCATCACATAATTGCTTTGAGAGATGGTCTGCAAGGCTGCTTCCCCCCACTGAGCATGAAGTCCTGCAGTTGGGGTGGTTCTCTTGGACACCACATGAAATAGCTTCTATTTGCTGTGCCTTTAAGGTCTTCAAGTTTCCTATTTCCTGTCCTTTTGATGAGTCATTAGCTTCTAATGATGCTTTCAAATTATTGCTGTATTTAAAGTGATTTCCCTCAAAAACAGGAGGTGGAGAACTTCCCAGGGCTATGTCTCTGGACAGCTCTTTTTTCTCTTCTTGAATTTCCTAGTCATCAGTGAAAGCCCAGGAGCCAGTGGTTAAGGGGAGAGGGTGTTGAGAAAGCAGGGAAGATGTTAGAACTGATTCTACTGGAGGCTGAAAGAGGGAATGAGAAGTGAATGGCTCTGACTCTACAGGAAGCAGGATTTATTTTTACACCGCACAGTTTGTTTGTTTAAAGTTTTAACTGTCTGCCCTGTGCAAAGCTCAGCAGGCTGAGTGTCACAGGAGAACAGGGATATTTTGCTTAAACCCCCAGAAATGAAGATGAAATGAAAGTACTTTGCAGATCTGCTTATTTTAACCCAAAGCTCTTGAGTGAAATGGTGCTTGGGGGCCCACGTGCAGAGCAGCCTGGCCTGCTCGGAGTCCTGCTTCAGCCTCCAGCCGCAGCAGACAAGCTGGGAGGTGGGGAGCTGTGGGCAGTGCAGGGCAGCGTCCCCATGAGTCGCTTGCCTTTGTGAGGCCATGGAACCACAGCCTGCTTTGGATGGCAAGGACCTCCAAAGCTCTTCTCATCCTCCACTAGATCCTCCGCCAGAGCAGGTTGCTCAGAGCCCTGTCCAGCCTCACCTTCAGTATCTCCAGGGATGAGGTCTCAACCACCTCCCTGGGCAACCTGTTGCAGTCTTCCAGCAGCCTCCTGGTGCAGGTCTTATTCTTCACATCCAATCTCAATCTGCTCTGCTCTCATTTCAAACCATTGTCCCTTGGCCTGTCCCTGCAGGCCTGTGGGAACAGTCTTCTTGTACCCTTCAGGAGCTGGAAGGCTGCTTTGAGGTCTCCCTTGGAGCCTTCTCTTCTCCAGGCTGAACAACTCCAGCTCCCTGAGCCTGTCCTGCGTGCTTGCTGTGAAAGATGCTCATCCTTCCGTTGGGATTGGGAAACTGAGGCATGAGGAGTGTGTAATGCTCAGAGGCTCTTGGCTAGGGTGTAGAAATCTGCAGAGGTGAGAATCATGAAGCACAAAGGTTTGTGCTTTTTGGGTTGGCTTTCTGGGTGTGCATTTCTGAGAATTCCACAGAAGTGCAGCAGTTTAGTGCTTTCCGTGCTCAAAGGCAGAAAGCTGGGCACAGGCTTTTTCTCAGGGCCTGTTGGGCCAGGCCAAGGGGGGATGGGTTGAACTCAAAGAGGGAGATTCAGAGTGGAGAGAAGGGAGAAATGTTTGACCCTGAGGTGGGGGAGAGCCTGGCCCAGGCTGCCCAGAGAGGTGGAAGCTGCCCCATCCCTGGACCCATTCCAGGTCGGGTTTGTGGCTCTGAACAACCTGCTCTAGCTGCAGCTGTCCCTGCTGACTGCAGGGGGCACACTGCATGACCTTGAGTGGTCCCTTCCCACCCAGATCACCCAGAACTCTGTGATCTGGAGATTGGAGTTAGTGCTGTGGCTGGGCTCTGGGTTAGCCTTCTGCTGTGTGCAGTGAGTTAACAGAGCTCTGTGACAGCACAGCAGAGCCCTGAGCCCTTCTGTTTGGTTGGGTTTTAACCTCGAGTGGGACAGCTCAGTTCCTTTCTGAGGATGGCTAAAAGCTGGAGGTATTTAACAGCCCAAAGAGGGGGAAAACAGCCTCAGGGCCCTGCAGCATATTCCAGTCATCACCCTGTTGTCTGCAACCTTGGCTTGACACCAGATCCTTAGATGGAAATCTCTAAATAAACACAAAGTGCTGCATCAAAGGACCCTGCTGGACTGTGCCAGCCACGCTGGACTGTGCCAGCCATGCTCTTGGGCATCCTGGCTATGGCATCAGCCACAGAGCCTTCCTGGGCATGCAGCTGCATGGAAGAGCCTCTGTGGTCCGTGGGTCTGTATGAAGTCACAGCAGGCAGAGCATCCCTGTCCTGTCTCTGCTCTTCACAGGATCACAGACTGGTAGGGGTTGGAAGGGACCTCTTGAGATCATCTAGTCCAAATCCCTGATGTTTGGCTCTTGCTGGAGCCAAACACCTTCAGGCTATCAAAACTGCCTTAGTGTGCTGAGCAGAGGGACCACCAGCATGTTCCAGCAGTCCCAGCCTGCCAGCAGGAGCTGGCTCTGCCTCCCAGCTTCTTGTGCAGGAGGCCTCTCCCAGCTGGACCCCAGACATTGCAGCTAAAAGGCAGCCCAGGTCTGGAGCCATCTTGCCACAGTAGCTCATTTTATCTGTAACAGCTGAGGTCTGTAAGGTGCCTGGGAGGGCTTCGTGAGGAGGAAGAAGAGGAGAGTGAGTTCACGGGCTCACAGGATGTCAGGGGTTGGAAGGGACCCAAAGAGATCGAGTCCAACCCCCTGCCAGAGCAGGACCATAGAATCCAGCTCAGGTCACAGAGGAACACATCCAGACAGGCCTTGAAAGCCTCCAGAGAAGGAGACTCCACAACCTCTCTGGAGAGCCTGCTCCAGGGCTCTGGGAGCCTCACAGTGAGGGAGTTCCCCCTTGTGTTGAGGTGGAACCTCCTGTGCTGCAGCTTGCATCCATTGCTCCTTGTCCTATCCCCAGGAGCAAGTGAGCAGAGCCTGTGCCCTCCCTCCTGACCCCCAGCCCTCAGCTATTGATAAACATTTATTAGGACCCCTCTAAGTCTTCTCCTCTCCAGACTGACCAGCCCCAGGTCCCTCAGCCTCTCCTCATCAGGCAGTGCTCCAGGCCCCCAATCCTCCTGGCGTCCAGGGGAGGAGCAGCCCTCTCACAGAGGCTCATCTGCCCCCAAGCACGGAGAAGGTCCTTGGCCCTCCCTGTCCCAGTCCGCTCAGCTGGGTTTTCACGCAGCCCTTTCATGTTTGTCTGCAGATTGGAATAGTCTCATCCTCTGGAATGCCAAGTGGCAAATCCACAGAACTATTTTGGTACAGCTGCTTCCTGGGGAGGGCTTGTCTGTGGAGGCAGCCAGGGCACGCATGCTGCACAGCCACTGCTGGGCAGGGATCCTGGGGGAGGCACTCAGGGTGAATCCTTGGACCATCCAGGGCAAAATGGTTCATCTGCTTGCAGGGCCAGCAGGGTTACCTCTTCCCAGTCCCAGGGCAGAGCTCCCAGTTGAACTGTTCTGCAGTCGTTGTCTCCACCTAGCCACACGGCTCGAGCGCGGACTGTTCTTCACTGGTGCTTGCAGACTCTCCTTGTGCTCTGCAGATGGATTCCAGCTGCTTTTCCCACTCCCACACAAGAGGGCAGGCACAAGAATGAGTCAGAGAGCTTGTGTTGTGCACCCCATGGAGTGGAAAGAGAAGGCTGTCCTGAGGGGGGCACAGGCAGGAGGCTCTGCCAGATCCCAGGCGCTGGGACTCTGGATCCCGACAAAGGCTCTCTGCCATTGTCTTCCCTGCCTTTGGCAGCCAGGTTTGCTGGCAGGGCTGGCAGATCTGCTGCTCCATCTACCACCTTGCTACAGGCAGCTTTGGAATCATAGAATTGTTTGGATGGGAAAGCCCTTTAAGACCATTGAGTCCAACTGTTACCAGACTGTGCCCAGGCTGGTGCTAAACCATGGCACTCAGCACCACAGCTCCGCCTCTTTGAAACACCTCCAGGATTGGGCACTCAACCACCTCCCTGGGCAGCCTGGGCCAGTGTTTGAGAACCCTTTCAGTGAAGAAGCTTCTTCTAATGTCCAACCTAAACCTCCCCTGGAACAATTTCAGGCCATTTTCTCTCATCCTATCACTTGTTCCCTCCGGAGAAAAGCTCCACCTGGCTGCAGCCTCCTCTCAGGGAGCTGCAGAGAGCAATGAGGTCTCCCTCAGCCTCCTCTTCTCCAGCCTAAACACCCCCAGCTCCCTCAGCTGCCCCTCCACAGCCCTGTTCTCCAGACCCTTCCCCAGCTTCATTGCCCTTCTCTGGACCTGCTCCAGCTCCTCAGTGTCCTTCTTGGAGTGAGGAGCCCAAAACTGAACCCAAAATCCGAAGTGTGGCCTCCCCAGTGCCCAGCACAGGAGGACAATCCCTGCCCTCTCTTGCTGGCCACACCACTGCTGCTCCAGGCCAGGCTGCTGGTGACCTTCTTGGCCACCTGGGCACCCCCTGGCTCTTCTTCAGCTGCTGCCAACCAGCACCCCCAGGTACTTCTCCACTGGGCATTTCTCAGCCACTCTTCCCCCATCCTGGAGCACTGCTGGGGTTGGTGTGACCCAGTGTTGCTGTGATGCCACAGCTCTAAGCCACCTTGCTGCAGAAACAGGGATTTTATCCTCTCCACAGCTGCTATGAAGTTAAGAAGTGTTTCTCTTTTGTGTTATCTGCTGGTGCTGTGGGCACTGGGAATTTTGGGGAGTTGACATTAGGGTCCTGTGCCTGCATCACTATACCTGTGGGTCATCCCTGCTGCCTTTACAAGGGCTTTAAAACTCCTGGAAGTTGTTTCTCCTGCCCACCCCCATGAAAATCCTTGGATTGCCTTTTGACCCTTGCCCTCCATGGCTGTGGCAGGGAAGCAGCTGTGTTGGCATTACACACAGGAGTCACCCTCAGCACTTGCACCTCAGCACCCCTGGGGCTGGAGCACCTCCCCTATGGGGGCAGGCTGAGGAGCTGGGGCTGTTCAGCCTGGAGAAGAGAAGGCTCCAGGGAGAGCTTAGAGCCCCTTCCTGAAGGGGCTACAAGAAGGCTGCAGAAGGACTGTTCCCAAAGGCCTGCAGTGACAGGACCAGGGGGAATGCTTTGAAATTGAGATAGAGATTGAGATTGAGATGTGAGATTGAGATTGAGATTGAGATGTGAGATTGAGATGTGAGATTGAGATTGAGATTGAGATGTGAGATTGAGATTGAGATTGAGATTGAGATTGAGATTGAGATTGAGATTGAGATGTGAGATTGAGATGTGAGATTGAGATTGAGATGTAAGATTGAGATTGAGATTGGATGTGAGGAGCCAGTTCTGCCCCAGGAGGCTGCTGGGACACTGCAACAGGTTGCTCAGGGCGGTGGTTGGGATCCATCCCTGGAGATCTTGAAGGTGAGGCTGGACAATGCTCTGGGCAACCTGATCCAGTGGAGGATGTCCCTGCTGAGTGCAGGAGGAGTGGACTGGATGAGCTGTGGAGGTCCCTTCCCACCCATTCTGTGATCTGCCTGTGTTGTGCTCACAGGAGAGCAGGGGGGTTGGGCTGCAGACGTGCAGCAGTTTCAGCAGTGGCATGGCCCACACGTGGTGACATTGCTGTTGCCAGCAAATCAAAGGCTTCTCTGGAAGCAGCTGCAGCCTGGAGCAGTGGGGGGTGTCAGGGGAGCAGCCCCTTCAGATCATCCTGGAGGCATCACCTGATGGGACCTGAGAAATATTGTCTCATTTGCATATCCTCTGATCCCAATTAAGGGGCAGTGGCAGGACGTGGGGGTGTGGTTCTGTGTCACTGAAGGTGTCTGGTGTGACAGAACTAAACCTCATTATCTTGATGGAATTTTTGACCACTGTAAATCAGTGTTTGAGTTCTCTCTGAATCCCAAACCCAAGGAGCCAGGAACCAGGGCTGAGCATTGATTCAGGGTATGGGAAGAGGAGGGTGCTCTGGCCAGCTCCTGCAGCAGAAGGGATAAGGCAGGATGGTGCAGGCACTAAAAGCAGGAATAAGAACAGGCTAGGTGTGGGCTATGACTTCATTAGCATTCATGTAGAGCATTAAATAAACAAATGCACTGACAGGCCTGGGAGCCTGATCTTGTTAACCCTTAGCACTTACCTGGTGTGTTCCTGCAGGAAACCAAGGGCATGGGTTGATGCCTCCCCTTTTTAACAGGCTGCCCTGCTGAGGCCACATCTGGAGTACTGTGTCCAGATCTGGGCCCCTCAGTTCAGGAAGGACCTCAGGGAGCTGCTTGAGAGAGTCCAGCACAGAGCCACAAAGATGCTGCAGGCAGTGGAAGATCTTCCTGATGAGGAGAGCCTGGGGGAGCTGAGGGCTCTGTAGTCTGGAGAGGAGGAGCCTGAGGGTGACCTCATTGCTGTTGCTAAAGCTGTGCAGGGTGATGCCCAGAGGCTGGAGCCAGGCTCTGCTGGGGGATGCCCAGTGCCAGCACAAGGGGCAGTGGTGGAAGCTGAGGCAGAGGAAGTACCAGGGGAACAGGAGGAGGAATTTTTTTTCCCTGTGAGGGTGCCAGAGCCCTGGAGCAGGCTGCCCAGGGGGCTGTGGAGTCTTCCTCTCTGGAGATATTCACAACCCGCCTGGATGTGTTCCTGTGTGAGCTGCTCCAGGTGACCCTGCTCTGGCAGGGGTTGGACTGGATGAGCTTTGGAGGTCCCTTCCAGCTCCTCACATTCTGCGACTCTGAGAAACTGAGTCACAGGGAGGCTGAGGGCATGGAGGGCACTCAGCAAGGGTCAGAACTGGGAAGTCACAGCAGTGGGTAGAAGAAAGGACAACTTCTGCCTTTATGTGGCTTAGCTACAGCCTCCTGATGCCCAGAGTAAAGCCAAGCTGAGTGATTGTCTCCTGCAAGTTTTAAATGCCTGCTAGGGACAGATGTTGAGCCCAAACGAGTTTGTCTGAAGCACTGCCTCAGGGTCACTAACCTTGTGTAGCACTTTGTAACAGATGATCTTTGGTGCCTTGTGATCACCACCTATGCAACCTTAAACTAATGAACTTCCAACTGAGCTGTGGCTTTTGTTTCCCCCTCCCTCAGCACAGTTTTTCCTTTGTGAGGGGCTTTAGGCCAGTCTGGACTTGTGTTGTGCTGGCTACCAGGCATCGATCTCCTCCGTTCCCTGTGGACTGCACGTGTTAGAGGATCAGCCTGCCCTCCTGCACCTCTGGATGAACTCCTGTGGTTGAACTGCTCATAACCTGGAGTGCTGAGTTGAAGTCAGGCTGGTTTCCAGCTCTACTATCAAGCATATAAATATAGCTGGGGAAAAAAATGCCATGGCAACTTCTGCCCAATGGCTTACATCCATTTTCTTCCTTCTCACAGAACCACAGAATGTTAGGGATGGGAAGGGACCTCCAGAGATCATCCGGTCCAACCCTGCTGCTGGAGCAGGATCACCCAGGACAGCTCACACAGGAACACACCCAGGCAGGTTTTGAAAGTCTCCAGAGAAGGAGACTCCACAACCTCTCTGGGCAGCCTGCTCCAGGCCTCCAGCACCCTCACAGTGAAAAGGCTTCTCCTCATGTTGATGTGGAACCTTCTGTGTTCCAGCTCGTACCTGCTGTTTCTTGTCTTGGGCACCACAACAAAGAGCCTGGCACCTTCATCCTGCCACCCACCCCTCAGATAGTTGCAGACGTTGGTCAGATCCCCTCTCAGCCTTCTCCTCTGCAGACTGAACAGCCCCAGGGCTCTCAGCCTTTCAGCAGAGGTGTTCCAGTCCCCCAGTCATCCTCATAGCCTCCACGGGACTCCCCCAGCAGATCCCTGGCTCTCTTGAGCTGGGGAGCCCAAAGCTGGACACAGCGATCTGGTAATTTTGCCTTTGATTCAAACTTCAGCAGTGGGAAAAGAGATTTTATTTTTTGCTACAGCTGGTGCTTAGCAGCACTGCAAGGGAGGATTGTGGAACTGGGAACTTCCTTTGCTCGGTTTCCTCAAGGAATTGTCTTTCCTGATGTTTCATTTCCTGCCCGTTTCCCCGCTGGTGGCATGTGGGTTATTAACCTGCCCGAGTGCGGCGGTTGCATCAGACAGATAACCTGAGGGGCACATCCAGCTTTCATCAACACACACATTTCCATCCTGCTGAACCCTGTCACCTACCACTTGGGTTGCCATAAATTGCTGTGAAGTGCAGGCAGCCCTAACAGTGGTGAGGGCTGAGAATGTACCCCTGGAGTAACCAAGCTCTGAGTATTGCGTCCAGTTCTGGAGCCCCTATTGCAGGAGGGATGTGGACGTGCCGGAAGATGTCCAGAGAAGGGCCACGAGGATGAGCAGAGGGCTGGAGCACCTCTCCTGTGAGGACAGACTGAAGGAGTTGGGGCTGTTCAGTCTGGAGAAGAGAAGGCTCCCAGGTGACCTCATTGTGGCCTTCCAGGATCTGAAGGGGGCTACAGGAAGGCTGGGGAGGGACTGCTCAGGATCTCAGGCAGTGATAGGACTAGGGGGAATGGACTGAAGCTGGAGGTGGGGAGATTCAGGCTGGAGGGGAGGAGGAAGTTCTTCCCCATGAGAGTGGTGAAGCCCTGGAATGGGTTGTGCAGGGAGGTGGTTGAGGCCCTGTCCCTGGAGGTGTTTAAGGCCAGGCTGGACGAAGGTCTGGCCAGCCTGATCTAGTGTGGGGTGTCCCTGCCCATGGCAGGGGTTGGAACTAGCTGATCCTTGTGGTCCCTTCCAACCCTGACTGATTCTATCTCTGCATTCATTCCTGGCTGGAGCCACTTCAGTGGGAAGAGTTTCTCCAGTCTTTCTCCCACGTGCTGACAGCGATGGCAAGGGCCAGCAGAGCTGTTCTGTGGAGAGATCCCTGCCCCCTGCTCCGGGTGGGAGTCTCTGCCTGGCGTAAAAGCAACCCAGAGCGCGGCCGAGCAGCCGGCCCGGCGGCCAGGCTGCTCAGCGTCCTTCTTCTGGGCTGTCATTAACAGATTTCATGAAGCAGCCTTAGAAATGAGAAGTTTCCTTTCTGAGGGAGAGGGAGATAATTGAACTCATTGATTTGTTTCACGGTTTGTTTGCCCTTTCATTCCCTTCCTGAGGTGCTGTTTGTTGAGGAATGTCTCCAATTGCCAGCCAGCCAGTGGGGTGTCTGCCGTTTCCCCGGCAGCTCTGCTTTCAGCCAGAGCAGAGGGCTGTGGCAAGCCTAGATATGAATTTTTAATGCAGAACTTTATAACACAGCCCTTGCAGCACGGCTGCACTGCTCTCTTGAGCTTTCAGATTTAATGCTCTGATGAGCAGAGCACAGACTTGGGGCGTTCGACAGCAGTCGGCATTAACCCCTACACCACCGGGCTTGTAGCAGTTAATTTCCCAGCAGATTAATACAGGCACAGGGGGGAAAGATTCCAGATGCTCCTGCCTTGGAAAAGTGTCAGAATGACTTGGAATTCGACTCCCCCAGTTATCTGTTTTGGATCTTTCCTCTGGTGCTAATGGGAGTTCTTCAGGCTGTTTCCTTTCCCTGGGCTCAAGGATGATGCTGTCGCTCTGGAGAGGATGAAATGTCTCTGCCTCGTCCACTGCCTGATCTCTGATGATGGCCCAGGCTGGCAGGTTAGCTGTCCAAAGAGGGGAAACGATTCAATTAGTTCTGTAATGCCTTGTTGTAGATGAATTTGCCATAGGAATGTTCTCCCAGATCCTATCAGGGAGTCCTTTGGGCCCTGAATCATGAGATTGTCTGACGGGATTTTTGCTCTGCTTGGAACATGCCCTTAGCTAGGTGTGGATGTTCTTCTTGTTACTCCAGCATCTTATTTACCTAGTGAGCAGTGCAGAGCCCAGCAGTGGAGATAAGTAGTGCAAATTATTACTCTTCAGGGCATTAGCACATGTTTGCCAGTGTTGAATCTCATCTGTTGTAAAGCTGCCTGCTCACCTGCCTTGTTTTACTGTCGACTTTTTACTCTTCTGCACTCTTGATAACAATAATTCTGCTCCCCTGCAGTCAGTGCCTCTGAATCATCCCTCCCCCGATTAAACCACACCAGTCCTAATGCATTGTCTACAGGAACTTGGCCCTCAGAACCCTGCAGAGCCTGTCTGTGTAGGCTTTGGGAGGCACGGAGCTGGCTCTTCTTGGTAGCAGAGGATTTTGGGGTGCTGCTGGGTGAGAAGCTGGACAACAGCCAGCAATGGGCACTGGCAGCCCAGAAGGCCAATGGCAGCCTGGGCTGCATCCAAAGCAGCATGGCCAGAGGTGGAGAGAGGGATCCTGCCCCTCTGCTCTGCTCTGGGGAGACCTCACCTGCAGGGCTGGGTCCAGATATGGAGTCCCCAATGCAGGAAGGACTTGGACCTGATGGAGCAAGTCCGAAGGAGGCCACAAAGATGATCAGAGGCTGGAGAACCTCTGCTATAAGAACAGGCTGAGGGAGCTGGGGGTGTTCAGCCTGGAGAAGAGAAGGCTCCAGGGAGACCTCCGAGCAGCCTTCCAGTCCCTACAGGGGCTACAAGAAGGATGGAGAGAGACTGTTCCCAAAGGCCTGCAGGGACAGGACTGGGGCAGTGGCTTCAAAGTACAGCAGAGGATGTGAGGAACAAGTTCTTTACTGTGAGGGTGGTGGAACTGGAACAGGTTGCCCAGGTTGAGGCCTCATCCCTGGAGATATTCCAGGTCAGGCTCAAGAAGGCTCTGAGCAACCTGCTCTAGTGGAGAATGTCCCTGCTGACTGCAGGGGGTGGAACTGCATGGCCCTTGGAGGTCCCTTCCAACCCAACCCATTCTGTGTCTCAGTCATGAGTGCCTTTGCTGGGGATCTGGGCAGGAGTTTGACAAGAGAAAAAATGCAGCCTTTGTAGGTTTAACTTTGGTAGTGGAGGAGTCCTCTGATGTGTTGTGGTAGGAGTGGTGTAAGCCTGAGGGAACCAGAGGGGACTCAGGACAGGCAGAGGTGTTAATGGCATTCAGGTCCTAGCCAGGAGGTTCTTCTCTGGTGCTGTTAAATCATTTGCTTTAAACCCTTGCAAATGGGACAGGAAAGCTGTTCCTCACTGATTCCAGAGAAGGGGATTTACACTTGGGAGTCAGAAAACAGCATCCCTGCTTTGGGAAGACATTTCCACATTTGCTTCAGATGAGGTCTTCTAAGGAGCTTGTTGTATTGATTATAGACTCAGCATTGCCTTAGCTTCTGCACTGTTATTACTGACTCATGAGATTAAGGTTTTCAAGGCTTGTTGCTAAATGCAGAGAGGTCCCAGCTTTCATTCTGTTCTTCCAGGCATCTGTTAACATTTCTTCTGTAACAGAGCTCTGTGTTTGGAGAGAAAATTCAGTGTAAGACTTTGTCTTATGGAAAAGACACTCCTGGTTCCAGCTCCTTCCTGGTAATTAGCTCCACATCTTGGTTTTGTGCTGTCAAACACCACCTAAAGCAAGGCTGATGACTCAGCTTTGCCATCTGTAAAAGGGCACATGTGGCAAGGCCAGGCTCTGCCCATGGGCACTGACAGCCCAAAAGGCCAATGGCAGAGGGGATTCTGCCCCTCTGCTCTGGGGAGACTTCACCTGCAGGGCTGTGTCCAGCTCTGGAGCCCTCAACCCAGGAAGGACAGGAACCTGATGGAGAGGGTCCAGAGGAGGCCATGATAATGAGAAGGAGGCTGGAGCAGCTCTGCGGTGAGGACAGGCTGAGGGATCTGGGGCTGTTCAATCTGGAGAAGAGAAGGCTCTGGGCAGACCCTGGAGGTGTTTAAGCCCAGGCTGGATGAGGCTGTGGCCAGCCTGATCTAGTGTAGGGTGTCCCTGCCCATGGCAGGGGGTAGGAACTAGCTGATCCTTGTGGTCCCTTCCAACCCTGACTGATACTATGATACCTAATAGCAGTGAAGGGACATCCTCCACTAGAGCAGGCTGCCCAGAGCTTTGTCAAGCCTCAACCACCTCCCTGGGCAGCCTCTTCCAGTGTTGTGATGTGACCAGCTTAACTCATTGGAAAACACAGGAGGGACATGGGCCTCATGGAGGAAGTCCAGAGGAGGGCCACAAAGATGATGAGAGGGCTGGAGCACCACTGCTGAGGTTCTGAGGGAGCTGGGGTGGTACAGTCTGCAGAAGATAAGGCTCCAGGGGAACCTCAGAGCAGCCTGCCAGTCCCTGAAGGGGTTCCAAGAAGGCTGCAGAGGGACTGTTCCCAAAGGCCTGCAGAGACAGCCCCAGGGGCACTGGTTTGAAATGAGAGCAGAGCAGACTGAGATTGGATGTGAGGAGCAAGTTCTGCACCAGGAGGCTGCTGGAAGACTGCAATAGGTTGCCCAGGGAGGTGGTTGAGGCTCCATCCCTGGTGATATTGAAGGTGAGGCTGGACAAGGCTCTGGGCAACCTGTTCTAGTGGAGGATGTCCCTGCTGAGTGCAGGAGGTTGGAGAGGATGAGCTTTGGAGGTCCCTTCCCACCCAAACCATTCTGTGCTGTGTGGATGTGAATCATCCTCCAGTCCTTGGACAGCAAAGTGGAAGTGCTGCTCTGGTGGCTGTGTTGTAGTGCAGCAGATGTGTTTGCTGATCATTCCTTTGGACAGTGCCATCCATTAGGTCACTCTGTGATGAATGGAAATACTCTTTTGTCCTGGAGATCACAACAAAGGGAAGAAGATGCATTTGCCATAGCAGTAATGCTGTATCACTGCTGACTGAGGTGTGGGTGGCAGGATGGAGGTGCCAGACTCTTGTCAGTGGTACCCAGAGGGCAACAAGGGGCACAAACTGGCACCCAGGAGGTTCCATGTGAAGATGAGGGGAAACTTGTTTTGTGTGAGGTGCTGGAGGCCTGGAGCAGGCTGCCCAGAGAGGTTGTGGAGTGTCTTCGGCCAAGAAGGCCAATGGCATAGAATCATAGAATCAGTCAGGGTTGGAAGGGACCACAAGGATCAGCTAGTTCCAACCCCCTGCCATGGGCAGGGACACCCCACACTAGATCAGGCTGGCCAGAGCCTCGTCCAGCCTGGGCTTAAACACCTCCAGGGACGGGGCCTCAACCACCTCCCTGGATAACCCATTCCAGGGCTTCACCACTCTCATGGTGAAGAACTTCTTCCTCACATCTAGCCTGAATCTCCCCACCTCCAGCTTCATTCCATTCCCCCTAGTCCTATCACTACCTGAGATCCTGAGAAGTCCCTCCCCAGCCTTCCTGTAGCCCCCTTCAGATCCTGGAAGGCCACAATGAGGTCACCTCGGAGCCTTCTCTTCTCCAGACTGAACAGCCCCAACTCCTTCAGTCTGTCCTCACAGGAGAGGTGCTCCAGCCCTCTGCTCATCCTCGTGGCCCTTCTCTGGACACCTTCCAGCACGTCCACATCCCTCCTGTAATAGGGGCTCCAGAACTGGAGGCAGTACTCCAGGTGGGGTCTCACCAGAGCTGAGCAGAGGGGGAGAATCCCCTCCCTTGCCCTGCTGGCCACACTTCTCCTGCTGCAGCCCAGGCTCTGATTGGCTTTCCGGGCTGCAAGTGCACACTGAGAGCTCCTGTTGAGCTTCTCCTCCCCCAGCACCCCCAAGTCTCTCTCCTCAGGGCTTCTCTCCAGCCAGTCCCTGCCCAGCCTGGATTTGTGCCTGGGATTGCCTCGCCCCAGATGCAGGACCCTGCCCTTGGTCTTGTTGAAGCTCCTGAGGTTGGCTTGTGCCCACCTCTCCAGCCTGTCCAGGCCCCTCTGGATGGATCCCTTCCCTCCAGCTGTCTGCTGCACCACACAGCTTGGTGTCATCAGCAAACTTGCTGAGGGTGCACTCGATGCCACTGTCCATGGCACCCACAAAGATGTTGAACAAGACAGGTCCCAGGACTGATCCCTGAGGGACTCTGCTTGTCCCTGGCCTCCCCTGGGACATGGACCCGTTGACAGCCACTCTTTGGGTGCGGCCATCAAGCCAGTTCTGTATCCATCTAGTGGTCCATCCATCAAACCCATGTGTCGCCAGCCTGGAGACCAGGAGGTGGTGCGGGACAGTGTCGAAGGCTTTGCTCAGGGCCAGGGAAACGACATCAGTTGCTCTCCCCTCAGCCGGCGGGGAAGGCGACCGGCCTGGACGAGCAAGCAGCTCCTGGAGGAATTAAGGGAAAAAAAGAGGCTGTATCACCTTTGGAAGGAGGGGAAGGCTTCTCGAGGTATGTTCAAGGAAGTGGTTAGATTATGTAGGAATGAAATTAGAGAAGCAAAGGCCCAGTTGGAACTGAAACTGGCCACCTCTGTGAAAGAAAATAAAAAGCAATTTTACAAATATATCAATGCTAAAAAGAAGGGCAAGAAGAATCTCCACTCCTTACTGGACCTGGAGGGGAACACGGTGACCGAAGATGAGGAAAAGGCTGAGGTCCTGAACGCCTTCTTTGCCTCGATGTTTAACAGCAAGGTAGGAGTCCAGGATGAGTGGCCTCCTGAGCTGGGTAGTAGGGTTGGGGAGCAGTGTAGTACCCCAGAAATCCATGAGGAACTAGTTCGGGACCTGCTGAGCCACTTGGACATCCACAAGTCCATGGGGCCGGATGGGATCCATCCTAGGGTGCTGAGAGAGCTGCAGATGAGCTGCCAAGCCGCTCTCCATCATTTTCCTCCAGTCCTGGCTCACTGGAGAGGTCCCAGATGACTGGAAACTGGCCAATGTGGTCCCCATCCACAAGAAGGGACGGATGGAGGAACCCGGAAACTACAGGCCAGTCAGCCTGACCTCAGTGCCAGGGAAAGTGATGGAACAGATTATCCTGGCGGCAATAACTGCACACCTGCAGGATGGCCAAGGGCTCAGGTCCAGCCAACATGGATTTAGGAAGGGCAGGTCCTGCCTCTCCAACCTGATCTCCTTCTATGATCAGGTGACCCGTCTGGTGGATGTGGGGCAGGCTGTGGATGTGGTCTACCTGGACTTCAGCAAGGCCTTTGACACCGTCCCCCACAGCAAACTGCTGGCTAAGTTGTCAGCTCATGGCTGGGTTGGACAGCAGCACTCTGAGCTGGGTTAGGAACTGGCTGGAGGGCCAGGCCCAGAGAGTGGTGGTGAATGGTGCCACATCCAGCTGGCGGCCAGTCACCAGTGGTGTCCCCCAGGGATCAGAGTGGCTGGAGAGCTGCCAAACAGAGAGGGACCTGGGGGTGCTGATCGACACCCACCTAAACATGAGCCAGCAGTGTGCCCAGGTGGCATCCTGGCCTGTATTAAGAATAGTGTGGCCAGCAGGAGCAGGGAGGTCATTGTGCCCCTGTACTCTGCATTGGTTAGGCCACACCTTGAGTACTGTGTCCAGTTCTGGGCCCCTCAGTTTAAGAAGGACATTGAGACACTTGAAGGTGTCCAGAGAAGGGCAACAAGGCTGGGGAGAGGCCTTGAGCACAAGCCCTATGAGGAGAGGCTGAGGGAGCTGGGGTTGTTTAGCCTGGAGAAGAGAAGGACCAGGGGTGACCTCATTGCCCTCTACAACTACCTGAAGGGTGGTTGTGGACAGGAGGGGGTTGGTCTCTTCTCCCAGGCAACCAGCACCAGAACAAGGGGACACAGTCTCAAGCTGTGCCAGGGGAGGTTTAGACTCGAGGTGAGGAGAAAGTTCTTCACTGAGCGAGTCATTCGTCATTGGAATGGGCTGCCCGGGGAGGTGGTGGAGTTGCCATCCCTGGAGGTGTTCAAGGGGAGACTGGACGTGGCACTTGGTGCCATGGTCTAGTTGTGAGGTCTGTTGGGATGGGTTGGACTTGATGATCCTTGGGGTCTCTTCCAACCTTGGTTATACTTGATACTGTGATACTGTGATACTATTAATGCTGTCACCTGCTCATAGAAGGCCACCAGGTTTGTCAGGCAGGATTTGCCCTTGGCAAAGCCATGCTGACTGTTCCAAATCACCTCTTCACTGAGTTCTTCTGAGTCATTAGTGCCTCCAGGAGGATCTGCTCCATGATCTTTCCGGGCACAGAGGTGAGACTGACTGGCCTGGAGTTCCCTGGTTCCTCCTTCTTGCCCTTCTTGAAAATGGGAGTAATGTTTCTCCTTTTCCAGTCTGTGGGGACTGCCCCAGGCTGCCAGGACTTCTGGAATATAATAGAGAGGGGCTTGGCAACCTCATCTGCCAGTTCTCTCAGCACCCGTGGGTGTATCCCATCGGGTCCCATGGACTTGAACACTTTCAGGTTCTTCAGGTGATCACCAACCTGAGCTTCACTTATGATGGGCAGTTCTTCCTCCCCGTCCCTGGCATCGTCTGCCATGACACCAGGAGTGTGGCTGGAGGCCCTTGCAGTGAAGACTGAGGTAAAGAAGTGATTGAGTACCTCAGCCTTTTCCACATCACTTGTGACTAATTCACCACTTTCCTTTCTGAGGGGGCCCACACCTTCCCTGGGCTTCTTCTTGCCATTAACATACCTATAGAAATTCATCCTGGCCTGCATCAGGAAGAGTGTGGCCAGCAGGAGCAGGGAAGTCATTCTGCCCTGTGCTCAGCACTGGTTAGGCCACACCTTGAGTCCTGTGTCCAGTTCTGGGCTCCTCAGGTTAGGAAAGATTTTGAGATGCTGGAAGGTGTCCAGAGAAGGGCAAGAAAGCTGGGGAGGGGTCTGGAGCACAGCCCTGGGAGGAGAGGCTGAGGGAGCTGGGGTTGCTTAGCCTGGAGAAGAGGAGGCTCAGGGGAGACCTTCTTGCTCTCTGCAACTCCCTGAAGGGAGGTTGTAGCCAGGTGGGGGTTGGTCTCTTCTCCCAGGCAGGCAACCAGCCCCAGAACAAGAGGACACAGTCTCAAGCTGTGCCAGGGGAGGTTCAGGCTGGAGGTGAGGAGGAAATTCTTCATAGAGAGAGTGATTGCCCACTGGGATGTGCTGCCCAGGGAGGTGGTGGAGTCACCATCATTGGAGGTGTTCAGGAGGAGACATGATAGGGTGCTTGGTGCCATGGTTTAGTTGTTGATTAGGTGGTTGTTGGATAAGTCTCTTCCAAGCTGGACTCCTATTGATCTTGAAGGTCTCTTCCAACCTGTTCTGGTCTATTCTATTCCTATCCTATCCTATCCTATCCTATCCTATCCTATCCTATCCTATCCTATCCTATCCTATCCTATCCTATCCTATCCTATCCTATCCTATCTATTCTATCCTATCCTATCCTATCCTATCCTATTCATTGTGTAGAGATTGTCAAAACCTGCCTGGATATGTTCCTGTGTGCCCTGTCCTAGCTGATCCTGCTCTGGCAGAGGGACTCAAATCTCTGAGGTCGCTTCCAGCCTCTAACTGTCTGTGATTCTGTGGCTGCCCCATGCCCTGGGCCATCCAAACTCTCTGGGCTAGGCAACTTTAAGCACTGGAGCCTTTTTCCCTGCTTTACCTGTGTGCTGTGTAGGAGTTCTTCTGCTCTTACTGAGCCAAAGTGGAATTACTGATGCAATGAGTTGTAGGAGGGGGTTATGTGCACAGTGGTGGGGCTGAGGAGCGTGACTCAGAGGAGGTAAAGATCAGCATCTCCAGTGTTTAACTGTTTCAAGTTCCTCACCACTGCCCTTCCCATTTGGGGGTAGGGAATGAGGGTTGCACAGGAGCAAAAGGCAGAGTATCCCAGCCTGAATCCCAGAGATGCCTCTGCCTGATCACAAAATTGCTTCGGTTGGAAGAGACCTTTCAGATCATCAGGTCCAAGCCAGCACTGCCAGGTGACCACCAAGCCATGTCCTTCAGCACCACATCTACACAACTTTGAACCCCTGCCAGGGACAGGGACTCCAGCACTGCCCTGGGCAGCCTGGGCCAGGCCTTGACGACCCTCAAGGGGGAGAAATTGTTCTTTATGTTCAACCTAAACCTCCCCTGGGGCAACCTGAGGCCCTTTCCTCTTGCACCTTCTTGAGCCAAATCCTAGTGTCTCACCTTGGACACTTTCACACCTTCTGTGGCTTTGGAGTTTGCCTGCCTGGCCAGAATGACTTCATCCTGCTCCTGACCCAAGGGGAGAGGTTGGGGTTTTTGTTTCTTTCAATTGCATGTGGTCAGCAGGAAGCAGCTTCTGCAGCAGGGTGTGCTTGTTGGTGACAGATTTGATGTTCCCAGAGGCAGGATCTGCTCGGGAGGCTGCCTCTGGAGCTGTGTAAACTTGGGTCTCGAAGCCAGAATGAATTTAAGTTCTGTCTTTAGGAATGCAATTAGGTGACTGGAATGGCTCAGATTTCTAGGGCAGAAGCCTAATTCAATTGCAGCAGAGTGCAGGAAGATGAGGGCAGGGAAGCTCTCCTCAGCAATATTCAGGAGCTCTTCTAATAGCCTCACAGGCCTGGGCTGGATTTGTGGAGGCAGTAGGGAAATGTTCACGAGCACTGCAACTCACCATCTGAGGGTGACAACAAACAGCTCCTGCCACTGCTCTGCTTAACAACTGACAACTCCTTTGGTGTAGCCATTTGCCACTTTAATGGCTTAAGCAGCTTAGCTTTAATTAAACAGCAGCTTCTGTGTGTGATAGCAGAGAAAATAATGTTCTACTTAAAGCTGAGTTGTTTAGTGTTGTCCTTAACTTGCTTTAAGATACCCACAGCTTGTTTCAGCATTCAGCTGCCGCTTTGGCTGCCATTTCACATGCAGCAAAGCCCCTCCTGGGCTGTGGATAAGCGCAAACTCAGCCTGGCCTCGGTGGCAGCAGTTGTTGCTTGGGCAGGGAGAGCTCCATCATAGAGTCACAGAAGGCTAGGGGCTGGAAGGGACCTCTGGAGATCATCCAATCCAACCCCACTGCCGAAGCAGGATCTAGGGCACGCCGCACAGGATTGCATCCAGATAGGTCTTGAAAGTCTCCACAGCAGGAGACTCCAGAACCTCTCTGGGCAGCCTGCTCCAGGCCTCCAGCACCCTCACACCAAAAAAAGTTTCTCCTCATGTTGAAGTGGAACCTCCTGGGCTCCATTTTGTGTCCATTGTCCCTTGACACCACTGTGAGGAGCCTGTCCCTTTCTTGCCACCCACCCTGCAGATGTCAGTAAACATTGATCAGATCTCTCAGTGTTCTCTTCCTCCAGACTAAGCAGCTCCAGTCATCCCTGGGCTGCTGTTCCCAAGGGATTCCATCACAGAGTCTCACAGGCTGGGAGAGCCTTTACCAAAGGGTTCTTCTAGGAATGGGTGACTGGGAGCTTAGGGATCAAGGGGTAAAGTTGGTGCCTCTTGTCAGAAGGTGCAGCTCCTGTGAAGACAAGGAGGAAGAGCAGGGGGGTTGTGCTCCACCTGAAATTGATAGCTGAGGGGAGAGCAACTGATGTCGTTTCCCTGGCCCTGAGCAAAGCCTTCGACACTGTCCCGCACCACCTCCTGGTCTCCAGGCTGGTGACACATGGGTGTGATGGGTGACCACTAGATGGATACAGAACTGGCTTGATGGCCGCACCCAAAGAGTGGCTGTCAACGGGTCCATGTCCCAGGGGAGGCCAGGGACAAGCAGAGTCCCTCAGGGATCAGTCCTGGGACCAGTCTTGTTCAACATCTTTGTAGGTGCCATGGACAGTGGCATTGAGTGCACCCTCAGCAAGTCTGCTGATGACACCAAGCTGTGTGGTGCAGCAGACAGCTGGAGGGAAGGGATCCATCCAGAGGGACCTGGACAGGCTGGAGAGGTGGGCACAAGCCAACCTCAGGAGCTTCAACAAGACCAAGTGCAGGGTCCTGCAGCTGGGTGGAGGCAATCCCAGGCACAAATCCAGGCTGGGCAGGGACTGGCTGGAGAGCAGCCCTGAGGAGAGAGACTTGGGGGTGCTGGGGGAGGAGAAGCTCAACAGGAGCTCTCAGTGTGCACTTGCAGCCTGGAAAGCCAATCAGAGCCTGGGCTGCAGCAGGAGAAGTGTGGCCAGCAGGGCAAGGGAGGGGATTCTCCCCCTCTGCTCAGCTCTGGTGAGACCCCACCTGGAGTACTGCCTCCAGTTCTGGAGCCCCTATTCCAGGAGGGATGTGGAGGTGCTGGAAGGTGTCCAGAGAAGGGCCACGAGGATGAGCAGAGGGCTGGAGCACCTCTCCTGTGAGCACAGACTGAAGGAGTTGGGGCTGTTCAGTCTGGAGAAGAGAAGGCTCCCAGGTGACCTCATTGTGGCCTTCCAGGATCTGAAGGGGGCTACAGGAAGGCTGGGGAGAGACTGCTCAGGCTCTCAGGTAGTGATAGGACTAGGGGGAATGGACTGAAGCTGGAGGTGGGGAGATTCAGGCTGGAGGTGAGGAGGAAGTTCTTCCCCATGAGAGTGGTGAAGCCCTGGAATGGGTTGTGCAGGGAGGTGGTTGAGGCCCCGTCCCTGGAGGTGTTTAAGCCCAGGCTGGATGAGGCTCTGGCCAGCCTGATCTAGTGTGGGGTGTCCCTGCCCATGGCAGGGGGGTTGGAACTAGCTGATCCTTGTGGTCCCTTCCAACCCCTGACTGATTCTATGATTCTATGATTCTAAATTAATTCCACAGAGAGTGTGGCTGTCAGGAAGCACAGTCCTGTCCTTTGCATGACATTCCCTGCCACCTGGAAGCTAGAAACCAGTGCTCATTGGATAGTTGTGCTGCAGGGGATAACCTTGTCATCTTCAGGAGTCATTTTGCCAGTGCCAGGGTGAGAGCTCGGTGGGGAGTGAGGGAGGCAGGTGGCACTGCTCCTCGCAGACACGATTCCTCCCCTCACTCCTGCTGCTTTTCAACTGAAAGCTCTTTCCAAAGTCTTTTTGTTTCACAAGGAGGCTGTGGTTCGGCCTCCCTGTATTCTTTGGCTGCTGTTCCTCTGTCTCAGAGAGAATGGTGGACAGCAGATGAAGATTTAACACTTGGACTGCTTAAGATTAGCCCTGTGACACTGTGTGTGTAGACAACTGATTGGAGGTGGCCTGGATTTCAGAGCTGTCCCTTTTGATTTCTGGCGTCTGCAAACGTCAGTCCCAGCACTCCTGTCCCTGCTACCTGCTCCCTCTCTGTGCCACAGCAGCTGGGAGCTCCAAGTGCATCAAAATACTTTGCAGGAATTTGTCCATGTTCTTCACTTCTCCTTTTCATTTCCCATCCCTTTCCTCTTCGGTCCTCCCATAGCAGGAAAGCCTCTGAATCAGCTCAGGCAGAAGCTGTTAGCAAAAGCGAGGAGGCAAGCAGAGGAGGTTTTCTGAGGTTAAGAAGGTAATAAAAATCGGGAATGCACATGGTTTAGTTCAAATTGTGCTTATTGGGGCAAGTATTTCACGTCTTGAACTGGAGCCTCTTGAGACTGAGGCAGCCCAGCGTTGTCTGATTTATTTAATCACATTTACATGGAATCAGATCCATTCATCAACAGAAAACATCAGGAGCAGGCTGAAGGAAAGCATTACTCAACAGAATTGCTGCTTTGATAACACAAAATAGACTGGAAGGTTTGGCTGCTGGGTTTAGCTCAATAGCAGATCATCCATGAAGGAAATGAGGGCCAGAAGGCTGCTGCTAATCCGTGGCTCCTCCTTGCGCTCCCTGCTTGATGAATAGGTGTCCAGAGCCGCTGCCACCCAGCCCCGAGGACGCAGCTCGTTAGCCCCTGGCGGTGGGAGGTGTCCACCCGGGGGCAGGAAGGGATGACCCCCGCTGCTGTTTGTGTAGGGAGATAAGGGATGGGCTCCATCTGGGCATGTTTGGAGAAGGAAATGTTCTTGCTCACTCCAGACCTGGGCTGGACACCCAGCTGGCCACTGGGGGGGCCCGCCCTGGTGCACTCTGCTCTTCGCCATGTCATGCACAGTTTGGGGCAGAAAAGTCCTTTTTTAACAGTCACTTTGAACCTCAGACTGGTGGCTCCTCGGTTCTGTATCACAGTATCACTAGGGTTGGAAGAGACCTCGAAGATCATCGAGTCCAACCTGTCACCACAGACCCCATGACTAGACCATGGCACCAAGTGCCACATCCAGTCCCCTCTTGAACACCTCCAGGGACGGTGACTCCACCACCTCCCGGGCAGCACATCCCAATGGCGAATCACTCTCTCGGTGAAGAACTTTCTCCTCACCTCCAGCCTAAACTTCCCCTGGCACAGCTTGAGACTGTGTCCTCTTGTTCTGGTGCTGGTTGCTAGGGAGAAGAGACCAACCCCTTCCTGGCTACAACCACCCTTCAGGTAGTTGTAGAGAGCAATGAGGTCTCCCCTGAGCCTCCTCTTCTCCAGGCTAAGCAACCCCAGCTCCCTCAGCCTCTCCTCACAGGGCTGTGCTCAAGGCCTCTCCCCAGCCTTGTTGCCCTTCTCTGGACACCTTCAAGTCTCTCAATGTCCTTCTTAAACTGAGGGGCCCAGAACTGGACACAGGACTCAAGGTGTGGCCTAACCAAAGCAGAGTACAGGGGCACAATGACCTCCCTGCTCCTGCTGGCCACACTCTTCCTGATGCAGGCCAGGATGCCATTGGCCTTCTTGGCCCCCTGGGCACACTGCTGGCTCATGTTCAGGCAGCTGTCAATCAGCACCCCCAGGTCCCTCTCTGTTTGGCAGCTCTCAGCCACTCTGACCCCAGCCTGTAGCTCTGCATGGGGTTGCTGTGGCCAAAGTGCAGCCCCTGGCACTTGGACTTGTTGAATGCCATCCTGTTGGACTCTGCCCATCTGTCCAGTCGGTCGAGGTCCCTCTGCAGGGCCCTCTTACCCTCTAACTGACCAACATCTGCTCCCAACTGTGCACCTCAGCACCTCAGATCATAGAATCCTCCAGCTGGAAAAGCCTTTTGAGAGCATTGAATCCAGTGGCGCCAAGGCTGGTGCCGAACCAGGTCCCTCAGCACCACATCTCTGCCTCGTTTGGTTGAATAAAGTAAACAACAAATTAGTCTTTGTTTACAAGAGCTGGGTGAAGGGATTGATTTCTGGTCTCCTCTGTCATTAATTCTTTGGGGGAAGTGCTGCTAGTTGATTAGAAGTGGAGCTGCAGGCCCAGTGAGGGGGCAGGGATGCAGGTTCCAACACCGCTGGCAAAGCCAGGCACAGGGAGTGGCAGATAGGGAAGCATCAGCAGAGCTGGGTGAGTTTTTCCAGTGTGCAGTCAGTGACCTTCAGCAGCAGTCTTTGCTTGGCTCCCACGTGGATGGATGGCTGCCTTCAAACCTGCTGTGACTTCTTGTGCAGACAGGAAAAAAATCACCCACCACAGAATCACAGAATTGGTTCAGTTGGAAGAGACCTCCAAGCTCATCCAGTCCAACCCAGCCCAGCACCACCATGGCCCCAGGTGCCATGGCCACACCTTTCTTGAGCACCTCTGGCATGGGGACTCCACCACCTCCCTGGGCAGCCTCTGCCAGTCCCTGACCACTCTTGCAGCAGAGAAATTGTTCCTCATCTCCAACCTTCACCCTCCCCTGGCACAATTTCAGGCCATTTCCTCTCCTGTCACCTGATCCTAGGGAGAAGAGAGCAAGCCCCACCTGGTTCTAATTAACCCTGTACTCCAGAGCCCTCACCAGATTTGTTCTCCTGCTCTGGACCTGGTCCAGATCCTCAGTGTCCTTGGAGTAAGGCCCTCAAAAGTGAACCCACTACTCACTGGGATTGTGCACAGCACAGGGACACAATCACCTGCTTGTCCTGCTGGCCACAGCATTGCTGCTCCAGGCCAGGCTGCTGGTGACCTTCTTGGCCACCTGGGCACCCCCTGGCTCATCTGCAGCTGCTGGCAACCAGCACCCCCAGGGCCTTTTCCTCCAGGCAGTTTCCAGCCCCTCTGCTCCCAGCCTGGAGTGTTCCTGAGGTTGTTGTGACCCAGGGTCAAGACCCAGCACTTGGCTTTTAAACCTTACACAAGTGACCCTAGCCCATCCCTAGCCCATCCCTAGCCCATCCCTAGCCCATCCATACAGCCTGTCCAGATTTCTGCAGAGCCTCCCTACCCTCCGCAGACCAACACTGCCACCCAGTCCAGTCATCTGCAAGCTCACTAAGATGCACTTGACTCCCTCCTCCAGATCATTGATAAGGATATTCAGGAGAACTGGAGTCATGTCTCAGTCTTGTAAGAACTGTGAAGCTCCCCCATGGTTGCTCTAATCACAGAATGTTAGGGGTTGGAAGGGACCTCAATCCAGTCCAACCCCCTGCCAGGGTCACCCAGGGCAGCTCACACAGGAACACATCCAGGCAGGTTGTGAAAGTCTCCAGAGAAGGAGGCTCCACAACCTCTCTGGGCAGCCTGCTTCAGGGCTCTGTCATCCTCACAGGCACCTCCTCTGCTCCAGCTTGCCCCCAGTGCCCCTTGTGCTGTGCTTGGGTATCCCTGAGCAGAGCCTGGCTCCATCCTCCCCTCACTCACCCTTCACAACCATGCAGGTGCCTGGAGCTCCCAAACTGTGGGGTTTTGGTCTTTTATCATCTCACAGATGAAGGAGATTCCTTGTTGCCAGCAACAGAAGGAAGGTGATACAGAGGCTCTCCCAGCATCTTGTGCTTCAGAGCTTGAGAGCTTGAGCCCTAACAGAGTTTAGCCTTTTTCCCTCCAGAGCTTTCTGCTTTTAAGGGTTTGTTTTGTAGGCTGTTGTGAATGCATTTGCTGCATGCATTAGTCATTTCCAGTACTTAGATCCTGTGACTGTTGCATGGGTGACATTTGGAGCTGGCTATAATTATCTTGTATTATTATTATTCTTAATGGCCACAGTGCTTTCCTTCCTCTCCAGTTTCCCCAAGCATCTGAGGGATCCTTGAGGTACCTGCAGCAGAGGGCTCTGATCTCTCCCCACACTGTCTGTTCTCAGCTTTGTGGAGCACTCTCAGCACTGAGGATTTTTTGTCTCTGGGAAGTTTTTGTTCCTCTTGAATGTCTGAAATGGATGCCCCAGGGAAACAGATACCTCAAAGGCCTGGCCCCAGCAGAGTCACCATCTTCCTGATGGCTTGGAGGGCTGGACACCCATGCAGTGTGAAGCAGCTCTATAAACCTCTATGAACCAGTTGGGAGAGCTGCTTCCTGGTTTGATCCCTAGAACAATACAAGACCTGGAAGTTAGCAGTGTTCACCACTGGCTGCTCTATTCAGTGTCCTACCCCTCTGCCAGTTAGGCTCAGGGGGGTTATTTCACTTAGTTACAGGTGTGCTAGGTCTGTGAGCCAGCCCTTGGTTTCACTGCTGGGTGCAGTTGGATCTCAAAGGTCTCTTCCAGCCTCAGCAGTTCCTTGAGTCTGTGATTTTCTGTTGCTTTAGTTTATTGTTCCCATGTCTGGAATCACAGAATTGTTTTGTTTGCAGAGGACCTTTGAGGTCATTGAGTCCAACCCTGAACCCAGCCCTGCCAGGGCACCGCTAAACCATGGCCCTCAGCACCACATCTACACAGCTTTGAGACCTCTCCAGGGCTGGGGACTCCACCACTGTCCTGAGCAGCCTGGGCCAGGCCTTCACAACCCTTTTGGGGAAGAAATTGTTTCTTATGCCCAACCTAAACCTCACCTGATGCAACTTGAGGCTATTTCCTCTTACCCTGTTGCTTGTTCCTTGGGAGAAGAGACCAACCCCTGCATGGCTCCAACTTCCTTTCAGGGAGTCAGAGAGCCAGAATGTCTCCCCTCAGCCTTTTCCAGACTAAACACCCCCAGCTCCCTCAGCTGCTCCTCCCTGTTCTCCAGACCCTCCCCCATCTTTCTTGTCCTTCCCTGGACCTGCTCCAGCCCCTCAGTGTCCTTCTTGGAGTGAGGGGCCCAAAACTGACCCCAGGATCCAAGCTGTGGCCTCAGCAGTGCAGAGCACGTTGGAAAGCCATAAAACTCCTGCATTATCAGCACTTTTTTCCCCCCAGTGTTTTTTTCACTTGGTGAGGAGGCTGGAGGGAAGGAAAGAAGATCCTGGTGGTGGTGGTGTGTTCACATCTCTGGAACTATCCAGGGACAGACATTTCTCTGAGCTTCTAATTTAGATACCATGGGTCTCAGCTGTGGTGGAAGGCTCTTGGCTACACCCAGTGTGGCCACTCAGACTGCAGGAGCATCAGGTGAGCTCTGTGGTGATAGTCAGGGCAGTGATGGTCTGCAGACTCCTGCAAGTCCACTGCTGATTGTGGACAGCTCACAGAAAGAGCTGGCAAAGGCAGGCAGTCACACACTCTCAGTGTGCTGCAGGGATGGGCCAGCCTGGGCTGGGAGACTCAGGGAGTCTGAAAGATAGAAATCCCTGTTGTAGCTCCCCTGGTATCTAAGCTCTAGCTGGGACT
The DNA here is from genome assembly GCA_033816785.1 of Picus viridis. NCBI lineage: Eukaryota > Metazoa > Chordata > Aves > Piciformes > Picidae > Picus > Picus viridis. Next base: position 12,506,165 of record CM066598.1, read on the forward strand.
TGATCCTTTGAACCCTGCTGAATAAGTATCCCTAGGACAGCAGTGGCTTCCTTGGCTTCTCCTTGTTTGTTGCCTCCATGCTGTCAGAGTTGTTGTGGTTTTAGCTATACAGTAGAGAATCAGAGAATGGTCTGGGCCAGAAGGGACCTCCAAAGGCCATCTGGTTCAGCTGCCCCACAGCCATCAGGGACATCCTCCACTGGAGCAGGTTGCCCAGAGCTTTGTCAAGTTTCACCTTGAATCTCTCCAGGGAAGGAGCCTCAATCACATCCCTGGGCAACCTCTTCCAGTGCTGTAATGTGAAGTGTGTCAGACCAGCTTAACTCATTGGAAAACACAGGAGGGACATGGACCTGGTGGAGGAAGTCCAGAAGAGGGCCACAAAGATGATCAGAGGGCTGGAGCTATGTGGACAGGCTGAGGGAGCTGGGGGTGTTCAGACTGGAGAAGAGAAGGCTCCAGGGAGCCAGATCCAGAGCAGCCTGCCAGTCCCTGAAGGGGCTACAAGAAGGCTGCAGAGGGACTGTTCCCAAAGGCCTGCAGGGACAGCCCCAGGGGCAGTGGTTTGACATGAGAGCAGAGCAGACTGAGATTGGATGTGAGGAACAAGTTCTGCACCAGGAGGCTGCTGGAACACTGCAACAGGTTGCCCAGGGAGGTAGCTGAGACCTCATCCCTGGAGATACTGAAGGTGAGGCTGGACAAGGCTCTGAGCAACCTGCTCTGGTGGAGGATGTCCCTGCTGACCTTTGTGAAGTCCCTTCCAACCCAGCCCCTTCCATGAGTGTATGGAAACCATTTCAGTCCAGGCTTGTAGCTGACAATTACTTCTGCCCTCTTCCCTGCAAGACCCTGGCCACTAAATATAGCCGAGCGCCGGGGTTGATTATGTAAGCTCCCTGTGCTCTGATTAAACAAATCTATTTGCTTGGCCAAGGACTATGAGTTAATTTTCTATTATTGATCCAAAGCATATTTTAACAGTGATACAGATGACTTATTTGTCTTGCTGCCTGGTGGATTGATTTTTGTCACCACCTCATCGGCGGCGATGCCGCGGGGCCGCCTGCGCGCCGAGCAGGGCCGGGCAGGGAACCGGCAGCAGTGAGAGGTGCCCCAGGTCAGTATGTAGCCATCCTTCTGGGCTCCTTTTGCTATTGGGTTTTGCTGGATATGTTGTCTGGCACCTCTAGGAACTAAACCAGACCTTGTTCTCTGCAACTCCCTGAGAGGAGGCTGGAGCCAGCTGGGAGCTGATCTCTTCTCCTTAGGGTCGGGTGACAGAAGGAGAGGAAATGGCCTGAACTTGTGCCAGGGGAGGGTTAAGTTGGAGATGAGGAAACTTTCCTCTGCTGCAAGAGTGGTCAGGGACTGGCAGAGGCTGCCCAGGGAGGTGGTGGAGTCCCCATGCCTGGAGGTGTTCCAGGAACCTGTGGCCATGGCACTTGGGGCCGTGGCTCAGTGGCCATGGTGGGCTTGGGTTGAGGGTTGGACTCCATGGATGATCTTGGAAGTCTTTTCCACCCAAACAACTCCATGATTCTGTGCTTTTCATTGAGCATTTCCCCACCCACTCTCTCTGCCTGGTTAATTTCTGGTCCCTTGTTTTCTGCTTACATAGCATTGGTATTAGTCTCAAGGTGAGGAGAAAGTTCTTCATTGAGAGAGTTGTTGGTCATTGGGATGTGCTGCCCAGGGAGGTGGTGGAGTCACCGTCCCTGGAGGTGTGCAGGAGGGGACTGGATGTGGCACTTGGTGCCATGGTCTAGTCATGGGGTCTGTGGTGACAGGTTGGACTTGATGATCTTCGAGGTCTCTTCCAACCTTGGTGATACTGTGAGACTGTGATATTAGAGTAAGAGTAGCTCTATCCAGGACCCTAAAACAAGCTGCCCAGCCAAGACCTGTTTCAGACTTCATTACTGACCATTTCTGGGAAGAAAACAAAGCAAACCCATCCCTGACCTAAATTCATGTGCTTTGCAATGTATTCATGCACCCTACCCATACAGACCCTCCCCTCCTGGACCCTTCTCATGTGTGTGGCAACAGGGTGGTCTTATTGCTGATAGAACATCAAACAAACTTCTCTTGCATGCTTCATCCTGTGCCTTGGGGAGAGCTCCACCAACCTGGGAGTAAGGCAGGGCAGTGGGGGAGGCAGCAGAGCTGTGTGCAGCTCAAGGGGCCAGCAAGTCTGGCCCCATCCTCTCTGTTTGGATAACACTTCAGAAGCAAAGTGAGGTTCCCTGAATTGCTGATTTACAGCTTAGGGCCATAAAAGGAGCTAAGCCCAGAGAAAAGAGCAGAAGATGAGATGGGCTTTATTTGGAAGCCTTGAAACTTGAACACACACAGTGAGGGAACTGATAGCACAGCTCTGCACATGGGGTAAGAGAAGGGGAAACTCCCTGCCCTGGGGCTGGGCCTGGCTGCAGGTTGAAGAGCTGGTGTCCATCTGCTCACCACTGGTGAAGCCTCACCTCGAATCCTGGGCTCAGTTTTGGGCTCCTCATCCCAAGAAGGACATTGAGGAGCTAGAGCAGGTCCAGAGAAGGGCAACAGAGCTGGGGAAGGGTCTGGAGAACAGGGCTGGGGAGAAGCAGCTGAGGGACCTGGGGGTGTTTAGTGTGGAGAAGAGGCTGAGGGAGACCTCATTGCTCTCTACAGCTCCCTGAGAGGAGGCTGCAGCCAGGTGGGGGTTGGGCTCTGCTCCCTAGGCTCAGGTGATAGAAGGAGAGGAAATGGCCTGAAATTGTGCTAGGGGAGGGCTTAGGTTGGGGAGGAGGAAAACCTCTGCTGCAAGAGTGGTCAGGGGTTGGAACAGGCTGCCCTGGGACATGGCACTTAGGGACATGGTTTAGTGGTGGTCGTAGGCTGATGGTGCAGTTCCGGTGTCCCAGCATAGAGACAAAGAGCTGTTGGAGTGACTCCAGAGGAGGCCACAAAGATGATCTAAGCAGCTCTGCTATGAGGACAGGCAGAGGGAGCTGGGGGTGTTCAGCCTGGAGAAGAGAAGACCCTGGGGACAGCTCAGAGCTGCCTGCCAGGACCTGAAGGGATCCTGCAGGAAGGCTGCAGAGGGACTTTTCATGAGGGTGCTTAGAGACAAGTCATGGGGAAATGATTTGAATCTGAGGGAGAGCAGGGTTAGAGTGGAGCTGAGGAAGAAGTTCTTCAGTACAGGGGTGGTGAGACTCTGGCACAGGCTGCCCAGGGTGAATGTCTGAAGTGGCTCCATTCTTGCCTCACTTAAGCCCCCAGTTGTACTGCACTATGAGAGATGCTCCCTGCCATGACTGACAGGTTGCCTGTCTCCTCAGAGCCTACAGCAGGTACAAATGAGACAGTGAAAGAATCCTCTGTGGCAAAACCCAGCAGCAGGAGGTGCTGCTTGCTGCAAGCTCTTGAAGGACAGCAGTGCTGCATTCTCTGCTTTAACCTTTTACAGCCTTATTTGCAGCAACATGCCTCAAAGTCTCTCCTGCCCTCCCCACAGTTGTTGAGCCTTTGAAACGCTGCTGGAGTGAAAGAGCAGCAGCCTTGACCAGCATTTCAGGCTGTGGGGTGGAACTGCTCCATTATCCTGCTCCAGCAGTTCATGGGCCAGGTTTAGTGCCTCTGCAGAAGGGGAGCTGGAACTAGAAACAGGAGTTTGCTGCTGCTAAAGACAACTCCTCAGTGTTTCTCCTGCAACATCTCCTCCCCTGGCACAATTTCAGGCCGTTTCCTCTTGATTCCCTGCTGGTACAGGTGACTGGAGTGGAGCTGCACTGCTCTAATTGGGGCCAACCTCCCCAGCACCTCCACTGAGGCAAACTCCTGAGGGCACCCAGGGGCTGAGGCTGCTTTTTGGGGTTTCCCAGTGGAGTGAGAGCAAATCTTGAGTTGAGAACTGAGAAAGGAAACTCTTTGCTCTGCAGAGCAGGAGGTGGCTGTGTGTCTCAGGCATGGTCTCCACTGATGAGGAGTGGTGCTTGTCATGCAGCTGGAGACAATGCCCTTCCTCCTTCCTCCAGTTCCCCTTCTCTCTCCTGTGATCTCCCCCTCCCTCCTCTGCTCCTTTCTGCCTGCTTTCTTTTGCAGCTTTGTCACTCTGATCAGCAAGATTCAGGCTATTGATAGCTGAAACTGCAAGATGGTGACAGGATTGCAATTTGACAGAAGTAGCCTCTCCATTCAGAGCCAGGCTGGGACAAATTGGGAAGAGAGGAAACCTTCTGGGTAATTGGATGCATTATGATAAAGGCAGCAATCATCCTGGCTGTTCCTCTTCAGCATAGCTCATGGGAAAGGTGAAACCTCCCCAGAATGTACAGCAAACACCTCTCCCATCATGCTTCATGCTATTTGCAGTCCATTTATTGGATAGAAGGACATCAGCTGCCTGTATCAAAGCCCAGGTAATGCTGTTTTCTTCCATAGCCAGAAGGAAATCCTTGCTTGAGTTGCTAGCAGAGAGTAGGGACACCAGCTCTGGTCACTGCTGAAGCCCAGAGCAGCTGAAGCAGTCCCCAGATAAAGCTCCCACTTGAAATACAGTGGGAAAAGCAGAAAAATACAGAAGAGCAGTCCCCAAATGCAGCTCCTCTGCACTCTGAGGGAATTCCAGGCCTGGCAGCCTGACCTCAGTGCCAGGCAAGGTTATGGAACAGGTCATCTTGAGTGCAATCACACAGCACTTACAGGATGGCCAAGGGCTCAGGCCCAGCCAGCAGGGATTCAGGAGGGGCAGGTCCTGCCTCACCACCCTGATCTGCTTCCATGCCCAGGTGACTGCCTGGTGGGTGTGGGGCAGGCTGTGAGTGTAGTCTGCCTGGACTCCAGCAAGGCCTTTGACACCATCCCCCACAGCAACCTCCTGGCCAAGCTGTCAGCCCGTGGCTGGGTCAGCAGCACTCTGAGCTGGGTTAGGAACTGGCTGGAGGCTGAGCCCAGAGAGTGGTGGTGAATGGTGCCACAGCCAGCTGGCAGCCAGGCACCAGTGGTGTGCCCCAGGGAGCAGTGCTGGGCCCCATGCTCTTCAACATCTTTATTGATGATCTGGAGGAGGGGATTGAGTCCATCATCCTTAAATTTGCAGATGACACCAAGCTGGGGGCAGGAGTTGATCTGCTGGAGGGCAGAGAGGCTTTGCAGAGGGACCTCGACAGGCTGGACAGATAGGCAGAGGCCAAGGGCAGGAGATTGAACACATCCAAGTGCCAGGTGCTGCACATTGGCCACAGCAACCCCAGGCAGTGCTGCAGGCTGGGGGCAGAGTGGCTGAGAGCAGCCAGGCAGAGAGGGACCTGGGGGTACTGGTTGATGGGAGGCTGAACATGAGCCTGCAGTGTGCCCAGGCAGCCAAGAGGGCCAATGGCATCCTGGCCTGCATCAGGAAGAGTGTGGCCAGCAGGAGCAGGGAGGTCATTGTGCCCCTGTACACTGCACTGGTTAAGCCACACCTTGAGTCCTGTGTCCAGTTCTGGGCCCCTCAGTTTAGGAAGGAGGTTGAGTTGCTGGAAGATGTCCAGAGAAGGGCAACAAGGTTGGTGAGGGGTTTGGAACACAGCCCTGTGAGGAGAGGCTGAGGGAGCTGGGGTTGCTTAGCCTGGAGAAGAGGAGGCTCAGGGGTGACCTTCTTGCTCTCTACAACTCCCTGAAGGGAGGTTGTAGCCAGGTGGGGGTTGGTCTCTTCTCCCAGGCAGCCAGCACCAGAACGAGAGGACACAGTCTCAAGCTGTGCCAGGGAAGTATAGGCTGGAGGTGTGGAAGAAATTCTACACAGAGTGATTGCCCATTGGGATGTGCTGCCCAGGGAGGTGGTGGAGTCACCATCACTGGAGGTGTTCAAGAGGAGACTTGCTGGGGTGCCTGGTGCCATGGGTTAGTTGATTAGCTGGTGTTGGGTGATAGGTTGGATGTGATGATCTCGAAGGTCTCTTCCAACCTGGTTTATTCTCTCCTGTTCTATTCCGTTCAGCTCTTCTTTTGCAGGCTGCCTGTGTCCCTGGTAGAGATAGAGGCAAACACTAAAAATAGAATGCACTTTTTTTCCCAGATTCTATCACTAAATAGCTCCTTGGTGTTGTCCATCACAAACCATTGAGCAGATGCTAGAGGAGCCTTTGACAGCTGTCAGCAGCCCAGGAGGCAGCCACGTGCTGGGCTGCATGAAAGGCAGCATGGCCAGCAGGACCAGGGAGGACATTCTGCCCCTCTGCTCTGCTCTGCTGAAACCCCAGCTGCAGTCCTCTGTCCAGCTCTGGTGCCCCCATCACAGGAAGGACATGGAACTGCAGAGGCCAACGGGATGGCATTCAACAAGTCCAAGTGCCAGGTGCTGCACTTTGGCCACAGCAACCCCAGGCAGAGCTACAGGCTGGGAGCAGAGTGGCTGAGAGCTGCCAAACAGAGAGGGACCTGGGGGTGCTGGTTGACAGCTGCCTGAACATGAGCCAGCAGTGTGCCCAGGGGGCCAAGAAGGCCAATGGCATCCTGGCCTGCATTAGGAGTGGTGTGGCCAGCAGGAGCAGGGAGGTCATTGTGCCCCTGTACTGGTGAGGCCACACCTTGAGTCCTGTGTCCAGTTCTGGGCTCCTCAGTTTAAGAAGGACATTGAGACACTTGAAGGTGTCCAGAGAAGGGCAACAAGGCTGGGGAGAGGCCTTGAGCACAGCCCTGTGAGGAGAGGCTGAGGGAGCTGGGGTTGCTTAGCCTGGAGAAGAGGAGGCTCAGGGGAGACCTCATTGCTCTCTACAACTACCTGAAAGGTGGTTGTAGCCAGGTGGGGGTTGGCCTCTTCTCCCTAGCAACCAGCACCAGAACAAGAGGACACAGTCTCAAGCTGTGCCAGGGGAGGTTTAGGCTGGAGGTGAGGAGAAAGTTCTTCACCGAGAGAGTGATTCGCCCTTGGGATGTGCTGCCCAGGGAGGTGGTGGAGTCGCTGTCCCTGGAGGTGTTCAAGAGGGGACTGGATGTGGCACTTGGTGCCATGGTCTAGTCATGGGGTCTGTGGTGACAGGTTGTGGTGGAGTAGGACTTGATGGTCTTTGAGGTCTCTTCCAACCTTGGTCATACTGTGATACTGTGATACCAAGATGATCACAGGCTGGAGAACCTCTCCTGTGGGGGCAGGCTGGGAGAGTTGGGGCTGTGCAGCCTGGAGAAGAGAAGGCTCCAGGGAGACCTTAGAGCAACCTTCCAGTACCTGAAGGGCTCCAGGAGAGCTGGGGAGGGACTTTTGACAAGGGCTGGGGGTGACAGGATGAGGGACAATGGCTTTGAGCTGGGAGAGGGCAGATTGAGACTGGAGATGAGGGAGAAATCCTGTAGAGTGAGGCTGGGGAGACTCTGGCACAGGCTGCCCAGGGAGGCTGTGGCTGTCCCCTGCCTGGAGGTGTTCAAGGCCAGGCTGGCTAAGGCCTTGAGCAAGCTGTGCTGGTGGAGATGTCTCTGCCCTGGCATGGGTTGGAGCTGGCTGAGCTTTGTGGTCCTTTCTAAGCCAGCCCATTGTGTGATTCCATGATATTCAGGTGCCTGTTAGTGCTGTGCTGGGAGACACAGACCAGCAGCTTGTTGAAATAGTAAAGTGGCCTTGTGAAAATATTTATCTTGTTCCAAGGCAGTAAATGCTTCAGGAGGCCATGTAGGATGTTGTGCTCCATGGTACCAGCTACCAAAGTCAGACTGAGAGTGGGGACAGAGAATTCAGAGGATTTGAGCTTTTCAGCTGAGATTGAAACAGGTACAGATTCCTCTTCTCCTCTCTGTTCTGTTTACCCTCGTGCATGCTCAGACCACTGGCAAATGACCATTCTCCAGAAGGTGGGAGCTGAGGGTCTGTGGTTGCTGTGGTGGTAAACATTCAGCCCTGATAGATACCTGTGGAGTGACACCTGCACAGAAATTGCCTCCTGGGCTGCTTTCAGGCTGACTTAAATCTCCCTCACTGAGCACAGGCTGAGGCAAGGACAGGAAAGCTTCTCATAGTGGCCAGACCTCAACTGTCCAGGCTCCTGCACTCCCCTTGCTCCTTCTGCAGATAAGGAGAAGAGATGCTCAGTGTCTCTGCAGAGGAACTCCTGGAGATGGATCTGGAAGATGTGTGTTGCTATAGTAAAGACTGTGAGCAGGGTCCAATGTTTGAGGTTATTTTTGGTTTAAGGAAAACAAACCTACAGAAATATGTAATTTTAGCATTGCTGGAGAATGAGGGAAGATTGTTCATTTGAGAGGCTGAGCTGCTCAGAACCTAGACTGGGAGCAGTGGCTGACAGCCCTCAGGCTGTGCTGCCAGCCAGCCAGACCTGCACAGGCTGCAGAGCTGGGCACAGGGAACCTCATGGAGCTCCCCAAGGGCAAGGGCAGGGGCCTGGCCCTGGGCAGGAACAACCTCCTGCAGCAGCACAGCTGGGGGGAGCTGCTGGGAAGCAGCTCCAAGGAGAAGGAGCTGGGAGTGCTGGGGGACAGCAAGTTCCCCAGGAGGCAGCAATGTGCCCTGGTGGCCAAGAAGGCCAAAGGGGTCCTGGGGGGCAGGGAGAAGAGTGTGGGCAGCAGGGCAAGGGAGGTTCTCATCCCTCTCAATACTGCCCTTGTGAGGCCACATCTGGAGTCCTGGGTCCAGCTCTGGGCTCCTCAGTTGAGGAGAGACAGAGAAGTGCTGGAGAGAGCCCAGGGGAGGCTGCAGAGCTGCTGAGGGGCCTGGAGCAGCTCTGGGAGCAGCAAAGGCTGAGAGCCCTGGGGCTGAGAGCCTGCAGAAGAGCAGCCCCAGAGGGCAGCTGAGCAATGCTCAGCAAGAGCTGAAGGAGCTGTGGGGGGCAAGAGGCTGGGGCCAGACTCTTGTTGTGGTGCCCAGGGACAGCACAAGGGGCAGCAAGGGGCACAGAGTGTCACCCAGGAGGTTGGATGTGAAGAGGAGGAGAAAGTTGTTTGTTGTGAGGGTGCTGGAGGCCTGGAGCAGGCTGCCCAGAGAGGTTGTGGAGTGTCCTTGTGTGGAGAGCTTCCAACCCCCCTGGGCACTGTGCTGCTGGGCATTGTGCTGTGGGTGCCCTGCTGGAGCAGGGGATTGGCCTGGATGATCCCCAGAGCTCCCTTCCAAACCTCCCTGCTGGGACTCTGGGCTTGTGTGCAGTAATCTTTGAGGTGTGGCACTGTCATCCTAAAACATGAATGCCAACCAAGCCAACCACTGCTGCGTGCCCTGATCCTGCACAGTGTGACTCCAGCGACCCTGCTGATGCAGGTAAAGTAGCTGAGTCTATCTGGGGAGGCTCTTTAGTCAAATCACAGAGAACTCTCCCTGCTGATTCCTCACAGGCTGAAGTATTGCCCCCCCCCAGACAAGAAGAATGACACCTATGCTGCCTGCAATTATGGTTTCTAATTTAGGATCAATTCTCTATTTGAACTACAGCAGTACAAATGACTAAATTGTTGCTGGATTTGCAGAGTGCCAAACTGTCTGCTCTCACTCTGATTTGTTTGAAGAAACAATTCTGAAAGGCTTTGTGGCAGCTGTGGAGCAGCAGATTCCATCAGGGAAGACTTGGTCTTGAAGGAAGTTCACAGAATCACAGGATGGCTTGAGTGGGAAGGGACCTGAAAGATTCATGGAATGATTTGGGTTGGAAAGATCAGAGGGTCACAGATGTCAGGGGTTGGAAGGGACCTCTGGAGATCTTCCAGTCCAACTCCCCTGCCAGAGCAGGAGCAGAGAATCCAGCACAGGGCACACAGGAACACATCCAGACAGGGCTGGAAAGGCTCCAGAGAAGATTCCACAACCTCTCTGGGCAGCCTGCTCCAGGCCTCTGGGAGCCTCACAGGGAAGAAGTTCCTCCTCATGTTGAGCTGGAACCTCCTGTGCTGCTGGTTCCCTTGTCCTGTCCAGGTGAGCAGAGCCTGTCCCCTCCCTGTTGACCCCCAGCCCTCAGCTATTGATAGACATTGGAAGGGACCCTTTACAATGCATTCGATGGGTTGGGTTGGAAGAGACTTTAGCTGTCATCCAGTTCCAACCCCCTGCCATGGGCAGGGACACCTCCCACCAGCCCAGCTTGCTCAAGGCCTCATCCAGCCTGGCCTTGAACACTTCCAGGGATAAGGTGTCTGCAGCTTCTCTGGGCACCCCATTCCAGTGTCTCACAACCCTCACAGTGAAGAACTTCTTCCTAATGGCCACTCTGAATCTCCTCTGCTCTGCTTTAAGTTCTTGCTTTATACTTTGGTGCACTTCTTTTCCAAGTGGGACAAAGCAGGCAGGTTCTGCTCCTGTGCATGGGAGCAGAGCACCCCCAGTGTGTGTCCCTGCACACACAGCCTGCAGCAGCACTGCAGGACCACAGCCTCCAGCCCAGCTGCCCAAGGAAATGAAGCTGCCCCGAGCTTGTGGTCTGGTTTACTGCCAGCCTGCTCGGGGATCACTTTGCAGTTCCCCTCCTAAATTAAGTTGGAAGCTGATGATTGACTTCAGCAGTAATTAACAGCCTTAGAAAGCTGGCACAGGCAGCTCTGGTGGAGCTTGCAGGGATTGGCAGTAGGGAGGCAGACAAACAATGCATGGGAGTGGGGGGCTGCAGGCTGGGAGGGCAGCCCTTGCCTCTGCACTTGCTGCTGGGCTGCTTGGCTGCCAAACATCCACTGCCTGCATTTCATGAGTGGGCTGGAGGGTGAAGAGGGCATTGAGGAGAGAAGAGACTGGCTTAGAGTGCAGGAGGAAGTAGCAGTGGGGGGCAGCTACAGAGCCCAGCTGGGACCACTGGGATTATTGAATAGGAAGTGTCCCAACAGCTTGCTGTGAGCAGAGGCTGGGAAGCAGAGCTTGGTTTGTGCTGGGGCTGTGCTGTGCTATCCACTGACTCACCTGAGAGCATCACAGGAGGCCGGGGGAAGCTTCCAGGGGATGGGGCCCAGCTCTGCTCCTACCACAGCAGGTTTTCTCTTAGTGCTGACTTGGTGCTTTCTAGTGAGGATTTTGCTCACTGTGGGAATCCTGCAGCCCCCCAAACTGTGGAGCTGGGTGAGAGTGGGTTCAGCCTGGAGAAAAGGAGGCTGAGGAGAGCCCTCCCTGAAGAGAGGCTGGAGCCAGGAGGAGGCCAGCCTCTTCTCCCTGGTGGGAAGCCACAGGACCAGTGGAAAAGGTTCCAGGCTGTGCCAGGGGAGGCTCAGGCTGATATCAGGAAATACTTCTTCACTGAAAGGGTTCTCAGATGTTGGGACAGGCTGCCCAGGGAGTCACCATCCCTGGGGCTGTTCCAGCAGCTGTGGACCTGGTGCTTGGGGACAGGGTTTGGTGATGACCTTGCAGTGCTGGGTTGAAGGCTGGACTGGATGAGCTTGAAGGTCTCTTCCAACAGATATATTCTGTGATCCTGTGTCTCCACTTGACCCCACCACTTCAGATGCTGTTGCTTGTTTTCCTGCTCCAGGGCATTGCAGAGCACCTTTGTGGAGCACCCAGCTCTGAGTCAGTCTGTACAGTTTGCACAAATGAGAACTGTAGTTGTGTAATGAATCAGATGACATCTAAAGCCTCTGGCAACAGGAGTAAACACCCAGACAGCAGGGCATGGACCCAGGGCTCTGGAGTTCCCACCTGCTCTGCAGGGACATTTCCTGAGAGTCAGTGAAGTTGATGGCAGGTGAGAAATCATAGAATCATGGCAAGGTTTGGGTGGGAAGGGACCTTGCAAGGCCATCCAGTCCACACCCTGCAGTCAGCAGGGACAGCTGCAGCTAGAGCAGGTTGCTCAGAGCCCCAGACACCCTGCCCTGCACTGCTGCCAGCCATGGGGCAGCTCCCAGCTCTCTGGGCAGCCTGGGCCAGGCTCTCCCCACCCTCAATGTAAATAATCACAGAATCACAGGGCTTGGAAAGGTCCTCTGAAGATCATTGAGTCCAACCACCACCCTGCCAGAGCAGGGTCAGGCGGGGCAGCCACACTGGAACACATCCAGATGGGTCTTGAAAGTCTCCACAGCAGCAGACTCCACACCCTCTCTGGGCAGCCTGCTCCAGGCCTCCAGCACCCTCACACCAAAGAGGTTTCTCCTCATGGTGAGGTGGAACCTCCTGGGTTCCAGCTTGTGTCTCTTCTTGTCATGTCAGTGGGCACCACCACAAAGAGCCTGGCACCTTCATCCCACCCCTCAGACGTGTATGGACATTAACTTGGGGCTCTTCAGGCTGGAGAAGAGAAGGCTCCCAGGTGACCTCATTGTGGCCTTCCAGGATCTGCAGGGGGCTACAGGAAGGCTGGGGAGGGACTTCTCAGGATCTCAGGTAGTGATAGGACTAGGGGGAACGGAATGAAGCTGGAAATGGGGAGATTCAGGCTAGATGTGAGGAAGAAGTTCTTCCCCATGAGAGTGGTGAAGCCCTGGAATGGGTTGTGCAGGGAGGTGGTTGAGGCCCCGGCCCTGGAGGTGTTTAAGCCCAGGCTGGATGAGGCTCTGGCCAGCCTGATCTAGTGTGGGGTGTCCCTGCCCATGGCAGGGGTTGGAACTGGCTGATCCTTGTGGTCCCTTCCAACCCTGATTGATACTGTGATTCTGATTCTGTGATCAGATTCCTCCTGGGACTGCTTTCCAGGCTCAGCAGCCCCGGGGCTCTCAGCCTCCCTTCTATCCAGCCTAGATGCCTGTTCCTCCTGCTCATGTTAGGATCAAAAAGCAGCAAGGGGATGGACGAGCTGGGAAGCAGTGAGGGCCTTGCTGTGTGTGAGGGGGGAGCAGCTTTCCGAGTGCTTGGATCCTTGGGAACAATCATTTGATCACGGAGTCCAGCTGCAGAGCGTAGGCCAGAGAAGGGAGGTGAGCAGAGGCCCAGGGAACATCAGGCTTCATAATGATGCTGCCCCTTCATGTGATTAATAAGGCTGCTGATTTCCCAGGTCTTATCAGGCAGCTCTAGCAGTGTTTTGTCTGTTTGTTATCTGCATTGTGGGCTGTACCAGGGGCAGATAAATAGAAATACCATGGAGGAGACAGGAAACAAAACAAAACTAATCAAACATGTTTATCACTGGAGCATTGAAATGGCTGCTGTGGCAGACACCAGATGAATTATGCAATACATAACTTAATTCTCTGGGCCACAGATGTTTCATTTTTTCCCTGCCAGAGGATGATTGAACCTTGAATGACAGTTTCAGGCAGTCTTTGATTGCTCTCTGGGTCACATGCTTGATATGACCTGCATTTGAGTTGCTTTCTACATGCTGTTGCTTTATAAAACATGTAAAATTGACATCGTGTTGGCTGCTCAAGGCCAAGTCAGGAGTAATTCCATGCTCTTGATGTGCTTTGTGCGTGAGGGAGGGAGAGGGAAGGGTGTCTGTGTTTAAATTCTGCTGGGTTATTGAATCAGCTGAAGCCAGGAGAGGGGAATTGCAGCAAGCTCTTTCAATTTGTGGCAGGAGGCAGGAGGAAAGGGAGAGTTTGCCTCATCTCTGTCGTCTGGCATCGCTGGGAAATCCTCAGAGCTGTGCTGTTGGACCAGGCAGTGACTCCTGCTGCCCAGGGCAGAGCACAGAGCAGGCTCCCAGCGCTCAGGGAGGCAGCTGGAGATGTTACAGTACCACAGTATCACCAAGGGTGGAAGAGACTTCAAAGATCATCAAGTCCAACCTGGCACCACAGACCCCATGACTAGACCATAGCACCAAGTGCCACATCCAGTCCCCTCTTGAACACCTCCAGGGATGGTGACTCCACCACCTCCCTGGGCAGCACATCCCAATGGCGAATCTCTCTCCCTGGGAAGAACTTTCTCCTCACCTCCAGCCTAAACCTCCCCTGGCACAGCTTGAGACTGTGTCCTCTTATTCTGGTGCTGGCTGCCTGAGAGAGAGACCAACCCTCAGCTGGCTCCAACCTCCCTTCAGGGAGTTGTAGAGAGCAATGAGGTCTCCCCTGAGCCTCTTCTTCTCCAGGCTAAGCAACCCCAGCTCCCTCAGCCTCTCCTCACAGGGCTGTGCTAAAGGCCTCTCCCCAGCCTCGTTGCCCTTCTCTGGACACCTTCCAGTGTCTCAGTGTCCTGCTTAAACTGAGGAGTCCAGAACTGGACACAGGACTCACTTTGTTTGTCTAAAGCAGCTCCTCTGAGCAGGAATGTTCAGTATAACCTGAACCTGGAGAGTGTTTTCCTCACCCTGAGGACAGCAAAAGCCACTGGGGTTGTGCTGCTCCTGCTGCAGTATCTCAGTCTCAGGATGCTGGTGCAGGATTCAGGTGTAAATGCATCACAAATTAAACAGCAGAAACTTCTTTCTCCTTTGCTGCACAGTCTCTAAAGGCAGCTCAGAACCAAGACACCAGAACTGAACTGAAGGGACTCCTCTCTGTCTGCCAGTGCTAGACCCTGCAGGACGGGGAGCCCACAGCTCCTCAGGGTGCAGACTTCTCCCCAGCTCCCTCAGAAGATAATGGAAGCAGATTTTTAGATCCATCTGAGCAAGGTTTTGTTCCACAAAGCTTAGGGACAAAAATTCCCTCCTGTTTCCACCACCCCCTTTGAACTCCTCTGTGGCCCCAAGGGTTGGCACCAGTGCTCTGAGCTGGGTGGGGCTCTGTCCAGTTCTGGAGCCCCTGCTGCAAGAGTCCAAGGGCAGGAGATTGAACACATCCAAGTGCCAGGTGCTGCACTTTGGCCACAGCAACCCCAGGCAGTGCCACAGGCTGGGGGCAGAGTGGCTGAGAGCAGCCAGGCAGAGAGGGACCTGGGGGTGCTGGGTGACAGCAGCTGAACAAGAGCCAGCAGTGTGCCCAGGGGCCCAAGAATGCCAGTGGCATCCTGGCCTCATCAGGAGCAGTGTGGCCAGCAGGAGCAGGGAGGTCATTCTGCCTCTGTACACTGCACTGGTTAGGCCACACCTTGAGTCCTGTGTCCAGTTCTGGGCTCCTCAGGTCAGGAAAGATGTTGAGCTGCTGGAAGGTGTCCAGAGAAGGGCAACAAGGCTGGGGAGGGGTCTGGAGCACAGCCCTGGGAGGAGAGGCTGAGGGAGCTGGGGTTGCTTAGCCTGGAGAGGAGGAGGCTCAAGGGAGACCTTCTTGCTCTCTCCAACTCCCTGAAGGGAGGTTGTAGCCAGGTGGGGGTTGGTCTCTTCTCCCAGGCACCCAGCACCAGAACAAGAGGACACAGTCTCAAGCTGTGCCAGGGGAGGTTTAGGCTGGAGGGGAGGAAGAAATTCTTCCCAGCAAGAGAGATTGCCCATTGGAATGTGCTGCCCAGGGAGGTGGTGGAGTCCCCATCCCTGGAGGTGTTTAGGAAGAGCCTGGATGAGGCCCTTGGTGCCATGGTTGAGTTGATTAGATGGTGATGGATGACAGGTTGAACTTGATGATCTCCAAGGTCTTTTCCAACCTGGTTAATTCTATTCTAAGATAGATCTGGAGGTGCTGTCAGGTGTCCAGAGAAGGGCCACAAGATGAGCAGAGGGCTGGAGCTGCTCTGCTCTGAGGACAGACTGAGGGAGTTGGGGTTGTGCAGGCTGGAGAGGAGAAGGCTCTGAGCAGAACTAATTGTGGCCTTCCAGGATCTGCAGGGGCCTCCAGGAAAGCTGGGGAGGGACTTTTGAGGGTGTCAGGGAGGGATAGGACTGGGGGGAATAGAGCAAAACTAGAAGTGGGGAGATTGAGATTGGATGTGAGGAAGAAGTTGTTGCCCAGGAGGGTGGTGAGAGCCTGGCACAGGTTGCCCAGGGAGGTGGTGGAAGCCTCCTGCCTGGAGGTGTTTGCAGCCAGGCTGGAGGTGGCTGTGAGCAACCTGCTGTGGTGTGAGGTGTCCCTGCCCATGGCAGGGGGTTGGAGCTGGATGATCCTTGGGGTCCATTCCAACCCTGACAGTTGTGATGAAATCCAGCATGATCCAGATCTGGACACTCCTAATGGCTGAGTCTGACTGCACTAGATCAGGTCCCTACCCACCCAGAGCAGTCTGGGACTCTGTGTTGGATGAGGAGCCCAGGATTTATTGCATGGCTTTCTGGAATGTGCAGCTTGATGGCTGGGCACAGAGTCCCCAGGAGACCTGCTCAAGGCACAGCACAAGCTGAGTGGGAGGTGTTTGGCAGTATGGGGAGCTGAGACTCAAGCTGCCCAGGGTGCAGTGTAGGTGCTTAGGAGAGCAGCATGGCCATCAAACAGAGCTGTGCCAGGTGTGCCCTCTGTTTCTGTTGGGCTACTTCCTGATGCTGCCAGTTCACCTTCTCTTTACTCCAGCTGCTTTTGTTCAGAGCTCTTCTCTGGTTTGCAGAGCGTGCCAGGGTGCTGTGCCTGTAGCCCCCTGGCAGCCACAGCTCTGCCTTTCCATCAGTTGATGCTTCCTGCTACAGCTAATTCAGATTTGTGCCCTGTGTGTTTTTCCTGAGCACATCAAGTGGAGCCTCTGACATCAGCTGCTGCCTGCAGAAAACACTGCTGATCTTTGCAAACCCTGCTCCCTGGTGTGCCACTGGGATGAAGCTGATTCCTCTTGTCTTTAACACTTCATAATTGCAAAGATGATTTTCTTACCCTTGGAACCCAGACTTAAGCCATGAGAGGGAAAGCAAAGTGCTGTGCTGCTTTTCTTGGAAAGCAGTTTTCCTCCAGACTGAAAAGTGCTTTGTTTGAGGTGATCAAGGTGATTCCTGTCTTGTGTGGCCAGGGCTTGCTCAACCTCTTGGGCTTTAGAAGCAGCTTCTTTAACCCTTATTAGTGTCTCGTGGTCACTTGGTGTCTTTCAAGTGCCTGGGACGTGGTTTCTTCAAAGATCACAAAGGTCCTGCCTGCAGCTGTGTGACTGCTCAGTCCTGCTCCCAGGATACTGCTCTGCTGTGCTTGGTGAGAAAGCTTCACATGAGAAGTGCTTTGGTCTTCAGCATCAACCTCTCTGTGATTCATAGACTGGCAGAATGGGTTGGAAGGCACCTTAAAGACCATCCAGTGCCTTACAACTCATCCAGTGCCTTAAAGCTCATCCAGTGCCAACCCCCTGCCATGGGCTGGGCACCTCCCACCAGCACAGGTTGCTCAAGGCCTCATCCAGCCTGGCCTTCACAGTATCACAGTATCACCAAGGTTGGAAGAGACCTCAAAGATCATCAAGTCCAACCTGTCACCACAGACCCCATGACTAGACCATGGCTCCAAGTGCCACATCCAGTCCCCTCTTGAACACCTCCAGGGACGGTGACTCCACCACCTCCCTGGGCAGCACATCCCAATGGCCAATGACTCTCTCTGGGAAGAACTTTCTCCTCACCTCCAGCCTAAACTTCCCCTGGCACAGCTTGAGACTGTGTCCTCTTGTTCTGGTGCTGGTTGCTAGAGAGAAGAGACCAACCCCTTCCTGGCTCCAACCACCTTTCAGTTAGTTGCAGAGAGCAAGAAGGTCTCCCCTGAGCCTCCTCTTCTGCAGGCTAAGCAACCCCAGCTCCCTCAGCCTCTCCTCACAGGGCTGTGCTCAAGGCCTCTCCCCAGCCTTGTTGCCCTTCTCTGGACACCTTCAAGTCTCTCAATGTCCTTCTTGAATTGAGGATCCCAGAACTGGACACAGGACTCAAGGTGTGGCCTAACCAATGCAGAGTACAGGGGCACAATGACCTCCCTGCTCCTGCTGGCCACACTGTTCCTGATGCAGGCCAGGATGCCATTGGCCTTCTTGGCCCCCTGGGCACACTGCTGGCTCATGTTTAGGCAGCTGTCAATCAGCACCCCCAGGTCCCTCTCTGGCAGCTCCCAGCCTGTAACTCTGCATGGGGTTGCTGTGGCCATACACCTCCAGGCAGGAGGCAGCCACAGCCTCCCTGTGCAACCTGTGCAGGAGTCTCCCCAGCCTCACTGGGAAGAATTTCTCCCTAATACGATGCACAAAGCCAGCAGTGAGAGGAAAAAGAATTCATCCAAATCAAAGCAAAACAGCCTGACAAGGCCAGCACTGAGTCTCTCCTTTTTGCTGGGGGAGGAACTTGATTTAGTGTAAGATAACAGCAGAGGGAGGTCTGGACAGTGTGCAGCACCCGTTTAAGCCTTCCCCAGCTGAATCCAGGTGATGGATTGTGTCATGGCTGGAGCACCTGGAGCCACCACTTCTTTGATCTCTCAATTTAAAGCCTGGAGTGTTTCACTGCTTAGCAAAGAGAAGGTTTTTTTCCCCCTTCAGCTGGGTTCCTATGAAAGGCAACACCCAATTCATTACTGAAGTTGGTGGATTTATGAATCCCTGAACAGAGAAATTCTTTTACAAGAGGCCAGGATTTATATGACATTGAAAAAAGGATTATCTGATCTGAGGATCCTTAGAGGGCTGCCATGAAAGAAAATATTAACCTATAGCTCTGGCAATTTGAAAAGTAGATTTGAGCACTCAGGAGTAAAGAGTCTGTGAGGTCTTGCCCCTTGACTGCTGGACTGGTTCTGCTGAAATAGCTTTTCTCCCTCCTCCTTCCTTTGCACAACCCTTTGTTTCTTGGGAGGCTGTGTTAGCAGCAAAGGTGGATTTACCTAATAGAGATGGTTCATAGAATTCAGAGATTTAAAGAATGGGTTGGGTTGGAAGGGACCTTAAGGCTCATCCAGTTCCAACCCCCTGCCAGGGGCAGGGACACCTCCCACCAGCACAGTTTGCTCAAGGCCTCATCCAGCCTGGCCTTGAACACCTCCAGGCAGGAGGCAGCCACAGCCTCCCTGGGCAGCCTGGGCCAGAGTCTCCCCAGCCTCACTGCAAAGAATTTCTTCTTCATCTCCAGCCTCAGTCTCTCCTCTCCCAGCTCAAAGCCATTGTTCCTCCTCCTGTCACTCCCAGCCCTTGTCCCAAGTCCCTCCCCAGCTCTCCTGGAGCCCTTCAGGTACTGGAAGGTTGCTCTAAGGTCTCCCTGGAGCCTTCTCTTCCCCAGGCTGCACAGCCCCAGCTCTCTCAGCCTGTCCCCACAGGAGAGTTTCTCCAGCCCTCTGATCATCTTGGTGGACCCTCTCCAGCAGTTCCATGTCCCACTTGTGCTGGGGGCCCCAGAACTGGAGGCAGTGCTGCAGGTGGTTGCTGGGTTAGAATCACCATGAACTGTAACAGTAACTCTGTGTGCAGTGGTATGTGCAAGGTGCAAGACCACCAGAATGAGTGGGCTCCTCTAGTCCCATCTATCAGAGCCTTTCCAAGAGCTTCAGAGGAAGTCTTTGATTGCTTTTTCTTCCCTAGAAGTTAAGCAGGGCAGCACCATGGGCACCCTGGCAGAGTCACTGGGCTGCTGGGTTTACAAGTCCTCTACCAGCAGAGCTTAGAATGTAAAGTCTTGAATTTATCATCCTGCCTTTTTGCTTAGACAATAAAAGGCAATCTGAATATTCAGAGGCTGGGATACTCTTGTGCCCTGAGTGAATGCCCTGACCATTGGCCTGCAGGCAGTTCTGATGTGGCTTGCTGGTCTGAGGTTACTGCCTGGGGCCAGGGACTGTTCCTCCTGAGAGTTTCATTCCAGGCACTGCTTCTGGGCTTGGGTCTTTTTCCTTTTAATGTTCTGCCCTCCTCTTCTTCTTCTCCCAAATATCCAGAGAAGGGCAACGAGGCTGGGGAAGGGTCTGGAGAACAGGGCTGGGGAGGAGCAGCTGAGGCACCTGAGGGTGTTGAGTCTGGAGAAAAGGAGGCTGAGGGGAGACCTCATTGCTCTCTACAGCTCCCTGAGAGGAGTGAGGTGGAGGTTGGTCTCCCAAGGAACAGGTGATAGGACAAGAGGAAAAGGCCTCAGGTTGCCTCAGGGGAGGTTTAGGTTGGCTATGGAGGAACAGTTTCTTCCCCTTGAGGGTTGTCAAGGCCTGGCCCAGGCTGCTCAGGGCAGTGGTGGAGTCCCCATCCCTGGGGGGTTTTAAAACCATGGAGATGATAGTACCATAGAATCAGTCAGGGTTGGAAGGGACCACAAGGATCAGCTAGTTCCAACCCCCCTGCCATGGGCAGGGACACCCCACACTAGATCAGGCTGGCCAGAGCCTCATCCAGCCTGGCCTTAAACACCTCCAGGGATGGGGCCTCAACCACCTCCCTGCACAACCCATTCCAGGGCTTCACCACTCTCATGGGGAAGAACTTCCTCCCCACCTCCAGCTTCATTCCATTCCCCCTACTCCTGTCACTACCTGAGATCCTGAGCAGTCCCTCCCCAGCCTTCCTGTAGCCCCCTTCAGATCCTGGAAGGCCACAATGAGGTCACCTGGGAGCCTTCTCCTCTCCAGCCTGAACAGCCCCAACTCCTTCAGTCTGTCCTCAGCCTGAGATGCAGTGCCGAGGGCTGTGGTTTAGTGGTGGCCTGGCTGAGCTGGGTTTAGGGTTGAACTTGATGATCTTGGAAGTCTTTTCCACCCTCAATGATTCTCTGATCCCAAAGAACTCTTCACATTTTCCTTTGCTAACAAAGTCAGTCCTAGGTTCAGCTGCCTCTGGTTTTAAGAGCTGAAGCTGTTTCCCTCCTTTGGCCCAGCTCTGCTCCGTGGCAATCCCAGGTACATGCCACAAGTAGGATTTGCCTTTTTCTCTTAATTAAACATAACTGCACATCAGTTGTTAATGTCTGCTTTCAGTCTGCAATTGCCTGCCTCAGTGTTTGAGTCATTAGGAGGTTTTAACAAGCCCCAGTGGCTCCAGAGACCATTTGCTCTGTCCAGTAAACTCAGCCCTGCTTTGAAAGAAAACAAAGCTGGGGGGAAGGGGGGGGAAAGGTGCTGTTTTATTGCCAAAGCCTAATATTCATCTGCCCTGCTAGGGAAGTTTCTTGGCCACCTCACTGCCTGCCATTTCCCAAGTGTCATCTGCAGTGTTCAGTTCTCCCATGTATGAGGAATCCAGCAGCAGTTTCCTTCAAGGTTCAGTAGGTTTGAATGCTGGGGGGGGGGCTGTAGCCAGGAGATTTGGCACAGCACTCACTTGTCATGTTAATAAAAAAAGGGAATTGTTTCTGCCTCCTTAAGCTGGGATCTAAATGAAGGAGTTGGATGGAGCAGACTTTAATCATGAAGTCCAGATTCTTCTTGCTCTGCAGTGGTCTGACTTCATTTGCTTCACAGAAACACCCCAGCTGCTTCCAGCTCCCCAGCTCCTCGGTGCTTTTGCTTGTTACAGAGTCACAGAATCATGGAATTGTCAGGGTTGGAAGGTCCTCAAGGATCATCCAGTTCCAACATCTCTCACTCAGCTTGTGCTGTGCCTTGAGCAGGTCTCCTGGGGACTCTGTGCCCAGCCATCAAGCTGCACATTCCAGAAAGCCATGCAATAAATCCTGGGCTCCTCATCCAACACAGAGTCCCAGACTGCTCTGGGTGGGTAGGGACCTTTCAAGGCCACCAACCCAACCCCTGCAGTCAGCAGCTAGAGCAGGATGCTCAGAGCCCCAGGCAGCCTGGCCTGGAGTGGTTCCAGGGATGGGGCACTTCCCACCTCTCTGGGCAACCTGGGTGTGTTGGCTTTACTCTGCAAAGCCCTGCCAGCTGTGCTAGACTCAGCCATTAGGAGTGTCCAGATCTGGATCATGCTGGATTTCACACAACTGTCAGGGTTGGAATGGACCCCAAGGATCATCCAGCTCCAACCCCCCTGCCATGGGCAGGGACACCTCACAGTGCAGCAGGTTGCTCACAGCCACCTCCAGCCTGGCTGCAAACACCTCCAGGCAGGAGGCTGCCACCACCTCCCTGGGCAGCCTGTGCCAGGCTCTCACCACCCTCCTGGGCAACAACTTCTTCCTCACATCCAATCTCAATCTCCCCACTTCTAGTTCTGCTCCATCCCCCCCAGTGCTGCTTGTGCTGCTCCATCACTTATCTTACAGAGAGAACTGAGCCTTTCTGGGCTGTTTTTATTTCCCAGGAGCAATTGAATTGGAAAGTGCTGGGGTGGTTCCTGTTGGGGCTTTACATTCCTTAAGTTGTTTGGTTGGGTGGTTTTTTTCCCCCTCTTTTATGGATGGCATGTTAGCTCTGAGGGCTATTTCTTGACTGGTAAAAGCTTATTCCTTGTAAAATCTATAGCTTTTAATGCATTTTTGTGTTTCACTTCAAACACAGTGGCAGGAGGAGAAATAATAGAATATTTCATGGTCATGCTGTTTCAAGAGCTCAGATTCTTTCTACTCGCTGATGCTTGCACTGTACCTCCAAAAGCTTGGGCTGAAAATTGATTTCCTCAATTCCTAAGCCTGACAGTGTTGAAAGAGCAAGCTGCCTGTGACACAAAGTGAAGGCCTGGCTTGCTGACATGATTACTTCTCCTCTAACACAGAGATTATATGGAATTAGATCAGATAAATCAAAGAATCCCAGAATCCCAGCATGGAGGGGTTGGAAGGGAACCTCTGGAGATCATCCAGGCCAAGCCCTGCTCCAGCAGGGCACCCACAGCAGCTTGCCCAGCACCACGATGTCCAGGGGGGTTGGCAGCTCTCCACACCAGGACACTCCACAACCTCTCTGGGCAGCCTGCTCCAGGCCTCCAGCACCCTCACAACAAACACCTTGCTCCTCCTCTTCACATCCAACCTCCTGGGTGACACCCTGTGCCCCTTGGTGCCCCTTGGCCTGTCCCTGGGCACCACTGAGCAGAGTCTGGCCCCAGCCTCTTGTCCCCCACAGCTCCTTCATCTCTTGCTGAGCATTGCTCAGCTGCCCTCTGGGGCTGCTCTTCTGCAGGCTCTCAGCCCCAGGGCTCTCTCCAGAGGAGACTCCACACCCTCTCTGGGTGGTGTTTTGCCTGTCAGGTAGTTCTGAACCAGGAAGGGCTGAAAACTGCCCTGTGCTGGCCCAGTTCAGTGAGCCCAGGTGGAGTGTCCTCGTCCCTGGCAGGTCTGAAGTTGGCAGGGTGCTTGGTAAACAACAAATCACCAAGAGCTGCTTCTCTGAGTGCAGAAAAGGTGTGAGAACTGTAATTTATTTTATAATAAATACTTCTGCTGAGCAAACACTGAGTGGAGCTATTAGAGACCTGCTCAGAGAGGTGATTTTTAGACTGCTGAGTGCCAGGCACTGATGTGGGAGTTGAGCTTTTAAAGTAAAAAGAGTGAATTCCTTTTGAAGACTCTCCTGAATGCAGCTGATACTTGTGCTGGGAAGGAGCTTGGGCTCATTTAATTCGTTCTGTTTTACTGAGGGGTGGCATTGATGGGAGCAGCATTGCCCTCCCTCCCCCTGCAGGCTGCCCTGCTTGCCATGGATTCCTCTGGAGGTGCTGCAGCCTTCGGTGTGCAGGGCTGGGTTGTGTGAGGAGAAGCGAGGTGCAGGCAGTGCAGCAGGAAAGGGTTGGGGAGATCAGGATCAGGCAGCTGGAGTGCCTGGATGCAAAGACACAGGGACAGCTTTGCCTTTGGCTGCAGTTTGACCCTGGTGCTGGGTTCACTCAGAGTGATCTGTGCATGCTGAAGGGCACCAGTGGCATCTTTATGGCCTTCTGTATCCTTGGTCTGTTTTGTCCAGCACTGGCTGCATACAGCAGGCTGTAACAGAGCTCTTCAGTCACAGAAGAGTGGGAAAAGCCTCTGAGATCATCCAATCCAACCAGCAACCCAACACCACCAGGGCACCCAAGTGCCATGGCCTCACCTTTCTGGAACACCTCCAGGGATGGGGACTCCACCAGCTCCCTGGGCAGCCTGTGCCAGTGCCTGACCCCAGCCCCAAGCCATACCAAGACTGGTGGTAGTGCTTCTGGCCATGGTAAATGCAGGATTGCCTGAGGCCTGCCACCTCATTGTTCAGGCACTGTTCTGTTTCAGCCAGGTTCACTGGCAGCCATCCACCTATCTGCTGCCCAGGGAGCTCCTCTGCTTTACTGCTCCTGGTCCCATCTTCCCTTGGTCCTTTGGCCATGGACATTCCCCTAACCTTCTCTCATGGAATCCCAGCACAGTGGGGGTTGGAAGGGAGCTCTGGAGATCATCCAGGCCAATCCCCTGCTCCAGCAGGGCACCCACAGCAGCTTGCCCAGCACCACAGTGCCCAGGGGGGGGTTGGAAGCTCTCCACACAAGGACACTCCACAACCTCTCTGGGCAGCCTGCTCCAGGCCTCCAGCACCCTCACAACAAACAACTTGCTCCTCCTCTTCACATCCAACCTCCTGGGCTCCACTCTGTGCCCCTTGCTGCTCCTTGGGCTGTCCCTGGGCACCACTGAGCAGAGTCTGGCCCCAGCCTCTTGCCCCCCACAGCTCCTTTAGCTCTTGCTGAGCATTGCTCAGCTGCCCTCTGGGGCTGCTCTTCTGCAGGCTCTCAGCCCCAGGGCTCTCAGCCTTTCCTTCCTCCTCTCAGGTTCTGCAGCTTTGCAGCCCTGTGGCTGGTACCTGCCCCCAGCCTGGGAGCATTGTCAGCATTTGATTGTTCTCCAAACCCTACAGAGAAGTGAGCAGGAACTGGGTTGGCTCAAGCTGGAGCCAGTGTGCTGGGATGGGACATTCCCAGCTCTGATCTGGGAGGCATGTGACATAATCCAGACATCATTTACTGGCTCCATAGAACCTGAGGCATTCACACATGAATTCAGCCTGGCTGCACAAGCTTATATAAAGAGGATCCTCAAACTATCCCAGCTGAAAATATTTGTTAAATGCTGGGAAGCAGTTTTCTGGCTGCATCAGGGTGCTCTGTTCCTTCTTACCTCTGTTACAAATGCATGCTGTGGTCACCTGCATGACCTTGGGGACCTCTTTTCCCTGAGGAGTGCTGTAATTTCCATAAGTGGGCTGGAAGGGGTCCAGAGGAGGCCACAGAGATGATCAGAGGCTGCAGAACCTCCCCTGTGGGGACAGGCTGGGAAAGTTGGGGCTGTTCAGCCTTGAGAAGAGAAGGCTCCAGAACAGCCTTCCAGAGCCTGAAGGGCTCCAGGAGAGCTGGGGAGGGACTTTGGACAAGGGCTGGGAGTGCCAGGATGAGGGACAATGGCTTTGCGCTGGGAGAGGGGAGACTGAGAGTGGAGATGAGAAGGAATTCTTTGCAGTGAGACTGGGGAGACTCTGGCACAGGCTGCCCAGGGAGGCTGTGGCTGCCTCCTGCCTGGAGGTATCATTGTATCATAATATCAGTCAGGGTTGGAAGGGACCACAAGGATCAGCTAGTTCCAACCCCCCTGCCATGGGCAGGGACACCCCACACTACATCAGGCTGGCCAGAGCCTCAGCCAGCCTGGGCTTAAACACCTCCAGGGACGGGGCCTCAACCACCTCCCTGCACAACCCATTCCAGGGCTTCACCACTCTCATGGGGAAGAACTTCCTCCTCCCCTCCAGCCTGAATCTCCCCATCTCCAGCTTCATTCCATTCCCCCTAGTCCTATCACTACCTGAGATCCTGAGCAGTCCCTCCCCAGCCTTCCTGTAGCCCCCTGCAGATCCTGGAAGGCCACAATGAGGTCACCTGGGAGCCTTCTCCTCTCCAGCCTGAACAGCCCCAACTCCTTCAGTCTGTGCTCACAGGAGAGGTGCTCCAGCCCTCTGCTCATCCTCGTGGCCCTGCTCTGGATACCTTCCAGCACCTCCAGATCCCTCTTATAACAGGGGCTCCAGAACTGGAGGCAGTACTCCAGGTGGGGTCTCACCAGAGCTGAGCAGAGGGGGAGAATCCCCTCCCTTGCCCTGCTGGCCACACTTCTCCTGCTGCAGCCCAGGCTCTGATTGGCTTTCCGGGCTGCAAGTGCACACTGAGAGCTCCTGTTGAGCTTCTCCTCCCCCAGCACCCCCAAGTCTCTCTCCTCAGGGCTGCTCTCCAGCCAGTCCCTGCCCAGCCTGGATTTGTGCCTGGGATTGCCTCGCCCCAGCTGCAGGACCCTGAACTTGGTCTTGTTGAAGCTCCTGAGGTTGGCTTGTGCCCACCTCTCCAGCCTGTCAAGGTGTTCAAGGCCAGGCTGGATGAGGCCCTGAGCAGCCTGTGCTGGTGGGAGGTGTCCCTGCCCTTGGCAGGGGGCTGGGACTGAATCTTTGGGGTCCCTTTCAACTCAAGCTGTTCTGTGATTCTTGGGCCTGGGCTCTAAGCCACGGGATGTTTCACAAGCTCAGAGGTGCTGCAGGCTGATGTTAACCTGTCCAGGTTAGTCTTGTGGCTGCTCCCTGCACTCCTTGAGTCCCTGCCTGCCCAAGCAGGGCCTGAGCTCAGTAACTGATGTCTGTTATTTATTGTCCCTTCAAACCCTCTCCTGCCTCTCTCTCCAGCATGAGGAGCACGTTGGCTCCTCCTGCAGCAGGACAGGTGCTGATCTGCTTTCCATTCTTGTGCAGGAGGCTTTTGCACAAGGCTGTTCCTGTTGCCCCAACAACATTAGAGGCTGTAATTAAAACCCATTTTCCATTAATTGCTGGGCACAGAGAGTGACTTCCTCTGCTCTTCCCCTGCACTTCCCTCAGCCTGCATGCAGGCACCCCAGGTGCTGCTGCACGGGGAGTCAGTGTTCACTTGTATCACAGTATCACCAAGGTTGGAAAAGACCTCAAAGACCATCGAGTCCAACCTCTCACCACAGACCCCATGACTAGACCATGGCACCAAGTGCCACATCCAGTCCCCTCTTGAACACCTCCAGGGACGGTGACTCCACCACCTCCCTGGGCAGCACATCCCAATGGCCAATGACTCTCTCTGGGAAGAACTTTCTCCTCACCTCCAGCCTAAACTTCCCCTGGCACAGCTTGAGACTGTGTCCTCTTGTTCTGGTGCTGGTTGCTAGAGAGAAGAGACCAACCCCTTCCTGGCTCCAACCACCTTTCAGGTAGTTGTAGAGAGCAATGAGGTCTCTTCTGAGCCTCCTCTTCTGCAGGCTAAGCAACCCCAGCTCCCTCAGCCTCTCCTCACAGGGCTGTGCTCAAGGCCTTTCCCCAGCCTTGTTGCCCTTCTCTGGACACCTTCAAGTGTCTCGATGTCCTTCTTAAACTGAGGGGCCCAGAACTGGACACAGGACTCAAGGTGTGGCCTAACCAGTGCAGAGTACAGGGGCACAATGACCTCCCTGCTCCTGCTGGCCACACTCTTCCTAATGCAGGCCAGGATGCCATTGGCCTTCTGGGCCCCCTGGGCACACTGCTGGCTCATGTTCAGGCAGCTGTCAGTCAGCACCCCCAGGTCCCTCTCTGTTTGGCAGCTCTCAGCCACTCTGACCCCAGCCTGTAGCTCTGCCTGGGGTTGCTGTGGCCAAAGTGCAGCCCCTGGCACTTGGACTTGTTGAATGCCATCCTGTTGGACTCTGCCCATCTGTCCAGCCTGGCAAGGTCCCTCTGCAGAGCCCTTCTGCCCTCTGACTGACCAACATCTGCTCCCAGCTTGGTGTCATCTGCACATTTGCTGATGACTGTCTCAAGCCCCTCATCCAGATCATCAGTGAAGATGTGAAAGAGGCTGGGGCCCAGCACTGATCCCTGGGGCACACCACTGGTGCCTGGCTGCCAGCTGGCTGTGGCACCATTCACCACCACTCTCTGGGCTCAGCCTCCAGCCAGTTCCTAACCCAGCTCAGAGTGCTGCTGTCCCAGCCAGGGGCTGACAGCTTGGCCAGCAGTGCTGTGGGGACGGTGTCAAAGGCCTTGCTGAAGTCCAGGCAGACCACATCCACAGCCTGCCCCACATCCACCAGGCAGTCACCTGATCATAGAAGGAGATCAGGTTGGTCAGGCAGGACCTGCCCCTCCTAAGTCCATGTTGGCTGGGCCTGAGCCCTTGGCCATCCTGTAAGTGCGCAGTTACTGCCCCCAGGATGATCTGCTCCATCATTTCCCTGGCACTGAGGTCAGGCTGACTGGCCTGGAGCTTCCAGGTTCCTCCATCCGACCCTTCTTGTGGATGGGGACCACATTGGCAGTTTCCAGCCATCTGGGACCTCTCTGGTGAGCCAGGACTGGAGGGAAATGATGGAGAGCGGCTTGGCCAGCTCATCTGCAGCTCTCTCAGCACCCTAGGATGGATCCCATCCGGCCCTATGGACTTGTGAGTGTCCAAGTAATGTAATGGCCCAGGGCCGAGTGTGCAGGCACCCTGGTGTCCTTCCATGGCTTCTGTTCCTTCCATCCCTTCCCCCCACGCCCAGCAAGCACCTGCAGAGGCAGGTGGATCTGCCGTGGGCTCAGCAGCGGAGCAGCCCCGCGGCGCTGCGCGTCGGCAGGGGAAGGGAGTTCCAGGGCTTCACAGCTTTTGCTGATAATGATCTGCTGCAGATTAAAAACAAAACCCAGACAGGATGGTGTTGGCAGATTGCAAAAGGACTTGCTGGGTAAAGCTGCTGCTCAGAGGAGATGAGGATAGTGTTTATTGCTTCCATATGGTCTGCAGAGACGAGGCAGGCAACGTGTCTGGGGAGGAGGAATATGTCTTAATGTTTCAGTACAGAAGCAGAGAGTCACAGGGTTGTGTTGGTTGGGAAAGGCCTCTGAGATCATCCAGTCCAACCAGCACCACCACCAGCACCACCATGGCCACTAAGCCCTGGCCCCAAGTGCCGTGGCCACAGGTTCCTGGAACCCCTCCAGGCCTGGGGACTCCACCACCTCCCTGGGCAGCCTCTGCCAGTCCCTGACCACTCTGGCAGCAGAGAAATTTTTCCTCATCTCCAACCTCAGCCTCCCCTGGCACAGCTTGAGGCCATTTCCTCTCCTCCTGTCACTTGTTCCTAGGGAGCAGAGCCCAGCCCCCACCTGGCTGCAGCCTCCTCTCAGGGAGCTGCAGAGAGCAATGAGGTCTCCCTCAGCCTCCTCTGCTCCAGGCTGCACACCCCCAGCTCCCTCAGCTGCTCCTCCCCAGCCCTGCTCTCCAGACCCTTCCCCAGCTCTGTTGCCCTTCTCTGGCCCTGCTCCAGCCTCTCAATGTCTCTCTTGGAGTGAGGGACCCAAACCTGAACCCAGAACTCAAGGAGTGACCTCCCCAGTGCTCAGTCCAGGAGGACAACCCCTGCCCTGCTCCTGCTGGCCACACCACTGCTGCTCCAGGCCAGGCTGCTGGTGACCTTCTTGGCCACCTGGGCACCCCCTGGCTCATCCTCAGCTGCTGCCAACCAGCACCCCCAGGGCCTCTTCCATCAAGCAGTCAGTTTGCAGCCACTCTGCCCCCAGCCTGGAGCCTTCCTGGGGTTGTTGTGCCCCAGGGTCAGGAGCCAGCCCTTGGCCTTGTTGAGCCTCATCCCATTGGCCTCAGCCCATGGATCCAGCCTGCCCAGGTCCCCCTGCAGAGCCTCCCTGCCCTCCAGCAATTCAGGACTCACACCCAACTTGGTGTCATCTGCAAACTGTCTGAGGGTGCCTGGATGCAGGAGGCTGCCTGCATCCCCTCACCCAGATCACTGATTAAACAAAAGTGGCCCAGTGCTGAGCCCTGGGGACCACCACTGCTGCCTGGCTGCCGTCTGGATGTGACTCCATCCCCCCCCTTCTGAGCAGACTTTTAGAGCCTCTCCCTGGTGCCTTGCAGAGGTGAGAGCAGTGCTGGGAAACATTTGGCTGTGAGGAATTTAAAAGTCAGACAAGAACCCCAAAGCTTTCCTGGGGCCTGGATCCACTTGTGTGAGCCAGGCTGGGCTTGGGAAGGGGCAGGGCTGCCTCACACTCCTCTGAAGGAGGAATGCACTCCTCTGCATTCGGGCAGTTTTCAGCCTTTTGACTTTCCTGCTCAGCTCCAGAAAGTGCATCAAGAGGCTGAGCCTAAATTTAGAGTTTCCTAAATGTGTGTCACACACTGCTGTCTGCATAATGCACAGTCACATTTCTCACTCCCTCTGACCTCATCAGACCTGCTGGCTTTGGGGGTTTTTTAAGCCAAATTTAGAGCTAAACTTTTCACACTGGAACAGAAGGGTAGCACAGGCTGCCTGTGGTTATGGACATGGCAGGGCTGGGGCAGGGATTGTCCCCCTGTGCTGAGCCACACATTCAATCCTGGGGTCAAGTCTGGGCCCCTCACCACAAGAAGGACATTGAGAGGCTGGAGCAGGTCCAGAGAAGGGCAACAGAGCTGGGGAAGGGTCTGGAGAACAGGGCTGGGGAGGAGCAGCTGAGGGAGCTGGGGGTGTTCAGCCTGGAGCAGAGGAGGCTGAGGGAGACCTCCTTGCTCTCCACAGCTGGAGCCAGGTGGATGTTGGTCTCTTCTCTCAAGGAACAAGGGCCAGGGCAAGAGGAAAAGGCCTCAGGTTGCCCCTTGGCCATGAGGAACAATTTCCTCCCCTTGGAGGTAGTCAAGGCCTGGCCCAGGCTGCCCAGGGCAGCTGTGGTGTCCCCATCCCTAGGGGGTTTCAAAGCCGTGGAGATGTGGTGCTGAGGGCCCTGGTCTGGCAGTGGGACTTGGTAGAGTTGGGTTACTGGTTGCACTCCAGGATCCTTCCCACCCTAAGCCATTCTGTGGTTCTAGGGAGTCAGCTGCAGAGCTGCAGTCTTTGACTTCTCCATAATCACCACTTCTGAAGCACCTTCCCACGTAGGGAAGATGGCACTGCCCTTGCAGGAGCTTGGGGAGGAAGAACTGCAAAGACCTCAGGAGTATGCTCAGCTGTCAGTGCACTTAACCTCGATGCACGAGGGGATCAGGCAGCCCTGGAGCGGTGCAAAGCAGTGCCCAGAGCTGAAAGCCCAGAGGATTGCCCCAGTCAGAGAGGAGCTCATCAACCTTCCTGTGTCCTGGACTGAAAGTGCTGAAAATTGGCCTTGTTTGCATGGATGTTGCCATTGTGCTGTGCATGAACTGCCAGGGCAGGCACTCTGCAGCTGCTAACAGGACTTCTGCTCTCTTCTCCTCCCAGGGCTGATGAAATCGAGATGATCATGACAGACCTCGAAAGAGCAAACCAGGTAGGATGTTCCCTGAGTCCCTCACAGCACTCTCACTGTGACCTGGGGGGGCAGGCTTCCCTTCCTTCTCTCATGGATTTCCTGCCAGGGGTTTGACCTGCACTTAGCACTCATCACTGGGGTGGAGTAAGAGAAGATGCACCTGCAGAGCGGAGTGCGGCCCCGGGGGCTGCTCTGTGAGCACTCTGTGCACACTGGAGTGCTGCCTGCCATCTCTCTACCTTCTGATGACTTAAACTTCAAGTTACTCTTGGCCTTATGTTTCTAAATCCATCATGCTGGCCCCTGCCTGGACATGCAGCTATCTGCCTTGCCCAAATGGAAGGCCCTCTGTCCTTCAGCAGAAGCCTAGGGAGGACCTGCAGTCGCAGCCTAGGGAGGTCTGACCTTGTGCCTCAGGGCCAGCTCTGGTGGACTTCTCTGGGGTTTCCTTTTCCACTTTCTGAGCTGTTTTATTGGCATATTCATAGAATCATGGAACTGTCAGGGCTGGAAGGGACCTCAAGGCTCAGCCAGTCCCGACCCCCTGCCATGGGCAGGGACACCTCACACTGCAGCAGGTTGCTCACAGCCACCTCCAGCCTGGCTGCAAACACCTCCAGGCAGGAGGCTGCCACCACCTCCCTGGGCAGCCTGTGCCAGGCTCTCACCACCCTCCTGGGGAACAACTTCTTCCTCACATCCAACCTGAGTCTCCCCACTTCTAGTTCTGTTCCATCCCCCCAGTCCTATCCCTCCCTGACACCCTCTCCAGCTTGCTTGGAGCCCCCTTCATATACTGGAAGGCCACAAGGAGGTCTCCTTGGAGCATTCTCTTGTGGCCCTTCTCTGGACTCCTTCCAGCACCTCCAGATCCTTCCTGGCACAGAGGCTCCAGCACTGGACCCAGAGCTGCAGCTGTGGTCTCAGCAGAGTGGAGCAGAGGGGCAGAATCCCCTCCCTGGCCCTGCTGGCCACACTTCTCTTGCTGCAGCCCAGGCTCTGCTTGGCTCTCTGGGCTTCAAGTGCTCCCTGCTGGCTCCTGCTGAGCCTCTCCTCCCCCAGCACCCCCAAGGCCTTTTCTCCAGGGCTGCTCTTCAGCCAGTTCCTGCCCAGCCTCTATCAGTGCCTGGGATTGCCCTGCCCCAGCTGCAGGACCTTGCCCTTGGTCTTGTTGAACCTCCTGAGGTTGTCCTGGGCCCAGCTCTGCAGCCTGTGCAGGTCCCTCTGGATGGATCCTTGCCTCCAGCTGTCAGCAGCACCACACAGCTCGGTGCCATCAGCAGAGCTGCTGAGGGAGCCTCAGAGCCTCTGTCCCTGGCACCAGCAAAGATGCTGAGCAGGACTGGTCCAGTCCTGATCCCTGAGGGACTCCACTTGTCCCTGGCCTCCACCTGGACATGGACCATTGACAGGCACTTGATTAAAGCTTGGGTGCAGCTCTCAAGCCAGTTCTGTACCACTGAATGCTCCATGCATGGAACCATCCTGCCCCAGCCTGGGGACCAGGATGTGCTGCAGGACAGTGTCAAAATTAATTCTTCTTCCTTTTGTGGACTCCTCTGGACTTTTCTCTTTCCCTTTCTGAGTTTTAGTGGCACAGTCATTTGTAGCAAGTGTTGGTTCAGGTGGTGCTGTGCAGGGGAGCAAAGGTTTCTGATTTGGTCCTGCAGCTGCTCATTGGGTCCTGTGGGAGGTCCAAATCCAGATCATCAGTGAGGACGTTAAAGAGGCTGGGGCCCAGCACTGATCCCTGGGGGATGCCACTAGTGACTGGGGGTCCTTCTCTTGTGTGATGCTTTCCCTTTGTGAAACACTCGTGTAAAGGATAACTAAGTCATCTTTGTAGCAGCATTTCCTCTGTTTTACCTCTTTATAGCTGACAAAACACCCACCCACTAATGACTGGAAGAACTTGAATGCGTTGCAGAGGCCAGAGAGGGAGTTTGCATCGGGCTGAAGTGTGGCAGTTGCAGAAACAAGCACTTCACATAATGATCTGCTTAATGGTTAAATTAACTCTGCCTTTTAGCAGCTCACCAAGTCCTTACTGCTCATGAATAAAGCTACCGGGACAGAGTGCTGCCCAGCAGGGCTCCTGCTTTGAGGACAGACTGGTTTGAATGTGGTGTTCTGCTGCTCTGGAATTAACGCTGACCCAAAGGACTGGGATTTGGAGCAGCAGTTGAGAGAACAGCGAAAGGCTTCCCCTGGAAATGTGGAATCATGTTGGCTGTCCCCATTTTATCGTCTCCTGGTTCCTAAAAATCCCTGTCTCAGTTGCTGCCCTTTTGGAGCCAGGGTTTAGTTGTCAGGAGGTGTTAGATGTTCGGTCATAGGTTGGACTTGATGATCTCTGAGGTCTTTTCCAACCTGGTTGATTCTATGATTCTGAACTTGAAATCCAGGGCTGGCATCTCTCAGCTTCCTTTCTGACTCCTCGAGGTGGGGAATGCCATTTCCCTCTCCAGTGGCAGGAGGCTGGCTGCACTCAGTGGTGTCAATCCAAGTGTCCAGGGTGGTGCCAGCCATGGGGACAGAGCTGATGGTGTAACTGGCTCCCTCCTGTCCTGTTGGGTGAGGCAGGGACTGTTCTTAGCCTTCAGACTCTCTTCTCCCACTGCTTTGTTCCTGGTTTGGGTGCTCAGATTGCTTCTTGCAGGAGCTTTCTGGGCTTGCTTGTGTGCTGTCAGCCCCAGAAGAGATTCCAGCTTATAAAAATGATTACCTTTGAATATCAGTCAGCTTGGCAGCCTTCTGCTTAGGCAGCAAGAGAGGCAGTGACCACAAGATCCAGTTTCCCTCCATTGTATCATTAACACAAGGTAGAAACTGAATTTCCCCCCCCAAACCATGACCCTGAGCAACAGGAGGAATGAATCCCTCACCTGAGGAGAGTGAGCTGGGCTGGAGGGGTTTGGAGCAGGGGGCTGGAGAGGCTTGGAGCAGGGGGCTGGAGGGGTTTGGAGCAGGGTGCTGGAGGTAGTGATGTGGTGGCAGCACAGCTGCTGGCTGACAGCCCTTCCCCAGCTGCTAATCCAGGCACTCAGTGTGGGTAATCCAGGATCTGGAGGGGGTTTTGCAGCAGGGATTGTCTCATCCAGGCTGACAAAGCTCAGAGGGAGCAGTAGAAGTACAGCAATTAACACCCACTGCTAGGGTGAGGAGGAGGCCAGGCTGGGAGGTGGGTGTCAGTGGCCTGGGGAGCAACCCTTCCAGTTCCAAGTCCTGAGAGTTATAAACCAGTACAAAAATCATACATTCACAGCATGGGTTGGGTTGGAAGGGACCTGAAAGCTCATCCAGTCCCAAGCCCCTGCCATGGGCAGGGACACCTCCCACCAGCACAGGTTGCCCAAGGCCTCATCCAGCCTGGCCCTGAACACCTCCAGGCAGGGCACAGCCACAGCCTCCCTGGGCAGCCTGTGCCAGTCTCCCCAGCCTCACTGCAAAGATTTCTTCCTCATCTCTAGTCTCAGTCTCCCCTCTCCCAGCTCAAAGCCACTGTCCCTCCTTGTCCAAAGTCCCTCCCCAGCTCTCCTGTAGCCCTTTCAGGTACTTGAAGGCTGCTCTAAGGTCTCCCTGGAGACTTCTCCAGGCTGAACAGCCCCAAAAGCTCTCTCAGCCTGTCCCATAGGGGAGGTTCTCCAGCTTCTGATCATCTTTGTGGCCTCCTCTGGATCCTCTCCAACAGTTCCAGGTCCTTCTTGTGTTGGGGCCCCAGAACTGGCTACAGTGCTCCGGGTGGGGAGGTCTCACCAGGACAACGTAGCGGGGCAGAATCCCCTCCCTGTTCTGGGGCTTGATGGTTGCTGGGCTGCCTTCACCTGCCTCAGGAGGAAACTTTAGCTCCATGGCATGAGGCTTTAGCAGGGCAGGAGCTCTGAAGCCCAGGAGGCTTTAGCAGGGCAGGAGCTCTGAAGCCCAGGAGGCTTTAGCAGGGCAGGAGCTCTGAAGCCCAGGGGCTTTAGCAGGGCATGAGCTCTGAAGCCCAGGGGGCTTTAGCAGGGCAGGAGCTCTGAAGCCCAGGGGGCTTTAGCAGGGCAGGAGCTCTGAAGCCCGGGGGGCTTTAGCAGGGCAGGAGCTCTGAAGCCCGGGGGCTTTAGCAGGGCAGGAGCTCTGAAGCCCGGGGGCTTTAGCAGGGCAGGAGCTCTGAAGCCCGGGAGGCTTTAGCAGGGCAGGAGCTCTGAAGCCCGGGGGGGGCTTTAGCAGGGCAGGAGCTCTGAAGCCCGGGGGCTTTAGCAGGGCAGGAGCTCTGAAGCCCGGGGGGCTTTAGCAGGGCAGGAGCTCTGAAGCCCGGGGGCTTTAGCAGGGCAGGAGCTCTGAAGCCCGGGGGGCTTTAGCAGGGCAGGAGCTCTGAAGCCCGGGGGCTTTAGCAGGGCAGGAGCTCTGAAGCCCGGGGGCTTTAGCAGGGCATGAGCTCTGAAGCCCAGGGGCTTTACAGGCTGTGAGGTCTGAAGCCAGCAGCAGGATGCTGTGGCAGAAGCAGCAGCAGGGCAGCACAGGAGCTGGGGGCAGTGGCAGCTGGGGGCTCTTCTCCCTCTCCGACTGTTCTCATCCCCGGGGTCTGCAAAGGGCTGCAGTCAGAAGGTAGCTAACCACAGCAGCCAGGGCTTGTTTTCACTTCCCTGAGGAGAGTGAGCCCAGAGTTCAGGCTCCCATTGCCATGAAGCTTTAACCAGCCCCAGGTTGGGGCAGGCTCTGCTTTTGTGAAGGTTTCATTTTGCACCATGAATCACTGCGCAGCCTTCTGATAGGCTCCGAAGTGCTCCGTGAATAATGCAAGGGCAAGTAGCCTCCCTTGGCCAAATCAATGATTTATCAGAGCTTGGGATACAGCATCTCTGCATTTTTCATCCTTTGATTCCCAGAATATTATCATTCCCAATCAGGGAAGCCAGTGAGGCTCCAGTGCTGGCAGCAGTGACAGGGCTGGCAGCGCTTCTTTGGCAGGAACGTTGATGGTGAGCACTTCTCTGTCCCCCTGCCACTTTACACCTCTCTTAGAGGCACTCATGGCACTCAGTCACCAGTCTCTGGGCTGACAAATAGATTCACATTCAGCCTTCTGCTTCTCTGCTTCATCTGGCAGCCTGGAAACATAGAATGGTGTGGGTGGGAAGGGACCTCCAGAGCTCACCCAGCCCAACCCCCTGCACTCAGCAGGGACATCCTCCACTAGATCAGGTTGCCCAGAGCCTTGTCCAGACTCACCTTGAATATTTCCAGGGATGGGACCTCAACCACCTCCTTGGGCAACCTGTTGCAGTGTTCCAGCAGCCTCCTGGTGCACAACTTGTTCCTCACATCCAATCTCAATCTGCTCTGCTCTCATTTCAAACCATTGCCCCTGGTCCTGTCCCTGCAGGCCTTTGGAAGCAGTATCACAGTCTCACCGTATCACTAAGGTTGGAAGACACCTCGAAGATCATCAAGTCCAACCTGGCACCACAGACCCCATGACTAGACCATGGCACCCAGTGCCACATCCAGTCCCCTCTTGAACACCTCCAGGGATGGTGACTCCACCACCTCCCGGGCAGCACATCCCAATGGATAACAACTCTCTCTGGGAAGAACTTTCTCCTCACCTCGAGCCTAAACTTCCCCTGGCACAGCTTGAGACTGTGTCCCTTTGTTCTGCTGCTGGTTGCTTAAGAGAAGAGGCCAACCCCTTCCTGGCTCCAACCTCCCTTCAGGGAGTTGTAGAGAGCAATGAGGTCTCCCCTGAGCCTCCTCTTCTGCAGGCTAAGCAACCCCAGCTCCCTCAGCCTCTCCTCACAGGGCTGTGCTCAAGGCCTCTCCCCAGCCTTGTTGCCCTTCTCTGGACACCTTCAAGTGTTTCGATGTCCTTCTTAAACTGAGGGGCCCAGAACTGGACACAGGACTTAAGGTGTGGCCTAAGCAGTCTCTCTGCAGCCTGCTTGTCGCCCCTTCAAGGCTGGGCAGGCTGCTCTGAGGTCTCCCTGGAGTCTTCTCTTCTCCAGTCTCTCAGTCAGGCATGAGAAAACCTGAGGGGTTTGCTAGAAAGAACCATTCTGTGCAAAGAGAGGTACTTTGGGGTGTTAAAATTAGAAGAGAAACCAAGAGAAGGGAGGCTCATTAGAAGTCCTTTCCAGGTTTTGCTATTGAGTCTGTGTTTGGGGGTCCCTCTCACTGGTGTGTCCAGATCAGTTGAGTGTCTTTATGCACCCTGTTCACATTGTTTGAACATAAACACAACCAACCAACACCCCCTGCCCCCCAGCAGCAAACAAGCAAGAAGGGCTTCCTGAAAACAACAGAATCACTGTGGTAGGGGGTGGGTGGGGGGGGAGGGTTTCTTTTCACTTCTAAAAGGAAAAGAGAAGAGCTTCTTGATCCAGGGTTATTGAATTTTCATCTGGAGCAGGAGGAAATAGGTTTGAAGCACAGACTCAGGTAGAGCAATAGCAGAAGGAGAAGACAGGGCAGGGGTTTTGCTGGGCTGGATGGGGGAAACTATTAAAAAGCTTTTGTTTTCTTTTTTCCTTCTTCTGTAACCTCTTTTGCTTTTTTCTTCCTTTAACTTCTTCTGTAACCTCTTCCCATTGCTTTTTTCCTTCCTCTGTAACCTCTTCTGCTACCTCTTCCCATTGCTTTTTCCTTCCTCTGTAGCCTCTTCTGCTACCTCTTCCCATTGCTTTTCTGTCCCATCTTTCACAGCTCTGGTAGTGCTCCCAGCCTGCTGCTGCTGCTGCTTTTGTGCTGGGGAGAGAAAGGCAAATCTAGAAGCTCTGTTGTCAAGGACACAGAGCAGCTGCTCTGAAATACAAACCCACGAGCTAAAGACCCTGGCCTGGGTCAGTACCCATTTGGGCTCCCCAGTTCAAGAGAGACAGGGATGTACTGGAGAGAGTCCAACAAAGAGCTGAGGATGATGAAGGGACTGGAACATCTCTGCTATGAAGAAAGGCTGAGAGCCCTGGGGCTGCTTAGTGTGGAGAGGGGAAGGCTGAGAGGGGACCTGATCAATGTCCTTCAGGAGCTGAGGGGTGGGGGTCAGGATGAAGGAGACAGGCTCCTTTCAGTGGTGCCCTGTGATAGGACAAGGAGCAACGGACACAAGCTGGAACCCAGGAGGTTCCCCCTCAGTATGAGGAGGAACTTCTTCGGTGTGAGGGTGCTGGAGGCCTGGAGCAGGCTGCCCAGAGAGGCTGTGGAGTGTCCCTGTCTGGAGTCCTCCAAAGCCAGCCTGGGCATGTTCCTGTGTGGTCTGCCCAGGGTGATCTTGCTTTGGCCCAGGGGTTGGACCGGGTGGTCTCTGCAGGTCATTCCAACCCCTGCCATTCTGTGATCTGTCCCACAGAAGCACAGTATTACCTTTGCAGGTTTGTAGAGGCAGAGCTGGTGACTTAAAACGTTTTTAGGCCCCAAAGCACCACCCAAATCCACAGAGCTGTGTCTGCAGCAGAAGCAGAGAGCAAACCTCACCGGGGCAAACCTCAGCAGCAGAGCTGTTCTCAGACCCCTTGTTTGGTTGCTTGGGTGGGGAACTATCCTGTGCCTTAACAAACCACACTGGAAATGCTTTGAAAAGATCAGTGACATTGCCATGAAATATCTATGGGGGTTTGAGGAGCAGCTGGAATAAATTCTCCCCTTCCACTTAGCAACTTAGCAAGTGCTGCATGGAAGGGTTCTGCTCTGCCCCAGGCCTGGGAACAAACCCAGCCACAAGGCAGCTCTTGCTTTTGAGTTCCCACCAGGAAGGGTATTCAGCCTGAACAAGGGGCAATGGCTTCACACTAGAGCAGAGCAGATTGAGATTGGATGTGAGGAACAAGTTCTGCACCAGAAGGCTGCTGGAACACTGCAACAGGTTGCCCAGGCTGAGGCTGAGGCCCCATCCCTGGGGGTATTCAAGGTGAGGCTGGACAGGGCTCTGAGCAACCTGCTGTAGTGGAGGATGTCCCTGCTGGCTGCAGGGGGTTGGACTGGATGAGCTTTGGATGTCCCTTCCACCCCAGAGCATGCTGTGCACACAGCTCCTCCATCTGCTCCAAGGGTGCTGCCCACCACTGCTTCCAGAGTGTTTGCTTCTTGTTTCTGACCCCCCTGGCAGTGAGCTGGATCCTCAGCTCCCTGGTGTGCCATAGCCCTGCTGAGTTCTGCAGAGCTCAGAGAGCCATGGAATGCTCTGGGTGGGAAGAGACCTTCAAAAGTCATCCAGTCCAGCCCCTGCAATGAGCAGAGACATCTGTTAGCATCTGCTTAACTGGACAGCTTGCTCAGACTCCATTCAACCTGACCTGGAATGTTTCCAGCCACGAGGCATCTACAGCCTCTTTGGGCAACCTGTGCCACTCCTTTACCACTCTCCTTGTGAAAGATTGCTTCCTTCTCTCTAGTCTAGATCTCCCCTCCTTTAGTTTAAAACAGTTACAACCAATGCAGCAGGCTTTGCTGAAACTTCTGTCTCCATCTTCCTTACAATCCCTCTTCAAGTGCTGAAAGCCCACATGAAGGTCTTCCTGGAGCCTTCTCTAGGCTGAACAACTCCAACTCTCTCAGCCTGTCCCCACAGGAGAGGTGCTGCAGCCCTCTGAGCATCTTGGTGACCCTCCTCTGGACCCACTCCAGCAGGTCCATGGCCTTGCTGTGCTGAGGTCTCCAGAGGTGGACAAGGCAGCTCAGATGGAGTCTCAGCTTGCAGAGCAGAGGGCAGAATCCCCTGCCTTGTGCTGCTGGTCACACTGCTTTGGATGCAGCCCAGGACACAGCTGGCCTTCTGGGCTGTGAATGCACGTTGTCCAGCAGGGCTAGGGAGGCTCTCCTGCCCCTCTGCTCAGCCATGGTGAGACCACACCTGGAATACTGTGGCCAGTTTTGGGCTCCCCAATTCAAGAGAGACAGAGACCTGCTGGAGAGAGTTCCACAGAGGCTACAAGGATGACTGGGGGCAGGAACAGCTCTGCTGTGAAGAAAGTCTGAGAGCCCTTGGGCTGCTTAGTCTGGAGAGGAGAAGGCTGAGAGGAGACCTTATCAATGCTGTAAACACCTGAGGGGTGGGTGTCAGGGTGAAGGTGCCAGGCTCTTTGTGGTGGTGCCCAGTGATAGGACAAGGAAGAGCAGGGACAAGCTGGAACCCAGGAGGTTCCACATCCACAACTTTGTTGTGAGGGTGCTGGAGGCCTGGAGCAGGCTGCCCAGAGAGGTTGTGGAGTCTTCTTCTCTGGAGGCTTTCAGAACCTGCCTTGGCATTGTGCTCCTGGGCAAACTGCTGTGGGTGCCCTGCTTGAGCAAGGGGTTTGGACTGGATGATCCCCAGAGGTCCCTTCCAAGCCCTGACATTCTGTGATCCCGTGATCATCAACTGCTGTGCAGCTTCTGATCCACCAGCCCCCAGTTCCTGTTGGCAGGGCCACTTGCAGTGCCTTCCTCCTCCAGGCAGAGGACACCTCATGCACCAGAACACCTCCATCTGGGATCACCACCATTGGCACCCAGGCAGGCTACAAGGCAGGGAAATTGCAGTTGGTGCCTCACTCACATCCCCTGTGCCAGGCTGCTTTCCAGCAGGTGAGCTGCCTGCCTTGGGGCCGTGCTGCCACTCCCTGTGCCACACAGCACTGGTGCCAGGGGCTGTAGGGGGTGTGTGGAGCTGCTTGCAGGGAGCAGTGCTGTCTAAAGGCAGAAGGTGGTTCCTGTGCTCCTCACACAAACACAAGAGCTTCCTGCAAGCCCTTGGCTCTCAGCTGGGCATGCAGCAGCCTGGCTGCTTCTCTGTGCACAAACTGCAAGAGCCTGAGGAGAAGCATGAAGGCGACCCAAGCTCTGATGCCACTTGGAGGGTTTTTCCCTTTCTTTCATGTCATGCTCCATCTCTGGGGGAAAAAAACAAGGTGCCAGAGCCCTGAAGAGCTTTTCCTGTCAGAGATGAGCTGATAAGCTTGCTGTTGCTCTGGGAGGGCTGGGGTCCTTTCAAGGCTTTTCAGCGACCTTTGATCTCTCCAAAGTGAGAACATTCCAGCAGGTTGGAGCAGTGTGCTCTGACTGATCTGCTAGTCTGGGAAGCAGAGCTTGTGCAGCAGCTTGCCAGTGGGAATGGCAGCTTCAAGCAGTTCAGCCCAGGGCTGGTGCCTGCTGCAGGCTCGGGAGCTTCAGCACAGTTACTGCCAGCAGCCCACCTCCCTGGGCAGCCTGTGCCAGGCTCTCACCACCCTCCTGGGGAACAACTTCTTCCTCACAGCCAATCTCAATCTCCCCACTTCTAGTTTTGCTCCATCCCCCCAGTCCTATCCCTCCCTGACACCCTCAGAAGTCCCTCCCCAGCTTGCTTGGAGCCCCCTGCAGATCCTGGAAGGCCTCAATGAGGTCTCCTCAGAGCCTTCTCCTCTCCAGCCTGCACAACCCCAACTCCCTCAGTCTGTCCTCCCAGCAGAGCAGCTCCAGCCCTCTGCTCCTCCTCGTGGCCCTTCTCTGGACACCTTCCAGCACCTCCAGATCCTTCCTCAAAAGTTCCTCCCCAGCTTTCTTGTAGCCCCCTGCAGATCCTGGAAGGCCACAATTAGGTCTCCGTGGAGCCTTCTCTTCTCTGAACAACCCTAACTCTCTCAGTCTGTCTCCACAGGAGAGGAGCTCCAGCCCTCTGCTCATCCTCCCCTGGAGCGCTATTGCTCTTACTGCTGCTCACATCTGGTTAGTTACCAGATGTGTAATTACATGATGCAGGACTTATGAGAATGAAATAACACAGATTACACTTTCTGAGCCATCCCTGGACCTTTCTGGTCCTCCTGGAGCTCCTCTACTCTTAAAGGCATCCAGCCTCAAACCATAACAGGAGGCATTCATAAGATCCCCCTCAGCCTCCTCCTCTCCAGACTAACCAGCCCCCAGCCCTCTCAGCCTGTCCTCATGAGAGATGCTCCAGGGCCCTCAGCACCTCAGTGGCCCTGTGCTGGACTCTCTCCAGTAGTTCTTTGTCTTTCAGTGGGCACCACTGGGCAGAGTCTGGCCCCAGCCTCTTGCCCCCCACAGCTCCTTCAGCTCTTGCTGAGCATTGCTCAACTGCCCTCTGGGGCTGCTCTTCTGCAGGCTCTCAGCCCCAGGGCTCTCAGCCTTTGCTCCTCACAGAGCTGCTCCAGCCCCCCCTTAGGACCTTCACAGCCTCTCCTGGACTCTCTCCAGCAGTTCCCTGTCTCTCTTGAACTGGGGTGTCCAGACCTGGAGCCAGCACTCCCAGCCCATGGGAAGATTTGGCCACACAGAGCCCTGGTTTAGCCTGTAAGCAGGGAGTGCAGCTGGGCTGGAGGGGGGTTAAAGGGAAGGTTCTCCTTTGGGTTTTGGCTTTTTTTTGCTTGCAAGTATCTCGTTTTGCTCTTCACACCACTGGTCTTTGATCAAATTAACATTTGACTGTAAGCAGAAGAGCACTCAGCTCCTGCTATTCATTATCTTGTCAGGGAACAATGAGAATCAGTTAAAGTGGGTCTGCTGTGGAAGGCTCCTTTGCTTCTCTGTAATTGGGAAGCACACAGCAGCCTGGTGATCACGACCTGCTGGCTCTGCTGGGAGCACCACAGTATTTACAGCCTCAGCTGAGGAGAGGGAAAGGAGGTTGAAATGTTTGGCTACCAGGGAGGTA
The DNA here is from genome assembly GCA_033816785.1 of Picus viridis. NCBI lineage: Eukaryota > Metazoa > Chordata > Aves > Piciformes > Picidae > Picus > Picus viridis. The sequence goes on from CM066598.1 coordinate 12,548,496, forward strand.
GCTGTGTCCTAGCAGTGGAGAAACGAGGAGGAATTGTGTGATCCAGCAAAACAGCATCACTGCACGCTGCTGGGCTGGCAGGGCCTCTGTCAAGCCCAGAGTGTGGCTGGCACTGGTGCTGGTGGGCTCCCTGGGCTGTGCATCGTAGCTCTGAGCTAGGAAACCTGCAGTTCTAGCGCTGACTGGTGAGCACCAGCGGTGCTCTGGCTCGGGTGAGGCACACGGCACTGGATTCAAACCTGTCTGATGGCCAGGCCCAGGGGGCTGTGGGGAATGGAGCCAACTCCAGCTGGCAGCTGGTCACCAGTGGTGGTCTCCAGGGCTCAGCACTGGGCCACTTCTCTTTAATGCCTTCATCAGTGATCTGGGTGAGGGGCTGAGGCATCCACAGTCAGTTTGCAGATGACACCAAGTTGGGTGTGAGTGTTGAATTGCTGGAGGGCAGGGAGGCTCTGCAGGGGGACCTGGGCAGGCTGGATCCATGGGCTGAGGCCAATGGGATGAGGCTCAACAAGGCCAAGGGCTGGGTCCTGACCTTGGGGCACAGTGACCCCAGGAAGGCTCCAGGGTGGGGGGAGGGGAGAGGAGAGGAGAGGAGAGGAGAGGAGAGAGAGAGAGAGAGAGAGGAGAGAGGAGAGAGGAGAGGGGAGGAGGAGAGGAGAGGAGAGGAGAGGAGAGGAGAGGAGAGGAGAGGAGAGGAGGAGAGGAGAGGAGAGGAGAGGAGAGGAGAGGAGAGGAGAGGAGAGGAGAGGAGAGGGGAGGAGAGGAGGAGAGGAGAGGGAGAGGAGGGAGGGGGGAGGGGGAGGGGGAGGGGAGGGAGGGGAGAGGGAGGGGGGGGAGGGAAAAAAAGAAAAGAAAAGAAAAGAAAAGAAAAGAAAAGAAAAGAAAAGAAAAGAAAAGAAAAGAAAAGAAAAGAAAAGAAAAGAAAAGAAAAGAAAAGAAAAGAAAAGAAAAAAAGAAAAGAAAAGGAGAAAAAGGACAGGGAAGAAAAGAAGAGAGGCCCATGTTTGGCCAGCCCATTAAAGCCCAAAGAGTTGACACAAACTCACCAGAATCTGCTTTGAATTTGTTGGCTTTGATGTCCTGAGCACGCTGCAGCCTGGTGGACACGAAGCAGCAGCCAGGGTTTTCTAACTCTGGGTTGCAGTAGGTGATTCAGTGCCTCTTGGACTGGGGGCACTGGGAGGGGAGATGCTCCTCCAGGCTGCCCCAGCCATGGCAGGGAGATGGATAATGTCAGTGTGAGAGCCTGGAGAGCGAGGGGTTGTGTGGTGGAGAGGGAGGGAGGGAGCAAAAGAACCAAGACAGGGCTGCTGCAAAGACCTTTGGAGAAGCAGCAGCAAAGAGGAAATCATGAGGGTAAGGCTGAGTCTGGAGGTTTGGTGTGGGAGATAGGAGCTGGTTTCTGCCTGCCTGAAGCTGAAGGCACTGTGGGGCTCAGAGAAGACAGAAATGGTGCTCCCAGCAGCCACAGTGCATTAAGAAGGGTTCAAAGTGACAAGCAGTGGAGGGTAGGATTCAGAGAGGCAAACCCAAGAGGTTTTGAGAGAGCAGAGCTGCTCTGTGGGGTCTTGGGTGCTGGGAAGCAGGTGAGGAATGGGCAAACCGTTTCAGTATGTCACCAGCCTCATAGTGAAGAACATCCTGCTAATGCCAAAACTAACCCTCTTCTGCTTTAGTTGCCCCTCATCCTATCACTCCAAGCCCTTCTAAGCCCCTGCCCACCCTTCCTGTAAGCCCCCTTCAGGTACTGGAAGGTTGCTCTAAGGTGTCCCTGGAGCCTTCTCTTCTCCAGGCTGAACAGCCCCAACTCTCCCAGCCTGTCCCCACAGGAGAGGTTCTCCAGCCCTCTGATCATCTTCGTGGCCTTGTCTAGAACCTCTCCATCAGGTCCATGTCCTCCTTGTGCTGGGGGTCCTGTATGTGGACCCAGCAGTGCAGGTGAGGTCTCCCCAGAGCAGAGCAGAGGGGCAGGATCCCTCTCTCCACCTCTGGCCTCAGTGCTCTGGATGCAGCCAGGCTGCCCTCGGCCCTCTGTGCTGCCAGTGCCCATTGCTGGCTCCTGCCCAGCTTCTCCCCCCAGCACCCCCAAGTCCTTCTCTGCAGGGCTGCTCTCAGTCTCATCAATGTATTAGAAAGGTGGTGGCCAGCAGGTACAGGCAGGTGATTGTCCCCCTCTGCTCACCACTTCTTGAGTACTGTGTTCAGTTCTGGGCTCCTCACTCCAGGAAGGACATTGAGGCTCTGGAGCATGTCCAGAGAAGGGCAACGAGGCTGGAGAAGGACCTGGAGCACGAGGGGTGTCTGAGGGGGCTGGAGGGGTTCAAGCTGGGGGAGGCTGCGAGGAGACCTCATTGCTCTCTACAACTCCTGTGCTGGAGTGAGGAGAGGGCAGCCTCCTCTCCTGGATGGCAGAGCAGAGGAAATGGTTCCCAGCTGCAGCAGGGGAGGCTCAGGCTGGACATTGGGAAATATTTCTGCCCTGGAAGGGCTCTCAGACATTGGAACAGGCTGTGCAGGGCAGTGCTGGGGGCACCATGCCTGGGGGGGTTCCAGCAGCCTTTGGAGCTGGGGCTTAGGGATATGGTTTAGCACTGCCCCTTCAGTGCTGGGTCGAGGTTGGACTGGCTCATCTCTTCCAACTGGATGCTTCCTGTGGTTCTGCCTGAACTGGCACTGAGGGTTGCCCCAGCCCAGCTGCAAGACCTTTCACTTTGCCTTATTGAACCTCGTGAGGTTGTCCTGATCCCACCTCTCCAGCCCGCCCAGGTCCCTCTGCACGGCATCCTGTCCCTCACTGGTGTCGGCCACAGCCCTCAGCTGCAAGCTTGCTGCTTTGCCCAGAGTTTCTGTTGGTGTGTTTGAGTACTGCAGGCTCTGAATTCCTGCCTGCTGTGCCTCACAGGATGCCAACAGCTGTCCTGCATGGGCTGGGGAGGCTGTGCAGCAGGGCAGCTGCCAGCTCCCTGTACTTGCACGTGTAATATCCGTGGCAGATCCCCTCTGTGCCCTGCTTGCATGCAGTGCTGCTTGGGATGGGAGCCAGCAGCAGGGTTGGTTAGGGCTGCAAAACCCTTGACTTAGGGAGCAGGAGATGCAAGTGCCACAGCACAGGGCCTTGTGCTGCCCTGCTGGAGCTGTGCAGCAGTTAGGAGAGCAGGGGAGGGACAAACTGCTTCCTCTCACTGCGTGTCACTGGGGAGGACACACCTCCAGCCCTGGGATCAGTTTTGAGCCCTTCACTCCAAGAAGGACACTGAGGGCCTGGAGTAGGTCCAGAGAAGGGCAGAGAAGCTGAGGAAGGGTCTGGAGAGCAGGGCTGGGGAGGAGCAGCTGAGGGAGCTGGGGGTGTTCAGCCTGGAGCAGAGGAGGCTGCGGGAGACCTCACTGCTCTCTGCAGCTCCCTGAGAGGAGGCTGCAGCAAAGTGGGAGTTGGTGTCTGCTCCCCAGGATCAGGTGATAGAAGGAGAGGAAATGACCTGAAATTGTGCCAGGGGAGGGTTAGGTTGGAGATGAGGAAACTTTCCTCTGCTGCAAGAGTGGTCAGGGCTTGGCAGAGGCTGCCCAGGGAGGTGGTGGAGTCTCCATGCCTGGAGGGGTTCCAGGAACCTGTGGCCATGGCACCTGGGGCCGTGGTGGTGTGGAGTTGAAGGTTGGACTTGGATGCAAGGTTGGATCAATGGATCTTGGAGATCTTTTCCAAGGCAAACACCTCCGTGATGCTCTGATTATGCAGCTGCATGAACCTAAGCCCCTGGTGCTCTGCTTCTTTGCTGCTGCCACCATTCCTGGCGAGCTCCTGCCCATGCTGCTGCTGCAGGCAGGGCACTGCACTTGCCACAATCACATTTTAATTGCAGCTGCAGAACCTCTGTGAAATCATTTAATAAAATGTTGTGAGCAAATAGCAGAGATGATGTGGTTAGGATTTGATTGCTGTTAGTTTACTGATTGATTAAACATGCAGACAGAGTCTCTGCTTTGGCTGGTGAGGCAAACACCCTGCACACACACCCCGGGGGGAGGCTCTCCCTTTGCTATTTTGGGTGACTTAGGACTGCAAAAGGATTCACTGAGAAAGCAGGGGAGGAACACAGAGATGTGGCACTTTGGGTGGCTTGATCCCAGAATCCCAGCGTGGTAGGGATGGAAAGGACCTCTGGAGATCATCCAGGCTCCCCCTGCTCCAGCAGGGCACCCACAGCCCAATGCCCAGGGGCACAATGCCCAGGGGGGTTGGCAGCTCTCCACACAAGGACACTCCACAACCTCTCTGGGCAGCCTGCTCCAGGCCTCCAGCACCCTCACAACAAACAACTTGCTCCTCCTCTTCACATCCAACCTCCTGGGCTCCACCCTGTGCCCCTTGCTGCCCCTTGTGCTGTCCCTGGGCACCACTCAGCAGAGCCTGGCCCCAGCCTCTTGCCCCCCACAGCTCCTTCAGCTCTTGCTGAGCATTGCTCAGCTGCCCTCTGGGGCTGCTCTTCTGCAGGCTCTCAGCCCCAGGGCTCTCAGCCTTTGCTGCTCCCAGAGCTGCTCCAGGCCCCTCAGCAGCTTTGCAGCCTCCCCTGGGCTCTCTCCAACAGTTCCCTGTCCCTCCTGAACTGGGGAGCCCAGAACTGGACCCAGCACTCCAGATGTCTCAGGAGGGCAGCATCAAGGTGTAGGAGAACCTCCCTTGCCCTCCATGCCACAGTCTCCCTCATGCCCCCCAGGAGACCATTTTCCTCCTTGGCCACCAGGGCACATTGCTGCCTCCTGGGGAACTTGCTGTCCCCCAGCACTCCCAGCTCCTTCTCCTTGGAGCTGCTTCCCAGCAGCTCCCCCCTCAGCTGTGCTGCTGCAGGAGGTTGTTCCTGCCCAGGGCCAGGCCCCTGCCCTTGCCCTTGGGGAGCTCCATGAGGTTCCCTGTGCCCAGCTCTGCAGCCTGTGCAGGTCTGGCTGGCTGGCAGCACAGCCTGAGGGCTGTCAGCCACTGCTCCCAGCTTGGTGCCAGCAGCCAACTGGCTGAGGAGACACTCCATGCTCTCCTGGCACATGTCTGAGTCTGTTCTCTCTCATGGTGTTGCTCTCAGGTGGTGAGAATTTACCATTCCATAAAGGATGGGACTCATCAGTGTAAAGAATAAAAGTTGATTAAGCAAAGTTGTGGCCTTGAGCAGTGGCAGCTCATGGGTTTGGGGACACAGAATCAGAGGATCACAGAACTGTTTGGGTCGGAAAGGAGATCCAAGATCACCGAGTCCTTGGAAGTGGAGACAGAGAATTCCTGTCACAGTTTGCTGCTGAAGCTGTGCAGTGATTTGCAGAGGGCAGCCCAGGTGAGCAGCAGTGACCACCCCAGGAGGTGAGCAGTGTGGTTTCTGACAGCAGCAAGATTGGTGTTGTGAAAGAGAGAAGCAGCCTGGGGAGGAGGAGCAGCTCCTCTGGGAGCAGCCAGGGCTTGTTCTGCCTTTCCTGGCACACCGTCATGGACAAGAGTTTGTTGCTGTGTGTTGCTCAGCGTTCCTGAGCTGTCTGTCTCTCCCCAAATCTTTGCTCATCATTCTGCCTTTCTCCTCTCTCTCCCTGTTCAGTATTCCTGTGGGAATTCTGCTGGCCAAGCCAGAGGCCACCATGCAGCACTCAGAGGGGGACCGCAGCCTCTCCTCCGCGGCAGTGCGGAGCTGAGGGAGCCCGGCTGGGCTGGAGGCCACTGCTGCTCATCTTCTCCCTCCTGGACAAGGACCACCATGCACCAGGATATGGTCCTGTGCCAGTCCCTGGGACCTGGGATGGGGGATCCCGAGGATGGGGAGACCTTCCCTGGGGAGTGGCACTCAATGGGGATGACAGCAGAGCTGCTGTGGAAGAGGAGAGGGTTGCTGGCAGGGCTGCAGTTGTAGGTGTGGGAACCCAATGTGATCTAGGCAGAAGAGAGGTGAGAGGTTGGTGGTGAGACCACCCCAGCTTCCAGCACACCTCACAGCCATCCTTCCCCAACTGGGAAATGCTGGGGAAGGGAAGGTGGAGAAAAAGGTGGGGGAAGGGGTGGAGAAGGAGCCTTGCTCCATTCTCAGCAAGTTAAACTTCTTAATGGACAGCCTGGCCCGCAGCAGGGAGGCTGGAGCACAGAGCTCTGAGGTCCCTTCCAGCCTCAGCCATTCTGGGATTCCTCTTGCTACCTCCTGGCAGGGAGGTTGGAAAAGATATCTGTGAGATCCTTTCCAACCTGAGCTCTTCTGGGATTCCTCTTTCTACCTCCTGGCAGGGAGGTTGGAGCAGAGGCTGGTGAGAGGTCTGGAGCACAGCCCTGTGAGGAGAGGCTGAGGGAGCTGGGGTTGCTTAGCCTGGAGAAGAGGAGGCTCAGGGGAGACCTTCTTGCTCTCTACAGCTACCTGAAGGGAGGTTGTAGCCAGGTGGGGGTTGGTCTCTTCTCCCAGTCACCCAGCACCAGAACAAGAGGACACAGTCTCCAGCTGTGCCAGGGGAGGTTTAGGCTGGAGGGGAGGAGAAAGTTCTTCCCAGAAAGAGTAATTGGCCACTGGGATGTGCTGCCCAGGGAGGTGGTGGAGTCCCCATCCCTGGAGGTGTTCAAGAGGGGATTGGATCTGGCACTTGGAGCCGTGGTTTAGTTGTCAGGAGGTGTTAGATGTTAGGTCATAGGTTGGACTTGATGATCTCTGAGGTCTTTTCCAACCTGGTTGATTCTATGATTCTACCTCTGAGGTCCCTCCCAACCTGAGCCATTCTAGGGTTCCTCTTGCTGCCTCCTGGCAGGGAGGTTGGAGCAGGTGTCTCTGAGGTCCCTCTTGCCACCTCCTGGCAGGGAGGCTGGAGCACAGATCTCTGAGGTCCCTCCCAACCTGAGCCATTCTAGGACTCCTCTTGCCACCTCCTGGCAGGGAGGTTGGAGCAGGTATCTCTGAGCTCCCTCCCAACCTGAGCCATTCTGGGGTTCCTCTTGCCACCTCCTGGCAGGGAGGCTGGAGCAGGTATCTCTGAGCTCCCTCCCAACCTGAGCCATTCTCATTGCACAGCTCCCCAGCAGCTGGGACCGGAGCTGTGCCAAACAGCCACTGCAGGGTTAAACCTTGCTGAACAAGGAGATCTGCCGAAAGCCCAGCATCGACCAATTCCTGTTTGGGGGCAATAACTCCTGAAGAAAGACAGCCCGGGGCATTGTCTGCGTGCTGGGGGAGGAGAGCGGTCAGGAGAGCCCTTTAATTCAGCTTTTACCCGTGAGAATGATTCCCGGGAGGACCCTTGCCATCAAATCTGCTTTGGTGCCGTGAGAAGGGAGAGCAATTGAATCCAGAGGCTCCGCTTGCAGCGGCGTTTGCTGGGGCTGGGAGGTGCAGTGGGCCGCGGCGCCGGGAGCAGCAGGGGATTCCTCGCTCCTGGCGTTAAATTGCTGTCATAATCGCTCAATTATTCCTTCCTTGTACTGTTTAAAGTAAAAATCCATCACATTCTCTCTCTGCTTTTTTTTTTTCCCCCCTTGCCTTTTGCTTCTGTTTCCCCCCCCCCCCCCCCCCCCCAACGTTTATTAGGTTGAGTGTTTAGGAAAATCAATTACATGCAGCCAGGCATGAATTGATGAATGTTCTTGTAATAATTGTCAGTTGTTAAACTGGATGTTCTTTCTCTTCCCCCTCCTCCTCCTCCTTCCCCAACCCCTCCCCACCCCAACCCCTTTTCATTTCCTTCAGAGGGCAGAGGTGGCTCAGAGAGAGGCAGAGACCTTAAGGGAGCAGCTCTCCTCAGCTAACAAATCTCTCCAGCTTGCTACGCAGATCCAGAAGGCTCCTGATGTGGTGAGAGAAAATATTGACTGACTCTTACAGGTTCCTGCCACCCCTGCAGCAGGGCTCCTGCACTTCATGCTCACAGCTAGAAAGATCTCTGTTTGGAGCCAGATTTTAGCTGGGCTTCAAAGGTGTTCCTTTGGGATCCCTCTGAGGGGGTTGGTGGCTGCAGAGGAGCACGGGAAGGACAGAGGTCACTCTTGGCCGTGGTGATCAATAGCTCTCCGTGGCTGCTGGCCCAGGTGACAGCAGCACCGCTCAAGTATTTCACCTTGCTAACAACACTCAGCAGAAGGAATAATAAAGGCAGCAGAGTGGTGTAACAAAGAGTCACTTGGAGGGCCATCAGCATGTGCCAGCCTGGCAGAGCCCAGAGCCAAGGAGCTTCAAAGGGGACCAGTTTCGCCCAGAGCTGGTTGCATTAGTGGGGACCTGCTGCCTGGCTGTTTCTGGGTCATCTTACTCTTGGATGAGGGGCAATGCCTCTGAGCTGGAAGAGGGGAGATTGAGACTGGAGACTGTGAAGAAATTCTTGACAGTGAGACACTGGCACAGGTTGCCCAGGGAGGCTGTGGGTGTCCAATCCCTGGAGGTGTTCCAAGGCCAGGCTGGATGAGGCCTTGAGCAGCCTGGGCTGGTGGGAGGTGTCCCTGCCCAGGGCACGGGGTTGGAACTGGATGATTTTTCAGGTCCCTTCCAACCCAAACCCATTCTGTGGTTCTCTCTGATCACTCCAGCTCTAACCAGAGAACTACACCTGTAAATCCAATAAAAGCAGCTTAGAAAACTGAGAAGTCCTCCTGTTCTCCTCGAAGGTTGGCTGCTTGTTGCCATCTCTGTGTGTTTCTAAGCCCTGGTGCCTGGGGAGGTTGGCAGCAGCAGCTCTGCTGTGCGGAGCGTGCAGCGCAGCGCCTGGCCAGGCCGGCAGGTGGGCAGACAGAGCTGGGAATCATTAAGGGTGGAAAAGACCTCAGAGGTCCTGGAAGGTGTCCAGAGAAGAGCCACAAGGCTGGTGAGGGGCTTGTGGGGCATGTCATACGAGAAGCAGCTGAGGGAACCGGGGTTCTCTAGTCTTCAGAACAGGAGGCTGAGGGGAGACCTCATTGCTCCCTTGACGGAGTTTGCAGTGAGGTGGGGGTTGGACTCTTCTGCCTAGGGTCAGCTGATGAGAGGAAATGGCCTGAAATTGTGCCAGGGGAGGGTTAGGTTGGAAATTAGGAGAAGTTTCTTTGCTGCAAGAGTGGTCAGGGATTGGAAGAAGCTGCCCAGGGAGGTGGAGGGGTCCTCATGCCTGGAGGTGTTCAGGAAGTCTGTGGATGGGGCACGTCAGAATAGTTTCATGGCCATGATGGTTGAGTTACAGTTGGTCTCCGTGATCTTGAAGGCTTTTTCCAACCTTAATGATTCTATGATTCTGAGGTCATCAAGTCCAACCTTCTACCCAGCACCTTCATGGCTGCTGGACCCTGTCCCAAAGTGTCTCATCTACTTGCCTTTTAAACACCTCCAGGGGTGGTGTCTCCACCACCTCCCTGGGCAGCCTGTTCCAGCACCTGACCACTCTTGCAGCAAAGAAATTTTTTCTCCTATCCAAATGAAAATATTATTTTGATGTCTTTCTGCCAAAGGAGAACCAGGGGGGTTTAGATATTAAATGTGCAATCATGGATTCATAGGATGGTTTAGGTTGGAAGGGACTTTAAAGACCATCTGGTTCCAAACCCCTTGCCATGGTCACGGTCACCTCCCAGTAGACCGGGTTGGATGAGGATGTGAGGGAATGGATTGAAGCTTGAGGAGGGCAGATTGAGACTGGAGATGAGGAAGACATTCTTTGCAGTGAGGCTGGGGAGACTCTGGCACAGGCTGCCCAGGGAGGCTGTGGATGTCCTCTCCCTGGAGGTGTTCGAGGCCAGGCTGGATGAGGCCTTGAGCAGCCTGGGCTGATGGGAGGTGTCCCTGCCCGTGGCAGGGGTTGGCACTGGATGAACCCTTCCAACCCAACCCATTCTGAATTACAGAACCACTGGATCACAGAATCCCAAGGTGGTTGGGGTGGGCAGGGTCCTTGAGGGGCCATGTAGGTGGAATTGAGTCTTACTCCTGAGCAGCAGCTTTAGCAAACAGCACAAACCCCTGCCCCTTCCCTCGCTGCTCTTTCCTGCAAGCCCCAGCAGAGGAGCACGTGGTTGCCTTTCAAATACATTTACAGGGAGCCAGTAACAAGCCATAAATCCTCCAGATCTGTTTGGGTCTCTCTTCATCCAGGCCAGTATTTGCTCAGAGGAGTCAAAAGGCAGGCAAGCAGGCTGCAAGGCAGCAAATGAAGAGCCTGACTCTCACTTGTAACTCTGAATTACCTGCTGCTTCCTATCTCGTGTCCTAGCCTTATCATTATTTTAACATTAGGTCTTTCTTGTATTTAATAGCACTCCTGCACTTCATTTATATTTAATATGACAACTACTGCAGGATGAAAATGATCATTATCTATCTTATTTCAGGCTCTACGTCCCAGCCTCAATAGGCACAAGCAGCAGATGATTATACAACTTGTGATGTTTCATGCAAGCAAATTAGAGGGGTGGCTGTGGGCTGGATTTTTTATTCCCCCCCCCCATCTTGTCTCTTCAAGTTAAAAGTATAATTCAGTGTAATAGGAGAGTGTGGTTAAATGCTGCTCCTGCCTGCAGCTTGCAAGGGAGGGAGGCACTGAAAAGCCAGAGAAGAGCTCGATGATCTCAGAGGTCTCTTCCAACCTGGTTAATTCTGCATTCCATTCTGTACTCTGAGGCAGGTGTGCTGTGGTGCCTGTGCTTCACAGCTCAGTGGGCTCTGCAGCCTGCCAGGGTGGCAGCAAGAGTGGGGAGCAAGGTCTGAGGGTGGCAGCGTCTGGGGCTTGAGTTAGCAGCTCTTGCACTGTAGGGAGCATTGGTGTGATGCTCCTGGTTGTTGCTCCTCTCTCTCCACACCTGCTGAGGAGCAGCCACTCACCTTTGTAGAACATGTTTTAGGCTTTTAGTGGAGTGTTCATAAGGGGGCTGCCTCCTGCTCCCCAGGGGCTGCCTCCTGCTCCCCAGATCTGCAAAAGGATCTTTGATCTTTTTCTAGACTAGACTAGACTAGACTAGACTAGACTAGACTAGACTAGACTAGAATAGAATAGAATAGAATAGAATAGAATAGAATAGAATTAACCAAGTTGGAAGAGACCTCTGAGATTATCAAGTCCAACCTCTCACCCAGCACCATCTGATCAACTCAACCATGGCACCAAGTGCCTCATCCAGGCTCTTCCTAAACACCTCCAGGGATGGTGACTCCACCACCTCCCTGGGAAGCCCACTCAAATGGCAAATCACTCCCCCTGTGAAGAAGTTCTTCCTAACATCCAACCTAAACCTCCCCTGGCACAGCTTGAGACTGTGTCCTCTTGTTCTGCTGCTGGGTGCCTGGGAGAAGAGACCAATCCCCACCTGGCTACACCCTCCCTTCAGGGAGCTGCAGAGAGCAAGAAGGTCTCCCCTGAGCCTCCTCTTCTCCAGGCTAAGCAACCCCAGCTCCCTCAGCCTCTCCCCCCAGGGCTGTGCTCCAGACCCCTCCCCAGCTTTCTTGCCCTTCTCTGGACACCTTCCAGCATCTCAACATCTTTCCTACCCTGAGGAGCCCAGAACTGGCCACAGGACTCAAGGTGTGGCCTCAGCAGTGCTGAGCACAGGGCACAATGACCTCCCTGCTCCTGCTGGCCGCACTGCTCCTGATGCAGGCCGGGCTGCCCTCTGTCTGATCTTCCCTGGATAGATCTACCCTCTTCTCAACTCCTCTGGCCTCTCTTGTCCCACGGGAAAGTTGGTCTGGTGAGGAAGCTTCAGACTTCAGGACAGATATTGGAGCCACAGGAAACTGGAAGGAGGAAGATCCTGGTCGAGGAAAGGGAGTTCCTGCACGAGGAGGCAGAGCAGAGGCAGAAGGGGCTCACCTCTCAGCTGCCGCATCTCCCTTCACCCCCGCGGAGCACAGGCCTCCGGCGCCAGCAGCGATGTGAGCAGCCAGCGATTTTCACGCGAGGAGCGAAGCTGATGGGAAGCAGCAGTTGGGGGCAAACTGTGCCAGTTTTGCCTGAAAGGTGCAGAATGCAGATGAAGAGCCAAAGGCACAGGGCTCTGCCACTGCTGATGAAGAAATTCTGCTCCCTTCCTCCCGAATATTTGCTCTGATGAGCGTTTTGTAAGCGCAGGTTCCCTGCCCCGGCAGAGCGCTCGGGCCATGAATAATAGATCCAAACAGAAGCCTTTGACTTTCATGGCTGCCTCTTCCCACTGCCCTTATGAAATCAGTGCATTTGTGCTCTTAATTCCACCAAGGAGCTGAGGTTGGGCTGCTTCCAGATTCAGAGAATCACAGAATGGGTTGGAAGGGACCTTAACAAGAGGACACAGGCTCAGGCTGTGCCAGGGGAGGTTCAGGCTGGATGTTAGGAAGAAATTCTTCCCAGAGAGAGAGATTGGCCCTTGGGATGTGCTGCCCAGGGAGGTGGTGGAGTCACCATCCCTGGAAGTGTTTAGGAAGAGCCTGGATGAGGCCCTTGGTGCCCTGGTTTGGTTGATTAGATGGTGCTGGGTGATAGACGGTGTTGGACTCAATGATCTCTGAGGTCTTTCCCAACCTGGTTCATTCTATTCTATTCTATTCTTAAAGCTCATCCAGTTCCAACCCCCTGCCAGGGGCAGGGACACCTCCCACCAGCCCAGGTTGCTCAAGGCTTCATCCAGCCTGGCCTTGAACACTTCCAGGGAGGAGGACATCCACAAGCTCCCTGGGCAGGTTGCCCAGGGAGTTTGTGGATGTTCTCCTCCCTGGGGGAGATGTTCAGCACCAGAAGGCCTCACCTTGAGCACTTCCAGTCAGGGAGACACATCCACAGCCTCCCTGGGAAACCTGTGCAAGCATCTCCCCACCCTCACTCTCAAGAATTTCTTCCCCATCTCCAGTCTTCACCTCCCCTCCTCAAGCTTCAATCCATTCCCTCACATCCTACCCCTACCAGCCCGTGTGAAAGGTCACCCAGCCGGTGCCAGGTGGCAGAGCTGGTTTGTGTCTCTCATGTCCCCCGATGCCATGCTTGCTCTTCACCTGACTGCCTGGATCCAGGCTGTTTGCTGTTTGTGTTGTCTAGCCCCTGTCTGGCTGGGTGCTGGTGCTGTCTAACTGTGGGTGTCCCCCAGGAGCAGGCCATCGAGGTGCTGACGCGGTCCAGCCTGGAGGTGGAGCTGGCTGCGAAGGAGCGGGAGATCGCCCAGCTGGTAGAAGATGTCCAGAGGCTCCAGGGCAGCCTCACCAAGCTGCGGGAGAACTCCAGCAGCCAGATCTCACAGCTGGAGCAGCAGCTGACGGCCAAGAACAGCACTCTCAAAGTAAGGCTTGGTCCTGTGCTCAGCAGCTTCCCAGGGGCAGAGCTGGCGTAGCAGTGCTGGCTTTGACTGCTGGGGGGTGGGTTTCCTCTGGCCCTCAGAGGCACTGTAAAGCCCTTGGCTCGTCCTGGGTGCTGCTGAACCCTGCTGTCTGTGGTGCTTTCTTCTAAGTGAGCACAGTTCTGTTGGAGTATAACAACTTCTCTTGATGTTGAGATACAATTTACTTGCTTCTCACTCCTTTGAAATAGTAGAGGACACAGTCTCAACCTGCACCAGGGGAGGTTTAGGCTGGAGGTGAGGAGGAAGTTCTTCCCAGCAAGAGTGAGGGAGCTGGGGTTGCTTAGCCTGGAGAAGAGGAGACTGAGGGGTGACCTTATTGCTCTCTACAACTACCTGAAGGGAGGTTGTAGCCAGGCAGAGGTTGGTCTCTTCTCCCAGGCAGACAGCACCAGAACAAGAGGACACAGTCTCAGGCTGCGCCAGGGCAGGTTTAGGCTGGATGTTAGGAAGAAGTTCTACACGGAGAGAGTGATTGCCCATTGGAATCGGCTACCCGTGGAGGTGGTGGAGTCACCTTCACTGGAGGTGTTCAGGAGAAGACTTGATGGGGTGCTTGGCTGTATGGTCTAGTTGTTGGGTGGGTTGGATTGGTTGATGGGTTGGACGCGATGATCTTGAAGGTCTCTTCCAACCTGGTGTATTGTATTGTATTGTATTGTATTGTATTGTATAGTTGTTGTTAGCCGTTGGGACGTGCTGCCCAGGGAAGTGGTGTAGTCCCCATCCCTGGAGGTGGCAAGGGAGGGGATTCTCCCCCTCTGCTCAGCTCTGGTGAGACTCCACCTGGAGTACTGCCTCCAGTTCTGGAGCCCCTATTCCAAGAGGGATCTGGAGGTGCTGGAAGGTGTCCAGAGAAGGGACACAAGGATGAGCAGAGGGCTGGAGCACCTCTCCTGTGAGGACAGACTGAAGGAGTTGGGGCTGTTCAGGCTGGAGAAGAGAAGGCTCCCAGGTGACCTCATTGTGGCCTTCCAGGATCTGAAGGGGGCTACAGGAAGGCTGGGGAGGGACTGCTCAGGATCTCAGGGAGTGATAGGACTAGGGGGAATGGAATGAAGCTGGAGGTGGGGAGATTCAGGCTGGAGGTGAGGAGGAAGTTCTTCCCCATGAGAGGTGAAGCCCTGGAATGGGTTGTCCAGGGAGGTGGTTGAGGCCCCATCCCTGGAGGTGTTTAAGGCCAGGCTGGATGAGGCTGTGGCCAGCCTGATCTAGTGTGGGGTGTCCCTGCCCATGGCAGGGGGGTTGGAACTAGCTGATCCTTGTGGTCCCTTCCAGCCCTGACTGATACTATGATAGGTTGGACTTGATGACCTTCGAGGTCTTTTCCAACCTGATTGATTCTATGATTCCATGATAGATCGATAGGGCTGCCTTTAAAATCCAATACCCCCACCCCCAAAACCCTACAGACATGCACCAGGGAGATGGGGTGAGGGAGCTGAACTGAGAAGGCACAGAAAATCCTCCTAAAGGTTCAAACCTTTCTCATCCCAGTGCTGGGTGTTGCAGCTTTGCCAGGGATGGTTATTGTGCCATGGTCTGTCTGTGAGTCTACCTGCTCCCCCTCCAGTTCCCTCCACTGGAAAAGGGAAATGTGTCACTCAGAGCACAACAAACAAGCACAGTGGAGACAGAGAGAAAAGGCTTTGCAGGCTTAATAGCCAGTTAATTATCTTTTTAACTCCATATTTGCTGCAGAGTCATTCCCATGTATGGGTAGCAGTCCAGGCTTGCACTCAGCTGCACACCAGCAGCACTGTACTGAACTCAGAAGAAACATTTTGCCCCTCTGCTCTGGGCTGGTGGGACCCTACCTGGAGCACTGCATCCAGTTCTGGTCCCACCAGCACAAGAGGGACATGGAACTGTTGGAGAGGGTCCAGAGGAGGCCATGAAGACACCAGAGGGCTGCAGAACCTCCCCTGTGGGGCCAGGCTGGGAGAGTTGGGGCTGTGCAGCCTGGAGAAGAGAAGGCTCCAGGGAGACCTCAGAGCAGCCTTCCAGTACCTGAAGGGCTCCAGGAGAGCTGGGGAGGGACTTTGGACAAGGGCTGGGAGTGACAGGATGAGGACCATGGCATTGAGCTGGGAGAGGAGAGACTGAGAGTGGAGAGGAGGAAGAAATTCCTGAGGGTGAGGCTGGGGAGACTCTGGCACAGGCTGCCCAGGGAGGCTGTGGCTGCCTCCTGCCTGGAGGTGTTCAAGGCCAGGCTGGATGAGGACCTGAGCAACCTGTGCCGGTGGGAGGTGTCCCTGCCCATGGCAGGGGCTTGGAACTGGATGATCCTTGAGGTCCCTTCCAAGCTAAACCATTCTCTAACTCTGTGAATCTAGCAGTTTGGTGAGTGCCCTTTTCACCCCTGCCTGCAGCAGCTTTGCTTTCCTTGTGCCTAGCCCCCCCCCAGTTCTGATCTATCAGTGAGCATGAGAAATGTTTCCTGACATGTGTTATGAATCAGTTTCCTGTACCTCCTGTCTCCCTCATTGTTCCACAGCTCCTGGATCGAAGTGTAAACAAGATAAATTTATCCATTCCCCCAAACCCTTTGCAGCTCTGCAGCTTTTACAGCCTGAGCCTGCTGAAAGCAGGAGGCTGATGGTAGCCACTTAGCTCTGCCTGGGCTGTGGGGAGCTTCCCTCCATCAGGATGATTTAATGCTCAGCTGAAGCTCTTACAAATGGTTCTAGCAGTTTGGGAGCAGTCCCTGGTTTTGCTCTGCTGTAGCAGAATTTATGTGGGGAAAGAGGGGAGAGCTGGAGTGGAGCATTCCTGGCCCCCTCTGCCTGTGTGCAGAGAGCCCTGCTGAAAGGGTATGAAAATCCAATAGAGCGAAGTTCTGAGAGTCCAGCCCTGTGCCCTCGTGGCCAAGAAGGAAAATGGTCTCCTGGGGTGCATGAAGAGCAGGCAGCAGGTCAAAAGAGGTTCTCCTCCCCCACTCCTCTGCCCTCCTGAGGCCACATCTGGAGTCCTGGGTCCAGTTCTGGGCTCCCCAATTCAAGAGGGACAGAGAAGTGCTGGAGAGAGCCCAGGGGAGGCTGCAGAGCTGCTGAGGGGCCTGGAGCAGCTCTGGGAGCAGCAAAGGCTGAGAGCCCTGGGGCTGAGAGCCTGCAGAAGAGCAGCCCCAGAGGGCAGCTGAGCAATGCTCAGCAAGAGCTGAAGGAGCTGTGGGGGGCAAGAGGCTGGGGCCAGACTCTGCCGAGTGGTGCCCAGGGACAGCACAAGGGGCAGCAAGGGGCACAGGGTGTCACCCAGGAGGTTGGATGTGAAGGGGAGGAGCAAGTTGTTTGTTGTGAGGGTGCTGGAGGCCTGGAGCAGGCTGCCCAGAGAGGTTGTGGAGTGTCCTTGTGTGGAGAGCTTCCAACCCCCCTGGGCACTGTGCTGCTGGGCAAGCTGCTGTGGGTGCCCTGCTGGAGCAGGGCTTGGCCTGGGTGAGCTCCAGAGGTCCCTTCCAAGCCCTCCCTGCTGGGGTTCCAGGATTCTCTGCCCATCCATCACCACGTGGGAGGAAGGAGCTGGCCTGCTCTGGAGGGCCACATGTTGTGCCTCATCCATATTCTTGGAGGAGGTGTGTTCAGTTTTTTTGTCACAGAGCCTGATAGAGAATATCCTGAGTCCTTGCACTTGACGGATTTCCCTGGAATAAAGCCTGCTCCTGGTGAGGTCAGCATTAGTTTAGCCATTAACTTCAAAGGGAGCGGGATCACAGGAGTGACAGCGCCAGCCTTTGATTTTCCTTGCAGTAATCTCCTGCTATTTTCTCCTAGGCTTGCCTGGCTAATGCTCTGCATTTAGGTTCCTGTTGAGAGTGGCTGATGCAGTGCCTCCACTGATAAAAGTTTTACTCATTCCAGCCCTCTTCAGCCTGATTTGTTGCACTAGAGAAATATTTTAACACAGACACTTTGACTCGGGAAGAAGCCACCTCTGAGACCTGTGGTACAAAGAACCAAGTCTCCTTGGTGCTGTGATGCTTCCCCTGCTTGGCTTTAGGGGAACTGCTTCCAAAAGAGCCAAGACTGTCACAGCTCCCTCCACAGAAAGTGAATCCCACTTACAGGAATTAAAGCAATGTTCTCAGACCCTGTCTGGGGGAGTGCTTTAATACTCTGTGCCTTAATGAAAGAATGCAGAGGCACTTCTGAAATGACTGCTCCCTTACCTTCATCTCATCTAATAATCAAAACATGTCCTCCAGTAACAAGACTTTGCTAACTTCCATTCTATTAACCCTTTTGTTCCCCTGCTGCCCAGTTAAGATACAACAGTGCCAGTTAGCAGAGGGACATCAAGTAACCCGGGGTGATTACATTTGGGATCAAACCCCAACGAGGTGGGGATGGAAAGGACCTCTGGAGATCATCCAGGCCAAGCCCTGCTCCAGCAGGGCACCCACAGCAGCTTGCCCAGCAGCACAGTGCCCAGCGGGGGTTGGCAGCTCTCCACACAAGGACACTCCACAACCTCTCTGGGCAGCCTGCTCCAGGCCTCCAGCACCTTCACAACAAACAACTTGCTCCTCCTCTTCACATCCAACCTCCTGGGTGACACCCTGTGCCCCTTGCTGCCCCTTGTGCTGGCCCTGGGCACCACTGAGCAGAGCCTGGCCCCAGCCTCTTGCCCCCCACAGCTCCTTGAGCTCTTGCTGAGCATTGCTTAGCTCCCCTCTCAGTCTCTTCAGACAAAGAGGAGGAGGGTAGCCAATCTCTGGATGCTCTTCCATGGCTTCATTCTCACCACAAATGCAGAATGCTTCCTCACCATGGGATGCTTGAAATGCAGTGTGTGCAGAGAAGCCACCAGCCCCTTCCTGCTGTCCTCTGGCTCCCTGCTGCTTGGTGTGTTGGAGGACACTGGGCTCTGTTCTGTCTGAATTAAGCAGGTTGATATTTAGTGCTAGGTGTTAGTTCCTCCAGATTGTCTCACAGCTTGAACCTTTGTTGTGCTCTGCTCTGTGTGTTTTACAGGCTTCTTGCAGACAATTACCATACTAATACATTTTAAAGCAGGCATTGACTGGGAGGATGCCAAGCACCTAAAGGGCCTGGTTCTGTACAGACACTGCCTCCTCAGTTGTTAGTTTCTGTTGTTTAGCAGAAGTCTACATTCAGGTGCAGGTTTTCCATGGCAACAATCTCTGTGTTAGGTGCTGTGGAGTGATGGATGTCTGTGGGCTCCAGACACTTCAAAGGAAAATCTTGCAGGTTGCCATCCTGCTCCAACAGCACACAAGTACCTGGGAGCCCACAGCACCTTCATGCCATCAACAGCTTTCATTTCATGTCTTCTGTACCTGAAATTCCCAGGACTACTTGCAGGGTGTTGCACGTCCATAGGCAGAGCTGCATTTAATAGAAACTGCGTTGAAGTGAGAGCCATTAACTAATCCCAGCAGGCAGGGGTTGGAAGGGACCTCTGGAGCTCACCCAGCCCAACCCCCTGCTCCAGCAGGGCACCCACAGAAGCTTGCCCAGCAGCACAGTGCCCAGGGGGGTTGGCAGCTCTCCACACAAGGACACTCCACAACCACTCTGGGCAGCCTGCTCCAGGCCTCCAGCACCCTCACAACAAACAACTTTCTCCTCCTGTTCAGGTGAAGCATCCTGGGTTCCACTCTGTGCCCCTTGCTGCCCCTTGTGCTGTCCCTGGGCACCACAACAAGAGTCTGGCCCCAGCCTCTTGCCCCCACAGCTCCTTCAGCTCTTGCTGAGCATTGCTCAGCTGCCCTCTGGGGCTGCTCTTCTGCAGGCTCTCAGCCCCAGGGCTCTCAGCCTTTGCTGCTCCCAGAGCTGCTCCAGGCCCCTGTGGACCTTCACTGCCTCCCTGGACTCTCTCCTGTAGTTCAGTGTCGTTTCTTCTACCACATCCTCCCTTAGGAAATTCCCATTACTAACTGGAACTGCAGGCAGGGCTGACTGCCCTCCATAGCAGCCACTGCTGCAGGTGTTTTGGCCTTCCTAGCAGCCCCTGTACTGATGTGAGGAGGAATCCCTGGTTGATGCAAGCAGGAAACCCTACAAACATTAAAGATGGATCTGAGCCCCTCCAGCATGTGTTGATCTGTTGATGCAGATCTGCCACATGATGCCAGGGCCCAAGCTGTCATTTGAGTCTTCTGAGTTTTAAGGAGGACCAGCTCCAGCATGGTCCAGATTCCAGCTGCAGCTCAATGCTGAGCTCAAGAGTTCTTTCAACAAGGAATGCAGTTAGACCTTTCCATTCAGCAGGTCAGCTTCAGTCAGGCTGGAGAGGAACCTTCTCAGTGCTGATCAGCTGCTTAAGGTGGGGGGGCAAGAGGCCAGGGGCAGACTCTGCTCAGTGGTGCCCAGGGACAGCACAAGGGGCAGCAAGGGGCACAGAGTGGAAGCCAGGAAGTTCTACCCGAAGAGGAGGAGAAAGTTGCTTGGTGTGAGGGAGCTGAAGGCCTGGAGCAGGCTGCCCAGAGAGGTTGTGGAGTGTCCTTGTGTGGAGAGCTTCCAGCCTGCCCTGGGCACTGTGCTGCTGGGCACTGTGCTGTGGGTGCCCTGCTGCAGGAGGGCTTGGCCTGGGTGAGCTCCAGAGGTCTCTTCCACCCTGCACCACGCTGGGGTTTTGTGATTCTGTGAAATGATCCTAGCCCACAGCAGCCCTTCCCTGCCTTCCTCCTGCCTCCCGTGCGTGTGGGATCTCCTTGAGCTCATGTCTGCGCTGCAGGTAGCCTCTCCTGCACGTGGTCCCGTTGTGTGTTCCATGCCATGGCCTCCTTTCCTTCCCGGAGCAGATGCTCTGTCTTTGAGGCTGCCACATCCCTTTGTGATCCTGTGACCTCTGGGGACTCTGTGCCAATTTTAACACCAACTCAGTTAAGTGAAGCAGAGCTGGCTTGAATTTCTCCATGGCAGTTGCAGGCCATGGAGTTCTGCTCTTTCTTTGCTCACATCAGCACTAAGCAAAGACATTGGAATCGCTGTGGCTTCTGCAAGCAACAGAGCAGCATCACTTCTATGCCCCTCTGGGTTAGGCCTGCTGAAGCATTCATCCCCTAGTGATGAGCACTGCTCTTGGAGCAGGGCTCTGGGGTAAGGTCCCAGTGTGTGGCATTGTGTCACGGGTTGTTGCAGTGTTTGTGGCATCTTCTCACCCAAGAGAAGCCACTGAGACCACCCCAGGTCAGGTAGACCTGAGCACAAACACCTGCTGAGTGCAGCTGAGTGCTTCATCTTCAGTGGTTGTTGCAGGGGCAGCGGAGCTGGGGAAGGGTCTGGAGAGCAGGGCTGGGGAGGAGCAGCTGAGGGAGCTGGGGGTGTGCAGCCTGGAGAAGTCTCTGCAACCTCCTTAAATGAGAGTGCAGTGAGGTGGGGATTGGTCCCTTCTCCCTAGGATCAGGTGATAGGAGGAGAGGAAATGGCCTGAAATTGTGCCAGGGGAGGGTTAGGTTGGAGATGAGGAAAAATTTCTCTGCTGCCAGAGTGGTCAGGGACTGGCAGAGGCTGCCCAGGGAGGTGGTGGAGTCCCCATGCCTGGAGGGGTTCCAGAAACCTGTGGCCATGGTACCTGGGGCCAGGGTTTAGTGGCCATGGTTGTGCTGGGCTCATGGTTGGACTGGATGAGCTCAGAGGCCTTTTCCAACCCAAACATTTCTCTTATTGTCTGATTCTGTAGTGCTTGGGAAACATCTGGACAGAGCTGTTGTGTTTGGGCATGAGAAGCAGAGGCCTAGCAAGCTGAGGGTTCTCCTGTCAACACCAGCTTCTTCAGTCTTTTTATTTCATGTGGATAAGGTTTATCAAGATCTGAGGGGACAGGAGGTGCCAAACCATCCACCTCTGTTACTCGATTTGTCAGGCTCACACAAGAATTTCAGCTGCCCCCTTTGCCCAGCCCTTCTTCCCCCATCTCCTTATGGAGCACAGGACAGGGACACTGCAAACAGGCAAAGTGGGACCTGCTGGAGTCTGTAGAGCTTGGCAGGCTGTAAACAAAGGGAGAGTGAGGCCTAATTGTGTTTGTGTTGGATGGGTGATGGTTTGTTTTCTAATCTATGTAAATGAGCTCCGAGTCATTAACCCTCACTTGTGCCTTGCTGTATCTGTGGAGTAATTTCAGGCTGGTTTTGAAAGCCTGAAAGAAAACCAGCCAACACCAAACCTAACTAATGGAATCCATCTTCTTTCTTTTCAAGCAACTGGAAGAGAAACTGAAGGGACAGGCTGATTACGAAGAGGTTAAGAAAGAATTGAAGTAAGTGTTAAATGCCTGCATCCTTTCCTACCCAGCTCACCCTGTGAAGCCACAGATCCCTGCTCTTGGAAGAAGGAGGAATCCAGTCAAACCCAGAGAGAGGGGGAAAATGGGAATGTTGGCAGAAGTTGCATCCAGGAGCAGCACAACTGCTGTCTCTGAGAGCAGCCCTTCTGCCTGCAGCAGAAGTGTCACAGCAGCAGTGGAGCTCCTCTCCTCTGAGGAGAGGTCCTTTGAGGTCCTGCTCTGGCGCCAGGGGTTGGACTTGATGACCTCTGGAGGTCCCTTCCAACCCCTAACATCCCGTGGGCCTGTGAAATGCAGATGGAGAAGAGAAGGCTCCAGGGAGACCTTAGAGCTGCATTTCAGTATCTGAAGGAGACCTACAGGAAGGCTGGGGAGGGACTGTTCAGAAGGGCCTGTGGGGCTGGGACGAGAGACAATGGCTTGAAAGTGGAGCAGAGTTAGATTGGACACCAGGAGGAAGCTCTGCACAGTGAGGATGGAGAGACACTGGAACAGGTTGCCCAGGGATGTGGTTGAGGCCCCATCCCTGGAGACATTCAGGATCAGACTCCATGTGGCCCTGGGCAGCCTGATCTAGCTGGAGGTGTCCCTGCTGCCTGCAGGGGGGTTGGACAAGGTGACCTTTGAGGGTCCCTTCCAACCCAATGCAGTGGATACAAGTGTCCTTGAAGGAAGAAGCTAAAGCTGGGGTCCACCAAGGGTAAAACTTTGGAGATCTGTGGTGGTTTAGGTGGAACACTTTAAAAACTCCCAGCCAAGAGCTGAATCAGTGTGGAGCAAGAATCATGCAGAGCCTTTGCCCAGAACACCTCTGCCATGCTTTTGGCAGCCAGGGCTCAGCACTTCCCATTGCAGAGCTCTGCTTGGCTCTCTGCATGTTTTTGCTGATATCTTTTGGGTTTAAACTAAAGCCACAAGCAGCCTCTTCCTACTTCCAGGGTGCTTTTTTTAGGGGACTTAAAAGAGCCTCATTTTAAACTCCTAACAAGATAAGCTGTCAGGTTCAGAAGAGGAGTTCTTTTGCCTGGAAATATGTTGGGTGTCAAGGTTTAAATAAGTGCAAGAAAGTCCCTCTCTCCTTTCATCAGTGTGGCATTTCTCTGTGTGTGTTTTGAGAAGCCTGAAAGAAGGTTCCCTTGTTTAATGAGGGATTTCAGCTCAGGCTGGGAATCATGTGCTTTTGTTTACACATCCCTGGAGAATATGGAAAGCAGGTTTGCTTTTGCAAGCCCAGTGACTGCTGGTTCGCTGCCAGCTGCAGCACACCCTGATGGAGTGGGACAGATTCAGTCAGGTGGAGTCAGTTGGCCATTGCTTCAGCCATTATACCTAAATATTAACTGGGCTTCAAAAAAGCATCATCATGTTAATGATGTGGCTAAATGCCTCCCTGTTCTCCCTACATCAGACAGCTTCAAGGCCTAGATTGACAGGGTGCTGAGCCATCTCCTTCAAACTCTATTCTTGCCCTGAAAGGTTGGCCTGGATGATCCTTGAGGTCCCTTCCAAGCTGGTATTCTGTCAGTCTATCAATCAGAGTTAAGGAAACCCAGCTTCAGCTCTCAGCTGGTTTGTGCTCCCCATCCCCATGTGTCAAAGGCTGAATGGGAACTGGGCCACAAGCTTCCAGTTTGCTACCTGAGGTGCTCGGCGTGAGTGTGCCGAAACAGCAAAGGAGTTTTAAGCCCTACCTGGTTTAAAGCCTTTCCTTTAGACACAAAACTCCCTTGGATGCCTTTGCTCCTGCTGGTAGTGCCTTTTGGGGCTTGTTCACCTGAGGGCAAGGGGAGAGGTCCAGCAGAGGCCATGACACAGGAGTGCTGCCACAGCGCCTCTGCCTGCTGCTGTTATTTGAAGATGAGCCTGAGGTGACACAGATGGGACAACCTCCTGGAAGTGGCCTTGCTGGGTGCCAGTGAATTAAGTCCATTCTGCTCCTGGCTGTGCCACCCCTATTTGTGGGTAACATTTTCTATCTGGGTAGGCTGACTTTGGAGGGACAGCCAGCCAGCTGGTAGGTGTCCTGCTGGCTGGTGAGGGGGGTGGGACTCTCTGTGAGAGCACTGAGGGTGTTTGCAGTGCTGCAGCATCCCAGCAGATCGTTCACACCATCCTCTCTGCTCCCAAAGATGTGCCAAAATCTGAAGGGGCATCACCTGAGAGTGCCAGGCTGACCTGAGGTGAAACTCTGACAAGTTTGTTGGTGTTAATCTGCTCTCCCTCGTGCTGAATCCCTCTGTGCCTGCCTTTGTGCCCTGCAGCACTGGCAGAAAAGGGCTGCTCCTAACATGCATCTGGTCAGCAGGGAAGAAAGAGAATAAACTCCTCAGTTGTTTTGGCACTGCGGTGTTTTCCTTAATCCTCTCAAGGATGTTAGAGGCATTTCTAGGCTGAGGAATCTCAGTGTCTGCCAGCTTCTAACCTTGGAGAAACTCCACTGGGTCCATGTCAAGATCTGGGCTGGGAGGATTCCTTGCTTTCTGCACTGGCTGTTGTGCCAAGGGGCTTTGAAATTGTTTTTGAGAGCTCTGTGTGTCCTTTAGGTTCCCTCTGGAGCAATAGAGCCCTGCTAACCCTGCTGCCTTTGCCCTGGGACCCCAGGAACAGAAAGTTGAGCTGTCCTGGTGCACACCAATGCTTTAGAGCAGGATCTTTCCGGTCACCTTAGGTGTGCAGATTGAAGTCACAAGATCATTCCTTTAAGAAGCAGGTAACTTGTCTTGAGCAGCAGGTTAAGTCAGGATCTCATGGGCAAAGATATTCCTGGAATCCAGAGGGGAAAGACTTTGCTTCCTCGTGTTCCTGAGGAAAATGCCTCTTTTGTGACACATTTGCAGGCTCGTTTTTGACAGGCTTAGCTTTGAACAAATGAACCTGCTGTAGAGAATATCTCTCCAGGGGCAGTTTGAGATACCTTCAACCAGGTTTTTAGTGTATTTGGGGTTCTAAGTGTATGGGAAATCACCTGTGAAATTGCCAGAGGGTTATTTCAGGTGGCAAGAATCCACTTTCGAGTAGGTGGAGGTCAGTAAGTTTCCAGCCGAGGTTTGAATATGCATACCTGCCCCAAGCTGGCTGAAAAATGCTGCTGCTGCAAGCTTCAGGATCCTTTCTGAAGGTCCCAGTGGCAGCAGGTGCTTGGAACCAGGCTGCATGGGTAGAGCAGCCTGTGCAAGTGGAGGGCACAGCAGGGTCAGGGCTCTATACCAGGCCTCTGGTGCTGAGAGCCTGAGGTGTGCCCTGAACGCGCTCAAGCTGCCCTCTGGATCTGTGGCCTGAGCACATCCCACCTGCTCCTCCCAGAGTGGGCAGCTTCTTTTGGTGTGGTCTCATCCAGAAGGAGCACAGTTGGTATGCTGCAGGACTGCTGGCAAACTGGAGTGTGGTAAGTGGGGGTTACTGGGAGGCTGTGCAAGGAGGCTGCTGCTCCCCGCTGCAATGGGCAGCGTGCCTGAGTCCTGCCAGGGGAAGTTCTCCACCTCAGAGTGAGCTGGTAGGAATTGGGAGGGTCTGATTTAGATGTGTCTCCTTATTTGACCATCATGAGGACATACTTGCTGTCCTCTCAGAGGCCAGACCCTGCAGAAGCCGTGGGAGGATGAAAACAGTTACTTCCCGGTGGGTTTTCCCTAGATGAGTCTCTGTCTATTTATCTCCCTCAGCAGCTCTGGCAGACAGAGCTGCACCTCTGATTAGGTGTCCCAAGAAATATTTGCTTCCAGCAGTGATTAGGAACCTGGGGCAACCTGCCTGTGATGTCAGGACCTCTAAGAGCTCAAGCCATTCCTGCAGAGCCTCTCCCCTTGGCTGGCACCACTCCATTAATCACAGACTAAGGTGCACTGTTGCCCCTCGGTGAGCTGTTGTGCCCACCTAAAGCAGAGCATCAACGGCTTCACTCATGTCTTGGATGGTAACTCTACCCTACAGCCAGTTCTGCTGGCAAAAAGTGGTGTCCACTGATGCTGTATGATCAAACCAGTGGCCAGAAATTAGTGTTTTTATTAATCATTGTATTTGTAGGAATGCCTGCTGGGATTAACAGTGTGTGCAGGGAGCATGCACAGAGGCAGGATCTGGGAGGGGTCTGTCTCAGAATCACTTTGCCTTCTGGGATTTGCTATGACTTAGAGAGATCTGGAATGACTCACTGAGAAGCCTCATTTCCAGAGCAGCTCGTTCTGGATCACCCTATGGAATGAGTTTCAGAGGAGCTGGTCAGCACATGGTCCCCTGAATGCGTGCTGGGTGCCTGGCTGGCTGCTGCTGGCACCCTGCGTCTCTGACATGGCTTCTCCGACTCGGGTTCCACAGGCAATAGATGATGAAACATCTTGTCCCTGCCTCAAAGTTCCTGGTGCTTGATGCACGAATAATGCTGCATCAACTCTTGATACTGCTGGAGAGGGGTCAGAGGAGGCCACCAAGATGATCTGAGGGCTGGAGAACCTCCCCTGTGGGGACAGGCTGAGAGCTGGGGTTGTTCAGTCTGGAGAAGAGAAGGGTCCAGGAAAACCTTAGAGCAGCCTTCCAGTACCTGAAGGGGCTCTAGGAGAGCTGGGGAGGGACCTTTGACAAGGGCTGGGGGTGGCAGGATGAGGGACAATGGCTTTGAGCTGGGAGAGGGGAGATTGAGACTGGAGATGAGGAAGGACTTCTTTGCAGTGAGGCTGGGGAGACTCTGGCACAGGCTGCCCAGGGAGGCTGTGGCTGTGCCCTTCCTGGAGGTGTTCAAGACTAGGTCGGATGAGGCCTCAAGCACCCTGGGCTGGTGGGAGGTGGCAAGGGGTTGGAACTGGATGATCTTTAAGGTCCTATCCAACCCAAACCCATTCTGTGAATCTGTGATCCCTGTTTCTCTACTTTCCCTCCACAATGAATGTCAGCTCTGTACAATGAGAAGCTGCAACCAGTTACTGCTGCAGCCTGAGGAAGTTAACATCCTGCCCACGGCAGGGCTGCTCAAAACCATTTCTAAGACACCAGCACAGGACTCAGGTTCTGTCCCTGCAGGGTTCTCGTTGGCCAGCCCAGCCAACTCTGACAGACTTGGCAAGGAGACCTCCTCTCCAGCACCCAGGACTGGGATAAGCTATTGACGGGGAGGCGATCAGATCCTGCTCTGAATGGACTTGTAAATATTTGGATCTTTCAGATTCCTGAAGAAATAATACTGTGCCGTTTTTGCCTGGCCTTTGCTGTGGAGCTGGGAGGTTGTTAACATGAAAAACTGCCTTTTGGGCTGCAGAGCTGTGGTGGGGGAGGATTATTTGTGCATATTTCCCTCGCCTCCTGAGCCCTGCCGGTGATTCCCCTCTTCGGTCGCTTCGCTGCCACTTTGGGGTTGTTTTGGTTTGGGTTTGGTTTTTTGTTTTGTTTTGTTTTGGTTTTGTCTTTTTTTCCATTCCCTTCAAGCTTCACTGATAAATTTATATCACTTCTGACAGCTTAAAATGTTATATCCTTATTAACCTTTAAATTTAGGCTTTAAACTGGCCTGGTGGGATTGAATCGGGAATGATTTAGACGCCGCTCGAGAAAATGTTCTTCTCCAGGAGCTGGTCGAGGAGAGTTATTCTCCATTCATTATCAGGCTGCCTCCCTGCAAGGACAGTTGTCAGCGCTTGCAGTGTTGCTGGCAGAGTGGGAAACGAGGATGGTAATTAGTGGAGTTGTGATGAAGAGAAGAGATGGAAAATAATTTCTCTTTCTGCCTCCCACAGCATCTTGAAATCCATGGAGTTTGCTCCCTCCGAAGGCTCTGGTGCGCAGGTACTGAACCCATCCTTGTTGTCTTGGTTTTCTTCTTTGTCTTCTTCTTTGTCTTCTTATTTGTCTTCTTCTTTGTCTTCTTCTGTGTCTTCTTCTTTGTCTTCTTCTTTGTCTTCTTCTGTGTCTTCTTCTTTGTCTTCTTTGTCGTCTTGTCTTCTTCTTTATATTCTTTGTCATCTTCTTTGTCTTCTTTCTGGGGCTGCTTAGCCTGAGAGGGAGTCTCATTAATGCTCACACATATCTAAAGGGCAAGGGGCAGGAGGATGGAGCAAGGCTCTTCTCTAGTTCTTTACTGTGAGGGTAGTGGAACACTGGAACAGGCTGCCCAGGGAGGTGGTTGAGGCTCCGTCCCTGGAGATATTTAAGGTGAGGCTCGGCAGGGCTGCGGGCAGCCTGATGTAGTGGAGGATGCACCTGCTGACTGCAGTGGGATCAGACTGGATGAGCTTTGGAGGTCCTTTCCAGACCATTCTATGATTCTATCACTGTCAGTGGCAGAACAAGGGTCAGCAAGGACAACTGGAACCCATGAGGCTCCAAGTAAACATGAGGGAGAAATTCTTCACTTTAAGGGTGGTGGAGCCTTGGAGCAGGCTGCTCGGAGAAGTTGTGGAATCTCTTCCTCCAGAGTGATTCCAAACCCAGCTGGACACCCTGGGTGGTTTACACCCTGGGGAGGGGGGGTGTGGACTGGGTGATCTCCAAAGGTCCCTTCCAACCCCCACCCTGCTGGGGTTCTGGGGTTCTTACCTCAGCCAGGCCAGTTAAGCCACAGAAATCTTGCCTTGCATTTCGTTGCTGTTGGCCCGGTCACTTGCCTGTTGATGGTGAGACAGGAGGGTTGATCGTGGTTCTCCTGATGGTGGTGTTTTTTTTTCCTGTGAAAAGCTGAACTGAACATTTTTTTTTGCCTGTTAATTTCTTTGAAGTGGTCATGGCCAAAGCCTGAGGTCTCAGCTGGATAACCATAGCGCTGTGAAGTTGAGTCTTTGAAAGATACCGGAGCTGCTGCGGGGCTGTGCTGAGATTTGGGTGTCTCTGGTACTCACAGTGCACAAAGCAAGGCCTTTAGCATTTTTAAGTCTTTGTTAGCCTTGAAAGTAATGTTTGCAAAAGAAAACAAACCTTTGTGTGCTGAGGAAGCAGGAGAAAGCACTGCTGTTCCAGCAAATTAATCTCACTTAAGTTTAAAGGTTATGAATTCAATTCCTGCCTCTGGAATCTGGACTGAATATCAATATGCTGGGATTAGTTCTCAATATGTTTTTTAATGATCAAGGGTTAGATACTTAAGGGGAAGGTAAACAGCAGGTGTCTGTGACTGGATTTGTTTGGGAGCAACATGTTTGTGCTGAAATGCAGCAGTGCAAGGCAATGCCTCACTTGGGTCTGTTGGCCTACAACTAATCCCAGAAATGGGTGGATTCGGATTGGATGTGAGGAAGAAGTTCTTCCCCATGAGTGTGGTGAGAGCCTGGCACAGGTTGCCCAGGGAGGTGGTGGCAGCCTCTTCCCTGGAGGTTTTGAAGGCCAGGCTGGATGTGGCTGTGAACAGCCTGACCTGGTGTGAGGTGTCCCTGCCTGTGGCAGGGGGGGTGGAACTGGATGGTTCTCGAGGTCCCTTCCAACCCTAACAATTCCGTGATTCTATCTTAACTCCTGCTTGAGTCAAACTCAGAGAAGGCCAGGCTGGAATGGGCCTTGAGCAACCGACTCTGGTGGGAGGTGTCCCTGCCTGCAGCAGGGAGGTTGGAACTGGATGATCTTTAAGGTCCCTTCCAACCCAACCCATTCTGTGCTCCTCTGACTCCTCCAGTTTTCAAACTGAGAGCGTGCCAGTAAAATGAGGAAGATGAAGGAAATGTTCCCTTCTGCTTTTCTAAACAGTGCTGAATTGGGGAATGATTCACAGCGAGCATGGAACAGTGAATCTCCTCTGAGGCTCACGTAGGAGCGCTGAGTGGCTGCTGCGGAGCCGTGCGTGGTGAATTCCCCAGCTGCCTTCCCAGCAGAGGCGCGAGCCTGGCTTGTTTTCCTCTCCTGAAACCCTTCTCAGTGCCTGAGCGAGACTCTTTCATGCTCTCAGAAACAAAACCTCCCACTTTGATTTTCTCCAGGATGCAGCTAAACCGCTGGAGGTGCTGCTGCTGGAGAAGAACCGCTCGGTGCAGTCGGAGAACGCCACGCTGCGCATCACCAACAGTGACCTCAGCGGTAGGTTGACGCGGGGGCCTCGGCTCTTCCCGTGCCTGTGCTGCCTCGTGGAGGGAGGGAGGGCTGAGGGAGAGGTGAAATGTCTGGTCTAATACGTGGCAGAAAGATCGAGAGGCAACGAGAGCACTGAAGAGCGTTGGGTTGCTGCAGTCTGGTAGGCTGGATGATGATGATGATGTTGATAAGATAAAACTTGGGAGACCTCAGCGAGGCTTTAAAGGGTAGGAGAGAGGCGTTAGGAGACGGAGCGAGCGCTTGAGGCTGTCTTCTGTTGTGGGAGCAAAGTCATCCGTGGCACCAGAACTCTCTTTTCCCCCCACCCCCACCCCCCCAAGCATGATGTTATGCAAAATGTTTGCCTGTAGAGCACAATAATCTTCCTGTCTGATGCACTTAGCGATCCTACCAGCAGGTCAGCTTGGAAAAACAAAACCCTTTCTTTTGAGCCAAGTGGTGTTTGCCGTTCCGCTTTCCGAGTGTGGGCTTTTTACCTCTCCTGTGCACATTTTTTAAGTGGCAAGTCATGGAATTTCCAGATCCTTGCGTGCTTGATGGTTTGTGCAGCTGGGTGAAAGTTAAAACAAGTTGCCACTGGCCCTGGGATTCACTGATTTCCGAAGCGTTTTCCGACCCTGGGAGTTGCTCCGGCGATTGCTCGGTTCAAATTGGTTTGTTTCCCAAAAGCCAAAACCAAACCAATGAATGTAAATGTTTGCTGCATTTGGGTTCAGTCAGGTCCGATGAGGAATGTCTTGAGCGAGAGACACCGAAGGGACTTGCTGTCTGTAACTGCCTTCATTGCAAATGTGTAACTGCACTTCATGTCATTGTTCTAGTTGTAATGTTTGTAAGGGGGAATTCTCCAGGCTGCAACATACAAGAAAGGTGCAAACATGAAATGCATGTTGTTTGTTTTGGGGGCCTCGTTTGGCTGAATCAACAGTTCGATTATGGAACCGAAAAGAAAAACCCAAAAAAAAAACTAAACCACCAACCAAAAGAAAAAAAAAAAAAACAAAACCCCAACCAAAAAAAAAAACCAAACACCAAAAAAAAAAAAAAAACAAACCACCAAAAAAAACCAAACCAAAACAAAACAAAAAAAAAACCAACCACAAACCAAACACAAAACCGAAACCAAACCGACAACAAACCAAACCGCGACGCAAACCAGCGACCGAAAGTCCAAGCGAAGCCAAAGAGCCCTCCGTTGGCCCTTGGAAACCTGCACATTGCTTTTTTACCCTTGGCAGGGCAAACTTCTGCATTTTTTTATCTCGGGTTTTTTTCCCCCTCTTTGATCCCCCATAATGCATTATGTTTGACCTTCCTTGTAGGGTCAGCCAGGAGAAAAGGGAAAGACCAGCCTGAGAGTCAGCGTCCTGCAACCTTGCCGGCCTCCCCTCCTTCTCAGTTGCTCCGCAACGCGGGGGAGCAGGCTTCCAATACTAATGGTACACACCAGTTCTCACCAACGGGTTTAAGTCAAGACTTTTTCAGCTCATCCCTGGCGAGCCCCAGCTTACCCCTGGCCTCCACAGGAAAATTTGCACTAAACTCTCTCCTCCAGCGACAGCTAATGCAGTCCTTCTACTCCAAGGCAATGCAGGAAGCAGGAAGCACAAGCATGATTTTTTCAACAGGTCCTTACAGCACAAACTCCATACCTTCCCAAAGTCCATTACAACAAAGCCCGGATGTAAATGGCATGGCCCCCTCCCCCAGCCAGTCAGAAAGTGCTGGGAGCATCTCTGAAGGCGAGGAGATAGACACGGCCGAAATTGCCCGGCAGGTGAAAGAGCAGTTGATCAAGCACAATATTGGCCAGCGGATATTTGGACACTATGTGTTGGGACTGTCGCAGGGCTCTGTGAGCGAGATCCTGGCCCGGCCAAAGCCATGGAATAAACTGACTGTGAGAGGCAAGGAGCCATTTCATAAGATGAAGCAGTTCCTCTCGGACGAGCAGAACATCTTGGCTCTTCGCAGCATCCAGGGTAGACAAAGAGGTAAGCGCTCGCCGGCCCGGCTCTCGCCCTGCCTTCCCCTCGCCGCCAGACTGGCAGCGCTGGGAGCCGCCCGTGCCGGGCCGTTGGTTCACTGCTGCTCCTCTCGCCCAAGTCAGCTGCCAGGTGCTGAAAGTGCAGCTTGCTAACTGCTTGCCAGCGCTCGAGCAGCTCAGGGTCTTTGCTTATGCCTTTTTTAGCTGCTGCCTTGTGTTGGGCAGCAGGAGCGGGCAGCAGGGACGCTTCCATCCCTCACTTCCTCTGTCAGAGCTAAATCCAGAGGGAAAAGGCTCAGGAGATACTCAGGGTGTCAGTCCTCAGAAATACTTGCAATGGGGGCTTTTGGGGGGTCGTCTATTGAGACCAGACTTTTGGTGTGTCTTGTGTAGGTTTTTTTGTTTCCAAGGTGTTTTGGTAACATTCAGGGAAGATTTCTACTCCAAAAGGGTTGTCAAGGCCTGGCTCAGGCTGCCTGAGGCAGTGGTGGAGTCCCCATCCCTGGAGGGGTTGCAAAGCTGTGGAGATGTGGTGCTGAGGGCCATGGTTTAGGGGTGCCCTGGCAGTGCTGGGGTAAGGGTTGGACTCCATGATCTTTAAGGTCTCTTCCAACCGTAAGAGTTGTGTGATTCTCGAATGCCACAGGTGGTGCAGGAGATGAGTGATTAAAACACGATCCCAGCTGAAAGCAGCTTTGCATGTTTAAGGCAGTGACTGTGAGGAGCGAGATGCATTTCGCTGTGATTCATCTTCCACCAAGACTGAGATTTACATTTGGAGAACCTGAAGAGTGCCTTGTTTACAGTGCAGGAGGACTGGAAAGGACAGGCAGGATTTTCCCAGATTTTGTTTAATGGAAAGCACACACTGTCAGATTTATAATCTGCTCTTCCTTTTGATGATTGCCCTCGAGGGGATTATCTGCCCATCTTTAACCTCTTCATTTTTGGTATCTCTGGACATTTATTTGTGTCTGTCTAATCTCCTTTCCCAGCGTAGCTGTAATCTTTATTAACAAATCAGCCAGCCTCGCTTCTTCCAAAGTAGCCAGCTCCTCCCGCTCAGAGGGGCTCCAGGGCAGACAGGCTGCTAGCTTCTCATGTCACACAGCCCATGATGTCAGAGCAACCATCCCCTGATTGTTTTGTTCTTACCAAACTTGTTTTTCAACAGAGAATCCAGGCCAGAACCTGAACAGACTATTTCAGGAAGTACCGAAACGAAGAAATGGGGCTGAAGGTACGTCACAGGCAGGTGTTTTTCTTTGCAGTCGATGCCTAGGGAGTGGAGTGTGCTTTAGCTGTGTGTTGCCTTAAAACTGTGCAGTTTGATTCTGGCCTGGAATCTGATAGAAAAACAGACAGTAAGTATAAAACAAACCATGGGTTAGAGCAGCACTTTGCTTTCTCTAATTCTGCTGTTGCTGTACTAACATAACCCTGTTTGGATCCTTCTTGCGCTCCCAGCCTCGCCGCCTAAAAAAGAGAGGAGTGCTGGGAGTGGCTTCCCCAAATCATCAGATCTGTTGAGATGAGTGTGGTGCAGCAGACAGGCTGGAGGGAAGGGATGCCATCCAGAGGGACCTGGACAGGCTAGAGAGGTGGGCACAAGCCAACCTCAGGAGCTTCAACAAGACCAAGGGCAGGGTCCTGCAGCTGGGTGGAGGCAACCCCAGGCACAAGTACAGGCTGGGCAGTGACTGGCTGGAGAGCAGCCCTGAGGAGAGGGACCTGGGGGTACTGGTGGAGGAGAAGCTCAACAGGAGCTCTCAGTGTGCACTTGAAGCCCGGAAAGCCAATCAGCTCCTAGGCTGCATCAGGAGAAGTGTGGCCAGCAGGGCAAGGGAGGGGATTCTCCCCCTCTGCTCAGCCCTGGGGAGACTCCACCTGGAGTACTGCCTCCAGTTCTGGAGCCCCTATGACAAGAGGGATCTGGAGGTGCTGGAAGGTGTCCAGAGAAGGGACACAAGGATGAGCAGAGGGCTGGAGCAGCTCTCCTGTGAGGACAGACTGAAGGAGTTGGGGCTGTTCAGGATGGAGAAGAGAAGGCTCCCAGGTGACCTCATTGTGGCCTTCCAGGATCTGAAGGGGGCTACAGGAAGGCTGGGGAGGGACTTCTCAGGACATCAGGTAGTGATAGGACTAGGGGGAATGGAATGAAGCTGGAGGTGGAGAGATTCAGGCTGGAGGTGAGGAGGAAGTTCTTCCCCATGAGAGTGGTGAAGCCCTGGAATGGGCTGTCTGGGGAGGTGCTTGAGGCCCCGTCCCTGGAGGTGTTTAAGCCCAGGCTGGATGAGGCTGTGGCCAGCCTGATCTAGTGTGGGGTGTCCCTGCCCACGGCAGGGGGTTGGAACTAGCTGATCCTTGTGGTCCCTTCCAACCCTGACTGATCCTATGATACTGTGATGCTTTCTGTGCTGCTTTGGTCATTTTGGAGGGAGAGAGGTGGGCAATTAGCTGTAAGCCAGCATCAGCTGCGTCCTGCTTCTGCTCTAGCTTCACTTCTCTCCTCTTGTGGGGCTTACGTTGACAAACAGACTTCAATCAGTTAGCGAGACGCTGCAGTGAGGTGTGTGAAAGAGAGAAGACAAATCAGCATCAGAAGGATGCAAGGAAGTGCAAACAGTTTTCTTCCTTGTAGACTAGTAGCAGAATTTTTCTTTTTAGCAAGGCAAGAGGAGGAAGAAAAACCAAAAGCAGGTACCCTGAAAGTGTGGTCGTTTGAGTGCAGTCAGAAACTCTGTAGTGAGAACCTGGTGAGGAAAACCACAGCTGAGGGCAGCAGCAGCCACAGGCACAGTTTTCCCTCCCCTTCTCCCCCTTAGTGGTTAACAAAACTGAAACCAACCCAAAGAGCCAAGAAACAGCTCTGAGCTGGAGGGTCCTTCAGAGGGCATCTGCCTTTGAAAGACCATTTCTCTTCATGCATTAACCTCCAGAAAGTTGAAAATTAGTTTTATCCAGTTACTGTTTAATTCTCTTTTGGGCTGAGCACACTACACTCACATGCACTCATCCTGCCTGGCCTAGCAGCTGATGCCATCTGTAAAGTAATTCCTGATCTTCTCTTTTCAGCTATCTTCCTTTCCCCTGTGGTGCTTTTCCTTTCTGTTTCCTCTTCCCCTCTCCTTCCTCTTCCCTTCTGTTTCCTCTCCCCTTCAAAAAAATTATTAAAAAAGAAAAGGAAAAGGAAAGGGAAAGGGAAAAACCAAACCTAGATGTGTGTTATCTTGGCAAAGGAGTACACGACCACCTAGCCCTTCCTCTGCTGATGGCAGTGCTCTCCAGACTGCAGTGCAGCTACAGGCAGACCTGTGCACAAGGAGGATGTTTTGCCCTTCTGATGGTCAGGATGCTCTCGGTGGTGTAAATGTTGGTCAAGGTCCTCTGTAAAGTGTCGTCAGGTGCTGCTGGCAGGATCTCAGTGTGTGCTGGCTGGCTGTGTGTTACAAGCACCAACCACCCCAACAGCAGTGCTCCCAGTGTCATCAGTTTTGTTTTCCTCCTCAGGTAATATAACCACAAGAATCCGAACCACAGAGAGTGGCTCTGATGAAGCCATCAAATCCATCCTCGAACAAGCCAAAAGGGAGCTGCAAGTACAGAAAACAGGTACAGGCTCATTTTGCCTCCTCTTCCTTTTATTGCAGGATCTAATTGAAACAATTACCATGAGCTTTCTGGTCAGTTAATTATATTCTTAAAACCCTGAATGTAGATTTGAAGAGTTGGGGGGGTTGTTGGTTTGGTTCTGGTTTGGTTTTTCAATTCTTATCTTTTTGTTTAGTGGAGGCTGTCTCAAAGACACCCCAAGTTAAGGTTACATGGCACAGCTTGGTGTGGTCTCTGTCCACTCTGCTCTGCACCACTCCTGGTGTGAGGTTCCTGAGCACCTTTTCCCATGAGCAGAGCTCTGCCACCTATACACAACTGCAGGCTGTCACTCTGCAGGATGAACCTCCGCAATCCTTGCTCCTTGGGAAGGGAATAGTTCCTCTCCCTCTCCCTCTCCCTCTCCCTCCCTCCCTCTCCCTCTCCCTCTCCCTCTCCCTCTCCCTCTCCCTCTCCCTCTCCCTCTCCCTCTCCCTCTCCCTCTCCCTCTCCCTCTCCCTCTCCCTCTCCCTCTCCCTCTCCCTCTCCCTCTCCCTCTCCCTCCTCTCCCTTCTCTCCCTTCCCCAGAGACACAACTACATGGGAGAGGCAACTGAATGGATTTGTTGGAGGGAAGGTCACAATCTAGCCAGTAACTACCAGTCCCAGAGCACCGTTGTGCTGTGGACATCACGTACTGAAATTGCAGACTGGGCTCTGACTCCCCTGTGACTTGAGTTTGGGTTACAGAATGTGCCAGTGAAGGAACTGGCAAATCCAAAAAGCATTTCCTTTCCCAAAAATATCATTAGTGTAACATCATGGCCTGAGAGAAGTTCAATTTCTCATTGTGTGCTGTTGTGTAATTCAGGTTTCTGAGTACCCCATGCCCCTCCCACCTTTACAAAAGGAGGGGTTTAAAAGCAGGAGGGTTTATTTTCTCAAACCCTTAAAAGAGGTCCCAGCGCTGCTGAGGGGCTAATGCTGAAGCAGAAAGTACTTGATAATGCTTTTGATTAGTTCTTTGAAGTAACTCCCAATTTACCCTTTTGGAGAGTTGTCTTTTAGATGAAAACTCACCTAATCTCATGGCAATGCAGAAGAGCCTGGTTAAGTCATGATTTAAATCAAATGGCTTCATACACACCCTGATTGCATGGGGGAAATCACAGGCTGTGTGCAGAGCACCTTGCTCGGTGCCACCTTTCATCTGAGATTTGCAGGCTTCCTTTCCAGTATTAATTCAGCATCCAAACCCCTGTGAAACCAGCAGATAAACCAGAAGCTGTAATCCCACTGTCTTTTTTTTTTTTTTTCCTTCTTCTCCATTTCTCAGCTTTTATAGTGTCTGACAGGAAGGAATGTAGGGAGGCAAGTCTGGAAATAGCTTCAGAGGAGGCCTATTATTACCAGAATAATTCACAGCGTGTTCCAAGTCTTGTTTCGCTTTCAGGCCAGTTCTGGCATTGTACAAGTTCCCTGTCCCTGTCTAGTGCTTCCCTTTCCCTGTTCTCTGTAGAGTAGCTTCCAGAGGAATTCCTTTCCAAGCACTGGGGACCTCTGGCTTAAATGGAAACAGAAGCCATTGCAAAACCCTCCTGGCTCTGCAGAGAAAACTCTACACCCACGTTCCAGTCCCTGCTCATCCCCAACTGCCTCCCAAGCCCAGGTTCACCACGGAAATCAGGGAACGGGTTAGGTTGGAAGGGACCTTAGAGATCATCCAGTTCCAACCCCCTGCCATGGGCAGGGACACCTCCCACCAGCACAGCTTGCTCAAGGCCTCATCCAGCCTGGCCTTCAACACCTCCAGGGAGGAGGCAGCCACAGCCTCCCTGGGCAACCTGTGCCAGTGTCTCCCCACCCTCACTGGAAAGAATTTCCTCCTCATTTCCAGTCTCAAAGCTATTACCACTTGTCCTGTCACTACAAACTCTTGTAAATAGGGCTGGTAAAAATTTGTCCCTTTCTGTGTTCCTGCTGCATTTAGGTGTCACCTCTTCTGAGGGCACCTGTGGCTCCATCCTAGGGCTTCAGCCAGGGCAGAGAGCGATGGCCAGGCATCAGCCTGGGGTTTGTGGAGCTGGTTTTTTCAGTGGTTGGGCCCATGGAAGAAGAAAACAGGAAGCAAGGGCATTATTTAGCTTGTCAAATGAAACCATGAGGTCTCTTCCTGAAGTTCCTGCTTTGTTGTGATTTGTGTGTTAGGTTTTGGGAGGTAAAAGGGCTCTCTTTATACTGTCAGAGGCCATTAGCAGTCTGTCCAGGCGAACGCGGCTGTGCTGCCTTTTGAGTGCCTGTTACAATTCATTTGTGGAGAGAGAAGTGAAAGGTTAAATAACTTGATAAATCGACCCATAAAATGTTATTGACCACGTGGGGAGGGGGAGGAAGAGGTGAAGGCTTGACTTGCAAAGGCATTTCTTTGGCAGTGAACCTGCAGGTAGTCCAAGAGCTCTGAGCTGGCGGCTCTCAGAATTTGCCAGCCAGAAGCTTTGGCAATCTGAGCTCCCTTTGGAAGGTGCAAGCCTTCCCCCTCCCACCCAGCAGCGTCCTGCAGCCCTTTCTTTGGGGTTGGTTTTGTTGCTTTGTTGTGCTTTGTTTGCTGGTGGGGAACTGTTGACAGTAGCAGATGTTGAAGCTGAAGCATATTCCTCTGTTGCATTTAGTCTCTTGGTTGTTTTTCATAGCTGAGCCGGCTCAGCCGCCTTCTGCATCTAGCAGTGGCAATTCTGATGATGCTATTCGATCCATTCTGCAACAAGCCCGACGGGAAATGGAGGCACAGCAGGCTGCCCTTGAACCTGCCTTAAAAACACCACCCTTATCTCAAGCTGACATTTCTATCCTCTCCCCCAAACTAGTATCTACACCTGCAATGTCTTCGGTTTCCAGCTATTCTCCTTTGGCCATATCCCTGAAGAAACATTCATCTGTCACTGATTCCAGTATCTCTGCATTGCAGAACCTCTCTGGGCTCAAAAAGGAGCCTCAGGAGGCGCCTGTTTTAGAGCTTCATGGCATAAGTGATTCTGCCCAGGGTATGTTGAGGCATGTTAAAAATGAGTTGGGACGTGGTGGTGTTTGGAAGGACCATTGGTGGAATACTGTGCAGCATGAGAGAAGAAATACAGCTCTGCCCGAAGATGTAAAAGTTGAGGAAGCCAGTGGTGGAAAAGAAAAGGTCAGCAATCAGACTAGGCCAGATCGTAGCCAGCTCCAAGGACCAGCTTCTTCAGAGTACTGGAAAGAGTGGCCAAACGCTGAATCTCCGTACTCCCAGAGTTCTGACTTGAGCGTGACTGGGGCGAGTCGCAGCGAGACGCCACAGAATAGCCCTCTCCCTTCATCCCCTATCGTGTCTTTGTCCAAGCCATCCAAACCTTCAGTTCCTCCACTGACACCCGAGCAGTATGAGATTTATATGTACCAGGAGGTGGATACGATAGAGCTAACGCGGCAGGTCAAGGAAAAGCTAGCAAAGAATGGCATCTGCCAGAGGATCTTTGGGGAAAAGGTAAAGAACTGGTTCTCTCTTCTTCCACCAGTGTTGTCTGTGTGCCCTGTGCTCCTTGTGTTGCAAGGCTGAGCAGAGGGGGATGGCCCATGTGTGTGTCCTGGGGGAATAGATTTGCTCCCTGCAGGAAGCATTTAAACAGACAGAGACTGGCTCCAGCCACTTGTGGTCAGAAGCTGGGCCCCCGAGCTCAGAAGGCATCAAGTCATTGAGGTTCAGTATTCCATGCTTAATGGAGGGAGTTCATGGAATATTTCAGTTATGCCATTGCCATGACTTCAGTTTTGTTCTCAGTGAAGGTTCTGGGCACGAGAGCGTTGGTTGGTTTTTTGCCTTAATATTTGGAAATGCTCAGGAGGGTTTTTAAACAAAGCCAGGGAAAATCCCCTTCCTGCCCTTGGTCTGCAGGCAAGAATTCAGTCACTGCTTGGTGTGCTATGTGCTGCTATGCAGCTATGCACTGCTGTGTGCTTTGAGGCATTCCTGGGCAGGTGCTTTGGTTTCTGCTGCACAAGGCACCACAAGGCCTTCCCCACTTCTCACCTCGTGGGCCCTAAGCATTGGACACGTGGGATTTTGGGGGGGATCCCCAAGCACCAGCAGACACTTCCCAGGCTGGGAGAAGTGCTGGGCATCTGGTGGCTTCCCTCCCTAGAAAGCATCCAATCGATCCTGCAGTCTAATAGGAGCTGGCATCGTGCTGTTAGCTTTGTGCTGAGATGTAAACTGAAAAGGCTGACCTCTTCGGGTCAGGAAGTATCCCGTGGCAGCTTTCATTAAGGATGATTTTTAACCCCTGGCCCTGTGCTGAATTCCAGGCAGGTAATAGTGTTCTGCCTGGCTGCAGTTCCCCCTCCCCCAGCCCCCCTGCCCCGCGCTGCAGGCAGCTCCTCTTAAATATTTACCTACGTGGAGCAGCCGCTGCTACAGGTGCAGGCACACCCCCTCCTCATGCATACCCCAAAACATCAACCAAATGTAGGCCTAGTCTCAAAAGTCCCAATTATTTTCGTTTGAGAACAAAATAGCTGCCAATCAGGGCCTGTTTCATCTGCCCCTGTGTGCCTGGACTCCGTGCTTTTCCTGTTAGAGCTGACAAAACTCTTTGACAGGAGATTGGAAAGGCATGCAAATGAAAAGCACCCTGCTCCTGCTGCTGCTGCTGCTGCAGGAGGAAAACTGCCCCTCTCCAGAGGGAAAGCAGGGAAAAACCCTTCTCCAGAGGATCACCATGGCAGAGGGGGCAAAACATTCCCATGCCAGGGCCTACAGATTTCCTTTTGCAATGCTGGTTGTCCTTACCGGAGCTGATAACGGCACTAAAGGAAGCCAAAGTGACTTCAAATGACCCCCCCCCGGTCCCCACCTCCCCATGTGTTAACGTGCCCTTCTTGGTTGCTTCACTTCAGGTGTTGGGGCTGTCCCAAGGAAGTGTCAGTGACATGCTCTCCAGGCCAAAGCC
The DNA here is from genome assembly GCA_033816785.1 of Picus viridis. Lineage (NCBI taxonomy): Eukaryota > Metazoa > Chordata > Aves > Piciformes > Picidae > Picus > Picus viridis. The sequence goes on from CM066598.1 coordinate 12,588,559, forward strand.
ATGGAGCAAATTGACCCAAAAAGGCCGAGAACCATTTATTCGTATGCAGCTCTGGTTGAATGGTGAGCTGGGACAGTGTGTCCTGCCTGCACAAGGGCAGCAACAAGGACAAGGTAATTAAAATTCCACTCTGTTGTTTGCATTGAGGAGGAGGAAATTATCTTTTTTTTCTTTCTTTTTTTTTCTTTTTTCTTTTTCTTTCCCCCCCCCCCCTCCTTCTTTTGGTTATTAAATCTGCAGTAAGCGAGACCCACGCCCAGTGCCAGGCCAGGCCTTGCTGGACCTGCCCGTGGCCAGCTCTCAGCCCAGCTGGTCCCTAGGGGGACGTGCTGGGAGCCTTCCTTAACCCAGCACTGGTTTATGTGTAATGGCTCAGCTCTCAGGTTCCTAACTGGGGTGATGCTGCCCAGGCGTGGCTGTGCTACCTGATCCAACAAGTTTGGGCCAGGGAGCTGGGAAATCCTGCGGGCTGCTGGCTAGGGTCGCAGAGGGGATTTTGATCGTCCCTAGGAGCAGATCGATTGCTTTCTCAGGAGGTGAGCAGGAAGAACTGCACTTTAAAAGGGGGAATGCTGTGTGGCAATTACACTCTGATTGTGGCTCCCTCTGATCCCTGTGCCTGTTGATACAGAGAGGCCAGGCTACAGCTGCCCTCGCTTGTCCCCCTGTAACGCCCCGCGTGAGCGGCGTGGCCCCCGCCGAGGTCGCGCTTTGCTGTTTGTTGAGCCTGCTTACTGTTGAGTTTGTGGTTTGGCATCTCCTTTGATTGTTCCCTGATTTTCCTCTCCTCTCTTATCTAGTCCTTCACTCTGTGACATCATTGCAGGATTCCCTACAGCAGGGATGTGCAAGCTCAGGTAATCAGCCGGTTTCAATGATTTGCTGTGAAATAATTCTCTGTGCTTTTTGTTACGTGTCCTTTGCTCTGATGCCGAGAGGTTCCTCACCTTCTGGTGGATCATGCAGGAGCCCCTGCCATTTTTTTTGTTGTTGTTATTAATGCAGTTAATTCCTCCTTCTCTCCTTGTTGCTATGGCAGATGTAAGGAGCACGCATCTTTAGCTGCATACATTAGGTACAGAGGCTCCGTCTGATCTTAGCTCATCGCTGCTGTAGGAGGGTTTTTTTTACCACAGTTCAGCTTCTCGACTTGACATGTGACAGTGGTTGTACAACAAGCCTTGGGTTTGTAATGTGATCTCCTTACCCCAGCTGCTTTACTCCCTGCCATAGTTGTGGGGTGGTTTTTTTTCTGCTGCTTCAGTTTGCACAAAATCTGCTTTGTTACTGTGCAGGCAGGGAAAGGGCCGGGCTGGGGCTTTGGTAGGTGTTCCGAGCCCTCCTTTTTTGTCTCCCTCCCCTCTCAGGCTGGGGCTTTGGTAGGTGTTCCGAGCCCTCCTTTTTTGTCTCCCTCCCCTCTCAGGCTGGGGCTTTGGTAGGTGTTCCGAGCCCTCCTTTTTGTCTCCCTCCCCTCTCAGGCTGGGGCTTTGGTAGGTGTTCCGAGCCCTCCTTTTTTGTCTCCCTCCCCTCTCAGGCTGGGGCTTTGGTAGGTGTTCTGAGCCCTCCTTTTTTGTCTCCCTCCCCTCTCCCTCTGCAACAGAAAAAAACAAAAGCAGGTGCAGCAAAGACAAGTGTCAGGCAGAAGTGAGCTGCTAAAGGTGTTGTAAGATAGCCAGAGTACAGGAATAGGCTGGGACAGAGCAGCTGTGTTCCTGCTGTTAGATAGCCCCTCAGTTTAAGAAGGATGTTGACTTGCTGGAGCACGTCCAGAGAAGGGCAACAAACTTGGTGAGGGGTTTGGAACACAAGCCCTATGGGGCGAGGCTGAGGGAGCTGGGGTTGCTTAGCCTGGAGAAGAGGAGGCTCAGGGGTGACCTTATTGCTCTCTACAACTACTTTAAGGAGGTTGTAGACAGGCAGAGGTTGGTCTCTTCTCCCAGGCAGCCAGTACCAGAACAAGAGGACACAGTCTCAGGCTGCGCCAGGGCAGGTTTAGGCTGGATGTTAGGAAGAAGTTCTACATAGAGAGGGTGATTGCCCATTGGGATGGGCTGCCTGGGGAGGTGGTGAAGTCACCTTCACTGAAGGTGCTCAGGAGGAGACTTGATGGGGTGCTTGGTGCCATGGGTTAGTTGATTAGGTGGTGTTGGATGATAGGTTGGACACGATGATCTTGAAGGTCTCTTCCAACCTGGTCTATTCTATTCTATTCTATTCTATTCTATTCTATTCTATTCTATTCTATTCTATTCTATTCTATTCTATTCTATTCTATTCTATTCTATTCTATTCTATTCTATTCTATTCTATTCTCCCCACACAGGCTGCTTACCAGTGACACACTTGACTGACCTCAACTGTGCTCTGGAAAAACACTTGTGCCCTGCTCTGGACTCACAGCCAGAGCCCTGTGTTGGAAGGTTATTGCATTTCAGGGTACAGAGATGGAAGGCTTGTGATCGTCTTCCACCTTTCTGCCATCCTGAAACACCTTTGGTTGTACTTTTCTGGAGCTTGCAGGGTTTATTCTGAATACCTCACCCTGCTCTTTCTCCCCACTGGGAAACTGTTCAGCTGTTCAGGAAGGTTGTGCTGCCATGCAGCCACACCTGGACAGGCTGAGAGTTGGGCAGGGAGAAATGGAATGAAATTCAGCAAGGGCAAGGGTAGAGTCTTGCACCTGGGAAAGAACAGCCCCAGGTGTCAGTACAGGTTGGGGACTGACCTGTTGGAGAGCAGTGAAGGGGAAAAGGACCTGGGGGGTCCTAGTGGATGGGAGGTTGACCACGAGCCAGCAATGTGCTCTGGTGGCCAAGAAGGCCAATGGCAACCTGGAGTGGATTAGGAGGGCTGTGGTTAGTAGGTCAGAGAGGTTCTCCTTCCCTTCTACTCTGCCCTGCTGAGGCCACATCTGGAGTATTGTGTCCAGTTCTGGGCCCCTCAGTTCAGGAAGGACCTCAGGGAACTGCTTGAGAGAGTCCAGCACAGAGCCACAAAGCTGCTGCAGGCAGTGGAAGATCTTCCTGATGAGGAGAGCCTGGGGGAGCTGAGGGCTCTGTAGTCTGGAGAGGAGGAGCCTGAGGGTGACCTCATTGCTGGTGATAAAGCTGTGCAGGGTGAGTGCCCAGAGGCTGGAGCCAGGCTCTGCTGGGGGATGCCCAATGCCAGCACAAGGGGCAGTGGTGGGAGCTGAGGCAGAGGAAGTGCCATGGAACCAGGAGGAAGAATTTTTTCCCTGTGAGGGCGAGAGAAGCCTGGACCAGGCTGGACCTTCTCTGGAGATATTCAAAACCCACCTGGATGAGTTCCTGTGTGAGCTGCTCTAGGTGACCCTGCTCTGGCAGGGGGTTGGACTGGGTGAGCTTTGGAGGTCCCTTCCAGCCCCTCACACTCTGTGACTCTGCAAGATTTTGCTAGAAGGAAATCCCTGAGGACATTCACCTCACATTTTCCTTAGGAAGAATAGTTTGAAACAAATAGATAAAAGCCTAAAAAAAGAAAGACCTTGGTGAAAACAAGCCATGAAACAGCCCCCAGATGGGAAGATTTCTTTGCAATCACAGGGCTATTGTTCCTTACAGCCAAGCGTTTAGTGACCATGGAAATTTCCTGCCACGTTTTACACGCTGCTGTTCATTAACAGGGTGCCACTAACTACTCTTTTTTGGGGTTGCATCGATACTGTGCAAGGGGAACAGTTACAGTTCTGAGCCCTGAGACAGGCATGGAAAATATGAGTAATTAATTGTAGCCATTTTTCAGAGGAATTTGGGATCAGAGGAGCTGGGGAAAGGCCTCATTGTTACTGCTAATCATCATATTTATGACTAACTGCAATTAGAAAAGATTGGAAGCAAAGCCCAGAGCATTAAAATCCGACCACCTTAGGGAATCCCCCGAGGCTGGCTGGGAGCTGAAAGTGATTTCCTTCAGGAAGTTTTGCTGCTGTGGTATTTTGCTCTCCTCCCACACTCCCAATCTCGTTTGTCAGTTCCTGCCCTTGAGCTAATGTTTGGTGAGGCAACGCTTTGCTATCAGCTAATAAAATCATATTATTGATGATCCCCCTCCTCCTCTCCTTCAGAGCAGGCTCACAGCAGAGGAAATGGGCTCCTGCCCTTTGCTTCCTCCTCCCTGCTGATTAACATTGTTCTTTCCTTGGTGCCTCTCTCTTTGCCTAAAAGGAGGAGGAAGGGTCTGACACCAGAACAAAACCAAGCTGTGTGAAGGAGGAAGGGGCAGTTGGGGAATTTTCTGTTGTTAGCAGCTGTTCTGCAGTTAAAACAGCAAGCAGTTTGGAAAAGGTAATAATATTGGTATCAATAATTATAGCATTAATATCATTAATAGTGGTAATAACAGTAGTAATAACAGCAGTAGTAGTAATAACAATAATAGTAGTAGTAATAATAACAGTAGTAGTAATAATAACCATAATAGTAGTAGCAATAATAACCATAATAGTAGTAGTAATAATAACAGTAGTAGCAATAATAACAATAATTCTCTCTTTGTGAGAGATTCTCTGCTCTTGGGCAGGGACAGTGGGAGAGGAAAAGGAAGAGACAGCTCCAATTTTCTGGTCTCCTGAGACACTTCCCAGGGAAGGTTTGATGCTTGTCATTTTAAACCAGAAATTAATCAGAATCATTCTGACTCAAGAAAAGGTCTTGGAGCCTTCTCTGAGCGTGGAGCCTTTCCCTTCATGCATCCAACAATTGGCTTGGAACTTGGTGAATGCATGAAGGGAAAGGAGGCAGATGAAAAGAATACATTGAGTGGCTCCTGGAGGCTTTGCCAAGAAGGTCTTCAGCCTGCAGGGTGCCAGCAGTCATAGTTACCTCTCAGAATGCTTTATCAGCTGGGAGTACTTTCAGGACCTTGCCCATGGAGTCCATCAAATGAGCAAAATTTTCTGGGTTTCTGACCCAATTTGTTACCCTTCCAGAGCTGAAGGGTTTGATGGCAGCCGTGCAGCAGCAAGGCCTAGCTCCGAGGCAGACGGCTTGCGTTGAGGGGAGTGTTGTAAATCGGCCCCAAAGGCCTCGCGGATGATCTGGTGTGGGGTGTCCCTGCCCGTGGCAGGGGGTTGGAACTAGCTGATCCTTGTGGTCCCTTCCAACCCTGACTGATACTATGATACTATGATTGTGACACAGCTCGGGCTGTGTGTGACGTGGTGCCAGCCCAGGTGCTCCCCACGGTTCTTTCTTGCCCTGTGGCTGTTCTCCTCTAGTTCTTCCATTTCTCCAACTGCCCATTAAGGTTGGAAACACAGAAGGGAAGGTTTGGTCCCCGGTGAGAGGACAAGGAGCAACAGGCACCAACTCCAGCAGAAGCAGTTCCATCGAAGCATGAGGAGGAACTGCTTTGATTTAAGGGTGATGGAGCCCTGGAGTGCTGGGTCCAGGTCTGGGCTCCCCAGCTCAAGAGAGACAGGGAACTGCTGGAGAGAGTCCAGGGGAGGCTGCAGAGCTGCTGAGGGGCCTGGAGCAGCTCTGGGAGGAGCAAAGGCTGAGAGCCCTGGGGCTGAGAGCCTGCAGAAGAGCAGCCCCAGAGGGCAGCTGAGCAATGTTTGCTCTGCAGGGTGGGTGTCAAGAAGAAGGGACCAGGCTCTTTTCAGTGGTGTCCTGTGATAGGGCAAGGGGCAATGGGCACAAACTGGAACCCAGGAGGTTCTACCTCAACAGGAGGAGAAAGTTGTTTGGTGTGAGGGGGCTGGAGGCCTGGAGCAGGCTGCCCAGAGAGGTGGTAGAGTCTCCTTCCTGGAGACATTCAGGACCCTTCTGGACACATTCCTGTGTGACCTGCCCTAGGTGACCCTGCTCTAGCAGGGGGATTGGACTGGATGATCTCTGGAGGTGCCTTCCACCCACTACCATTCTGTGATTAATAGAAAGTTGTTCTTTTGTCCTCTTGTTTTCCACTGTCACACCTGGACAGGACCCAGCAGTCCTCTGTATGTGGGAATGAATGGATAAGCCTTAGATATATTTACATATTTATATATATATAAAAGAGAGAGCAGAGAGAAGCTTCTTTTTCCTCTTTAAAAGCAACATTTATGCATCTCGAAAGCTCATATTCTCTCCCAGAAATTAGGTTCCAGCTGTGGAATCACAGAGTCATAGAATGGTTTATCTCTGGATCTTCTGCCTGGGACCTTTCATTGAGGCTTAGGTGATTTGGTGCAGCTCTCAGTGACATTGTTTGCCACAGAAATGGTCTCTGTGTGTGTACCCAGGGTGGTCAAAAATAGTCTTCCTGTGCCTCATCTACCATTTTTTGCTGTGCATTTCTTTCCACCTAAATGCTCTAATGCCCTTGGGTAAATCTGCCTTGTTAATGATTTATGTGTCAGAAGCACAAAGCAAATCACATGGAAACAAACAAAAAGAACTTGAATTAGTGTCAGCCAACTGCATCAGCAGGTTTTTTTTTCAGGATGAATTTGGCCCTTCTTCAGTGGCATTGCTGATGCTCAGAGCTTGGGACAGTAGCCATGTGCCAGGAGATGGTTTGTGTGCTTGGGTGTGTTTCTGAATCCTGGCTTGTTTTATTTTCATAGCATCATGGAATGGGTTGGGTGGGAAGAGACCTCCAAAGGTCACCCAGTCCATCCCCCCCGCACTCAGCAGGGACATCCTCCACTAAATCAGGTTGATCAGAGCCCTGTCCAGCCTGACCTGTCCAGCTCTGGAGCTCCATCATGGACAGCTCTGCCCTTCCAAAACCAAACAGGACCATCTTAGAATCACAGAATTGGAAGAGGCTATCCAAGATCACCGAGTCAAGCCATCAACCCAGCACCACCATGGCCACTAAACCCTGACCCCAGGTGCCATGGCCACACCTTTCCTGAACACCTCCAGGGCTGGAGCCTCAACCACCTCCCTGGGCAACCTGTTGCAGTGTTCCAGCAGCCTCCTGGTGCAGAGCTTGTTCCTCATATCCAATCTCAATCTGCTCTGCTCTCATTTCAAACCACTGCCCCTGGGGCTGTCCCTGCAGGCCTTTGGGAACAGTCCCTCTGCAGCCTTCTTGTAGCCCCTTCAGGGACTGGAAGGCTGCTGTAAGGTGTCATAGTATCATAGTATCAGTCAGGGTTGGAAGGGACCTCAAGGATCATCCAGTTCCAACCCCCTGCCATGGGCAGGAACACCCCACACTAGAGCAGCCTGGCCACAGCCTCATCCAGCCTGGCCTTAAACACCTCCAGGGACGGGGCCTCAACCACCTCCCTGCACAACCCATTCCAGGGCTTCACCACTCTCATGGGGAAGAACTTCCTCCTCACCTCCAGCCTGAATCTCCCCACCTCCAGCTTCAGTCCATTCCCCCTAGTCCTATCACTCCCTGAGATCCTGAGCAGTCCCTCCCCAGCCTCCTGTAGCCCCCTTCAGATCCTGGAAGGCCACAATGAGGTCACCTGGGAGCCTTCTCTTCTCCATCCTGAACAGCCCCAACTCCTTCAGTCTGTCCTCACAGGAGAGGTGCTCCAGCCCTCTGCTCATCCTCGTGGCCCTTCTCTGGACACCTTCCAGCACCTCCAGATCCCTCTTGTCATAGGGGCTCCAGAGCCTTCTCTTCTCCAGACTGAACAGCCCCAGCTCCCTCAGCCTGTCCTTGTAGCGGAGGTGTTCCAACCCCCTGATCATCTTCATGGCCTTCTGTGCACCTGCTCCAGCAGTTCTGTGTCCTTCCTGTGTCGAGGGCTCCATAGCTGGCTGCAGTGCCCCAGGTGAGGTCTCCCCAGAGCAGAGCCAAGTGACAGGATCCTCTCTTTCCGTGGCCCTCCTCTGGGCAAGCCAACAGTTTTTAGGTGCTGTTGATTCTGTAGCTGCCAGCAGTCAAGCTGAGTCTTCCTTCACTCGTGTCTTTCTCCTGTGTGAAGGACAGGGAGAGTCTCCACACTCCATTAAAGCCTCGTGAGTGCTCAGTGGGGAGAGCTGTGCCTTCTTGGTGTGTGCTTCTGCAAGGGTCATCTCCTGACCTAGTGTGGAAATCTTCCTTTGCCGATCCAGCTGCGGGGTGATCTCAGGGGATTCTGAATTTCCCTTTTGTTTGTCTTCCTTTCTGGGTATCATCCATCATCCCTAACCTCATGCTGCTTAGCAATGGGAACGCTCATGGGAGCTGAAGAAAGGATTATAGCAGCAGAAAATGGGGAGCTAATTAGAGCTTGTTTCAAAATCAGAACCCAGCTCAAGATAATTGCATATTATCTGCTGATGTAAAAACCCCAGATCCACTCTATTTAGATCAAGTGAAATATGCAGAGCAGCTTTATTTTCAAACTGAAACAGCTGTAACAACAGGGAGATTACTTCTTCTTGTCCCTTGGGTAAGAAAATCTGAGCAGAGAATGCAGTCTGTGATTTCCTGTAGCTGTGGTGCGAGCAGAGGCTCTGCGGGGCGAGGGCAAAGCCAGGGAGCCAGGGTGGCTCTCTGGCTGGAATTCCTCTTCCTGGGGCAGCTTCTGCACTGGGAAATTGGGGGTTGGGTTTTGGGGGGGGAAAAAAAATGATCAGAATAATCAGATGAAGTTCTGGGTAAACAGTTTGCTTTCAGGGTGATTTTTCTGATCTCAGACTTCTCAGAGAGGTTATGGAGTTGCCTTCTCTGGAGCGATTCAAAACTCACCTGGAGTACTGTGTCCAGGTCTGGAGCCCTCAGTACAGGGACAGGGAGGTGATGGAGCAGGTCCAGAGGAGGGCCACGAAGGTGATCAGGGGGTTGGAGCACCATGAGGACAGGCTGAGGGAGCTGGGGGCGTTCAGCCTGGAGAAGGCTCCAGGGAGCCTGACAGTACCTGAAGGGGGCTACAAGAGGGATGGAGAGAGACTGTTTGCAAAGGCCTGTGGTGACAGGATCTGGGGCAAAGATTTGAAAGTAGAGATTAGCTTTAGATTGGATGTTAGGAACAAGGTCTGCACCATGAAGGTGGTGGAACACTGGAAAAGGTTGCCCAGGGACGTGGTTGGGACCCCATCCCTGGAGATATCCGAGGTGAGGCTGAATCAGGGCTCTGGGCAACCTGATCTAGTTGAGGATGTCCCTGCTGGGTGCAGAGGGAGTTGGACTGGATGAGCTTTGGAGGTCCCTTCCAACCCAGACCATTCTATGATTGTATGAATGCAATCCTGGGCAACTCGTTCTCAGTGACTCTGCTTTAGCAGGGGGTGGACTAGATGATCTCCAGAGGTCTCTTCTAGCCCCTTTACCATTCTGTCACTCTGTGAAGTGCTCCAGGAATATGAGGCAGGTAGTGAGCTGTGCTGGGTAGATCTGCTCAGTTCCTTACAACTAGGAGGATGCTGTCACATTGATTACTCTGAGAGAAATCAAGTTTATTTCCAAAGTGTTTTGATAAACATTCAGGGAAGATTTCCTCTATCAGAGCTAAATCCAGAGGGAAAAGGCTCAGGAGTTGCTCAGGGAGTCAGTCCTCAGGAATACTTGAAATGTTTTGGGGGGGGGTTTCCTTATTGAGACCAGACTTTTGGTGTGTCCTGTGTGGGGGTTTTATTTCCAAGGTGTTTTGATAACACTCAGGGAAGATTTCTACTCCAAAAGGGTTGTCCAGGCCTGGCCCAGGCTGCCCAGGGCAGTGGTGGAGTCCCCATCCCGGGAGGGGTTGCAAAGCTGTGGAGATGTGGTGCTGAGGGCCATGGTTTAGCGGTGCCCTGGCAGTGCTGGGGTAAGGGTTGGACCTAATGATCTTACAGGTCTCTTCCAACCATAAGAGTTGTGTGATTCTATGAGGAGAGAGTGTGTTTGAGGCTGCTAGTCTGTGGTCAGTGTTACCATCCTGGTGAGCTGCTAACCACATGGTGGCTCCGTTAGTCAGGATTGTTCCTTTCGCTTCATTCTGAAAGGAGGCTGCAGCGAGGTGGGGGCTGAGCTCCTCTCCCTAGGATCAGGTGACAGAAGGAGAGGAAATAGCCTGAAATTGTGCCAGGGGAGGGTTGGGTTGGAGATGAGGAAGAGTGGTCAGGGATTGGACCAGGCTGCCCAGGGAGGTGGTGGAGTCCCCATCCCTGGAGGTGTTCAGGAAAGGTGTGGCCATGGCACCTGGGGCCAGGGTTTAGTGGCCATGGTGGTGCTGGGCTGATGGCCAGACTCAGTGACCTTAGGGAGTCTCTTCCAGCCCAAAGAATTCTGTGGTTCTAAGATGGTCCTGTTTGGTTTTGGAAGGGCAGAGCTGTCCATGACGGTGCTCCAGAGCACAAATGGGATTAGGTTTTGCTGAATCCTTAGTGCCTGGAGATCACCTGAGCTAGCAGTGCAGAGATGCTGACAAGTCTGGAGGTGGTTTGTGTGGTTGACTCAAAAAGAGAGACTGTTTTGCAGTCTTTTCCTGGCATTCTGGGTTAGCATGACCTTTCTGACATGGAAGGTTTGTGATGAGGGTAGTCCATAACATGGATGAGAAGGGGAGGGAAGGGAGGTGGCTCTCAGTCGCTGAGCTGCTGGCCTGCAAGGATTCCTTGTGCTGAAATTGGACATTTGGTGCCCAGTTTTTGAGTGCATGCATTGGGCTGAGCAGGTTAGCTCCTTTTGTGCCAGGTTGAAGTTTGGAGCTCTCTTGGTGCTGCCCCTGGGGCACGCTGCTGTGTGTCACCGAGGTCTCCACATTCTCTCTGGGTGGCTTGGGACTGCGGCTCCCAAGCAGTTGGCTGCGGCTGTCTTGATTTCAACCCACAGGATATCAGTTGTCTCCTCATAAGGGCAGCTGCTGTAGTCTGTCTGTAACGTGTGTGATCACACTCTGTGCCATTTCCCTGACACTTGGACCATGAAAACCTTCCTGGCAGCCTTGCTGGTATCAATAAGGCTGGGGAAGTGCTGTCAAGGCACCTCACTGGGACCTGGGAATGCAGCGTGAAGGCAGTGCTCAAGTTCATTCCCACTGCAGCATTCACCTGCCCCTTTCTGCCTCCTGCCCTGCTCTGTCCTCCCCAGGCTGTCCTGCATGGCTGCAATCCTCTGTCCCTCAGCCATTCTTCACACACAGAAATTCCTTCTCTGTCCCTTGAGCCACCCAGTGATTAAACTTGCAGGAGATGACTCCATCCTCCTCGTGGTCATAGCTGTGCTGGTGTAAAAGCAAAACACACCACCAGGGAGGGAGGGCTCTGTGCCAGGCAGCTTTCCTCACAGCTGGATGAGAGTGGCAAAGCACTTTGCATACTTACAGAGCAAAGAGGAGACCCAGGCTGGATTCTGGAGCCAGATTTAGTTCCTTCTGGAGCCAGATTTAGTTCCTTCTGAAGGCTGCTTCTGTGTTCATGTTGGAGAAGTTGCTCACTCACGTTGCAGCTGCTTCGTTGCTGCAGTTAGTTTGGGATTGTGTCCCCTTTGGTGGGTGGGAGATCTCCAAGCAGGTTGCTCCTGAGCGGCTCAGCAGCAGCATTCAGCCAGGCACACGAAGGCCTCATTCCCTAAAGCCTTCCTCTGTAACAATGAGCATCAAGAAAGGGATTTGTGAAGATGTGCGAAAACTTTTCCTGAGCATTCATCATTGCTGCTGCCCTTCTCAGCTGGTTTGCAGGAGCACTCATTCACAGAGTCCCAGCATGGAGGGGTTGGAAGAGACCTCTGGAGATCACCCAGCCTAAACCCCCTGCTCAAGCAGGGCACCCACAGCAGCTTGCCCAGGAGCACGGTGCCCAGAGGGGGTTGGAAGCTCTCCACACCAGGACACTCCACAACCTCTCTGGGCAGCCTGCTCCAGGCCTCCAGCACCCTCACAACAAACAACTTGCTCCTCCCCTTCACATCCAACCTCCTGGGCTCCACTTTGTGCCCCTTGCTACCCCTTGGCCTGCCCCTGGCCCCAGCCTCTTGCCCCCCACAGCTCCTTCAGCTCTTGCTGAGCATTGCTCAGCTGCCCTCTGGGGCTGCTCTTCTGCAGGCTCTCAGCCCCAGGGCTCTCAGCCTTTGCTGCTCCCAGAGCTGCTCCAGGCCCCTCAGCAGCTTTGGAGCCCTTTGCAGTTACTGTCAGAGTTGCTCAGTGTGGGGCAGGCTGTCAGTACCTGCTCCCCCTCTAACCTGAGCAGCAATCTGAACATCCAACTCCTCAGGCTTTGCCTAGAAGCAGCCAAGGCCATTGAATGGCAGGGCTCAGGAAATTCCACTGCTCATTACTTGTCACTTCATGTCATTAATTACCATCATTTTCTTCACCCTCCACTTGAGCATTCAGAGCAGAGCAGCCTCCTTTGGCTGGGGAGGGGGCCCCCACTAGCTGCTCCCCCCTGCTTGCAGGCATGGGGGGCTTGTGCCAGCTGCAGAGCTGAGAGGAGCTGTGTGCAGTGATGAGCTGAAGGGCTGGGAAGCAGGGACAGAAATAACTGGAGCAGCACTGAGAGCTCTGCAGTGAGGCCACGGCAGCCCTGCTGCGCCGCGGGAGGGCCAGGCAGCTCGGGGGGTCAGCGGCCTGGGTGATGCCTGGGACCTGTCCCCCGTGGGCTGGCAGCTGCAGAAGAGGTCAGGAAGGCTCTTCTCCAGAGGCAGCAGGTACTTCTCTCTGAGGCTCTGGCAGCTGGCAGAAGCTCACATTGGGTCTTCTAGGAGCTTGTGGGAAAAGGAGGGGGCTGCAGGTCCAGCCCCCGTGGCCACGTGGCTGCCACTGGTGGGCTGGAGATGGCCATCATGCCCTCACCCATCCCCAGGGGACAGCCTCACTGCTAGGCACATTCCCAAGTGCTCCTGGGCTGGATGAAAATTACCTTGCTTTCAATTCAGGGAGCAGCTAATGGGCTGCTTCCCTCCCCAGATGCTGCAGGAGGGGAAGGCAGTGCTTGTTACTGGGGACCGAGCTGCCAGGCAGCTGGCTTCTCCTCCAGGCAGCTCTGAAGCAGGGACATAAACAGCCTGTGGGGCTATAACAACCCCATCCTGCTCTGATTGCAGTTGTCTATTACTGGAGAGAAATCATTCCCAAGGAGAAAAAGCAGAAAAGTACCAGAAAATTATTATCTCCTGAGTTCCCTTCCAGCCTGGCCTCTGCATCCAGGTGTGAGGAGAACTGATGAGTTTTTCTCACCTAATTTGATGGGAATTGGAGGGTTTGAAATTGGCCAGCAGCCACCCAGAGCAACAGCAAATGAAAGAATCCCCTGATTAGTGTAAATCTGGTGAGGAGCACAAGTTGCACTCACTGGAAACAAAGCAAAGTGGATCTGAGATCAAGTTTCAGTAGCAGTGAAGCCAGAAAACCAGCCAGTTAAAAAGCCTAATGAAAGGAGAAAATATGATGACATTTGCACTCAGCAAGGGTCTAGCTGGTAGCAGCTTAACAGATCTTTGTTCCTTTAGCTGTATTTGGGCTGCCCTTTGGTGGGGTTCAAAAGAGTGATTGTTCCCCAAGCACTGTTTGGAAAGCAGCTCCAAGGAGAAGGAGCTGGGAGTGCTGGGGGACAGCAAGTTCCCCAGGAGGCAGCAATGTGCCCTGGTGGCCAAGAAGGCCAATGGGGTCCTGGGGGGCAGGGAGAAGAGTGTGGCCAGCAGGGCAAGGCAGGTTCTGCTGCCCCTCTATTCTGCCCTAGGGATGGCACATCTGGAGTCCTGGGTCCAGGTCTGGGCTCCCCAGTTCAGGAGAGACAGAGAAGTGCTGGAGAGAGTCCAGGGCAGGCTGCAGAGCTGCTGAAGGGCCTGGAGCAGCTCTGGGAGCAGCAAAGGCTGAGAGCCCTGGGGCTGAGAGCCTGCAGAAGAGCAGCCCCAGAGGGCAGCTGAGCAATGCTCAGCAAGAGCTGAAGGAGCTGTGGGGAGCAAGAGGCTGGGGCCAGACTCTGCTCAGTGGTGCCCAGGGACAGCACAAAGGGCAGCAAGGGGCACAGGGTGTCACCCAGGAGGTTGGATGTGAAGAGGAGGAGCAAGTTGTTTGTTGTGAGGGTGCTGGAGGCCTGGAGCAGGCTGCCCAGAGAGGTTGTGGAGTGTCCTTGTGTGGAGAGCTTCCAACCCCCCTGGGCACTGTGCTGCTGGGCAAGCTGCTGTGGGTGCCCTGCTGGAGCAGGGGTTGGACTGAGTGATCCCCAGAGGTCCCTTCCAATGTCACCATGCTGGGATTCAGGGATACTCTGGTGGCAGAGCTCGAGCTGTGCAGGATATCTCCATGTCACGGTCAGCGCTCAGGGTCTCTCCGGTGAGACTCTCCCAGGACAATCAGCACCTTGGCAGAGTCCTTGGGAGGTGTTCTCACCAGCTGGCCTCACAAGTAGCCCAGCCAAAGCATGGCTTGAGATGGTCCCCTCTGGTGTGTTCTCCTGAGACATTGCCCTTTCCTCTTTGCTTGGTGATGTCCACATGTGGGACCTGGGGGTACTGGTCGACAGCAGCTGAACATGAGCCAGCAGTGTGCCCAGGGGGCCAAGAAGGCCAAGGGCATCCTGGCCTGCAGCAGGAACAGTGTGGCCAGCAGGAGCAGGGAAGTTATTCTGCCCTGTGCTCAGCACTGGTTAGGCCACACCTTGAGTCCTGTGTCCAGTTCTGGGCTCCTCAATTCAAGAAGGACATCGAGACACTTGAAGGTGTCCAGAGAAGGGCAACAAAGCTGGGGAGGGGTCTGGAGCACAGCCCTGGGAGGAGAGGCTGAGGCAGCTGGGGTTGCTTAGCCTGGAGAAAAGGAGGCTCAGGGGAGACCTTCTTGCTCTCTCCAACTCCCTGAAGGGAGGTTGTAGCCAGCTGGGGGTTAGTCTCTTCTCCCAGGCACCCAGCACCAGAACAAGAGGACACAGTCTCCAGCTGTGCCAGGGGAGGTTCAGGCTGGATGTTAGGAAGAAATTCTTCTCAGAAAGAGAGATTGGCCCTTGGGATGTGCTGCCCAGGGAGGTGGTGGAGTCACCATCCCTGGAGGTGTTTAAAACCAGACTGGAGGAGGCCCTTGGTGCCATGGTTGAGTTGATCAGATGGTGCTGGGTGATAGCTTGGACTTGATGATCTCTGAGGTCTTTTCCAGCCTGGCTGATTCTGTGTGAGTCTGTGAGGGGGAGGGTGTGGTGGGCGCAGGGCTGGGAGCTCAGGCTGCTCCCTGACGGAGGTGTGAGACGGAGCCGAGCCGCGCGGCCACGCTTGTGCTTTATCTTTGTGTCTCTCTTTTACCCCTCTGGAACGTGGGTCCTAAAAATAGTGCCAGTTTGAACTGGCAGATGTTTCATTTGTCCTTCACCAGAGGCCCAAAATTAGCCTCTCATTTGGCACCTAAATAAAGCAGCTCCACTGCCTTGATGTGAACTTTGCAATTACTGTCTGCTGGAGTCGCAGCCTTCCGTGGGGTGTGCTGGCTGGGGAAGGTCATCATGGAACAGATAGCAGCACCTCAAATGGGTCAATGGGTCCATGTCCCAGTGGAGGCCAGGGACAAGCAGAGTCCCTCAGGGATCAGGCCTGGGACCAGGCTTGTTCAACATCTTTGTGGGTGCCATGGACAGTGGCACTGAGTGCACCCTCAGCAGGTTTGCTGATGACACCAAGCTGTGTGGTGCAGCAGACAGCTGGAGGGAAGGGATCCATCCAGAGGGACCTGCACAGGCTGGAGAGGTGGGCACAAGCCAACAAGACCAAGGGCAGGGTCCTGCAGCTGGGGCAAGGCAATCCCAGGCAAAAATCCAGGCTGGGCAGGGACTGGCTGGAGAGCAGCCCTGAGGAGAGAGACTTGGGGGTGCTGGGGGAGGAGAAGCTCAACAGGAGCTCTCAGTGTGCACTTGCAGCCCGGAAAGCCAATCAGAGCCTGGGCTGCAGCAGGAGAAGTGTGGCCAGCAGGGCAAGGGAGGGGATTCTCCCCCTCTGCTCAGCCCTGGGGAGACCCCACCTGGAGTACTGCCTCCAGTTCTGGAGCCCCTATTCCAAGAGGGATCTGGAGGTGCTGGAAAGTGTCCAGAGAAGGGCCACGAGGATGAGCAGAGGGCTGGAGCACCTCTGCTGTGAGGACAGACTGAAGGAGTTGGGGCTGTTCAGTCTGGAGAAGAGAAGGCTCCCAGGTGACCTCATTGTGGCCTTCCAGGATCTGAAGGGGGCTACAGGAAGGCTGGGGAGGGACTGCTCAGGATCTCAGGGAGTGATAGGACTAGGGGGAATGGAATGAAGCTGGAGGTGGGGAGATTCAGGCTGGAGGTGAGGAGGAAGTTCTTCCCCATGAGAGTGGTGAAGCCCTGGAATGGGTTGTGCAGGGAGGTGGTTGAGGCCCCATCCCTGGAGGTGTTTAAGGCCAGGCTGGATGAGGCTGTGGCCAGCCTGCTCTAGTGTGGGGTGTCCCTGCCCATGGCAGGGGGGTTGGAACTAGATAGAAATTAGAATGGTTTGGGTTGGAAGGGACCTCCAAAGGTCGTCTAGTCCCTTCCAACCCTGACTGATACTATGATACTATGAAAAGCCACCAGACCTTGAAAGAGAGAGGAGGACAAACAAGAACCAGACCAGCTGTTTTGTTTGGAGGGGCTTTGCTTTGATTTTGGGTTGGTTCTTTGTTCCCTTATCTGAAGCAGGTGGGTTTGTTGGGGTTGTTTCCCCCCCCCCAGTGAAGGCTTTCACTTTAAAAACTACCAGGAAAAAAACCCAACCAACCCCAAACAACAACAACGACAACCAAAAAGGCAAAAGTGACTTGGAATTGCTCAGGGAGCTGCCTCTTGTAAAGGTAGGGGGAGGAAGAAAAAGCAGCTCCTAAAAGGCCAGCAATGGTTTCTCTGATTTCCAGAGCCAAATCCGCACCGAGCGCCTGGAGCTGGGTTAACAGTGGGACTCCCCAGGGGCAACAGAAAGATGTTATAATCAATTACCACATCATAACACTGATGTATGATAATTACTGAGTGTTCCTCCTGAGATAGTGCAGCATTTGGCTGGGATGCAGCTCTTTCATGGTCCACTGCCTGATTAATATGCAAATAATAGGCTGATTGCATGATGAATGCAGAAAATGAGTTCGCTGATAACGTGAGCAGCGAAGCGGGAAGATGATAAATTACTTTTACTGACTGTCCTACATTAAGTACCCTTTCTCAACAATTTTATCACAAATTAAGTAAAGCAGGATGGAGAGATTATGAGGATGTGTAAAATAATGTACCTTAATAGCTTTTAGAATGTTGCTGCGTGCCACGGAGCTGTCGCTTGGTTTCGGCGCTCCAGGCGGAGGGCCTCCCGAAGAGGAGAGCCTTCAGTGTAGCCATGGGCAGGGTCACTCTTCTTTGGCTGCCTGCTTCAGAGCTTTGGAGCATCACAGAATAGATCTGGCTGGAAGAGACCTCAAAGATCAGCCAGGCCAACCCTCAGCCCGGCACTGAAGGGTCAACACTAAACCACGTCCCTAAGCACCAGGTCCATACAGTGCTTGAACACCCCCAGGGATGGTGACTCCAGCACTGCCCTGGGCAGCCTGTTCCAATGTCTGAGAACCCTTCCAGTGCAGAAATATTTCCTGATATCAGCCTGAACCTCCCCTGGTGTAGCTTGGAACCATTTTCTCTGGTCCTGTTGCTTGCCACCGAGGAGAAGAGGCTGCCCCCTCCAACCTCCCTTCAGGGAGCTGTAGAGAGCAATGAGGTCTCCCTCAGTCTCCTATGGTTTGGGTTGGAAGGGACCTTAGAGATCATCCACTTCCAACCCCTTGCCATGGGCAGGGACACCTCCTACTAGACCAGGCTGTTCAAGGTCTCATCCAGCCTGGTCTAAGACCAACCCACCATGCTGTGATGTTAGGTGGGAGCTCTCTGCTGGGGAAGGAAGGCAGTTGTTAGCCTTGGATCTTGCCCATTGCAACTCAGTGTCCATGCTGAGCAGTGCAGGAGCTGGATTTCAGTGCAGCACACCGTGCACATGTTCTGTTTGATGCTGTCCTGTGGAATGGAGTCTCTTTATCTGGAGAGCTTCCAACCCCCCCCTGGGCATTGTGCTCCTGGGCAAGCTGCTGTGGGTGCCCTGCTTGAGCAGAGGCTTGGAGCGGATGATCTCCAGAGGTCCCTTCCAACCTCTCCATGCTGAGGTTCTGGGATTCTGTGAGCAGGTGAAATGTTGAGGGAGGATGTAGAAGTGCCTTCACACTCAGGCTTGCAGCACAGCTGTAAGTGTGGTAACCCTTTCAAGTCAGCCTCTAACCACGAGGTCAGCAGCAGCCCCATGAGCTGCTGCAGAACCCCCAAGCCCACTAACTCTGGCGCCCAGAGGGGACTGCTGACTCCATTTCCCAGGAGATGCCATGCCTGTATTTATTCTGATGGTACAAAACATGCAGCTGTGTGGGGCTGTGGCACCTTGATTGATTGCTTCCATGACATGTTTGTTTTAATATTCAGAAAAGCCCTAATAAAGCTCCTGCACAGAAGCTGCTTTAATAGGCAGGTTATTGACAATATTTTCCATCAGTCCTTTCTAAATGTTGGTGTCTGACTAAGTTAGGGAGAGACAGGAAAAGCAGCACATTAAGCACAGATTAGCAGAGCAGAGGCTTTGAAAGCAGCCCTGATTTTACCATTAATCACCTAATTTAAGGTCTGGTTTCGTTGTGGAGGAGGCTGTTTAATTGTTTACAAGGGCTGTGCAGAACCAAACCTGACCAAGCAGCGCTCTGCAATGCAGAGGCCCTGCCGTGGGCTCAAAGAGCTGTGCATGGGCACCTAGCCATTTGAGGAGGTTCTCCAAAGGTGTTCCCTGTGTTGTTGACCTCTTCCATTGACATCCTCTGCTGGCCAGTGAGGCTGGGGAAGGATTTGGGGCTGTTGGTCTGACCTGAGCATTGCTCTGATGCTTCACATGTCACAGATTGCATTGGGTTGGAAGGGACCCTCCAAAGTCATCTTGTCCAACCCCCCTGCAGGCAGCAGGGACACCTCCAGCTAGATCAGGCTGCCCAGGGCCACGCTGAGTCTGCCCTTGAATGCCTCCAGGGGTGAGGCCTCAGCCACATCTCTGGGCAACCAGTTCCAGTGTCTCACCACTCTCATTGTGCAGAGCTTCCTCCTGATGTCAAACCTAAATGTCCTCTGCCCCAGCTCCAAGCCATTGCCCCTCATACCATCAGTCCAAGCTCTTCTAAACAGTCCCTGTCCAGCCTTTCTCTAGGTCCTCTTCAGATGCTGAATTGTATTGGGGTGGAAGGGACCTTTGAAGGTCATCTACTGCAACCCCCCCAAATGTTTCTGATTGTCTGTATCCAGCTAAAAACAAATTCCCAAGTTCTTTCCCCCACCCCTTTTCATTTGCTGTGAAATAGTGCTTCAAACCATGGCTGTGTGGAGACCTCCTGCCCCCCTGCAGGCCAGTTCAGAGACATCCCTTCCTGCTGCTGCTGCTGCTTTGAGAGTTGTCTCAGCTGGTGTGGTTGTGTTAGTGCTTGCTGGGTCTGTTCCAAAGTCGGCAGACCTCAGTGCAGCTCCTCATTTGACTTGATTAACTCCATCTCACAGAACCCCAGCAGGGAGGGGCTGGAAGGGACCTCTGGAGATCATCCAGGCCAACCCCTGCCCAAGCAGGGCACCCACAGCAGCTTGCCCAGCAGCACAATGCCCGGGGGGGTTGGAAGCTCTCCAGTGAAGAAGGCTCCACAACCTCTCTGGGCAGCCTGCTCCTGGCCTCCAGCACCCTCACACCACACAAGTTTCCCTTCCTGTTCAGAAGGAACCTCCTGGCTTCTACTTTGTGCCTCTTAGGCCTTCATATGAGCAGGGCACACACTGTGCAGAACAGAACTTTCCAGCTCCTGAGGTGGCTTGCCTCAGTGGGGCACAGCACAGCTCTTGGAGATCAGGAGGACACCAGGTGTGGGCTCCAAGCCAGTGTGTGAGGGGTGCCAGGGTGTCCATGCCCTCTACAGTGGGCAGGGAAAGAGCTGTGAGCTCCAAGTGATGACCCTGGTGTGCTCCATGTGACAAAGGCTTTTTAGCACAGGGAGGAAAATCTGACCCACTGAAAGCTTGTGAGCTGAGGAGGACAATCTCCTGCCCTGGTCCCTTGCTAGCCAGCCTGAGCAGCCAGCCAGGCCTGTGCCTGGTGACAGCTGGGTCAGACAGCCCTGGGCACTTTGCCATTGTCAGTCCACAAGCAGCACTCAAGTCATAAGGCTGCACTAGGACTTCCCTCCTTGTGCTGGCTCTAGAGGCTTCCACATCCTTTCCTGGTGGGCTTGCCCTGCAAGGAGGTCAGGCAAGGCATCCACATCCTGCTCTTAACCCCTTCCACCCATTTTGTGTTGCAATCTTGTTCTCAGGTCTGGTTCCTTCAGGCACTTGGGACAACATAATCATGTTCAGTGGCAGGCAAAAGTGCAGGCAAAGGTCCTGGAGCCAGGACAGGGAATACCTTGAACTGAGGTTGCTGACAGTTCTTGGCTGTGAGAAGTCACAGCCTCAGCTGAGGTTTGGGCTCACCACTGGTGAGCTCTTGGCTGTGAGAAGTCACAGCCTCAGCTGAGGTTTGGGCTCAGCACTGGTGAGCTCTTGGCTGTGAGAAGTCACAGCCTCAGCTGAGGTTTGGGCTCAGCACTGGTGAGCTCTTGGCTGTGAGAAGTCACAGCCTCAGCTGAGGTTTGGGCTCAGCACTGGTGAGCTCTTGGCTGTGAGAAGTCACAGCCTCAGCTGAGGTTTGGGCTCAGCACTGTTGGGCTCTTGGCTGTGAGAAGTCACAGCCTCAGCTGAGGTTTGGGCTCAGCACTGGTGAGCTCTTGGCTGTGGGAAGTCACAGCCTCAGCTGAGGTTTGGGCTCAGCACTGGTGAGCTCTTGGCTGTGAGAAGTCACAGCCTCAGCTGAGGTTTGGGCTCAGCACTGGTGGCTCTTGGCTGTGGGAAGTCACAGCCTCAGCTGAGGTTTGGGCTCAGCACTGGTGAGCTCTTGGCTGTGGGAAGTCACAGCCTCAGCTGAGGTTTGGGCTCTGCAGTGGGAGTTCCAGGGCTGAGGCACTTGTGGTTGCACATCCACTGGAAGGAGGATGGGTTGCCCAACTTCTCTAAGTAGTCTTAACTGTCCAGCTGTAAATCTTTCTCCATGACTCTATCACCAGTTCCCAGCTTACTTTCTCTTTCCTGAACTTCTGATTTCTCCAGCTCCTTCCTGGTTTCTGGAATGTCTGGAAGAGACATGGGTTTAATGCTAGCATAATGACTGAAAGTACAATCCAAAGCTGCAGCAATGCCTTGTAGACCTCTAACAATAGAATCACAGGATGGCAGGGGTTGGAAATGACCTCCAGAGACCATGGAGTCCAAGCCAGATCCAGAGCAGGATCACCCAGGGCAGGTCACACAGGAACACATCCAGGCAGGTTTTGGAAGAGTCCAGACAAGGAGACTCCACAGCCTCCCTGGGCAGCCTGCTCCAGGCCTCCAGCACCCTCACCCCAAACAAGTTTCTCCTCATGTTGAGGCAGAGCCTCCTGGGTTCCAGCTTATACCTCTTGTTCCTTGCCCTGTCACTGGGCACCACCACAAAGAGCCTGGCCTCTTCATCCTGACACCCACCCCTCAGATGCTTATAGACAGCAGCAGGCTTTTTTCAAGTCCTTCTAGCACTTCTCCTGACCATTCAGATAGTTTGATGTGTCCCTGTCACTTAACCTGGCCTCACATGCAGAGTGGGGACCTTCATTTACAGCCTTGCCCCAGAGATTTGTTAGTCCACCAGAGCTGGGTTCCTCCCCTCCTTTCCCAGCACAGACCTCTCCATGCTCTCTTAAAGGGGTTTTCTTCTCGGCCCTGCCACATCCACAGAAAATCTCCCTCTGGGCCAAGGCCCAGGAGAACATTTTCCCCAAAGTTCCAACGTTTGCAGAACAAACAAACAAGCAAACAAAATCTCCACACAGTGCAGACCTCGGATGGGAGCAGCCACGAGTGCAGGGACCTGCAGCTGGGCACTGGGGGGTGCAGGCTGGGGGGTTGTGAGCTGCCTGCATGGAGCTGGGGCAGGTTGTAGCTGCAGGGAGGAGCCACAGTGGTTTGCTCATTCCCTCACTTCAGTTGAATCATAGAATCATAGAATGGTTTGGGTTGGAGGTGACCTCCAGAGCTCATCCTGACCTAGTGTAGGGTGTCCCTGCCCATAGCAGGGGGGTTGGAACTGGCTGATCCTTGTGGTCCCTTCCAACCCTGACTGATTCTATGATTCTATGATTCTGTGATCCAGTCCAGTCCAGCCCCCCTGCACTCAGCAGGGACATCCTCCACTAGATCAGGATGCTCAGAGCCTTGTCCCGCCTCACCTTCAATATCTCCAGGGATGGGGCCTCAAGTCCCTCCCTGGGCATCCTCTCCCAGTGTCCCACTCCCCTCGTGGCGCAGAGCTTGTTCCCAAGATCTTGTGCCCAGCGTGGAGTGCGAGACACTTTGCTCTCAGGCAACCTGCCAGCCCTGCTGCCATCCATTAACTCATCTGCACCAGGAGCTGAACGCAGGCCCTGGAGTAGCAAATGCTCTTTCAGGAGGCTGCTGAGCAGTCTCCCGTCCACGTCTCTCCGCTTTCCTCTCCCCTCCTTTGCTGCCAAGGGAGCAGGCAGGACACGGGGGGCCGCGCTGGCTCCCGGCGCCGCGGGGCGCAGGCCGCGGCCGCTCTCCCCCTCTCCTCCGCGAGGACCTCCTCGGAGCTGGGCAGGGAGCCGGGGCCTGCGCCCCGGCCACGAGGAGGAGCGGTGGATGACAGGCAGCGAACCGCTGCTTGGGCTGCGGTGGGAATGTCACGGAGCTCCCTGTCATTTGGGGTTAGCAACTTGTCCTTCCAGAGGCGCAGTTCGCCTTGTGGCACGCCAGCAGTAAAAGTGTCACTCGCAATAAGGACTTTTTGGGGGAAATGCTTGCTGACTGCCTCCCTTCAAGCTGTTTTTTACACAGTGGGGAGATAATCAGAAATGACTTTCTCCTGACTGCTCAAATGAACACTAAATGGAATTTAGGTTATTATTGCTGCGAGAGAGAGGGCTGCGGCTCGCAGTTCAAACAGCGCAGCGGCTTCGGCTGCCGAGGTTTGTCTCTGGAAATTACAGTGGAGCTGCCTCTCAATCCACTCTGCTCCACCAGTCCAGGCAGCTGCTGCCTGCCTGCTGTCTTTACAATACCATGTTTTTCGTAGTCCCTTTCGAGGCCCCTGAACACCTTCTGCTGTGCCTTGCGTGGTCTTCCTCAGCTTCCCCATGCCGAGCACCTCGCTCCTCGCGAGTCCTTTCTGCAGCTGCTTAGCCAGGCTGGGGGCAGGGGCAGAGCTTGGGCAGCTGCTTCTCCTCAGCGGTTGCTGAGCTGCAGAGGTGCTCTCAGAGTGCTCCACAGCTGCTGGCAGCGTGGAGCTACTGTTTGAAGCTTGTGAACTCAGATGCTCTCCTTCAAACCTTCCCTCTGAACTTGTGCTGCAAAGGCAGCGTGGTGCCAGCGCTGCAGGAGCTGGGGCAAGGGCTGAGCCAAACCTGCAGCTCTCCAAACATCTACAAGAAGCTCCAGCGGAGCTGGCAGTGCCTCTGGGACTGGTGAGACAGGATCCCTGTCTCAACACTGCTCCCTCATCTGCAGCAGGGGGCTGCAGCTGGGACTGGTGTCAGGTCATGTAGATATCTCTGATGATCTGGGGAGGTTGTCTCAGGTGTCATCTGCAAGTGCACCTGAGGTGTCCTGAGCCTCCAGGAGGATCCAGCTGAAGTGTGCAGTGGGTCTGAGCTGTAGCAGTGCTTGTGTCTGGAGGACCATGCTAGATGCTTCCTGTGCTCAGAAGAGGTCCTCAGCGTCACAAATGGTCCTTCTTGGCCAGAGCCCTGCAGTTAAACATCTGGGACAGCTGAGATTGTGCAGCTGAGGGCAGGACGCCCACAGTGCTGCAGGAGGGGAGCACATTGCAGCCTGGGGGTCCTGACACCCCACAGGGATTTTGTCACATTAGGATGATAGAACCTGACCAGAGCCTGTAGAGGAACGTGTCAGGCTGACTGTGTGCTCAGGGGAGGGTTTGCAGGTTCTTTGCAGGCCACCTGTGGGACAATCATAGTCCACAATGTTCTACAGGCAGTGTCCAAGCACTTCAGCCAGGATCTGGTGTTGGGGACCTGACAAGTGCCAAGTTCAGGAACAAACCACAACCATTCAGCTGAGACTGGAACTCTTCTCTCAGGCTTCCTCTCATGTTCCAAAGCACTGTCATGATGGAGGCTGTGGGGAATGTGGGACCACTTTGTGGCCCTTGCCCCTTCTGCTCTCCCTGTTCTCCACACCCTTCCCCAGTTTTGATACCCTTTTCTGGACCTGCTCCAGCCCTCATTGGCATTCTTGGAGTGAGGGACCCAAAACTGAGCCTAGAATGCAACTTGTGGCCTCTACAGTGCCCAGCACAGGGCACTGCCCTGGTGCTGCTGACCACACCACTGCTGCTCCAGGCCAGGCTGCTGGTGACCTCCTTGGCCACCTGGGCACCCCCTGGCTCATCTGCAGCTGCTGGCAGCCAGCACCCCCAGGTCCTTTTCCGCCAGGCAGTTTCCAACCACTCTGCCCCCAGCCTGGAGAATTCATGCTGGACCTGTTTGTGGGAGGCTTTGCAGGTTACAGGTCCTGCTGTGGTCCAGCTGTGCACTCTGTGCCAAGAGATCTCCTCCTTGTTGCAGTACAATGTGTGAGCACTCTGTGAACATCACTGACTCGTAAGCACTCTTAAGTTGGTGCTGCTCTTCCCTGCAGCCTGGGCACCAAAGAGTATTTTGAAGGAAGAGGCTTTCAAGGTGCTGTTTTCACTGGAGATGCCCAGTTGCTGCAGTTGCAGATGTCCTGGATTTGTTTCTTTGTCCTGTGAGGATCAGTGAATGCAGACAAGGGATTTCCTCAAGCAGGGGAGGTGGCTGTGGGCTGCTGTGGAAGCTGTCACAGTGGCTGCCTTCCATCACCCCTCTCTTCTGGCAGCAGTCACTCAGCCTCTACATGTCTGCTGGATTGTTTGAGTACATCACCAGGAACTGTTTCATAGAATCATAGAATGACTTGGGCTGGAAGGGACCTCAGAGATCATCTGCCCCTCTTCCAGAGTCTCACCAACCATGTACTGAAGAACTTCTTCCTCAGCTCCAGTCTGACCCTCAGCTTCAAACTCTTCCCTCTTGTCCTGTCTCCAGATACCCTCATGAGAAGTCCTTCTGCAGCCTTCCTGAAGGATCCCTTCAGGTATTGAAAGGCAGCAGTAAGGTCCCCCTGGAGTCTTCTCCAGGCTGAACACCCCCAGCTCCCTCAGCCTGTCCTCACAGCAGAGGTGCTGCAGCCCTTGGATCATCCTTGTGGCCTCCTGTGGACTGTCTCTAGCAGCTCTGTGTCCTTCCCATGCTGGGGACACCAGAACTGGAGGCAGGATTCAGGGTGGGGTCTCAGCAGAGCAGAGTCAAGGGGCAGAGTCCTCTCTTGACCTTTTTGCACCATTGTTCATTGTTTGATCAGGGAATTGACTTCTCCAAATAACAGGTCTGTTCCCCAAATGTTGGAATGTTTTCCCATGAGGGAAAAAAGTGCTCCACAGGAATGAGGAAGCTGTTTGGAGTTGTTTGTAGCACATGTGCAGAGTGCCTCAGCTACAATCACTCTTTCACTTGCCTTTTGTTGGGAGATAAAAAGCAGTTTGTCATCTCTACTGCCCTCCAAAATTAGAATCATAGAATCACAGAACTGTCAGGGCTGGAAGGGACCTCAAGGCTCAGCCAGTCCCAACCCCCTGCCATGGGCAGGGACACCTCACACTGCAGCAGGTTGCTCACAGCCACCTCCAGCCTGGCTGCAAACACCTCCAGGCAGGAGGCTTCCACCACCTCCCTGGGCAGCCTGTGCCAGGCTCTCACCACCCTCCTGGGCAACAACTTCTTCCTCACAGCCAATCTCAATCTCCCCACTTCTAGTTTTGTTCCATCCCCCCCAGTCCTATCCCTCCCTGACACCCTCACAAGTCCCTCCCCAGCTTGCTTGGAGCCCCCTGCAGATCCTGGAAGGCCACAATTAGGTCTCCCTGGAGCCTTCTCCTCTCCAGCCTGCACAACCCCAACTCCCTCAGTCTGTCTTCACAGCAGAGCAGCTCCAGCCCTCTGCTCCTCCTCGTGGCCCTTCTCTGGACACCTTCCAGCCCCTCCAGATCCTTCCTGCCACAGAGGCTCCAGCACTGGACCCAGAGCTGCAGCTGTGGTCTCAGCAGAGTGGAGCAGAGGGGCAGAATCCCCTCCCTGACCCTGCTGGCCACACTTCTCCTGCTGCAGCCCAGGCTCTGCTTGGCTCTCTGGGCTGCAAGTGCTCCCTGCTGGCTCCTGCTGAGCCTCTCCTCCCCCAGCACCCCCGAGGCCTTTGCTTCAGGCCTGCTCTCAGGTCAGTCCCTGCCCAGCCTGTATAGGTGCCTGGGATTGCCCTGCCCCAGCTGCACGACCTTGCCCTTGGTCTAATGCATGAGCAGTGCAGAATGCCTGGGTGATGGATGATGAAGATGATGATGAAGATTCCCCCTGCCGTTTACATCCTCAGGCTGGGCAGGGGAAGGAGAGGGAGGAAGAAGCCTTGGGAAAAGCTTTTGTTCAGTCCTGTGTGGTTGAGGGGGTTGCTGGGGGTGTTTTGGGTTGGGGTTTCCCCGTGTGCCTGGCACGGCGTGGGGCTGGGGAACTGTTGCAGGGCATTTGCAGCTGCTCCAGCTGCTGGGGAGGCTTTGTGTGAGCAGGCACAGGGGGACGGGAGGGGAGGCAAAGCTGAAGGAGTGCAGTTTATTAGCTAGGCAGCCATAATTTTGACCTTGCTGTGGGTTAAAGGACACAGACCTGAGAAGAAATCTGTTTATCATGGAGGGGATTGGTGGCATCCCTGACAGAGTGCAGTGAACAAGATGGATGAGCTGCCAGGCTGGGCCCTCGCATGGGTGAGCCAGGGCAAATCTACTGCACAGTTCCTCTGCTGCTCCTGCTGCACAAACAGCATTTGCTGGGCTTTGTATTCAGTTGTGTGCTGACCTGGGGTGAGCTGAGAGAAGAAATAAGATTTGTAGGATCCTTATGGCCTTCAAGGTTTCTCTGCCCCTTCCTTTCTGCCTGCCTCTTTTGCATCTCTGGAAGCATGAAGGATAAGTCCAGCTAATTGGTTCGTGTGGAGGAACTTGGTGTAAGAGTGTGGCAGGGAAATGCAGCCCTGGGAAAGCTGCTCTGCAATTCACACCACAGCTGATCACAGAGCCACAGAGGGGGAGGGGTTGGAAGGGACCTCTGGAGATCATCCAGTCCAACCTCCCTGGCCAGAACAGGGTCACCCAGGGCAGCTCACACAGGAACACATCCAGGTGGGGTTGGAAAGGCTCCAGAGCAGGAGACTCCACAACCTCTCTGGGAAGCCTGCTCCAGGCCTCCAGCAGCCTCACAGGGACAAAGTTTTCCCTTCTGTTCCCCTGGCACCTCCTCTGCTCCAGCTTGCCCCCAGTGCCCCTTCTCCTGTCCTTGGGCAACACTGAGAATCCAATCTGTGAATCACTGAGAAACTATTCTGTGCACCCTGTTTCATTTGAACCCTGATTTTACTGATGTAGGGTTGTCCTTCAGTGCCTGAGATGTGTTTCATCACAAGCTGCCTGCTCTGCAAGGATTTGGCAATATTCTGGATAACAAACTCAAAAGTAATTGACATTTGCTACTGGGGATTGCTGTGGTAGTGACAGGGCCTGGTGGGGCAGAGGGAGCTGCTCTCATCCATGTGCTCGGGAGAACACAGCTCTGTTGGAGGGGCTGCAGACAAAGGCCACCAAAATGGTCAGAGGGCTGGAGCACCTCTCCTGTGAGGACAGGCTGGGAGAGCTGCAGCTCTTCAGCCTGGAGAAGAGAAGCTTCAGGGAGACCTTAGAGCTGCATTTCAGTATCTGGAGAGGACCTCTGGGGAGGGCCTGTTCAGAAGGGCTTGTACTGACTTGACACTGGAGCAGGGCAGAGTTAGGTTGGGCATCAGGAGGAAGCTCTGCACAGTGAGGGTGGTGAGACACTGGCAGAGGTTACCCAGAGAGGTGGCTGAGGCCTCATCCTTGGAGACATTCAAGGTCAGATGCAATGTGGCCCTGGGCAGCCTGATCTAGCTGGAGGTGTCCCTGCTGCCTGCAGGGGGTTGGACAAGATGACCTTGGAAGGCCCCTTCCAACCCCATGCAATCTGTGAAGCTGTAGGCTGCCCTCAGCCTTGTGCAGCTGCGAGCACTGTCAGCTCCCTACAGAGATGTAGAGTCAGATCCACTGCTGTGTGAATCAGATGCTTGTGATTGACTGTGCCAGGTAATGAGACACCAGGGAGTGAGGAGGAGGAGGAGGCAGCAGCCCTACTGGAATGGGGAAGAGCTGTGGATGGGGAAATCCCAGGTGCTCTTTGTTCTTCTCAACCAAGTTGCCTACATGTTGGTGCTTTAGGAAATGTTCAGGCTGTACCCTTTGGTGCCTGGGTTTTGTGCCCTTTGGTGCCTGGGTTTTGTGCCCTTTGAGGCCTGGGTTTTGTGCCCTTTGGTGCCTGGGTTTTGTGCCCTTTGGTGCCTGGGTTTTGTGCCCTTTGAGGCCTGGGTTTTGTGCCCTTTGAGGCCTGGGTTTTGTGCCCAAGCTCAGCTGGTGCATTCTGTGGGATATAAAGGGGCAGTCAGTAGGGGCAAGCAACATCTTGTGCAGAACCTGTTGTTAGCAGGTGGTTCTGTAAGCTTGCTTTGAACAGCAGGGCATGGGAACAGACCTGGGTGTCCCCTGCTCCACTGCCTCTCTTCATAGAGTCTTAGAATGGGTTGGGTTGGAAGGGACCTCCAAAGCTCATCCAGTCCAGCCCCCTGTACTCAGCAGGGACACCCTCCACTAGATCAGGTTGCTCAGAGCCCAGTCCAGCCTCACCTTGAATATCTCCAGGGCTGGAGCCTCAGCCACCTCCCTGGGCAACCTGTTGCAGTGTTCCAGCAGCCTCCTGGTACAGAACTTGTTCCTAACTTCCAACCTCACCCTGCTCTTCTCTCATTTCAAACCACTGGTCCTCGTGGTGGATTCTCAAACACAGTGATTAAGCCAACACGGTCACAAACTGCATCTCAAGGCTGTTCTCTCTGAGCAGAGGGAAGTGGCAATAGGTGATGTGAGTGATAGGAAGGCAAACAGCATCAGTAGCCCTCTGGAGATACAAAGCTGTTTCAGTGGCTCTGCAAAAGAGTGGATGAGTTTCTTAGGAGGCACAGAAGGAGCCTGAAACTGCTCTGTAGGAGGAGACTTCAAAGCATCCTTAGAGGAAGCTGTTGTGGGAAGCAAATTCGTGTGAGATTTCCTGACCAAGGAGATTTCTTGCAAACCTCCAGACTTCATTTTCCCCTGATTTTTGTTTGTGTTCTCTACATCTTGTCTTTAGAAGGAGGCAGAGATGACTCAAGATAAAATTAGACCCAAATTTCTGGGCTTAAAAAGAGGCTTTTTAGTAATCCAAGTCATAACAAGGAGCATTTTGCACACTTAGGCAGTTCTTGAAGTAGGTAGAATCTAAATGAGAAGGAAAGCTAAATATCCTGCAATCAAAACATTCCAATTATGCTCAAGTGAGGCCTTTTCCTTTTTGTCTGCTTTTAATTACAGAAAGCACTCCAAAGACCTCTGCCAGTTGCAGTCCTGCTCCTGAATCTCCCATGAGCTCCAGCGAGTCAGTGAAGAGCCTGACGGAGCTGGTGCAGCAGCCCTGTCCCAACATCGACACCAGCAAGGAGGGCAAAGCCCAGGAGCCCAGCGAGCCGCCGGCCTCCGAGTCCCAAGCCAGCACCCCCTGCCTCTCTCCGGCCACTCAGCACTCAGCATTCAGGAGCTGGTGGCCATGTCCCCGGAGCTGGACACCTATGGCATCACCAAGAGGGTCAAGGAGGTGCTAACGGACAACAACCTGGGTGAGTCTCTGCGCTCTCTTCCCCCGCCCCGCGCAGCGGCTGGGGGCACCTCGTGACCTCTGGGCTGGCTTCCAGGAGGTGTTTGCAGCAGTCCTCTCTCCTCAGCTCTGAGCTGCTAAACAGACTTTTGTTTCTTTGTAAACTGCTAGGGGGGAAAAAATCCTTTCAGATTGTCACCCTCAGCTTGCTTACAGTGTCATCGTGGCCTTGCTGCTCTTAAGCTCTGCTCTTGGCTCACCAGCCAGGCCCTGCTCCCGCCTGCCCAGGCACTGTCCAGGAGGCTGTCAAGGAGACCAAAACCCCAAAGGCAGTGAGGTGTCCCCATAAAAAAGCTGCTTTATCCATGCTTAGAGACTCAACCCCCCACCCCCCAGCATTATAGGCAGGGTGAAGTAGAGGAGTCCAGCAAGATGTGCATCACAAGCAAGGGCACAGCCTGCCTGTAGAGCTAGGAGGGGGAGTTGAGGCTCAGCTGAGATGTAGAGCAACCTGTGGATAAGTGTGTGGGGCCACTCAGTTACTTGGGTTTGAGATATGCAGAGCTGAGGCTGCTTTGGCTCCCAGATGAGTTTTGGGGTGTCAGATCAGGAGCCATGTTGAGAAGGCTAAACGTTTGGAATAGGCAAAGGGAATAATCTGATCTGAGTAAGGGAAATCCACGGTTAATGCTACCTCCAGGGCTCCAGTTCCTCCTGTGCTTAGCACTTGCTTCCCTCACAAGGCACTGGGAAACCTTCTAGAGTCCTTTACAGTCTCTAGAAGGAAGGCAGGAAGGCTGTCCCAGGGCTACCTGCATGACCTTCCGGGGCTTGGCATGGGATTCACCTCACCTGCCTTTAGGTGTTCAAAGCAGGTGGCTGAGAGGGCTGGGAGGAATCACTCTGCAAAGGTCAGCTGCTCTCCATTCACTGCAGGTGGGACCCAGCAGATTAGAGTTAGGCTGGTGATGATGCTCAGGTGAGAGTTCCATCCCTGGCAGCTCAGTGTGATGTGTCAATGGAAACTCCTGCTGGGAGGTGCCCCTGCCCATGGCAGGGGGGTGGAACTGGATGATCTTCAAGGCCCCCTCCAACCCAACCCACTCCAGGAACCTAAGATTTCACTATGTAAAGAAGCCTTTTTCCAGCTAGCTGCAGAATAACAAAGCTCTTATCTTAGTGTGGGTTATTTGAGGGGAAAACTCCAGGGCTGGGGGAGGTTGCAAGTTCTCATCTAACATAACTGGGGACAAAAAAGAGAACGTGTTCCTTGGTGTGGCCTCAGTGTTCCACTGAAGGCAGCAGAGTGACTTGCTGGTGCACAGTGGGTGGTAGTGGCATGTTTAGTGGAGGCAGTGTTGAGCTAAAGCCCCAAGTCCCAGGTTGAAGCCCCTGGTTTGGGGGCAGGATGCTGCTGAGTGCTGTACCTGCTCTGGTATTCCAGAGAGGTTTGGAAGAGTTTGGAGGTTTTTTGTTCACCTTTGCTTTGATGCCATTTGTACTTAGTCCTTTTTCATTTCCCATTATTTTTGTTTTCCTACAGTGTGGCTGACAAGCCTAAAAAGCAGCAGAAGAGCCAGGACAGGTGCCCCAAACTCTGCATTAGGTGTGGAACCAGTTTCAATGTCTCCTTTTGTGCCCTCAGTGTGCTAGTGCACCAGACGGACTCTTAGAATCATAGCATCACAGAATTGTCAGGGCTGGAAAGGACCTCAAGGCTCAGCCAGTTCCAACCCCCTGCCACAGGCAGGGACACCTCACACCACAGCAGGTTGCTCACAGCCACATCCAGCCTGGCTGCAAACACCTCCAGGCAGGAGGCTTCCACCACCTCCTGGGCAGCCTGTGCCAGGCTCTCACCACCCTCATGGGCAACAACTTCTTCCTCACATCCAATCTCAATCTCCCCACTTCTAGTTTTGTTCCATCCCCCCAGTCCTATCCCTCCCTGACAGCCTCCAAAGTCCCTCCCCAGCTTGCTTGGAGCCCCCTGCAGATCCTGGAAGGCCACAATGAGGTCTCCCTGGAGCCTTCTCCTCTCCAGCCTGCACAATCCCAACTCCCTCAGTCTGTCCTCACAGCAGAGCAGCTCCAGCCCGCTGCTCATCCTCGTGGCTCTGCTCTGGGCACCTTCCAGTTCCTTCCTGCAACAGAGGCTGCAGAACTGGACACAGAGCTCCAGGTCTTGGGCCACAGAGCCTTGTGAACCTGTCTTAGCCAGCTGCTAGTGGCTCAGTTGTTCCAGTCTCACCCACCAGTAAAGACCACAGCTGTGCCAACCCACTCAGGATGTGCTGGGTGGGTCTCCCTTGCCCTGTAGCACCTCTCCAGCAATCACCACATTAGCACAGGGTGCTGGCAGCTTTGCTGAGGTGTTGCTGGTATTCCCAGCCCCAAAGGTCAGAGTTTTATCAGTGATTCCTGATGGGAATGCATATCCTAGAGAGAAGAGCAAATGCAGGGAGCTCCTGAAGGATTGCAGGGGTGGGGATGTTGCAGCAGGGACCAGAACTAGCCGTGAAACCAGCTTCATGTCCCAGAAGTTTTATCCATGGGTGGGAGCAGGCATGAAGAAGGTTGGGGTAAACCATGAGGAGAATTAGCAGGAGATTTAGGAAACCTGGGCTTACAAATCCTCCACTTGTGGAGTGATTCACTGCCACCTCCTGAGAGGGAGCTCTGACACAGCCCCCAGCAGCTCAGGGCTCTTTCAGGTGTTTTACCCCATCCTGCCCTATCCTGGCATCCACTGATTGCCACAAACACCTTCAGCTTTGTCCTTAGCACCTGGAGAATTTGATATTCCCTCCCTCCACATTTGCACTGTTGAGCTTTGAGGCTGTAGTTGGAGGTTCACTTCCTTCAGCAGCACTGCTGGTACCCCAGTCTGGCTGCTTGTTCCCACCCTTTGGCAAATCAGTGCCTCTTCTGGTGGCCACACAACAGGTGGGATCAGTTGTTCCCAGTCAAAAGAGGCCACTTGAGCCTTGCTGTTTGGTTTGACTGGGCCCAGCTCCCTGCTCCAGTTTCCTGTGCAGCCACCTGGGCAGTGGCAGTGGCCACCCTGGGCTTGCAGAGCAGCTCTTGGAGCTCTCCCATCGCTGCATCGCAGAGCTTAGCCTGAGAGACCAGGAGGAGCATGAAAGGTAATGATTTACAAAGGCAAATTGAAGGATGTTTTTCCCCCAGTAGCTGTCTGGTCTTGCTGATAGCTGGCAGGTGTCAAGGCTAAAGGATGAGGCCTCACTGATGTCTTTAAATGTAAAGACAGCCAGGGGGTAGGTTCACTCCTCAACAGCCAAGGGCTCAAACTGGCCCTGAGTTACTTCTTTTGTTTGGATTTTCCTGACATTGAGGATAGTGGAAAATCCTTTGTTAGATAGGAACTTGAGTGCCTTGTGAATTCAGGTTTCCTTCAGCCTGTAAGAACCCTTCTCAGGGGGAGTTTTTAGCAGATTCTTAATCCTCTTGCCCCTTTCTGCCTTTCATTACCTCAGCTGCTTCCTCCAGAAGCTCTGCAGCCCCACCTGCCCTGTGCCTCTGGATGGGATGTTCTGCAGCTTCTGCCTGGCCCCACACTGCCTCCTCCCCCTGAGAGGCAGAAAAAGAAAAATCAGCAGGGCACATTCCACAAGTCCAAGTGCCAGGGGCTGCACTTTGGCCGCAGCAACCCCAGGCAGAGCTACAGGCTGGGGGCAGAGTGGCTGAGAGCCACAGAGAGGGACCTGGGGGTGCTGATTGACAGCTGCCTGAACATGAGCCTCCCTGAAGGGAGGTTGTAGCCAGGAAGGGGTTGGTCTCTTCTCCCAGGCAAGCAGCACCAGAACAAGAGGACACAGTCTCAAGCTGTGCCAGGGGAGGTTTAGGCTGGAGGTGAGGAGAAAATTCTTCCCAGAGAGAGTTGTTGGCCATTGGGATGTGCTGCCCAGGGAGGTGGTGGAGTCCCCGTCCCTGGAGGTGTTCAAGAGGGGATTGGATGTGGCACTTGGAGCCATGGTTTGGTTGTCAGGAGGTGTTGGGTGACAGGTTGGACTTGATGATCTCTGAGGTCTTTTCCAACCTTACTGATTCTATGATTCTACGACATCCAGGTGTGGAGGTTCTTGCCACGAGCAGTGGCAGGTGGTGGATACAACAACCCCAGGAAGAGCTACAGGCTGGGGTCAGAGTGGCTGAGAGCTGCCAGGCAGACAGGGACCTGGGGTGCTGATTGACAGCTGCCTGAACATGAGCCAGCAGTGTGCCCAGGGGGCCAAGAAGGCCAATGGCATCCTGGCCTGCATTAGGAATAGTGTGGCCAGCAGGAGCAGGGAGGTCATTGTGCCCCTGTACTCTGCACTGGTTAGGCCACACCTTGAGTCCTGTGTCCAGTTCTGGGCCCCTCAGTTTAAGAAGGACATTGAGACACTTGAAGGTGTCCAGAGAAGGGCAACAAGGCTGGGGAGAGGCCTTGAGCACAGCCCTGTGAGGAGAGGCTGAGGGAGCTGGGGTTGCTTAGCCTGGAGAAGAGGAGGATCAGGGAGACCTTCTTGCTCTCTACAACTACCTGAAAGGTGGTTGTAGCCAGGAAGGGGTTGGCCTCTTCTCCCTAGCAACCAGCACCAGAACAAGAGGACACAGTCTCAAGCTGTGCCAGGGGAAGTTTAGGCTGGAGGTGAGGAGAAAGTTCTTCACTGAGAGAGTCATTGGCCATTGGGATGTGCTGCCCAGGGAGGTGGTGGAGTCACTGTCCCTGGAGGTGTTCAAGAGGGGACTGGATGTGGCACTTGGTGCCATGGTCTAGTCATGGGGTCTGTGGTGACAGGTTGGACTTGATGATCTTTGAGGTCTGCCTTGTCCCTCAAGGACCTCTTTGTTGCCACTGGCTCAGGCTGGTAGGAGGTGAAGCAAAAGCGTTCTGCTGTGTGTTAGTGAGAGCATTCCACAGCCACAGATCAGACACAAGACCCTGAGGCCTAAACTTGGTTGGTATGGGAAGATCTTTGGGTTCCCTTGAAGATACATGAGAGCTGTGCTTCCAGCAGAGCACCAGCACCGAGCCAGATGACTCCAGTCTCTGCCTTGTAACAAAAGCTGTTGCTCATCAAGGGAGCTGAGTTTGGAAGGAGCAGCAAAGTGAAGGGGGTTAGCAGCCCAGCTGTGTGGTTGGCTTTGAGCTGCACAGGCATTGTCCACACTCCTTGGGAAGTCAGATCTTCACCCTGTAAAACTGGGGTGAGCAGTGCCCCTGCAGCTGTTGTACACTGGACAGCACATCCAGCTGCTGCCCTGCATGTTGGAGGAGACCTGGAACTGGGTGTTCTTAACCAGAAGTACTGCAAGGGCTGTCAATCAAGCTGTGGTGCTGCGAAGTGGGATTAGCTGTAGCTGGTAAGCCCCAGTTAGAGCACCACAGGTAGGGCAGCCCAGCAAACATGTGCACAGCTCTCTGAGGACACTTAAATGACCACTGCTGGGCAGGGTCTTGGCTCACTGGCTGCTGGAAATGTTTGGCTTGTCCTGTTGGGAGGGAGCTGTTGCACTGCCCTCCTGCAGAAGAGCTGAGCAGCCTCGCTGCTCTCCCCAGCTGCCTGCTGAGCTGGCAGTTCAGTTTAGTTCCGGTCTCACTCAGCGTGTCCTGTGCACACTGCTTCAGCGGGCCCAAGGGCGCTGAGCTCCCCTCTTTGCCGCAGGACTCAACTAAAGCTCGGTCTTTGCACTGCCAGCTGGGGGGCAGAGCTGTCATTCTTCTGAGTGGTTCTTTTTGGGGGGGGGGGGGGGTTCAAGCAGTCCTGAAGCTGAGCAGTGTGGTAGCTGTGTGCTCTCTTGTGGGTGAGCCTCCGCTCCCGGCTGCATGACTTCATGCCCTCTTCCCTCTCGCATTAGGTCAGCGCTTGTTCGGGAGACAATCCTAGGGCTGACACAAGGCTCTGTCTCGGACCTCCTGGCTCGCCCCAAGCCCTGGCACAAGCTGAGTCTGAAGGGAAGAGAACCTTTTGTCCGCATGCAGCTGTGGCTGAACGACCCAAACAACGTGGAGAAGCTGATGGACATGAAACGGATGGAGAAAAAGGTAACCACCAGAGGGTGCCGACTCCTTCCCCGCAGAGGGGACCCTGCCTGCTGGAATGCTCCCTGGGAGCAGGGGGGCAGCACTGATCCAGCCACAGGCTCACAGGAGGTTAGGGGTTGGAAGGGACCTCTGGAGATCTTCCAGTCCAACCCTCCTGCCAGAGCAGGAGCAGAGAATCCAGCACAGGTCACACAGGAACACATCCAGATGGGGCAGGAAGGGTTCCAGAGAAGGAGACTCCACAACCTCTCTGGGCAGCCTGCTCCAGGCCTCTGGGAGCCTCACAGGGAAGAAGTTCCTCCTCATGTTGAGGTGGAACCTCCTGTGCTGCAGTTTCCATCCATTGCTCCTTGGCCTGTCACAGGGCACAAGTGAGCAGAGCCTGTCCCTGTCCCCTCCCTCCTGACCCCCAGCCCTCAGCTATTGATAGACATTGATCAGATCCCTCTCAGCCTTCTCCTCTCCAGACGAACCACCCCCAGGTCTCTCAGCCTCTCCTCCCCAGGCAGTTCTCCAGGCCCTTTGGCATCCTTGTAGCCCTCCCTTGGACTGTCTCCAGCAGATCCCTGTCCCTCCTGAGCTGGGGAGCCCAGAGCTGGATGCAATATTCCAGGTGTGGCCTCAGCAGGGCAGATCAGAGGGGGAGGAGAACCTCCCTGGCTCTGCTGGCCACACTCCTCTGAATGCCCCCCAGGACCCCCTTGGCCTTCTTGGCCCCCAGGGCACATTGCTGTCCCATGCAGAGCTTGTTGTCCACAAGGACCTCATGGCAGCTATTTCTTAGCTTTCTTTGATGCTGGCTCAGATACAGCCCCAACAAAAACCAGAAATCAAAAAAGCCAAACAGCAAAACAACCCCAAGCTCAGAGTATTCACCAGCTGGGGTGAAATAATTGCTGTATTCTGCTGTAGATTAATTACTGAGGCCCTTACCAAAGGAGAAATGTGAGTTGGGGAGCTGGCTTTGGGTTCTCAGTCAGTAGTGCTGCAGCTGGCCACAGATGTTGGGCTGGAAGAGCTGGGCAGGATCATCAGGGCAGGACTGGCAAGAAGCTCAATCAAGACTTCCTGTGAGCGTTTCCTGCCAGTCCTGTTCTGATGGTCCCTAGGAGGAGAGAGAGAAATGCAACCTTTATAAAAGGGTGTGTGAGAAGAAGTCAAGTTGTAGCCTTTATAGGGCTGGGATAAGGTGGCTGTGTTACTGCATGCTCCAGTGAGGGCAGGAGTGTGGAGCTGTGTGAGCTCCAAGGTGTTATTTGCTATCTTGGTAGGGAGCAGAGCCTGGAAATGTCTCCTCCTCTTTGTATGCATTGCTAAGAAGCAGTGGTTACCCAGAGCCCTGGTGCCAGGGTGCTTGTGTGACTTTGACAGGGAGCTGGGGGTGCCCAGCCTGCAGAAGAGGATGCTCTGCTCTGGGGAGACCTCACCTGCAGGGCACGGAACCCCAAGTACAAGTGAGGCACAGACCTGATGGAGCAGGTCCAGAGGAGGCCACGGAGATGATCAGAGGCTGGAGAACCTCTGCTGTGGCGACAGGCTGAGGGAGCTGGGGGTGTTCAGCCTGGAGAATAGAAGGCTCCAGGGAGACCTCAGAGCACCTTTCCAGTCCCTGAAGGGGCTACAAGAAGGCTGCAGAGGGACTGTTCCCACAGGCCTGCAGGGACAGCCCCCGGGGCAGTGGTGTGAAATGAGAGCAGAGCAGATTCAGGTTGGATGTGAGGAACAAGTTCTGCCCCAGGAGGCTGCTGGAACACTGCAACAGGCTGCCCAGGGAGGTGGTTGAGGCTCCATCCCTGGAGATATTGAAGGTGAGGCTGGACAAGGCTCTGGGCAGCCTGATCCAGTGGAGGATGTCCCTGCTGAGTGCAGGGGTTGGACTGGATGAGCTTTGGAGGTCCCTTCCCACCCAGAGCATTCCATGATGGCATTATTACCCACAGTGTTTGCTAAGCCCCTGGCCTGCCTGGGATTGCAGGAGTTGCTGGGATGTGAACTGCTGCTCAGAAGCAGGCAAAGCTGTGCTTCCCCCAGCAGCTCCCTCACTGCAGTTTTCAATACAATCACCAAGTTCTTGATCAAATGTGGTAATGCTTTCAGGACACCAGTCAACAGCCCTGCTTTCAGTGCACACCATTAGTGCTGTCTGTAATAGTACCATTAAGGGATAGCTCCAGAGATGTGTGTGTCCTTAATTAGCTGACTGCTGCTAATGCCAGCCTGGGAGCCTTGTAAAATCACACAGGCACCCTGAAACCAGGGCCCTGGGGAGCCACTGCCTTTATGCATTGAAATTACAAAGGGTGGGAGAAATGTTCAGGATATGATCCCTACTAAGATCACAGAATGGTCTGGGTTGGAAGGGACCTCCAAACCTCATCCAGTCCAACCCCCTGCACTCAGCAGGGGTTGAGGCCCCATCCCTGGAAGTGTTTAAGCCCAGGCTGGATGAGGCTGTGGCCAGCCTGATCTAGTGCAGGGTGTCCCTGCCCATTGCAGGGGATTGGAACTAGCTGATCCTTGTGGTCCCTTCCAACCCTGACTGATGCTATGATATGATACTATGATCCTCCACTAGAGCAGGTTGATCAGAGCCTTGTTGAGCCTCACCTTGAACATCTCCAGGGACGGGGCCTGAACACCTCCCTGGGCAACCTCCACTACCTTCCTGGTGCAGAACTTGTTCCTCACATCCAATCTCAATCTGCTCTGCTCTCATTTCAAACCATTGCCCCTGCTCCTGTCCCTGCAGGCCTTTGGGAACAGTCCCTCTGCAGCCTTCCTGTGGCCCCTTCAGGGACTGGAAGGCTGCTCTAAGGTGTCCCTGGAGCCTTCTCTTCTCCAGGTTGATCTTCCATGGGGAGTAAAATCCTCTTGGGTTTCCCACTTAGAACTGTAAACCAAAGGGAGCTGTGATGTGTTTTGCTGTCTGGGAAACATGGCAGGAATAAAATTGTCAACTAGCTGCATCTTTATAGCCTCAAAGAGAATATCAGCCTTACTGCAGGCAAAGAACATAAACATCATTCCCAAGTGGTGCTGACAGTAGCCTTTCAAAACTCTTTTTCTGAACTGGAGTCTTATCAAATGCTCTGCAAGCCAAATGCTCTGTGGATGGCACCTGAATAGAGATAAGGCTACAAATCACCCAGGCTCTGTGCTCAGCTCCTCAGCTGTGTAAGTGCTGTCCTCCTAGCAGAGCTCTCCGGAGTGAATTCAGCCCTGGATTGCCTGTGGAATCCTTTCCTGCAGGTGGGGATCCTGTGGCTTAACCTTTTCAATGGCCCCAGAGCCACGTGGGGGATTTCACTTTCCCCTCAGCTAATGGCAGTTAAGGAACAAAGCCACTGTGCTGCCAGGGAGGCATTATTATCAATTATCTCTCTGCCACGTTTTATTAAGGGGGTAAATGAATACTGATGGTACAGGTGAGCTGCATATATCTCCCTCTCCCCCCACCCTGTTCTGAGCTTTGTGCTGTGAATGTCCACTTCAAGAGGTTCTGAGCATTTGCAAAGTGCATTAACTAACCTCTTAGAGCCACCTGGTTTGTGCTCTCTAGGCTGAGACACCTTCCACCCTTTGCTGCCTTGGAATCACAGAACTGCCAGGGCTGGAAGGGACCTCAAGGCTCAGCCAGCTCCAACCCTCTGCCATGGGCAGGGACACCTCACACCGCAGCAGGTTGCTCACAGCCACCTCCAGCCTGGCTGCAAACACCTCCAGGCAGGAGGCTGCCACCACCTCCCTGGGCAGCCTGTGCCAGGCTCTCACCACCCTCCTGGGCAACAACTTCTTCCTCACAGCCAATCTGAGAGTTTGTTCCTCTTTCCTCCAGCCTCCTGCTCTGTGCTGCTGGTACCATCACACTCCTCCCTGGGCAGTGCTCTCAGGGAAAGATTTCATTCCCTTTATTTCCCCATTAGTAGCTCAGTTTTGAATAATCTTGTTCAGTACCACATAAGATGAAAGTGGTATTAAAAGAGGCTCTCTCTGCCTTGCCTCAGTGGGCAGCCTGGTTCTGCAGCAGTGTCCAGAGCCAAGCACGTGCTGGGGAGACTTCCAGAGGGACAATGTGATGCTGGGCTGGCAACATGGAAGGGGGAAGGCAGCAAAACTCAGGGGATGGACTTGATCCTGACAAGGCCCTTGGCAGGGCAACCAACCTGGGGAAGGGTCTGGAGAGCAGGGCTGGGGAGGAGCAGCTGAGGGAGCTGGGGGTGGTGAGCCTGGAGAAGGCTGAGGGGAGACCTCATTGCTCTCTACAGCTCCCTGAGAGGAGGTTGCAGTGAGGGAGGGATTGGTTGCTTTCCCCAGTCTCAGGTGACAGAAGGAGAGGGAGTGGCTGAAATTGTGCCAGGGGAGGCTTAGGTTGGAGATGAGGAAAACTTTCTTTGGTGCCAGAGTGGTCAGGGGTTGGCACAGGCAGCCCAGGGAGGTGGTGGAGTCCCCATGCCTGGAGGTGCTCAAGAACCTGTGGCCATGGCACTTGGGGCTATGGTTTAGTGGCCATGGTGGTGTTGGGTTGCTGGTTGGACTGGGTGAGCTTGGAGGCCCTTTCCAGCCCAAACAATTCCAGCATTCTAAGCTATCTCAGACCCAGAGCCAGCCCTTTCCTCAAAGTGCATTTAGGTTTTGGATCAGTATTTGCCTTTAAGAGGGGATCCAGAATGGGACCCTGGGTAGGGGATTTAGCAAAGCTAAGCTAAAAGCATCTCAACAGCTGATCTTACATGGATGCACCACAGGGTCCCTGCCCCACAGGCTCTGGCTCACTGATAGGAAGTTAAAGAATGTGATGAGAAGCCCTCAGCTTTCTCTGGAAGGTTGGGTGAGGTAGCTGTAAAGGGGCCTGAGTGAGATGCAGAGAGGAGGCAGAGCAGCAGATGTTTAGCATGCTGTCCACAGGGCTGTCAGCTCAGGAGGGAAGGAAGCTGGAGGGGAAGGGGGGTCCGTGGCACAGCTGAGATTGTTTGTGAGGTAAATAGTAACAGAGAGAAAGAGAGTCACAGAATGCATTGGGTTGGAAGGGACCTTCAAAGGTCATCCTGTCCTGCAGTCAGCAGGGACATCTCCAACTAGATCAGGTTGCTCAGGGCCCCATCAAGTTTGACCTTGAATGTATCCAGGAATGGGGCTTCAACCACCTCCCTGGGCAACCTGTTCCGGTGTCTCACCACCCTCACTCTGCAGAGCTTCCTCCTGACGTCCTACCTAAGCCTCTCCTGCTCCAGTTTCAAACCATTGCCCCTCAG
Source organism: Picus viridis (assembly GCA_033816785.1). NCBI lineage: Eukaryota > Metazoa > Chordata > Aves > Piciformes > Picidae > Picus > Picus viridis. The sequence continues at coordinate 12,629,675 of CM066598.1, forward strand.
CCTATGCCCACAGGCCCTTCTGAATAGTCCCTACTCAGCCTTCCTGTAGGTCCCTTTCAGATATTTAAATGCTGCTCTAAGGTCTCCTGGAGCCTTTTCCAGGCTGAACAGCCCCAACTCTCCCAGCCTGTCTTCATAGCAGAGGTGCTCCAGCCCTCCACTGGACCTGTTCCATCAGGTCCAAGTCCTTCCTGTGTTGTGGGCTCCAGAGTAGGACACAGCACTGCAGATGAGGTCTCCTCAAAGCAGAGCAGAGGGGCAGGATCCCCTCCCTCCATCTCTGGCCACACTGCTTTTGATGGAGTCCAGGCTGCCATTGGCCTTCTGGGCTGCAAGTGCCCATTGCTGGCTCCTGTGTAGCTTCTCACCTTCCAAAATGAGGAGAGAAAGAGGAAAGGAGGAAGGGGAAGGGGAAGGGGAAGAGAAGAAAGAGAAAAGAGAACAAGAAAGAGAAAGAGAGAAGGAAAGGTACCAGCAAGAACAGCACTCAGACAGAGCTCAATCTTCTGCACAAATGCAGCTCTGTTGCCCTTCTCTGGACCTGCTCCAGCCCCTCAGTGTCCTTCTTGGAGCAAGGAGCCCAAAACTGAACCCAGGACTCAGGATGTCCTCCTAGTAGAGGAGGAGAATCCCTGCCCTGGTCCTCTGACCACACTGTTCCTGCTCCAGGCCAGGCTGCTGGTGGCTTTCTTGGTCACCTGGGCCCCCCCTGGCTCATCTTCAGCCACTGTTAATCAGCAGCTCCAGGTCCTTTTCCACCAGGCATTTTCCAGCCACTCTGCCCCCAGCCTGGGGCCTTCGTGGGGCTGTTGTGACCTAAGCTCAGGACTCAACACTTGGCTTTGTTGCACTTCATCCCATTCACAGAGCCTTCCATGCAGCACTCCTGTTTTGTCTCCTGGCCTCCTTGTCTCCTGTTTTGTCTCCTGGCCTCCTTGTCTCCTGTTTTGTCTCCTGGCCTCCTTGTCTCCTGTTTTGTCTCCTGGCCTCCTTGTCTCCTGTTTTGTCTCCTGGCCTCCTTGTCTCCTGTTTTGTCTCCTGGCTGCCCATTGCTGAAGGGATGGATGCTGTCAGCCTCTTGGTTGTGCTCTTACAGGAGACAAGGGAACCTTGTGTCTAGGTTGCATGTCAGTGCAGGTCTGAAATACCACCTTGGAGTCTTGGAGATTAAAGACCTTGCAGAAGTGTGAGATTATATTGCTGGAATGATTAATTCCATGGTTGAAGGATGTAACAGTTCCTTGAAGGCTGCAAAAAGAGGTGACCTTGAAGCAGTGCACTGAGCTGTGGTCACTGCAGTCCTACATCCAGCTGGAGCATCTAACTAGGGGGTTGGGTTTTTTTAAATGAAGTTCATTAGGAAAAGGCAAAGAGCTTTGGTGTTGGTGGTTGTTTCCAAGGCAGGCAGGAGGATATCATGGCAGGGTGATGGATCATGAGCACCTCACGCTGTGTTCCATATCAGTGCTCTTACACAGCAGGCGATCCACAGGTAATCTGTCACGTTCAGGAAGAACAAAATGAGGGCCATGCAGATAGCCCCAGAGGTTGCAGAGTGCCTGCCACACTCACTGCCATCCCAGCACCGCACAGTGGGAGGAGGAGCTCCCGCTGGAGGCAGCACCGTGTGGAGGGCAGGATGCTGACCCCACTGGAGGCAGAAAGCGCCCAGCCAGGGCTGGAGAGCCGTGCCAGGAGAGGTTGGCTTCTGCCAGAAGAGTGCAGTTTGATTGCATCCATTTGTTATTCTTTGTGCACCCTCAGCCCAGAGGCAGAGCTGTGGGCAGAGGGAAATTGCATTTGTCTGAAGAATTTGGTGGCTGACCAGTGTGACGTGCCCCACGCCGGGCCCTGGCTCCCCTTGGAGCTCCTGGCTGGTGGAGATTTAGTGCCTGCTGGAGTGATGGCAGGCTGGTGCAGGCTGGAATTTAATGGCCAAGGTTAGCAAACTGCAGCTCTGGAATACCTGAACTCTTAAATTTCTGGAAGGTATTTAACAGGCCATTAATGATTTTATTGACAAGATTCATCCATATTTGCTCTTCTCAGCCCCCTCATTAGCAATGCTTGTGCATGATCCTGGCAGGTGCAGTAAATCCCACCTCTCTCTGCTCAGTGGGAATCAATCAAGTCAGTGACAGCCTTTGCTGGGACTCCTTCCTTGCAGAATTTGCCAGGAGAAGTCAGTCCCTGTCAGGGAGGAGAGTGTCAGTGGTGGCATCAGAGGCTTCTGCCATCATCCTCAGTGAGTTCCATCAGGGCAGCAAGAGCTCTCTTCAAAGTGCCTACATTTGTGCAAGAGCCTTGCTTAGGGGAGGGGAGGCCATGGGCTGCTTCTCCCTCAGAAGCTGTCAGTGCTTGTAGGGAAGCTGTGAGGAAGGCAGCAGCCTGCCTGCTGATCCAGCCCCGTGCTGGCATCTCCGGGCTCCAGGCGCCATCGTGTGTTGGAGTCTGGCTGCCTTCAGCTTCCATAGTCCTGCCTTTGAGTCGAGGAACTGAAGGGTTAGAATCATAGAATCCTAGAGTGGTCTGGGTTGGAAGGGACCTCCAGAGGTCATCCAGTCCAACCCCCTCTGCAGTCAGCAGGGGCATGTTCAACTAGATCAGGCTGCCCAGAGCCCTGTCAGGCTCCGCTTTGAATACCTCCAGGGATGGGGCCTCAACCACCTCCCTGGGCAACCTGTTCCAATGTTCTACCACCCTCATAGTAAAGAACCTGTTCCTAACATCCATAGAGACCTTAGAGACCTTCAGCACTGAACAACCCAAGCCATTTAAGTTGAAATGAAGTGCAACAGTCCTGCTCAGCTGCTTGGGTGGAAGTTTGCCCCTCCTGAAAGAGTGAATGTGAAAGCAGCTGTGTTAACTGAGCCCTGGTATTGCTGTCCCATCACAGAGCAGAAAGCTCTGGCAGGTTTCCAGGTGATTTAGCCTCTTTTGTACCCCTTCTTGCTTCTTCTTCTGCCTCTTGCATCCTCTCCACATTTGCTCTCCTCTGATCTGCAGGACAGGGGACAGTGGTTATAGGATGAGTGGCTATGTCTTCAAAGTAGAGCAGAGCAGATTTAGAGGGGATGTGAGGAACAAGTTCTGCACCAGGAGGCTGCTGGAACACTGCAGCAAGTTGCCCAGGGAGGTGCTTGAGGCCCCATCCCTAGAGATATTCCGGGTCAGGCTGGACAAGGCTCTGAGCAACCTGCTCTGGTGGAGGATGTCCCTGCTGAGTGCGGGGGGGTCGGACTGGGTGAGCTTCGGAGGACCCTTCCCACCCAACCCATTCTATGATTGATTGTGTGATCTCTAGTGCTGCCCCTTCCTCTCTGCTCCCTCTGAGAGGCTCATCCGTGCCTCCCCCGGCTGTCGGCTCAGTGCTGCCTCCAGAGGTGCTCATTGATCCCTGCACGAGCCTTCAGGCAGGGCTGATGTGCTGTGCTCCTCTTGCAGCCTACATGAAGCGGCGGCACAGCTCCGTCAGCGACAGCCAGCCCTGCGAGTCCTCCTCTGCCGGCATCGACTACAGCCAGGGAGCCAGCCCCCAGCCCCAGCACCAGCTGAAGAAGCCCCGGGTGGTGCTGGCACCAGAGGAGAAAGAAGCTCTGAAACGAGCCTACCAGCAAAAGCCATACCCATCACCAAAAACCATTGAGGAACTCGCCACGCAGCTCAACTTGAAAACCAGCACCGTCATCAACTGGTTCCACAACTACAGGTAGGAGCCCAGCTGCACAGGGAGGGGCCTTGTAGGGTGGCCTGCATTAGGAATGGTGTGGCCAGCAGGAGCAGGGAGGTCATTGTGCCCCTGTACTCTGCACTGGTTAGGCCACACCTTGAGTCCTGTGTCCAGTTCTGGGCGCCTCAGTTTAAGAAGGACATCGAGACACTTGAAGGTGTCCAGAGAAGGGCAACAAGGCTGGGGAGAGGCCTTGAGCACAGCCCTGTGAGGAGAGGCTGAGGGAGCTGGGGTTGTTTAGCCTGCAGAAGAGGAGGCTCAGGGGAGACCTCATTGCTCTCTACAACTCCCTGAAAGGTGGTTGGAGCCAGGAAGGGGTTGGTCTCTTCTCCCTAGCAACCTGCACCAGAACAAGAGGACACAGTCTCAAGCTGTGCCAGGGGAAGTTTAGGCTGGAGGTGAGGAGAAAGTTCTTCACCGAGAGAGTCATTCGCCATTGGAATGTGCTGCCGGGGAGGTGGTGGAGTCACCGTCCCTGGAGGTGTTCAAGAGGGGACTGGATGTGGCACTTGGTGCCATGGTCTAGTCATGGGGTCTGTGGTGACAGGTTGGACTCGATGATCTTCGAGGTCTCTTCCAACCTTGGTCATACTGTGATACTGTGATACTGTGATACTGTGTCAGGGAGGGATAGGGCTGGTGGGAGTGGAGCAAAACAGGAAATGGGGAGATTCAGACTGGATGTGAGGAAGAAGTTGTTCCCCAGGAGGGTGGTGAGAGACAGGTTGCCCAGGGAGGTGGTGGAAGCCTCATCTCTGCAGGCCCCTCCCTCACTGCAACCTCCTCTCAGGGAGCTGTAGAGAACAATGAGGTCTCCCCTCAGCCTTCTCCAGGCTCACCACCCCCAGCTCCCTCAGCTGCTCCTCCCCAGCCCTGCTCTCCAGACCCTTCCCCAGGTTGGTTGCCCTGCCAAGGGCCTTGTCAGGATCAAGTCCATCCCCTGAGTTTTGCTGCCTTCCCCTTCCATGTTGCCAGCCCAGCATCACATTGTCCCTCTGGAAGTCTCCCCAGCACGTGCTTGGCTCTGGACACTGCTGCAGAACCAGGCTGCCCACTGAGGCAAGGCAGAGAGAGCCTCTTTTAATACCACTTTCATCTTATGTGGTACTGAACAAGATTATTCAAAACTGAGCTACTAATGGGGAAATAAAGGGAATGAAATCTTTCCCTGAGAGCACTGCCCAGGGAGGAGTGTGATGGTACCAGCAGCACAGAGCAGGAGGCTGGAGGAAAGAGGAACAAACTCTCAGATTGGCTGTGAGGAAGAAGTTGTTGCCCAGGAAGGTGGTGAGAGCCTGGCACAGGCTGCCCAGGGAGGTGGTGGCAGCCTCCTGCCTGGAGGTGTTTGCAGCCAGGCTGGAGGTGGCTGTGAGCAACCTGCTGCGGTGTGAGGTGTCCCTGCCCATGGCAGGGGTTGGGACTGGCTGAGCCTTGAGGTCCCTTCCAGTTCTGTGAGGGATTCATTGGTGTGGCCTCGGCAGCCCCAGCCCACAGGCAGCCCATGCTTGAGTGAACAGAGCCAGCAGGGAGGGCTGGCCAGCAGCAGTGCCAAGGCTCAGGCTCATTGTAAGGCATCCCTGAGGGGCAGCAATGTTCTCATATTGATGGAAGTGGAGATTTTAAGCCGAAAAGTCTGGGGGTTGGGGTGGACATGGTTTTGGAGATGTCCACTGTTGGGTAATTCTACAGCAGAGTGCAGAAAGCTGGGCTGGGGTCCCTTGCTGGCATCTGCACACTCACACAGGCACACAGCTGCAGGCTGTGCAGCCTGCCTTATGCCTGGGCCACTTGTTGGGGGGTGCCTGGAAGTGTCCTCTGCTGGGTGGCATCAGCATTGCACTGGTTTCATCTTCTCGTTTTCCCACCTAAGAGCAAAACTAAAAAGGTTTTCTTTGAGGCCTTGAGTCACTGAGCTGTGGAAACAGGCACAGGGTGTGCTGGAGCTTTTGGGAAGCTCCACACACTCACAAAGGACAGAGAAGCTGAAACTCTGAAAGCAGACACAGCTGCAGATTGATTTTTTTGTTAGGATCAAAGCTTTGAGTTCCCCTGCAAGGAAATATCACAGAACAGCGGGTTGGAAGGAACCCCAAGGATCATAGAATCATAGAATGGAAGGGACCTATAAAGCTCACCCAGTCCAACCCCCCTGCACTCAGCAGGGACATCCTCCACTAGATCAGGTTGCTCAGAGCCTTGTCCAGCCTGACCTGGAATACCTCCAGGGATGAGGCCTCAACTACAGAATCACAGAAACATTCAGGTTGGAACAGAGCCTCAGGATCACCAAGTCCAACCCAGAACCCTGCTCTGCAAGGGTCACCCCTAAACCATAGCCCCAAGCATCACATCCAAACCACCTTCAAACACACCCAGGCTTGGGGACTCCAGCACCTCCCTGGGCAGCACATTCCAGTCCCTGACCACTCTCTGTGAAAAAAAATTTCCTACTGTCCAGTCTGAACCTCCCCAGTGGCAGCCTGAGGCCATTCCCTCTTTTCTGTCACCAATGACCTGTGAGCAGAGACCAGCAGCAGCCTCTCTACAATGTCCTTCCAGGTAGCTGTAGACAGCCAGGAGGTCTCCCCTCGGTCTCCTCTTTTCCAAACTAACCATCCCCAGCTCCTTCAGTTGCTCTTCATCAGATTTCTTCTCCAGGCCCTTCCCAGCTTCCTTGCCCTCCTCTGCCCTGGCTCCAGCACCTCCACATCTCTCTTGTCTTGAGGTGCCCAAAACTGGACACAGCCCTCGAACTGTGGCCTCCCCAGAGCTGAGTACCAGAGGACAATCCCCTCCTGCTCCTGCTGGACACAGCATTGCTGATCCCAGCCAGGAGGCCTTTGGCTGTCTTGGCCACCTGGGCACACTGCTGGTCATACTCAGTTGCAAGTCCCTCTGTAGAGCCTCCCTACCCTGGTGCAGTTCAACATTCCACCTACCTTGGTGTCACTGTGAACTTCCTGCTGACACACTCTGTGTCTTCATCAAGGTCATCAATCAAGATGTGATACAGAAGTGGTCCCAGCTCTGAGCCCTGAGGAGCACCACTTGTGCCTGGCTGCCAGCTGGATTTCATGTTTCCCTGACATAGAGGCCACTCTATGTCTTGTCCCCATCACTCCTTGGCTTTTCTGTGGCACTCCCTGTGAAAAGGGAGTCTCATCCTCTTGGCAGGCACCCTTTATGTACTGGAATATGGTACTAAGGTGTCCCCTAAGCCTACTCTCCAGGCTGAACAAACCCAGCTCTCTCAGTCTCTTCAGACTCATACTAGAAGGAACCATCTCTGCATTTGAAGCACTAAAGCAGGTTTGGGCCTAGAGACAGGGATGAAAAGAAGCAGTGCTGGAGTGGCATGGAGGAATGATAAGGATTTGAGGAGATACCAGCTGTGCTTGGGAGTGGGAATCTTAATTGGTGCTTCAGACTGTTCTCCAAGAAATTTCTGCTGATGAGTATTGAGCAGGTAGAGTTGAGAGAGTGGATTTAGTGCTGCTCTGTGCCTGCACTCTGTGCCAGCCGTACTCCTAATCACTCCAGGTTGCTGAACTTCTTTGTTTGTATAAAGTGCCAGCACTTAAAGGGTATTTTCCACTTTGCCTCCCCTGTCACCTTTGAAAGGGGAGCCGCTGAAGCAGAAGCAGCTCAGTTTAATGAGGTAGCTCAGAAAGATCCTGCACAATAGTTAAATAAGGTTTCACAGTAAGCAATCCCAAATGCAAACCCCTAAGCAGGGGGAATCGGTCACCCCGCAGCTCCCTGCCTCCCACCCGCCACAGATGCAGCCTCCCGTGCTGCTCAGCCTCCTCCAACTGCAGCCTCCCTTCCCATTCCCACTTCCAGTTGGAGAGGTGCCTATGAAGATGTGTTCCCTTCAGCCTGACAGCAAACTGTGCTCTTCTCCCTTGGGCAGAGGGGCAGAGCACGGGGGGCAGGTGGCACCTTCCTCGTCACCAGCGCCCTGGTGCTGCGGCAGCGCCTGCCAAGGAGCACTGAGCAGCCTGCGGAGCCACGCCGAGCTGCACTCCGCTGCACGCTGCCTGCTGGCAGGGGCCTCCCCGGGGGAAGCACATACTGGATAAACAAGGTGCAAGAGGCTGGTGGCCAGCACGAGCCTCACAGCACTGAGTGATCTGGACCTGCTGCCAGGTGTGCTGCTGAGGCCCCAGGACTTGAAAGAGATGTTTCAGACAGAATCACTGTCAGGGCTGGGAGGGACCCCGAGGATCATCCAGTTCCAACCCCTGCCGTGGGCAGGGACACCTCCCATCAGCCCAGGGCGCTCAAGGCCTCATCCAGCCTGGTCTTAAAAACTTCCAGGTATCCACAGCCTCCCTGGGCAACCTGTGCCAGTGTCTCCCCACCCTCACTGCAAAGAACTTCTTCCTCATCTCCAGTCTCAATCTCCCCTCTCCCAGCTCAAAGCCATTGTCCCTTATCCTGGCACTCCCAGCCCTTGTCAGATGTCCCTCCTCAGCTCTTCTGGAGCTCCTTCAGGTACTGGAAGGTTGCTCTAAGGTTTCCCTGGAGCCTTCTCTTCTCCAGGCTGAACAGCCCCAACTCTCCCAGCCTGTCCCTGCAGGGGAGGTTCTCCAACCTTCTGATCCTCTTTTGTGGCCTCCTCTGGACCTGCTCCAGCAGTTCCAGTTTGGTGCTCTATTGCCTCGAGGATGGCACAGAAAATCAGATTGCAGGGATTTGTGTCCCACTTCACCCATGGAAACTGGCACACAAACTGGGTAAGGTCCCAGAGATGCTACTGTAGAGGCATCAGGAGTGAAACCAAACTTCCTTGCTGTGTTAACCTGGCACTCCTGGATCCTAGACTTCACTGCTTTTACTCTGGGCATGTTTTTGAATGGACTGAAGCCTGGTGCTTGTTCAGGTGGTGTGTGAAAGCTTGTGCAGAGAACTTCAACAGATGCCCCAGGAGATCTCTGATCCTTTGAGTTCCCCTGATGAATGCCAACAGGATGTGTTGTTTTGGAGGCCAACACCTTCCACCAAGAGGAATGCTCTCTGCAGTTTCCAAGCTGCTGTCACCAGTTCTTCTTAACCAGAGGGATTTAATTACTGTGCTAATCAGGAGCTGACTAGATTCCAGAAGCAGTCTATTGGGTGTGAATTTTCCAGGGATCTCCACAGACATCCAAGCTGTATTCTTGGGGTCAGATAGTCTGAGCATGTCACCATCCAGGATCCTGCTGGAGCTGAGGTGGTTTGAATGCTATGCAGGCACAAAGCTCTCACCTGTTTCCTCTCCTGACTTGGGGAATGCTACAGAAGCAGCATGTTCTGGATCAATGTCCACACAGGGAGATTTTAGGCATAAATAGGGCCTGATAATCAATGCTGCAGGATGTGTGCAATTAATAGTAATAGAAAATTAATGTTAGCACCTGTGGTCTTCTGTTAGGTGAATAATACTCTCCTAGGGAAAATTACAGACCCCCTAAATCCTTCTGAAGTGTGGAGTCAGCAAGTACTGCTGAAATACTCTGTTGCATTTCAAGTAAGTCAATAACATCATTAGCTTCAAAAGCAGTATTCAGGCAGTGTTCTGCTTGTATCCTAACTCCTTGCCTTTGTGAGCTGCCTGCTGGAGCACACTCAGGGAGAAGGAAGCAGCCCTGCAGCCAGCAGTGTTGGGGTCAGCTTTTCACTCGTGCTTTGCAAAACCCTTGGCAGTTCTCCCTGGCTAAAACCAAGAGTGTCCTCTTTGCTCTGAAAGATAGAGTTGAGCTAAACTCTCCTTGTGTCTAAAGTCTCATCCCTCACCACAGGTCACTGAGGACCCCACCTGGGTGCAAATTAGGACCTGAACAGTGGCCATAACCTCTGTACTGAGGCAGCAGTGCACGGAGATAGGCCAAGCCATCAGATTCTTTCATAGAACCACAGGCTGGAAGGGACCCTTGAGGGTCATCTTGTCCAACTCCCCTGCAGTCATCTCCAGCCAGAGCAGGTTGCTCAAGGTCCCCTCAAGTTTGACCTTGAATGTCTCCAGGGATAGGCTGTCCACCAACTTTCTGGGCAACCTGCTCTGGGATTTCACCACCCTCACTGTGCAGAACTTCCTCCTGATGTCCAACCTAAAGCTCTCCTGCTCCAGTTTCAAACCATTGCCCCTCACCCTGTCACCACAGGCCCTTCTAAAAGCCCCTTCCCAGCCCTCCTGTAGGCCCCCTTCAGCTACTGAAAAGCTGCTCTGAGGTCTCCCTGAAGCCTCCTCTTCTCCAGGCTGAACAGCCCCAACTCTCTCAGCCTGTCCCCATAGCAGAGGTTCTTCAGCCACCTTTGTGGCCTCCTCTGGATTGTCTCCAGTAGGTCCATGTCTCTTTTGTGTTGAGGGCTCCATATCTGGACCTAGCAGTGCAGGTGAGGTCTCCCCAGAGCAGAGGGGCAGGATCACCTCCCTCCATCTCTGGCTGCCTTCTGGTCTGCCAGTGCCCACTGCTGGCTCCTGTCCCAGCAGCACCCCCAAGTCCTTCTCCGCAGGGCTGCTCTCAATCTCATCATCCTCCAGCCTGGATCCCTGACCTAGCTGCAAGACCTTGCACTTTGCTTTATTGACCCTCATGAGCTCCTCTTGAGCCCACTCCTCCAGCCTGTCCAGGTCCCTCTGGATGCCATCCCATCCCTCAGTCATGTCAACCACACCACTTAACTTGGCAGTGGACCGTTCTGTAGGCATGAGGATCTTCCTTCTCTAAACAGAGAAGGAAGAGGGAGGAAGGAGCAAGTTAAGTGGCACAGGCAGCGTGCTTGGGGTATTATTGCATGCTTCAGGTCACAGGAGGTGCAGGATGGCACATCAGGCCAGTTCAGCCACACATGGAGTGCATTAATCCCCTGGAGATGCACTCCTTGCTGTGTCACTATTCATGTCCTGGAATCGATTTTCTAAATAAGAAATGAGGCAGAAGCCAGGCTGGCTGCCAGGCTGACAACCTGTCACAAGGCTGTGCTTCCCCAGAGCCAGCTCAGAGCAGCACTTTGCTGCAGCTGCCTTTCTCCTTGGTGTCCAGGAGGGGCTTGTCCAGGGTTTTCCCCCCTTGTTTATTTGTTTTTTTTCACAGCATCACAGAACTGTGACAGGGCTGGAAGGGACCTCAAGGCTCAGCCAGTCCCAACCCCCCTGCCATGGCCAGGGACACCTCACACCGCAGCAGGTTGCTCACAGCCACCTCCAGCCTGGCTGCAAACACCTCCAGGCAGGAGGCTTCCACCACCTCCCTGGGCAGCCTGTGCCAGGCTCTCACCACCCTCCTGGGGAACAACTTCTTCCTCACAGCCAATCTCAATCTCCCCACTTCTAGTTTTGCTCCATCCCCCCAGTCCTATCCCTCCCTGACAGCCTCACAAGTCCCTCCCCAGCTTTCTTGGAGCCCCCTGCAGATCCTGCAAGGCCACAATGAGGTCTGCTTGGAGCCTTCTCTTCTCCAGACTGACCAGCCCCAGCTCTCTCAGTCTGTCTGCCATTGGTTTTCCCCAACTATTTTCCTGTTACCTGCATGTTACTCTTCCTGCTTCGTTCCCTAATGCCTGATGTGGCTCCTCTGAAGGGGCACTGTCAGATTTGCAGTAAATACACAGAATTCTAGTTGGAAATCATAGAATCACTTCAGCTGAAAAAAAATACTTTAGAGTCCAACCACTGACCCAGCACTGCCAGGGCACCACTAAACCATGGCCCTCAACATACCTCCATGGCTTTGAAACCCTTCCAGGGATGGGAACTCCACCACTGCCCTGGGCAGCCTGAGCCAGGCCTTGACAACCATTCTCAGGGAAGAAATTGTTCATTGGGTCCAACCTAAACCTCCCCTGGTGTGGCTTGAGGCCATTTCATCTTTACTTGTTGCTTGTTATCACAGTGTCACAGTATCACCAAGGTTGGAAGAGACCTTTGAGATCATCAAGTCCAGCCTATCACCCAGTGCCATCTAATAAACTAAACCATGGCACCCAGCACCCCATCAAGTCTCCTCCTAAACACCTCCAGTGATGGTGACTCCCAAGGGCCAATCTCTCTTTCTGGGAAGAATTTCTTCCTAACATCCAGCCTGAACCTCCCCTGGCACAGCTGGAGACTGTGTCCTCTTGTTCTGGTGCTGGGTGCCTGGGAGAAGAGACCAACCTCTGCCTGTCTACAACCTCCCTCCAGGGAGTTGGAGAGAGCAAGAAGGTCTCCCTTGAGCCTCCGCTTCTCCAGGCTAAGCAACCCCAGCTCCCTCAGCCTCTCCTCACAGGGCTGTGCTCCAGACCCCTCCCCAGCCTCATTGCCCTTCTCTGGACACCTTCCAGTGTCTCAATGTCCTTCTTAAACTGAGGGCCCAAGAACTGGACACAGGACTCAAGGTGTGGCCTCATCACTGCTGAGCACAGGGCACAATGACCTCCCTGCTCCTGCTGGCCACACTGTTCCTGTTGCAGACCAGGATGCAATTGGCCTTCTTGGCCACCACATGCTTCATGTTCTTCCCGATGCCTTTTCAATCAGGCCGTTGAGTCAGAGGGTGTGAGGGCTCCCACCAGGCCAGCTCGGTGCCAAAGTCTGATGGCATCCCACGACAGGGTGTGTGGAACGGTGCCTGTGGCAGGGGAGGGTGGCTGGCAGGGACCCCGGCGGCCTGACCATCCCTCTCCCCTCTCTCCTAGGTCTCGCATCCGCCGGGAGCTCTTCATCGAGGAGATCCAAGCCGGGAGCCAGAGCCAGGCCGGGTCGAGCGACTCTCCGTCCGCCCGGAGCAGCAGGGCCGCTCACAGCTCCGAGGGGGACAGCTGCGACGGCGTGGACGCGGAAGGGCCAGCTGAGGGCAAGGCCAGCGGCCCGGAGGCGGAGGAGTACAGCAATGCAACCACAAAGTCTCAGGGAGGGTCAGCGGAGTCGGCTTTCGAGGCGGGGGAAGAGGCACCGCAAGGCACTGCCAGGTCTTCGGAGAAAGCGGAGCCGTTCCAGGCGGAGAGCCTGGAGGACACCGACGACGAGGGCAGGCTCAGAGCGCCGCGCCAGGGCTCTCCGCCGGCACCGCCGCGCCCGGGAGAAGCTCCGGAGACGCTGCCAAACTCTGCCACGGAAGGGGATGCCTCTACCTCAGCTGCCTCCACCTCAGTCCTTACGGGGAGAGCTCCTACAAGCCGAAAGAGAGTTCAGAGAAAATCTCCAGTGTGCCAAGTACGAGCTCGACGCCGGCCTCGGGCTCGCAGAAAGCCAACTCCCTGCAGAGCTTGTTCGGCTTCTCGGAGGCGGCGAGCTCCAGGAACACGCGAGACAGCTCCCTGCGGAAAAAGAAAGCGGCCAACTTGAACAACATCATCCACCGGCTGGAGAAGGCGGCGAGCCGGGAGGAGGCCGTCGAGTGGGAGTTCTGAGATTGAAACTGGCCCCAACTCGGGAGAGCTGGGAAGTCAAAACTGGACCTCTTGCTGGGTTTATCGTGTTGCGCACTTAACCGCCCTGCGGGCCACAGGGCAAAAACGCCATAGGCCAAGGTGCATATAGAACACAAACAAAACAAAAGGAGCGTGAAGCCCAATTTATCTTTGTGTTTTCGAGGGAGAAAACTGAAATGTTGTAGTCCGAGCTTGGGTTGGGGTTTTTTTTTGTTGTTTTGGGTTTTTTTTTTCCCTTTTCCTTCTTCTTTTTTCTTTCTTTTTTTTTCTTTCTTTTTCTTTTTCTTTTTTTTTAATTTCAAATTGTACCCTTGAAGTGGGTTTGGTGGTTTTTTGGGGTTTTTTTTTTTTTTTGTTTGTTTTGTTTTGTTTTTATGATTGCCCCCTGAGAAGCGAGTTCCACGGGTCGTGGAATGACTCATAGAGCTTTTTGCCTTGCGCCCTCCTGCTTTGGTGTGGGCTTTAAAAAAACAAAAAGACAAACAACAACAACAAAAAAAAAAAAAGACACACACACAAGGAAAAAAATAAAAAAGGAAGGAAGGAAGGAAAAAGGAAAAAGGAAGGAAAAAGGAAGGAAAAGGAAAAGAAAAAGAAAGGAAAAAAAGGAAAAGGAAAAAAAGGAAAAAGAAAAAGGAAGGAAAAAAAAGGAAAAGGAAAAAAAGCAAAAAGAAAAAGGAAGGAAAAAGAAAAGGAAAAGAAAAAGAAAAAGGAAGGAAAAGAAGGAAAAAAAAAAAAAAAGAAATAAAGGAAAAATGAAAGGAAATAAAGGAAAAATGAAAGGAAATAAAGGAAAAATGAAAGGAAATAAAGGAAAAATGAAAGGAAATAAAGGAAAAATGAAAGGAAATAAAGAAAGGAAAAAAAAGGAAAGAAAAAAAAAGGAAAAAAAGGAAAAGAAAGCAACAAAGAAAGAAAAAAAGGAAGAAAAGAAAAAAACTAAAACTCAAAACCCACATATTAAAAGGGGGCTTTTTATCTGCCATCTAATGGCTACAGAGTGATGATACACTATTATCTTCTTGAACCAGGAAAAGAGAGGAAAAAAAAAAAAAAAAGAAAGGAAAAAGAAATAATAAATTAAAAAAAGGGGAGATTTTGCAAAAAAAATTTAAAAAAAAATGGGAAAAAAAAGCTAAAAAAAAAAAAAACCTTAAAAATGAAAAGTTTTTTTGTAGCTGTTCAGTTGCCACTAAGAGATTGCACAGTCAAAGCGACTCTAAACACACTAGTTTGGATTCCTACATATTTTCAAGATTTAAAGAAAAAAAAAAAACACAAAAAAAAGATTAAAAAAAAAAAAAGGAAAAAAAAAAAAAAAGAATCTTCTTGTTTGAAAACTTTGGAATTTAACAGTAAAAAAAAAAAAAAAAAAAAAAAAAAAAAAAAAAAAAAAAAAAAAAAAAAGGGGGTTTTTGTTTTCCGGGGGGGGGGAGGGGAAGGAGGGGGAAGAAACCAACCAACAAACAAACAGAAGCAGCAAAACAAAACCCCACATTGGCTCCACGTTATTTTTTAACGCAATGAAAGAAACAAACCACAACACAAAAAAAAAAAAAAAAAACCCAACCAAAAAAAACCAAACAAACAATAACAACAACAACAACAACAAAAAAAAAGTCACTTCAGGAGAAGAAGAAGGAAAAAAAAAAAAAGTTATAAAAAAAAAAAAAAAAAAAAAAAAACACAAAAAAACACACAAAAATCTTAATTTGTGGTAGCTGATTTTAGTGTTTTTCTCGTAAGTGGAAATAGAATATTGACACGTAGTGCACATCGTTTCATAGCTTTAACCGACCTCCGGGGCTTTTGCAGGCCGGGGTTTGTTTAATACACTCCATTTTAGGCCAAATCAGGACAAAGGAGATGAAAAATAACAAACAAAAACACACACACAAAAAAAAAAAAAAAAAGGAAAAAAAAAAAAAAAGAGAAAAATCTGACTCTAGGTATTTTATAATCTGCTTTTTAACCTCTTAACCACAGAGCACGCTGATCAGACCTCATATCTAGGAGGTTTTAGGAGACAACTTAGAAGCAGCATGTACTTGATCATTTCACTCGGGGTGCAGCGCACGACCCTCCCGGCGGCGCGGCGCAGGCGGAGCGCTCGGAGCGACCCTCGGCCAGTTCACATTTCAGCCTGCTCCTCGGGGCCGCCGGAGCGCTCCTCCGGCCCGGCTCGGGGGTACGATTTGTGGCGCGCACCGCTGGGAGGGCGCTCGCAGACCTCCTTTTGCCTGCTGTTCGGTGGCCGTTCGCTGACTCCCTTCCCACCGCGAGCACTGATTTTCAAATGACCTTTTAGTCGTGGGAAGAATCTTTTGCGTTGCTGTTGTTGCTGTTTGGCGTGGATAACGATGGCGATGACCCAGACCGGGATGGAAACAAACCCCAAACTCCAAACCAAAACGCTGATTGCTCTCCAATCCCCAAAGTCTTCGCCCACAGAAATCCAAAACCATTTTTTTCTTTCGGGGTGGGGGGTGGGGGTGGTGAGGGGGGAGAGGGATGGAGGAAGGGGTGTTGGATTGAAATTTGTTATTTAATTCCCCCCCCCCACCCCCACCGCCACCACCCCATTCTTTTATGCACAGGTCAGGGCTGATCCAAGTACAAACCCAATTCTAACTTGTCTCTAACTCCTCCTTGTTGTCTATATGTATATGCGTGAAGCATAGAGGTGCGTGGAAGGATGCGTGTGGGTGAGTTGTGTGCGTGCAATTTTATACGTCTGTGTATTTTCTTACCTACTCGTGCACACGTAGAGTGCATTACTGCCACCTTTTCTCAATAAGCTGGTTTATCACTTACGGCTTCTACGAGGGTTGTGTGTGTGGGGGAGGGGTGGTTTTTTTTGGCTCATTTAGGCTCCTTTATTGCCATATCTTTGAAACTAACAATAGATGATTACAGAAAATATATCTATCTATATATATATATATATAAATATATATATATATAGTTTGGGGTTCTGGTTGGGTTTGGGTTGCTTTGGGGTTATTTGTTTGTTGGGGTTCTTTTTGATTGGGTTTGGTTCGTTTGGGGTTGGGTTTGGGTTTTGGGTTGGGTTTGGGGTTTGGGGTTTGTTTGGGGTTTGGGGTTTGGGGTTTGTTTTGGGTTTGGGGTTTGGGGTTGGTTTGGGGTTTGGGGTTTGGGGTTTGTTTGGGGTTTGTTTGTTTGGGGTTTGGGGTTGGTTTGGGGTTTGTTTGGGGTTTGGGGTTTGTTTTGGGTTTCTTTTAATTTGCTTTTGGTCCTTTTGGTTTCGTGGGGTTTTTTTTGTTTAGTTATTTTGATTTGGTTCTTTGCCTTTTGGTTCTTTTCCTTTTGGTTCTTTTGTTGTTTTTTTTTTTTTCCTTTTGCTTCTTTTCATTTGAGTTCTTTTCCTTTTGGTTCTTTAGGTTTTGGTTCTTTTGGGTTTTTTTTTTTCCTTTTGGTTTTTTCCTTTTGGTTCTTTTCTTTTGGTTCTTTTGGTTCTTTTCCTTTTGGGTTCTTTTGGGTTTTTTCTTTTGGTTCTTTTCCTTTTGGTTCTTTTGGTTTTTTTTTTCCTTTTGGTTCTTTTTCATTTTGGTTCTTTTTGTTCTTTTCCTTTGGGTTTTTTACCTTTTGGGTCTTTTCCTTTTGGTTCTTTTCCTTTTGGTTCTTTTGTGGTTTTTTTTTCCTTTTGGTTCTTTTTCATTTTGGTTCTTTTTGTTCTTTTCATTTTGGTTCTTTTTGTTCTTTTCCTTTGGGTTCTTTTCCTTTTGGTTCTTTTCCTTTTGGTTCTTTTGGTTCTTTTCCTTTGGGTTCTTTTGTGGTTTTTTTTTTCCTTTTGGTTCTTGTGTGTTTTTTTTCCTTTTGGTTCTTTTCATTTTGTTTTGGTTTTATTTTGTTGGGGGTTTTTTTGCTGGCTTTGGTTCTTTTCCTTTTGTTTGTTTGTTTGTTTTGGTTCCTTTCTTCTTTTTGGTTCCTTTCTTCTTTTTCTTTGGTTTGGGGTTTTGTTTTGTGTATGGTGTTTTTTTTTTTTTGTTGGTGGTTTTTATGTTGTTGTTGCTTTGGTTTTTTTTGTTTAGTTCTTTTGGTTTAGTTCTTTTCTCCTTTTTTTGTTGTTTTGGTTTTATTTGGTTTTGGTTGTATTTGGCTTTGGTTTTCTTTGTTTTGGTTATTTTCCTTTTGGTTTTATTGGGTTTGGTTCTTTTAGGTTTGGTTGTGTTTGTTTTGGTTTTATTTGGTTTGGTTGTGTTTGTTTTTTGGTTTTATTTGGTTTGGCTATTTTCCTTTTGGTTTTACTGATTTTGGTTCTTTTGGGTTTAGTTTTGTTTGTTTTGGTTCTTTTCCTTTTGGTTTTACTGGTTTTGGTTCTTTTGGGTTTAGTTTTGTTTGTTTTGGTTATTTTCCTTTTTGGCTTTATTGGTTTTGGTTCTTTTGGGTTTGGTTTTGTTTGTTTTGGTTACTTTTGGTTTTACTGATTTTGGTTCTTTTGGGTTTAGTTTTGTTCGTTTTGGTTATTTTCCTTTTGGTTTTACTGATTTTAGTTCCTTTGGGTTTAGTTTTGTTCATTTTGGTTATTTTCCTTTTGGTTTTATTGATTTTTGGTTATTTTCCTTTTGGTTTTATTGGTTTTGGTTCTTTTGGGTTTGGTTTTGTCCATTTTGGTTATTTTTCCTTTTGGTTTTATTTTGGTTCTTTTGCTTCTTTTGGTTTTAGTTGGTTTGGTTCTTTTCCTTTTCCTTTTATTGGTTTTGGTTCTTTTCCTTTTGATTCTTTTGGGGTTTTTACTTTTAGTTTTGATTCTTTTGGAGTTTTTCTTTTAGTTTTGATTCTTTTGGGGTTTTTTCTTTTCATTTTGATTGTTTTGGGTTTTTTTCTTTTAGTTTTGATTCTTTTGGGGATTTTTCTTTTTGTTTTGATTCTTTTGGATTTTTTTCTTTTCCTTTTGATTCTTTTGGGTTTTTTTCTTTTAGTTTTGATTCTTTTGGTTTTTTTTTCTTTTAGTTTTGATTCTTTTGTTTTTTTTTTTTCTTTTAGTTTTGATTCTTTTCAGGGGATTTTAGCTTTTTTGGAGGGGGAAGGGGAGAGTTCAGCTTTGCTTTGGTTTTGTTTGGGGACTGAGGGTTTTTTTTGGTGCTTTTTCATTATGTTTTTTTTTAACTGGGTTGTTTTCTTTGTTGCTGTTCTTTATTACTATTATTATTATTATTATTATTATTATTATTGACCTTTTTTTTTTTTGTGGCTTATTTATAGGTGCTGTATTTTATTATCTGATTGTTAGGAAGGGATGAAAGGGGGCAAAATATTCTTTAGAGGGATAGACTGCCGGCAGTATTGGGTATAATTTACAAGATGTAGTTGTCATACTGTATATTATTATTGATTGAAGACTTTTTTGGACCGTATTGTGTATCATGGAACTTTTTGTCTTAGGTCAGCATCTTTGTTGATGACACTTTAATGGTGCATTCATTACTTCTTAAGTTTTAATTAATATTTCTGTTTTTCTTTCTTTCTTTTTTTTTTTTTTCTTTTTTTTTTTTTTTTTTTTTTCACCCCCTGATCTTTGTTTCTTCTTTTTTGGGGGCGGGGCGGGGTGGGGCGAGGTGGGGAGGAGAGGGAGGGAGAAGGGAGGGAAGGGTTGGGGGAGAGGAGTTCCGACTTTAAAAGGTATGTTCCCCCATATTACACCTCCAGTGTGCTTTGTATTAATTCATTAGTAGGATTTTTTGACTGTAAGATGTGAACAACCCCATTTCTTGCATGATGTTTTAGACCACCTGTACTTCATTTACGGTCTCTTCTAACAATGCAGCAGCAGCACTTAGCTGGAGTTGTCACAAGCTAAGACTCGGTACACTAAAACCCAACCCTTTTCATGATGCAGAAGGCTCTAGGAGGCTGAAAGGCAGGGATTTGCTTCCTCTTTTTACTGCTAGCTGTTTCAGGATACCTCCTTGGGTAATTGGGGACCTGTGATGCAAACCTGAAGTTGAGGAGCAGAGAGAGCAGCTGCCCCTTCCCGTGATGAGCTGAGGAGAGAATTGGTGACGGCAGGCAGCAGCCTGGAAGCAGGGATGGCTTCTGCTCTGGAGCCCAGTTAGTCCACGGCAACGGCCAGCGAGGGAAATAAGAGTGGTGATGCAAAGCGGTACCTCTGTACCTGTGCAGCACCCTGGTTTGACTTGCCAAGCACAGCTCCATCCCTCACCCCTGCTGACAATGCAGATACCTTAGCACGAGGCAGAGCCAGCCCAGAAGCAAACCTTCTGCCCGGAAGGCGCAGACGTTCCCTTAGGTTCCTTGTTTTGTTTTGTCGTCGTTGGTTGGTTCAGGTCGGGTTTGGGTGGTGGATTCTCGGCCATCCACTTGCCAGTCTGTCCTTGTCTGCTGACTGGAGATCCGGGAGGCACAGTCAGGTGGCTTCTCTGGGCTTTCTCCTTAGTGAGGGGTTTTGTTCTGTTGGGTGATTTGTCTTGAAATCAATATCCCCCAACCTGTTCTTGTGCCTGTGTCGATACGATTGCATTCCATGATGCTTACTGAGAGCTCTTGCTGCATTACACATCAGCAGAACTGTACTCACAGGTGGAACACAAATGCAGCACTTAAGGTCAATCTCTCTTCTTAATAAGCAATACGTAAGTGCCTTGAAACTTCAGACCTTTCCTCTTGCTTTTCCTCTTGATCTTTGGGTTGCTTTTCAGGTTTCCCCAGGTTCTTTAGGGTTCTCTAGCGTCTGCCCACTTTTTAATGCTGTAATGGCTTTTTTAAAAAGCATATCTGTAGCTTGCCCTAGAGGAAATCTTTCTTTTATAACACTAACTGTTAACTCTCAGCTCCATTATTCCATTTGAATCATGTCATTTTGCTGGCTAAAGACAGCAGCGCTAAGCCAGAGATCTCTCCGTCCTGCCGAGGGTCGTCGCTGGGCTCGAGGATAAAACCCACCCAGTAACATGCTGTCAGGATTTCCTAGGCTTTTGGCACTTTATTAATGGCCTAGCTCCTGATGTTGGTTCATATGTAATGATCGGTGCTGAACGTGGATTCACCTGCTGAGGTGCTCTTGGGGTGACCTGGGCTGCCCTGCACTTTGGGTTCCGTAGTGCCCTCCTTCGTTTAAGGACAGGGGCAGAGGAGCACCCTCAGACCGAGCGCGTGGCGTTTCAGTGATGTTCCCAGCTCTTTGTTCCCAGTTTTCAGCCCAGGTCATGGCTGCTTTTCTGGCCCAGTGGAAAGTAAATTGGATGAGCCTGAGCCTGAACTACTGCTGAGATTCTCTTGTTGGAGATGAGTTACCTGCTGGCTTCCCAACCTGGCAGAGACCTCCCGGGTTAGAGCCTGAACTTGGACAACAGCGAAAAGTTTCAGCTCTTCCTTCAGATGAGTGCAGCATTTGGAAGCTTGTAGGGAAAGATCTCTTGCAATTACTTTTCTTTTTCTTTTTTTTTTTTTCCTTCTTCACTTTAAAATGATTTTGACAAATGGAGGAGAAGAAATGCCAAAGAGCAGCATGATGGCTTTTTACCCTCCTGGGTCACGCATCCCGCAGGAAGGGCAGGTTGTTATTCAGGGACGTGTGGCATGGAGCTCATCTCCTTTTGTAGAGCTCAGAGCGTGGCCACAGAGCCCTTGCTGGCAGCATTTCTTTTCTTGACAGATCAAAGCAGAGGCTGGTTCAGAAGATCTGGAAGGCCAGAGTCTGGGGTTTGGGGTTTGGGGGTTTTTTTTGGCCTGAGGTCCTTTAAAAGCATTTTTATTTTCTCTTTCCAGTTCCGTGCTCTCGCTCAAGCTGTGGGTGAAGGGCCCAGGCTGTTTGAACCCAGATACCTTTCTCCTGCAGCTGAAATGGTCGATTTTTCTCTCTGGATGGGTAGGGAAGGCAAAAAGGGCAGTGCTTTGTTTGCTAAAAGCAAGGGAAGAGTGTCCCTTGGCAGAGAGGGGTCAGTCAATACTTTCCATTTTTGAGGATGCACACTGCAGACCTGCGCTGCACAGGTTCATTGGCCACGACTGCCTTCAAATGCAGCTGCTCTCGATGCCATCACTTTGACCATTTTCTTGAGTCATCTGTAAAATGCCTCTAAGCAGAGGCACTCTTCGAGGGGCCTGCAGCAGCGCTCCCTTGCCCATATCATGAATCAGACTTCTAGTCGTAAGCTCCTTGCAGCAACAGGAAAGATTTATCTTAACACTTAAAAGGAGACAAGAAAACAAACAAAAATGTGCCTTTCTCATGAGGTGAAAGATCTCAGTGTTGGTGTTTCTGTACCTTGCTCACACAGGAATGCTGCGGGGAAGGGGCAGCAATGGACACGACAGAATCCTATGCAACGTTCTCTCAGCCGATCCCTTTCCGAGTTGCTGTCTGGGAGAGAAGGGAAGTTAGAGAAGTGCATCACTGCAGACTGCACAGCTGATCAATGCACAGGAGGAAAACAGAAGGAACATTGAGGGAAATCTGAGAGAAATAACAGAAAATGCTCCAAGGGTGGCACCCCCAGCAGCACTCTTTGCCGTTCCCCATCTTCAACTTACTCATTTCAAATAGTCTTAAAACTTAAATGAAACAAGAATGCTGCTGGCAGTAACAGGGGAGGTTAGGAACAGAACTACAACCCAAATCATTTTGGTGACAGAGAAACTATGATGATACACTAAAAAAACAGATAAAGTGTAATTGGGTTTGGAGACTGCTTTGCACTTGAAGCCAAAGGAGTTGCTGTAAGCTGAACCCTGGCAGTAACCCAGACCGGTACCCACAGGAGGCTGCAGAGAGCTGAGCTCTGTGTGGCAAACAGAAGGGGAAGTGGTGACATTCGTAATGCGCAGAGGGAATCCCAGATTCCCAGCATGGAGGGGTTGGAAGGGAGCTCTGGAGATCACCCAGTCCAACCCCCTGCTCCAGCAGGGCACCCACAGCAGCTTGCCCAGCAGCACAATGCCCAGGGGGGCTTTGGAAGCTCTCCACACAAGGACACTCCACAACCTCTCTGGGCAGCCTGCTCCAGGCCTCCAGCAGCCTCACAACAAACAACCTTCTCTTCCTCTTCACATCCAGCCTCCTGGATGTCACTTTGTGCCCCTTGCTGCCCCTTGGCCTATCCCTGGGCATCACTGACAAGAGTCTGGCCCCAGCCTCTTGCCCCCCACAGCTCCTTCAGCTCTTGCTGAGCATTGCTCAGCTGCCCTCTGGGGTTGGTCTTCTCCAGGCTCAACAGCCCCACGCCTCTCAGCCTTTTCTCCCCACAGAGGTGCCCCAGCATCCTCACAGCCTCCCCTGGACTCTCTCCAGTAGATTCCTGATGGAGGGCACTTCTTTGCTTGCCTTGTGTCTCAGTGAGTCTCTTAAATAGTCTCTTCTTTCTCCTTCACCCTGTGTACATCTCCAGGGGTAGTCTCCGTCTTAGAGCCGCTGCGTGTGGCTGAGCTCCGAGCAGCTCTTGAGGCCAATAGGACACATAGAAGAAGAAAAGTCAGTTCTTAGGTGGGGGCTGGATTTAACTTTCCCTAAAACCCCCCCAAGTCTTTCCCATAAGTGAGTGGCAGTTCTGGCCCTGATGAGATTCAAGCTGCTTACAGGCTCCAGTTCCTAAATTTCTCTGCAGAGCAGGGCCTGGCTCCCTCCTGTGCTGCCCTGTGCTTGCCCCGTGCACTGTCTGCTGCCCCACTGTGTGCACATCATCAGCTTTTCCTCCCTTTGTGCTGCACAAACAATCAATTATTTAGCAAGAGAAGGTAGAGAGTTTCCAGTCTGTACAAACAGAGGACTTTCCAAACCAGCAGTTGGCAACCCTGTGGGCTGGGTTTGCCCTGCAAGGAGACGCAGTGGCCTGGAACGCACGAGATCAGAATTTCTTCTCTGGCTCAGCCTTCTTAGTCTGCAGAGTCTCTCTCTCTCCTGCAAGGTTTCTCAAGCTCTGAACTGTGGAAATATCATTTCACCTATTTGCTCTTTCCTCCCCAGCCCTTTTATGGGCTATATTGACTATGCCATATATAAAATACAGTTAATAATGAACTTTATCGGTAGAAAAGCTCTTTATGCTATGCCTAGGGACTGATTCGTCCTACATGACCAGGTCATGTTCTCTACCCTACCCTCTTAATATGCAAGGAGATAAAGTTTTTATGCTCTGAAGGTGAGATTTATCCTTTTGGAGAAGGTTAGCATTAGGCCTGTGCACTGAAGTTTTCCAAAAGCCTTAAAAACAGGGATGCCATTGGTGCCAGCTCGCTCCTCAGGGATGATTTCCCCCAGCCAGGTGGGACTGTGGCATATCAAATAGAAGTGAGTAGCTGCAATGTCATTTGCCAGACGGACACTTCATTGATCTTTATTGCTGAGCATCCCTGGTCCAGCCAAGGACTGATGGAGGCATCTCACCTGCTTTTGCCAGTCCTGGGGCCTCTGGGTCAAACCCAAAGTCCTTGGCTGGCTGTGAAGTCGACGTTTCTACATCTGTATTGTGTCTGGGGGAAAAAAAAAACCAAACTGATCTGATTCCCAGGCTTGATTCTTGCCTCTGCTGTTCACCAAGGTGTCCTGGCACTGAAGTGCATTAAAAGGAAACGCCTCCTTGTCAAACATTAATCAGCTGATTGGACTTTCCCCTCGTCCAGCTGTTCCATCAAGGACAGGTGCTGCCATTTTCCAGGCTCACTCTGCTCACAGTGGTGTTGGCAGAATGTCTTTGCAGCAGTTCTGTATAGACTCCTCCTCGTTCAACCTGTTGGTTTCATCACAGCATCTCAGTTTCTCTCTCTTTTGAGGCAGCCAGGTGCAGCCAGTGACTGAATTCTTCACCACAGCAAATCAGGGCAGCAAAAGTAGAGGCCTGGAAGTGCCACTGGCTTCGTCGCGCCTTTGACTTTGTGGTTGAATTTGAGAGCTGTTTGTCCTCTGTGGCACAATCCTCTTCCAAAGTAGACATGGAAGAGTCGTGGCAGGAATTCCCTGCCCTTCCAGTGGCAAACCTGCTTCTTGCCTCCTTGCTGTGTTAATTCTGTGGTGATGTTGGTCCCAGCACAGGCTCTGGCAGTAGCAAGAGTAGCGGCGTCGAGTTGCTTTATCCTCTTCCGTCCCCAGGGGTAATTCCTGGGATGGCTAAGAGGGGTACAGTGTCTGTGTGTCCATCATTCCAGCAGGGAGAAGCCCCTCTGGGTGTGCAGTGTTCACGTGCTTGGTCTCACTGGTGCAGCCAAACTCATGAAGTCATTTTGGGTGTAGGTGAGTGAGGGCATAGGACCAGTAGCAGGCTGCCCAGAGAGGTTGTGGATTCTCCTTCTCTGGGTGTGTTCCCGTGTGTCCTGCCCTGGGTGATCCTGCTTTGGCAGGGGGGTTGGTTCAGATGATCTCTAGAGGTCCCTTCCAACCCCTACCATTCCAACATTCTAAGATTCTAATGTGTGGAGGCTGCCATTTCCCCGCCTGCCAGTGAAGTTCCCTCCTGCTGGAAAAAAAGGGAGCAGCCATGGGAGAGCTTGGATCGTTCGAGAGATGCAGGTTTAGCAAGCAAGGAGGGGGAAGATCACACTGAGAATGCATAAAAATCATTCCAAGGGTCTGAGGGAGCCAAGGAATTGGAAGGGAAGGGTCAGCCCTCCTGTACCAGTTGGTCTGCAGGGTTTGGTTCCAAACAGCCTGCAGGAAGCTCATCTCCCACATTAACTGAACTGCTGCATCCGTCCACAGCGGGCAGTGAAGGGATGTGTGGGACAACCACGCAAACAGCTGAGCAGGAAATGAAGCCAAGTGTTGAATTAGAGCAAGAAGTTCATCCTTGCCCTCCCTGAGCTGAAAATTCAAGTATCCTTGGGAATGAGATAGAAATTCTCCACGAGGCAGCTCCTCTTTGGAGGCGAGCATCTGCGTTCTCAAGAGCAGAGATGGAACTGGGCACTTGACTCGCTCTGAAGTACAATCTTACCTCCCAGTAAGGACAACAGCCTGCTTGCTACAATCAGTCTTTCAATCAGAGTTCTCTGGCTTTCAGTACCTGACATTAGACCCTCAGTGCTATTTTGGTGTGTTATTTATACCTGGGTAAATTATGAGTAGCTTTAAAAGTGTTTCCAAAGTACCTAGTTACCTCTGGATGCTGGTACGGGCCGTACCGGGGAGTCCTTCAGCTTCTCGTTGCTGGAGGAGATGTGTGTGGAATCAGCAAGGCCACATCTGTGTCCCACTTGTCTTTCTCCTTGATCAGGGCTTCCATTTCCTTCTCACCTCCTCTAGAGACACGGAGATCATGGATCAGGTGTGGGGGAAAGATTTTAGTTTAGCTTGAGGTCGTGTTGCTTCCATTCCACATCCATCTCATCAAATCCCGCGGCGCTGCCGCCCTTCCCGCTTAGCTTTTAGTTTTCACTACTCTCCTGAAACTTACTCTTTAGCCAACTTTCTCTCCTTGGAAAGCTATGTGCCTTATTTCCTAATCTCTTGGTGGAGAATAATCTAAAGCACAGTGATCTAGACTGCAGCATTCACGGCCACTTTGCATTTGGGGGTGGGAGGAGGAAGCAAAGCCCAGGCGAGGAGGGCGGCGGTGGCCCGGCGTGAGTTGCCCTTTGAGCAATTCAAACACTGTGCATCAAGTCTGTGTGCAATAGAAACCCTCCTGCTGCCTTTGGAGGTCCCAGCATCAGCTCCAGTTGAGGAGAATTCAGGTTCTTGAGGGGAGGGGGGTGGGGGAAGAGGCTATCCCTCTGTGTTGGCTCCAGCAGTACTGTGGGGTCTCGGGTTAGAGGATCCACCGTCACCTGCCAGCATTTGCGCTCAAGGCTCAGTCTCACCTGGCAGCCTCACAGGTCTGAAAACACTCGTGGAACACTGCAACAGGTTGCCCAGGGTGGGAGTTGAGGCCTCATCCCTGGAGATATTCAAGGTCAGGTGGAGGATGTCCCTGCTGACTGCAGGGGGTTGGACCGGATGACCTTTGGAGGTCCTTTCCAACCCAAAGCGTTCTCTGGTTCGCAGCCAGCGCTGAGCGTGCCTGTGTCCCTTTGTGCCGGTAGTGACATTGCTTTCTCCATCCCCACGCCCAGAGCCACCTTGCCTGTGGGTGCTGAGGCCCTGCAAAGTCATTCCAGCCTCCATCTGGCTCGGTGAAGGCTTCCCCACGCCTCCACCCCTCTCCCCCCCCAGCCCTGAGCCGTGCTGCCGCCCCCTTTTCCAGGCTCGCTCTCTCTACAGCATCATAAGGTGAAAGATGTAAAGGAAAACCAATCTCCATACTTCCTCTTCATGAGATTTGATTCTTAGCCGTTTCTGAGGTTTTTGGTTGGCTGATCCAAACACCACAGGAGGACAACATGTCCCCTGCAGGGGGGGTCAGAGGAGCTCTGGGTTCTGCCAGCTGTGGAGCAGCGTAGGCTCGTGGTAGCATCCGTGTCACGGTGCCCCTGTTGCGGTTTGGGGTTTTGTTTTTCACCTGGAGCAATCGTTTTTGTTGTTGTTGTTTGAAGGGGAAAAAAAAAGAGAAGAAAAGGAAAAAATATTTTATCTAAATGCCTAATAAATGATATTATTTAAATAGTTTTTAGGACTGAGAATAAGAAGCCTTAGTGGGTGAGAGAAGAGACTTAACATATACAAGAGGGAGACAATACCCTGAGCCTCCTAGAGCCTCCACTGAGAATGTCATGAAGCTGCAGTGCCCCTTGGTCAAAGTACTTGTTGAGATTTGAAATGAGAGACTGGTTTGCTGTGATGCTCACCTCTGCTGGCGTATGGTTTGCGTTTCTGAGTTCAGAGCTGATCTTTCTCCTCGGTCAGAGTTGGGGAAAGATGGGGGGGGAGAGACAAAAAAAGAGATTAAACAAAACAAAACCCAAACAAGAAACCAAGCCACCCCGCGCAGCAGCAGCTTCTCCTGGTGTGTGTGAGCTCTGGAAACACACGTGGTGATGTGATGGCTGTGCTGGAAGGCTCGGTGAGGTTGCTTGCAGCGGCCGAACGCCTCCGGGCAGGCTTGTCCCCGGCTGGGCAGCGCCTCCCGAGCCAGCCGGGGAGAAGCCGCCGGGGCCAAAGCACTTAGAAACGGCCCTGCAGCAGGGGCAGCGCAAAGAGAGCGCCCCCGGGCAGCACCCACCCCAGCCCTCCCCACCGGCGGACCTCGTGGTGGGCAGGGCTGGAGGGCGCTGAGCCAGTTGCAGGGCACGTCTGTGGATCTGGAAGCAAATTTGCACTTTGCCTTTCAAGGCTGTCCCACTGCAAACCATCAGCCGCAGCTCCCTGGCGAGGCTCTCGCCTGCTGGCGGAGTCCGAGAGGAGAGATCGCAAACAGGTTCAAAACAGAAAAAACAAAACAAAGCAAAGCAAAACAAAGCAAACGAAAAAAAAGCCCTTTTGGCAACTGCTGGATAACCTCTGCAAACTGAAAGGTTGTTCCTGTCAGGATCCTCTATGCATTTCTGTCTCCCGAAAGCATCTATAGCGCGTCCCCTGCTGCGCCCTCGCTGGCAGCGCGGCGAGGACGTCACAGGGACAAACCCGGGCGCCAGTTCCAAAGCTAGGCTGGGGGAGGCTGGCTGGGGAGAGGAGGGGAGGGTGGGAGGTGATGGGGAGCTCTTCTTTTCCGGGGAGGGGGGGGGGTTGTTACGTTGTTTGCTTTGGTGGGTTTGTTTTTTTGCCCCTCCATTGTTTTCCCTCACGTCCCTTTCCATGCCTTGGTATGACGATTGAGTTCTCTCTCTCTCTTTTTTTCTCTCTCTTTTTTTTTTCCTCCCTTCTGTTTTTCCTTACGAAATGAAAACTCTTCTTGCATTTGTGCAATAACTACTTGCCATGAAACCGGGCAGCCCTTGGAACTGCCCTGACTACTAACACAGCACAAGGCGAACTCGGACAGAAAGTGGTGTACTTGCTCCTGAGAACGTTCGGGGTTTGGGGCGGGGGAGAGGTGAGAGGGGGGTGGGAGGGGGCGGAGGGGGAGGGCGGAGGGGTTGGCGTTGTGTTATTTTGTTTTCATTTTGAACGATAAGCTCCGGTTTTGGGTTTGGTTTGTTTTGGAGGGGGGGGGGGGTGTTTGGTTTCTTTTGTTGTTGTTGTTTTTACCCCGTTGTATTGTGGTGTCTTTACATTTTTAGCAGTATTTTATATATCTATATATATATATATATAAAAATATATATATATAATTTTCCCCTCCCCCGGCCCGCCCCCCACCTTCTCTGTAACGCACTAAGTCTTAGCTGGGTTTTGGGGGTGGTTGTTTTGTGTTCCTTTTAGAGCTTGTTTGTTCTGTTCACAATCACGACAAAAAAAAACGAAAAAAACAAACAAACAAACAAAAAAAAAGACAAAAAAAAATTGTAATCCTCACACACACACAAAATCGACCAAAAAATATAAAAATTCAGCTGTCTTTTCTCTTTGTTCTGGTCTCTTCAGTTCTTTTATTTCATTTTTCCTCTTACTTTATTTTTATTTCTTCTCTTTTTTTCTTTTCCTTCTCTTTTCTTCTCTTTTTTAAACTTCTTTTCTTTTTACTTTTCTTTTTTCTTTTCCTCTATTCTCTTTTCTTCTCTTTTCCTCTTCTCTTTTCCTCTCCTCTTTTCCTCTTTTTTCCTCTTTCTCCTCTCCTCTCCTCTCCTCTCCTCTCCTCTCCTCTCCTCTCCTCTCTCCTCTCCTCTCCTCTCCTCTCCTCTCCTCTCCTCTCCTCCTCTCTCTCTCTCTCCTCTCTCCTCTCCTCTCCTCTCTCCTCTCCTCTCCTCTCCTCTCCTCTCCTCTCCTCTCCTCTCCTCTCCTCTCCTCTCCTCTCCTCTCCTCTCCTCTCCTCTCCTCTTTCTCCTCTTTCTCCTCTCCTCTCCTCTCTTCTTTCTCCTCTCTTCACCTCTCCTCTATCATTTCATCTCTTTCCCTGTTTTCTTTCGCTCTCCTTGCTTGTCGCTCCCGGCCCTCGGTCAGGCGTAGCTCCGAGCCGCCCGCCTCGCGTCGCCGCGCCTTTCCCTCCTTTTTCGTCGTCGTCGTCGTTGTAACATTTTTTGTTGTGTTTTTTTTTTTCTCATTGGGAAAAAAACTAATAATAAAAAAAAAAAAAAAAGAGGAAAAAAAAAACATTTAAAAGACAAAAAAAAAAAGAAAAGAGATGAAAGAGTAAAGAATTTCTATGGCTGGCAGCAGCAGGGCCACGCTCCCTCCGTCAGCAGCCTCGGCATTGTTTCTTCTGTCTTCGTTTGGTTTTTAGCCATATAATTGTTTGTTCTCAGCACTGTACAACGGTTCCCTATATGATATGGAGAAGCAATATCACTGTATGAAACTCACAACGATGTATTATTATTATTATTATTCACTAGCACCCTAGGTGTGATAATTGAAGTAAATATCTTTTATACAAACACAAAAGGACGCCGCCTGGGCTCTGGTTATTCAGGTCGGAGACCTCCTCCCTCCCTCCCTCCCTCCCTCCCTCCCTCTCTCCCTCCCTCCACTGAGGCCATGCAGCAAACATTTACATTGGGTTTTGAAAACCAAACCAAAATGATCAACCAAAAGGTGGAAAGTTGGATTATGGGGGGGGGGGAAATGGGATGTGGGGTGAAAGGGAAGTGACAGGTTGGACTCGATGATCTCTGAGGTCTCTTCCGACCTTGGTGATACTGTGAAAAGCAGAAGTGGAATATTGGAGGGGAAAAAAGGTGGGGGGTGGGGGGTGTGTGAAAGGAAATGAGTGAAAGAAGAAGTGGAATATTGGATGGAAATAAAAGGGGGTGTGGGGTGAAAGGGAAATGAGTGAATAGAGCAAAAGTGGATAATTGGGTGGGAAAAAATGGGATGTGGGGTGCAAGGGAAATGAGTGAAAGCAGAAGTGGAATATTGGATGGAAAAAATGGGATGAGGGGTGCAAAGGAAATGAGTGAAAGCAGAAGTGGAATATTGGATGGAAATAAAAGGGGGTGTGGGGTGAAAGGGAAAGAAGTGAATAAAGCAAAAGTAGAAAATTGGGTGGGGAAAAGTGAGATGTGGAGGTGGGAAATAAAAGAGTCAATAAGTCAAAAGATGGGAAAATGGGATGTGGGGTGAAAGGGAAATGAGTGAAAGCAGAAGTGGAATATTGGGGGGGATAAAAGGGGTGTGAATCAAAAGATGGAGAATTGGATGGAAAAAATGGGATGTGGGGTGGAAAAGTGAATCAAGATGGAGAATTGGATGGAAAAAATGGGATGTGGGGTGGAAAAGTGAATCAAAAGATGGAGAATTGGATGGAAAAAATGGGATGTGGGGTGGAAAAGTGAATCAAGATGGAGAATTGGATGGAAAAAATGGGATGTGGGGTGGAAAAGTGAATCAAGATGGAGAATTGGATGGAAAAATGGGATGTGGGGTGGAAAAGTGAATCAAAAGATGGAGAATTGGATGGAAAAAATGGGATGCGGGGTGGAAAAGTGAATCAAGATGGAGAATTGGATGGAAAAATGGGATGTAGGGTGGAAAAGTGAATCAAGATGGAGAATTGGTTGGAAAAATGAGATGTGGGGTGGAAAAGTGAATCAAGATGGAGAATTGGTTGGAAAAATGGGATGTGGGGTGGAAAAGTGAATCAAAAGATGGAGAATTGGATGGAAAAAATGGGATGCGGGGTGGAAAAGTGAATCAAGATGGAGAATTGGATGGAAAAAATGGGATGTGGGGTGGAAAAGTGAGTCAGTAAATGAAAAGATGGAAGATGGGATGTGGCATGAAAATAAAAGGTGGCAGCTTGGATGGACAGATGGGATGTGGGGTGGCAGAATAAAAGATGGGAAATCCCATGGGAAACATGGGCTGTGAGGTGGGAAAGCAATCAGAAAGATGGGAAATTGGGGTAGAAAAACAAATAATAGATGGAAAGTCGGGTTGGAAAAAATGGGATGTGGGGGGTGGACAAAAAGATCTGGAAAGCTGGGACGTGGAGTGAAAGGGGCAGGGCTTGGTGGGGAGGTTTGCTCAAGGGAGCAAAAGCGACTTGGCAGTTTCCAGGGAAGGGGAAAACTGTTTTCAGCCTCTGGAATATTTTCAGTGTCTTGAGTGGATTGAGTATCTTGAATGGATTTAATGCCTTGAACAGTCAGCTTTCCATCTGCAGTATTCCCTTTCTCTTGCATAGTCAATATTGCATCTGGCACGTTCAGCAATGCTGACTGGTCAGTACCTTGGATGTCTCCAGCAGCTTGGGTGGTCAATATTTAATAGTCAAGATCTTTACTACATTCAGTATCTGGGATGTTCAATATTCAACATCTTGAGTATTCAATAATCAACATCTTGGATACTCAGTAATCAATGTCTTGGATATTCAATATTCAACATCTTGAGTACTCAATAATATCTTGGATATTCAATATTCAATATCTTGAATACTCAATAATCAATATCTTGTATACTCAATATTCAACATCTTGAGTATTCAGTAATCAATATATTGGATATTCAATATTCAACATCTTGGACATTCAATAATCAATATCTTGGATACTCAATATTCAACATCTTGGATATTCAATAATCAATATATTGGATATTCAATATTCAATATCTTGGATATTCAATAATCAGTATGTTGGATAGTCAATATTCAACATCTTGAATACTCAATGATCAATATCTTGGATATTCAATATTCAACATCTTGGATATTCAATAATCAACATCTTGAACACTCAATAATCAATATATTGGATATTCAATAATCAACATCTTGAATACTCAGTAATCAATATCTTGGATATTCAATATTCAACATCTTGAGTATTCAGTAATCAATATATTGGATATTCAATAATCAACATCTTGAATACTCAATATTCAATATCTTGGATATTCAATATTCAACATCTTGAGTATTCAGTAATCAATATCTTGGATATTCAATATTCAACATCTTGGATAGTCAATATTCAACGTCTTGAATACTCAATAATCAATAGTTAACCTCCAATATGTGTCAATATCCTGGGTATGCCACATTTAATAGTCAATGCCTTGAATGATTTCAGCACCTCGACTGTTTCCAGTACCTTGGAGATTCAGTGCTGAATATGCAGTAATCAATATTTAATCCTGGATACTCTATGCCTTGAATATTGTCAGTATCTTGACTGTTCAATACTCAGCATCTGGGATGTTTTCAGCACCTTAGCCAGCTTAGCTGGCGGCCTGTCACTAGTGGTGTCCCCAGGGGTCAGTGCTGGGCCCCATGCTCTTCAACATCTTCATTGATGATCTGGGTGAGGGCATTGAGTCCATCAGCAGTAAGTTTGCAGATGACACCAAGCTGGGGGCAGGAGTTGATCTGCTGGAGGGCAGAGAGGCTCTGCAGAGGGACCTCGACAGGCTGGGCAGATGGGCAGAGGCCAAGGGCAGGAGATTGAACACATCCAAGTGCCAGGTGCTGCACATTGGCCACAGCAACCCCAGGCAGTGCTACAGGCTGGGGGCAGAGGGGCTGAGAGCTGCCAGGCAGAGAGGGACCTGGGGGGACTGGTTGAGGGTAGGCTGAACATGAGCCAGCAGTGTGCCCAGGTGGCCAAGAGGGCCAATGGCATCCTGGCCTGCATCAGGAAGAGTGTGGCCAGCAGGAGCAGGGAGGTCATTCTGCCCCTGGACA
Source organism: Picus viridis (assembly GCA_033816785.1). Taxonomy (NCBI): domain Eukaryota; kingdom Metazoa; phylum Chordata; class Aves; order Piciformes; family Picidae; genus Picus; species Picus viridis. Next base: position 12,662,369 of record CM066598.1, read on the forward strand.
CTGCACTGGTTAGGTCACACCTTGAGTCCTGTGTCCAGTTCTGGGCCCCTCAGTTTAGGAAGGAGGTTGACTTGCTGGAAGGTGTCCAGAGAAGGGCAATGAAGTTGGTGAGGGGTCTGGAGCACAGCCCTGTGAGGAGAGGCTGAGGGAGCTGGGGTTGCTTAGCCTGGAGAAGAGGAGGCTCAGGGGTGACCTTATTGCTCTCTACAACTCCCTGAAGGGAGGCTGTAGACAAGCAGAGGTTGGTCTCTTCTCCCAGGCACCCAGCACCAGAACAAGAGGACACAGTCTCAGGCTGTGCCAGGGGAGGTTTAGGCTGGAGGTTAGGAAGAAGTTCTATACAGAGAGAGTGATTGCCCATTGGAATGTGCTGCCCAGGGAGGTGGTGGAGTCACCTTCATTGGAGGTGTTCAGGAGGAGACTTGATGGGGTGCTTGGTGCCATGGGTTAGTTGTTGGGGTGGGTTGGATTGGTTGATGGGTTGGACGTGATGATCTTGAAGGTCTCTTCCAACCTGGTGTATTGTATTGTATTGTATTGTATTGTATTCAATATCTTGGGTGCTCAATGTTTGCTATTCAGTGCCTTGAATGCTTTCAGTATCTTGACTAATTTTAATACCTTGGGGAGTCAGTATTCAACACTTTGACTGTTCAATAATCAATATTGAATATTCTATACCCTTAATGTTTTCCATACCTTGGGTGATATCTTGAATAGTTTCACTATCTTGGGAATTCAATGGTTAATATTCACTATCTTGACTATTTTCACTACCTTGGCTGTTTTCAATACCATGGCTATCCAATATTTATCATCCTGAGTATTCAATAATCAATATTTAATCCTGGATGTTCTATATCTTGAACATTTTGTCTTGAATGTTTTCAGTGTCTTAGGTATTCAATATCTTGGGTACTCAATGTTTGATATTCACTGTCTTGATTGTTTTCACCACCTTGACTGTTTTCACTACCTTGGATATTGTTGTGAAGAGGTTATTAAATTTATGAATATGAAATATGAATTATGAAAATATGAAATTTTATTATCAAATTATTAATAACCGATGAATCAACAACTTATATACATGTTCTAGTGCACGTTCGTGAAATACATTCCATAAATGGCTTAGTATTATGATCAGAACTTAATTAAACTATCTACAGACTGTCTCTGTGTTTTATATAACCAGGGGTGCAGTTCCGCCGCTTGACCACTAGATGGCGACTCGGCGGAACGCGGGCGGCTTTTGGCTAATATAAAACACGATATTGCAATCTTTGTGCGCGTCAGCGATGACTCTGCCACACGCGGATACTTTGAACTGAGTGCTAGTGGGTGGAAAGCACGTGGAAGATATTCTGTAGGTGATGTTTGTAGCAAGGTGGGGTCCGGCTGGCTGCTGCCGCTGGACTGGTTCCTGATCGCGTTCGGTCCGTGGGGGCGGCCCTGGGAGTCGGCCCGCACCGCAGGGCGAGGCGACGATTGCCGATAGACAGGCTCAGAGGTTCCCGGTCGGACAATAGCTATGGCGTCGGCCTCGTGGCAAACGGCCTTAGAGAATGCGACTTCTCCGTTCCTGGGCTTAAAGGAACAGCGCGACGCTTGAGACAGTCCCTTCTCCCCGACAACTGGGCAGATCTTACCCTCGGGGGCTGATCCAGTCCTCCGGTAGCACGATGGGCTCCCTTGGAGATATGACCGGCTAATAGCGACGCTGGCTTCTCGGGCTCAGCGAAGGTCCTCCTCTGGGCTGATCCTCACGATCAAAGTGCTTCTCACGATGCAGAGGCTTCAGTATGCGTGCATGTGTGACAGAAGCTAAAAACAAGCTCAAAGGCAGAGACGGTGGCTCGATAGCTGCTCTCCTGAGCAAGTCCAGAGGCAAAGTGAAGAGGAGGCAACTCGTTTATCAACAGGGGTAATATTTATAGATTCCTCGAGGCTGGGTTTGACCAATGGGCACTCTGATAGACAACTGGCTTCAGCCTATAGAAAGGATGAAGCTGGAATTATGCCCATACTTGGTAGTGGTCCTCCTCCTAAAGGAGGGGAGACCTATCCACATGCTGGGGGCCCAGATCTGGGATCTGGGCAGAATATGCCTTCACCACATTACCACCCCTTTGCCCATGGGCATATATAAGCCTCGAGTATGAATTACCCTGAACCAGGTGTGTCACATACAGGTTAAGTTACATCATACCTGCTTGATGGATTACACTTTCAAACATAGTGAGTTACAATACCTTAGCACTATACAAACAGTATACAAACTTTAGACTGTACTCTTAACAGGGAATGCTGCCTTAGCAGTGTAGAACAAATGTTTGCTCCGAAACCAATGTTGGTACTCTTAATTATCTCCCACCACCCCTTTGACTGTGTGATGGGGTTTGATTCCCATATGACACCGAAGCCATCAAAGTGTCTGCAGGGTTTGTCACTTTCCCACCCCCCTTGCCACGGCGGTCACTTTGGTATTGGTCCCCCTTCCAGCTGCTGGAGTTATTTTGTAAGCTCAGCACTACTCCTTTTAACAGTCCTGTTGATAATGGCGCTATCACGGATTCAGGTATATTTAAAGACCGTGCTAGTTGATACCATTTCTCTCTGGGTGAGGAGGATCTATTAGAAGCACGCTGTTTATCTCTCTGGCGGCCGGAATTTCTCCCTCTGGGACTTTCCCAGTGACTGCGACCTGACCCCGGACTGCTGCTTGAACTTGCAGAAGTCGCAGTAGGGAAGGCCTTAGCATGGCGCACTTCCTGCATTTTCCCCCGGGGTGTCGCCACGTGGCTGCCATTGAATCCAGTATGGCATCTGTCACGGGGAATCTCGGCTGTGAGCATATGATCAGAGTAGCCCAGGTCTCGGCCCTTGTGGGATAATGCCATTAGAAGCTCTTCCCAAGTTAAGTGGTGTTCCCGGGAATTAGCAGAGGCATTATTCCTCTCGACTACTCGTTCAATTTCCTCCTTTTTGGCATCACAGACAATTTTGAGACCTGTTGGCAGACCACGGATTAGGATTTTGAGTCGCACTGGGTCAACTGGGGCTTCTAGTGGGGAAGAGTACGCCCCGCGATCGTACATTGCTTGAACGCACGCTAGCTTTTTAATCGCGGCAGTGAGTTCGGCCGAACTTGTGACCCTCACTTCTGTTGGCTCGCCTCTATCCATAGGATCTAAACTGCCAGCCCAGTGAGCGATACGGGAAGTTAACGAGTAATATCCCTCCGGACCCATGCCTAAAAATACTTCATGGCCCCATGAACAGCCTTTTGCTTCGTTCCGATCCAAAACAATTGTATCCCCGCCCAATTCCATAACGCGATACAAAAAGTCTGTTACCGACTCGTCCGGCTCTCTTGCAAATGTCTCTTGCAGGTCCCGAAGCTTTGCTCCGCTGTACGGGCGAACAGAAGTAGTTGTTGTCCCTCGGCCACGGCGGCCGTCGGTGTATTGCTCTTTAAGAACGGGACGCAAACGCACAGCTTTGCTCCGTATGGGTTCGTCCTCAGAACTGTAATCCGTATCGTCCCAGTTAGATGGGTTTCTCTCCGTTTGGTAGTTCTGGGATTTTTCCGGGCTTTGCTTCTTGGAGCACTACTGGCAAGCAGATTTAACTCGCGCGCCGCTGCTGGTGTGCTGGACTGAACGGGTGGGGATAATCCGTGAAAGGACGGTAGAGGAGATCTGGCTCCGGGCACGACACCATATCCGCGGGGCTCCTTGGGGCTAGGCGCTTGGGAGATCCCAGGAAGGTTTGGAAAAGAGTCTGTGTTTGACCTCGCCAGTGCCTTGATAGCAGCGTTGCTTTCTTTAATTTGCAACGTTAATATGTCGTGAAGTTTGTTATTTAGTGCCTCAGACCTTCCTAACTCTCTTTCCAATTGGGAAACCTTTTGATCAAAAAATTCAATTTCCTCTTGCATCTGTATGATGCAAGATGCCATCAGGACAGCATGTTCGCTGCTGGGTTCACTTAGCTTTGCAAAAATGCCATTGATATTTTTACAATTTGATTTTGCCCACTCCAAGTCTTGGGCAGTAATTTTGTATCCCAAGTTATGGAAATATTTCACAGCTGTGCACCCTGCTCGCTGCGCCATAATGTTGTGAAGAGGTTATTAAATTTATGAATATGAAATATGAATTATGAAAATATGAAATTTTATTATCAAATTATTAATAACCGATGAATCAACAACTTATATACATGTTCTAGTGCACGTTCGTGAAATACATTCCATAAATGGCTTAGTATTATGATCAGAACTTAATTAAACTATCTACAGACTGTCTCTGTGTTTTATATAACCAGGGGTGCAGTTCCGCCGCTTGACCACTAGATGGCGACTCGGCGGAACGCGGGCGGCTTTTGGCTAATATAAAACACGATATTGCAATCTTTGTGCGCGTCAGCGATGACTCTGCCACACGCGGATACTTTGAACTGAGTGCTAGTGGGTGGAAAGCACGTGGAAGATATTCTGCGGCTGATGTTTGTAGCAAGGTGGGGGTCCGGCTGGCTGCTGCCGCTGGACTGGTTCCTGATCGCGTTCGGTCCGTGGGGGCGGCCCTGGGAGTCGGCCCGCACCGCAGGGCGAGGCGACGATTGCCGATAGACAGGCTCAGAGGTTCCCGGTCGGACAATAGCTATGGCGTCAGCCTCGTGGCAAACGGCCTTAGAGAATGCGACTTCTCCGTTCCTGGGCTTAAAGGAACAGCGCGACGCTTGAGACAGTCCCTTCTCCCCGACAACTGGGCAGATCTTACCCTCGGGGGCTGATCCAGTCCTCCGGTAGCACGATGGGCTCCCTTGGAGATATGACCGGCTAATAGCGACGCTGGCTCCTCGGGCTCAGCGAAGGTCCTCCTCTGGGCTGATCCTCACGATCAAAGTGCTTCTCACGATGCAGAGGCTTCAGTATGCGTGCATGTGTGACAGAAGCTAAAAACAAGCTCAAAGGCAGAGACGGTGGCTCGATAGCTGCTCTCCTGAGCAAGTCCAGAGGCAAAGTGAAGAGGAGGCAACTCGTTTATCAACAGGGGTAATATTTATAGATTCCTCGAGGCTGGGTTTGACCAATGGGCACTCTGATAGACAACTGGCTTCAGCCTATAGAAAGGATGAAGCTGGAATTACGCCCATACTTGGTAGTGGTCCTCCTCCTAAAGGAGGGGAGACCTATCCACATGCTGGGGGCCCAGATCTGGGATCTGGGCAGAATATGCCTTCACCACAGATATCCAATATTTAACACCTGGACTGTTCAATAATCGATATTTAATCCTGGCTACTCCCTATCCTGAATACTTTCCATGCCTTGGCTATTCAGTGCCTTGAATCTTGTCAGTACCTTGAATCCTGAAGTGTTCCCTTTTCAAAGTAACCTTTTTCATTTCACTGACTGGTCAGGCCACACTTTGAGTCCTGTGTCCAGTCCTGAGCTCCTCAGTTCAAGAAGGACATTGAGAGACTTGAAGGTGTCCAGAGAAGGGCAACGAGGCTGGGGAGGGGTCTGGAGCACAGGGCTGGGGAGGGGTCTGGAGCACAGCCCTGTGAGGAGAGGCTGAGGGAGCTGGGGTTGCTTAGCCTGGAGAAGAGGAGGCTCAGGGGAGACCTCATTGCTCTCTGCAACTCCCTGAAGGGAGGTTATAGCCAGGTGGGGGTTGGTCTCTTCTCCCAGGCAGCCAGCACCAGAACAAGAGGACACAGTCTCAAGCTGTGCCAGGGGAGGTTTAGGCTGGAGGTGAGAAGAAAGCTCTTCCCAGAGAGAGTTGTTAGCCATTGGGATGTGCTGCCCAGGGAGGTGGTGGAGTCCCCATCCCTGGAGGTGTTCAAGAGGGGATTGGATGTGGCACTTGGTGCCATGGTTTGGTTGTCAGGAGGTGTTGGGTGACAGGTTGGACTTGATGATCTCTGAGGTCTTTTCCAACCTTACTGATTCTATGATTCTACGACATCCAGGTGTGGAGGTTCTTGCCATGGGCAGTGGATACAACGACCTCATGCAGAGCTACAGGCTGGGGTCAGAGTGGCTGAGAGCTGCCAAACAGAGAGGGACCTGGGGGTGCTGATTGACAGCTGCCTGAACATGAGCCAGCAGTGTGCCCAGGGGGCCAAGAAGGCCAATGGCATCCTGGCCTGCATCAGGAATGGTGTGGCCAGCAGGAGCAGGGAGGTCATTGTGCCCCTGTACTCTGCTTTGGTTAGGCCACACCTTGAGTCCTGTGTCCAGTTCTGGGATCCTCAATTCAAGAAGGACATGGAGACACTTGAAGGTGTCCAGAGAAGGGCAACAAGGCTGGGGAGAGGCCTTGAGCACAGCCCTGTGAGGAGAGGCTGAGGGAGCTGGGGTTGCTTAGCCTGGAGAAGAGGAGGCTCAGGAGAGACCTCATTGCTCTCTACAACTCTACAAGTGAAGGGAGGTTGTAGACAGGAAAGGGTTAGTCTCTTCTCTCTAGCACCCAGCACCAGAACAAGAGGACACAGTCTCAAGCTGCACCAGGGGAAGTTTAGGCTGGAGGTGAGGAGAAAGTTCTTCACCGAGAGAGTGATTCGCCATTGGAATGTGCTGCCCGGGGAGGTGGTGGAGTCACCGTCCCTGGAGGTGTTCAAGAGGGGACTGGATGTGGCACTTGGAGCCATGGTCTAGTCATGGGGTCTGTGGTGACAGGTTGGACTTGATGATCTTTGAGGTCTCTTCCAACCTTGGTGATTCTGTGATACTGTGATACCTTCCCAGCCAGAAACAATGGGCAGGGGGGTTGCTTTGAGGACTCTTACCAATAGATCAGCTGAGTTGAGAAGGGTGAAGAGGTTGTCTGAGGTCTGAAATCGATAGGTGAAAGGAGTTTGAGGGAGAGGACTTTGAGAGGAACTCGAAATGGAAGCAGAAAAGAACTGTGAGAGAGAGAGACTCCAAATGGGAAACCTGAAAGGACTTGGAGAGAGGCTCAGAAATGGGAACAGGAAAGATCCTTTCCCAGATATTGGGCTCACTTTATTTCCACACATCATTTATGTAGAGAGAGAAATCCCTCTGCTAGTGCCTTAGGAGTTGTTCCTCCAGCACCCCTCGGTGCTTGCAGAGCCCAGAGGTCGGGGTGTGGTGAGGCAGAGATGCTGCCACCCGCCCCTGGAACTGGGGCTTGAAATCTAGCTGAGGGAGTCTCTGGTGTGGCTCCTCTGGGTGCCAGGTAGAGCTTCTGTGTGTGTCTGCTCCTGTCTGGTTGTCTCACAGGCATCTGGAGGTTATTCTGAGGGACCTGCATTTGCTGCCATCCCCTCCTGCAGGACAGAGCCGATGCATTCCTCCCGCCAGGCTGCGAGCTCAGGTGCTGGTGTGTGGCTGTGCTCTTGGGCCCCCACCTTAGAGCCCCCTCAGAGGCTGAGCTTCCTGTTGGTGAGGTTTGTTCCCCGTGGTACGAGGAGCTCTGGAGGGCCAGGCCGGGCCTGTGCTGTAGTTCTGTCCCAGGAGGTCTGGCTGGCTGTCCTGGGGAGCTCTCCAGCTGGGCTTCCCCCCACCCTCCCTCCCTGCAGCCCTTGCTGGACTCATCCCGCTGAGGTCATGCTTGGGAACCCCAGCGCCGTGCAGCGCCTCGCCCAAGGCAGGGGCTGCCTGTGAGGGGAGCTGTCGGTATTTGGGGGGGGGGCTGTGTTTCGGGGGGGCTGTTTGTGTTTGAGGGGGCCTGGTTATGTTTGGGGGGGCTGTTTGTGTTTGAGGGGGGCTGATTATGTTGGGGGGTCTAATTATGTTTGAGGGGACCTGGTTGTGTTTGAAGGGGTCTGATTGTATTTGAGGGGGGCCTGGTTGTATCTGGGGGCGTCTGTGTTTGAAGGGGGTCTGATTGTATTTGAGGGGGCCTGGTTATGTTTGAGGGGGCCTGGTTATGTTTGGTGGGGAAGTCTGTGTTTGAGGGGGAGCTGATTGTGTTTGGTGGGGAGGTCTGTTTCTGTTTGAGGGGGCTGATTGTGTTTGAGGGGGGCCTGGTTATGTTGGGGGGGCTAGTTATGTTTGGGGGGGTCTGATTGTATTTGAGGGGGAGTCTAACTATGTTTGAGGGGGCCCTGGTTGTGTTGTAAGGGGGTCTGATTGTATTTGAGGGGGGCCTCTGTGTCTGATTATGTTTGAGGGGGGCCTGGCTGTGTTTGAGGGGGGGTCTGCATTTGAGGGGGGCCTGGCTGTGTTTGAGGGGTCTGTATTTGAGGTGGGGTCTTGGCCACCGTTAGCACTGCCGAGCTCTGCAGGAGGGGTGAGGTGCTCTTCCCCCTGCACCCCAAATGCCGGTTCCTGTGTTCCCCCTGTTACAACCCTGCGCTCTGCTGCTGCCACCTCCGGCACAGGTCGCTCCAGGTGGTACCAAGCTCTGAGCTTAGCACTCCTTTGCTCCTCCAGCTTTTCCTTGCCTGGTCACAGTGCTGCTGGCTGGAAAGGGCTTTGCCTGCTCTGGTTTGGCCTTCATCTGTTTGAGCTTGATGCGAAACATCTCCAGTCTGTGGTGCTGTGACTCAAGTTGGTCAATCTGTGTGTTGCTCACCTGCACTTTCCTCTAGGTGTGGTGGTGCTGAGCAGGGGGGTGGTGCTGAGCTCTGTGTGTCTGTGTGTGTGTGCTGAGCTGGGGGTGGTGCTCTTGGCACTGACCTCCTGAGCCTGGTCCTGAGCAAAGGACGCTTTATGCTTGTGAAAGCACAGACCTGGTCCAGAGGGGGGAGGGTTCCCTGTGGCTCAGAAGCATGCACCCAGGGTAAGCCCAGGCTGCCCCCTCAAGCCTGAAGCTCCCCAAGATGGAACTTCTCATGCTCCACTTTGTGCTCATTGCCCCCTGTCCTGTCACTGAGCACGGCTGAGCAAAGCCTGGTCGCATCCTGACACCCGCCCTTGAAGTACTGATGAGATCCCCCTCAGGCTGCTCTCCTCCAGACTAAACAGCCCCAGTTCTCTCAGCCTCTCGTCAGAGCTGTTCCAGTCCCCTCAGCATCCCTGCATCCCTTTGCTGTGCCCTCTCCAGCAGCTTTAGGCTTTTCCAGTGGAGCACTCGTGCCCAGCAGCAGGCTGCCCCCGCTCCCCAGATCTGCACAAGGACCTCCCCCCGCTCTTCACGAGGACATTTCCTGATCTTCTGGATAAGGGGAGCCCTGTGCAGGCCTGGGGAGCAGGAGGCAGCCTGCTGGTGAGCACACAAACCACCTAAACACCCCAAACCATCAGGAGCAACCTCTTCAATTGCAGGGTGCCTGGGGCAGGCTACCCAGGGAGGTGGTGGAGAGCTTCCAAACCTGCCTGGACACATTGCTGTGTGACCTTCCCCAGGTGACCCTGCTTTGGTGGCAGGGAGGGGTTGGACTCAATGTGCTCCAGAGAATACTGAAAGTCCCTTCCAGCCATTACCATTCTCTGATTCTGTGAGAAGTTGCTTTTGGGGAAACTGAGGCAGCAACCAAGCCCCCAAGGATGCACCTCAGAAGCCAGGAGCAGATACTTGTGGCCCTCCATGGAGATTGTTGGATCTTCTGTGACAGCTTCCTTGGTAGCCCTTCCAAATGGATGTGGAAAAGCTTCTCCAGAGTGTGTGCTGTGTGCCCACAGACCTGCACCAGGCAGCATGGGCATGGCTGGGTGGCACCACCCCTGCTGCAGTCAAATGCTGTAGCAAGGCTGAGGTTTTACACAGAATCACAGAATCATAGGATCAGTCAGGGTTGGAAGGGACCACAAGGATCAGCTAGTTCCAACTCCCCTGCCATGGGCAGGGACACCCCACACTAGAGCAGCCTGGCCACAGGCTCATCCAGCCTGGGCTTAAACACCTCCAGGGACGGGGCCTCAACCACCTCCCTGCACAACCCATTCCAGGGCCTCACCACTCTAATGGGGAAGAACTTCCTCCTCACCTCCAGCCTGAATCTCCCCACCTCCAGCTTCAGTCCATTCCCCCTAGTCCTATCACTACCTGAGATCCTGAGCAGTCCCTCCCCAGCCTTCCTGTAGCCCCCTTCAGATCCTGGAAGGCCACAATGAGGTCACCTGGGAGCCTTCTCCTCTCCAGCCTGAACAGCCCCAACTCCTTCAGTCTGTCCTCACAGGAGAGGTGCTCCAGCCCTCTGCTCCTCCTCCTGGCCCTGCTCTGGACACGCTCCAGCACGTCCACATCCCTCTTGTCATAGGGGCTCCAGAACTGGACGCAGTACTCCAGGTGGGGTCTCCCCAGGGCTGAGCAGAGGGGGAGAATCCCTTCCCTTGCCCTGCTGGCCACACTTCTCCTGCTGCAGCCCAGGCTCTGATTGGCTTTCCGGGCTGCAAGTGCACACTGAGAGCTCCTGTTGAGCTTCTCCTCCCCCAGCACCCCCAAGGCTCTCTCCTCAGGGCTGCTCTCCAGCCAGTCCCTGCCCAGCCTGGATTGGTGCCTGGGATTGCCTCGACCCAGCTGCAGGACCCTGCCCTTGGTCTTGTTGAAGCTCCTGAGGTTGGCTTGTGCCCACCTCTCCAGCCTGTGCAGGTCCCTCTGGATGGCATCCCTTCCCTCCAGCGTGTCCACTGCACCACACAGTCCACACCACAGGAAGAACCACAGCCTGTCTGAGCCAGGGGGAGCACTCCTTGGGTGGCAGCACTCCTTGGGTGGCAGCACTCCTTGGGTGGCAGCACTCCTTGGGTGGCAGCACTCCTTGGGTGGCAGCACTCCTTGGGTGGCAGCACTCCTTGGGTGGCCATGGCACTTCAGGACATGGTCTGGTGGCCATGGTGGTGTTAGGCTGATGGCTGGCTGGCTGATTCATGGAGTCACAGAATGGTTGGAGTTGGAAGGGACCTTAAAGCTCATCCAGTTCCAAGCCCCTGCCAGGGGCAAGGACACCTCCCACCAGTCCAGGGTGCTCAAGGCCTCATCCAGCCTGGCCTTCAACACCTCCAGGGAGGGAGACACATCCACAGCCCCCCTGGGCAGCCTGTGCCAGAGTCTCCCCACCCTCAGTCTCAAGGATTTCTCCCTCATCTCCAGTCTCAATCTGTCCTCTCCCAGCTCAAAGCCATTGTTCCTCATCCTAGCACTCCCAGCCCTTGTCCAAAGTCCCTCCCCAGCTCTCCTGGAGCCCTTCAGGTACTGGAAGGCTGCTCTGAGGTCTGCATGGAGCCTTCTCTTCTCCAGGCTGAACAGCCCCAGCTCTCCCAGCCTGGCCCCACAGGGGAGGTTCTCCAGCCCTCCTTAGAGATCTTTTCCAACTGAGACAATCCTGTGATTTTATCACAGAATGGTAGAATCCTGCAATGCTGTGGGGTGGAAGGGGCCTTTATAGGTCACCTAAAGCAAGCCCTGATCCTTCATGCCAGGGCTGAGTGGGTACCCAGGGAGCTCTGCAGTGCTGGTGCTGGCTGTGGGCTCTCTGCTGCCCTGCAGTCACTTTGTCCTGCAGAAGCAAAGGGAATGTTTCCCCACACAGCATCTTGCTCCTACCAGGCTGTGAGCAGCTGAGGTGAGGCTTTGGGCCCCACTCCTCTCCAGCCTGAATTGCTATCATCCTCTGAAGTGTTTGTGCCGTGGAGGGAGCGGTGAGGAACTGCTGTGCTCACCAGCCAAGGGCTGCAGAGAGCAGCCCTGGATTCCAGCAGAGCCTTTTCTTCTCCTTTTGCTACCAGCTATGGGAAACTGATAAGCAAATTCAACCCTGGCTGGGTCCCCCTGTAATTATCTTGGTCCCCTTGGCACTAATCCTCTCTGCTCTGAAATCTTTGCCCTTCCAGGGTGAATTTATTAAGCAGCTCTGTGCTGCCTTGCTGGGGGCTGTTTATTTTGGAGTGCCTGGGCCAGCAGTAAAGGGAAGGAGAAATCCTTCAAATGTTCCCTTCCCAGCAGGCCCTCAGAATGTGAAAAGAAATGGGGAGGTCGGGGGGAAAGAAGGGAGGGAGCAGAAGTGTTGCCTGCCCCTCCTGTGCTGGCAGCGAGCTGCTGGGTGGGCACCCAGCTCGCTGAGCTCTTCCCCAAGGCCATCTCCACAGCTGTGTCTCAGGGCAAGGATGGAGAGGGCTGTGGGGGACTTGCAGAAGGTTGCTGATGAGCTGTAATGAGTGTGGCAGGAAGGGGGAGAGGCCTCCTCCCTCTGCTCCCAGCTCTCCGTCACTTGGGCAGAAGGCGTCTCCAAGTCTGTCCTCAGGGTGCTGGATGTGAACAGCGTTCTGCTGGCCCTGTTTCCCCCTTGTCTCTGTGGCAGCACACGGAAGTGAGCATGGGAAGGGTTGTTCTTGCTGCCTTCACTGCTGTTAGTCCCAGCCCTTGGTGCCCAGGACTGCACTCACCCCTGAAGGATGCTGCTGAAGGTTCTTGATGTCTTCTCCTCAGCCTCTGTACCTGGAGGGCAACCTCACGGCTTCATTTCTGGAGCTCTTCCAGGGCTAAACGTGAGGTGGATTGTGCTAGGAGCTGCAGATGGCTTTTAGAGACCCCACTCCTTTGCATCATCTGCTTGCTTTTCTCACCCTCTCTGGAGGTTTGCAGGAGGTCTGACCTGAGAAGCACCAGGTGGCAGGTACCGGGGTGGCAGACAGGGACAGCCTGGTCGCTACTTGTAAGCGAAGCTGCAGACCAAGATGATTCCCAGGCTAGCATCACCCAGGCCTTATGGCTGCTGAGGTGCTCCTGGAGCCAGCTGACCTTTTCCCCTTTCTGGAGATTTCATAGAATCAACCAGGTTGGAAAAGACCTCAGAGATCATCAAGTCCAACCTGTCACCCAACACCTCCCGACAACCCAACCATGGATGGCTCCAAGGGCCACATCCAATCCCCTCTTGAGCACCTCCAGGGATGGGGACTCCACCACCTCCCTGGGCAGCACATCCCAATGGCTAACAGCTCTCTCTGGGAAGAGCTTTCTCCTCACCTCTAGCCTAAACCTCCCCCGGCACAGCTTGAGACTGTGTCCTCTTGTTCTGGTGCTGGGTGCCTGGCAGAAGAGACCAACCCCCTCCTGGTTACAACCTCCCTTCAGGGAGGCAGCTGTAGACAGCAAGAATGTCTCTCCTGATAGATTTCTAGAGAGGTTGCTTTAAAATACCCCAAAAGGCCAGTTCCTGTGTGAGTGCTGTAGTGGTGGTGGAACCTCTGCAGCTCATGCTCTCCACCACTGCCCTGGGTGATGGGCACTGAGGCCTTGAGCAACCAAGTGTAGCTGAGAGGTGTCCTGCCCATGGCAGGGAGGTTGGAGAATCACAGTATCACAGTATTACCAAGGTTGGAAGAGACCTTGAAGATCATCGAGTCCAACCTGTCACCACAGACCCCATGACTAGACCATGGCACCAAGTGCCACATCCAGTCCCCTCTTGAACACCTCCAGGGACGGTGACTCCACCACCTCCCGGGCAGCACATCCCAAGGGCGAATCACTCTCTCAGTGAAGAACTTTCTCCTCACCTCCAGCCTAAACTTCCCCTGGCACAGCTTGAGACTGTGTCCTCTTGTTCTGGTGCTGGTTGCTAGGGAGAAGAGACCAACCCCTTCCTGGCTACAACCACCTTTCAGGTAGTTGTAGAGAGCAGTGAGGTCTCCCCTGAGCCTCCTCTTCTGCAGGCTCAGCAACCCCAGCTGCCTCAGCCTCTCCTCACAGGGCTGTGCTCAAGGCCTCTCCCCAGCCTTGTTGCCCTTCTCTGGACACCTTCAAGTGTCTCAATGTCCTTCTTAAACTGAGGGGCCCAGAACTGGACACAGGACTCAAGGTGTGGCCTAACCAAAGCAGAGTACAGGGGCACAATGACCTCCCTGCTCCTGCTGGCCACACTGTTCCTGATGCAGCCAGGATGCCCTTGGCCTTCTTGGCCCCCTGGGCACACTGCTGGCTCATGTTCAGCTGCTGTCGATCTCTGAGGTCCCTTCCAACCTGAGCCACTCTGTGTTTCTGTGATGTTTCCTCATCGCCTCAGAGGAGGCGAGGTGGAGCTCAGGGGGTGGCTCAGCAGGGCTTTGGCTCTTCTGAGCAGATCTGCACTGGGCTTGAGAGCTCTGGAAAAGCAATGCTGGATCAGCCTCCTCCCCCTCGGCCTGCCGCTCAGCCTGCCGGCAGCTCACAGCAGTGCCGGCCCCGGGGAAAAGGCTTTGCACGAAGCTCAGTCGCGTCGAAGGGCTCCCCCAGAGCTCTGGGCCGTGCAGGAGTGCTGCCCTGCTCTGTGCAGAGCCACAGCCACAACCAGGAGGTGCACAGTGCTGGCAGGTCTTTGCCAGCCAGCCTGTCGTGGGAAGGATTTGGGCTCAGAGCTTTCTTCCTTGCCATCTTCACAGGCCAAAAAGAGGGCAGAGAAAATCACCTGCTTGATCCCAGGCTCCCCCTGCAGTGCTTGGACCATGCCCCACGCAGCTCTTCAGCTCCAAAGCACAGACCCAAGCCTTTGACTCTGCCTTCTGAGCCTCCTGGAAGGGCAGCAGGACTTTGGGCAATAGCTGAGCTGTCTCTGCCAGGCTCCCTTCAGAGCTAGGTGCACCTCAGCTGGTGCATAAACCTGGGAGCTCTGGCACAGGGTTGAGCCTGGAGAAGAGGAGGCTCAGGGGAGACCTTCTTGCTCTCTGCAACTCCCTGAAGGGAGGTTGGAGCCAGGTGGGGGTTGGTCTCTTCTCCCAGGCACCCAGTGCCAGAACAAGAGGACACAGTCTCAAGCTGTGCCAGGGGAGGTTCAGGCTGGAGGGGAGGAAGAAATTCTTCCCAGCAAGAGAGATTGGCCCTTGGGATGTGCTGCCCAGGGAGGTGGTGGAGTCCCCACCCCTGGAGGTGTTTAGGAAGAGCCTGGATGAGGCCCTTGGTGCCATGGTTCAGTTGATCAGATGGTGCTGGGTGAGAGGTTGGACTTGGTGAGCTCTGAGGTCTTTTCCAACCTGGTTAATTCTCTTCTATTGATTGGCACAAGAAGGCTCAGGGGAGAGAGAAGCCCAAACTGACCTTTTATTTCTGCCTGGGGAAGGCTGAACCATTCCAGCTGCTGAGCAGCTGCTCAGAGTAACCTGGTCACAAACCAAAGCAACCCAGCATGGGGTAGGGCTGAGCAAGGGGCAAAAGACAAAGGCCTTGGTAGCAGAACAAGTCTCCTGCTTCTCCCTTTGGCTCCTGCTCCTGGCATGTTCAGACACCACTGTTTGTGTTGAGGCAGTCTCCAGCTTTGTGCTGGGTTCTTACCTTCATCTCAAGGTACTCCAAGATGTAGTTATCTTCCCATCACCTTCCTTCCAGTCAATAAAAGCCTCTTCAGCCCTTTGAAGCAAGGATTCCAGTGCGCTTCAGCTGACTCCTGGGAGGGCAGGGCTTCAAAGCAGGCTCCTGGGGAGCCACAGCACTTCTCTGCTTGTTGGCTTCTTTTTCCCCCAGTTGTGTGAAGCCAGGGAGGTCACACAGCAGCACAGGGAGACCAAAGCTCAACCACCAGGCAGGCCAGGGGGCACCTTAGAGTCGTGGAATTGTCAGGGCTGGAAGGGACCTCAAGGCTCAGTCAGTCCCAACCCCTGCCATGGGCAGGGACACCTCACACCGCAGCAGGTTGCTCACAGCCACCTCCAGCCTGGCTGCAAACACCTCCAGGCAGGAGGCTTCCACCACCTCCCTGGGCAGCCTGTGCCAGGCTCTCACCACCCTCTGGGGAACAACTTCTTCCTCACATCCAATCTCAGTCTCCTCACTTCTAGTTTTGCTCCATCCCCCCAGTCCTATCCCTCCCTGACACCCTCACAAGTCCCTCCCCAGCTTGCTTGGAGCCCCCTGCAGATCCTGCAAGGCCACAATTAGGTCTCCCTGGAGCCTTCTCCTCTCCAGCCTGCACAACCCCAACTCCCTCAGTCTGCCCTCCCAGCAGAGCAGCTCCAGCCCTCTGCTCCTCCTCGTGGCCCTTCTCTGGACACCTTCCAGCCCCTCCAGATCCTTCCTGGCACAGAGGCTCCAGCACTGGACCCAGAGCTGCAGCTGTGGTCTCAGCAGAGTGGAGCAGAGGGGCAGAATCCCCTCCCTGGCCCTGCTGGCCACACTTCTCCTGCTGCAGCCCAGGCTCTGCTTGGCTCTCTGGGCTGCAAGTGCTCCCTGCTGGCTCCTGCTGAGCTTCTCCTCCCCCAGCACCCCCAAGGCCTTTTCCCCAGGGCTGCTCTCCAGCCAGTCCCTGCCCAGCCTCTATCAGTGCTTGGGGTTGCCCTGCCCCAGCTGCAGGACCTTGCCCTTGGTCTTGTTGCCCCTCATGAGCTTGTCCTGGGCTCACCTCTCCAGCCTGTCAAGCTTGCAGGGGAACATCAGCTCCTCTGCAGGGCCTGGCTGTGAGTGCTCCCAGCCTGCAGCTGCCTTCAGCAGCACCACTCAGCTCTGATTTCCTCGGGGCTCAGGGGACACACAGGAGCAGCTACCCCACTCTGCTGTCCTGGTGGCTGCCTACCCCGGCCCAAGGGGATCTGTTCATCTCTCTGTGCCCTGGCTAGTCACGCCAGCATCTCCTGGCAAGATTGCCTCTCATTTATTTATGTCTGGCCTTATAACTTCAAACTAAGTTGCCTGTATGTCTTAATTCTCTCCATCTGTGCAAGCAGCTGCTGTTTGTTTTGGATGAGCTGCCAAGGGAGGCTGATTGCTGGGGCTTGTTGCAGGAGTCAGAGTTGCTGTTGCTCCGTGGCAGCCCTGGGCTTGCTCCCTCACAGCCTCTACATCTGCTGGGCTTTGGTGCCCAGGGCTCCAGGACCTTCCCCCTTGATAGTCACAGCTTGCAGCTCCCTGCTGGGCTGTGGTGCCCCCCATCAGTGTGCCCATGGGGCCCAGGGCTCCAGGACCTTCCCCCTTGATAGTCACAACTTGCAGCTCCCTGCTGGGCTGTGGTGCCCCCCATGAGTGTGCCCATGGTACCCAGGGCTCCAGGACCTTCCTCCTTGATAGTCACAGCTTGCAGCTCCCTGCTGGGCTGTGGTGCCCCCATAAATGTTCCCAAGGTGCCCAGGGCCCCAGGACTTCCTTGGTAGTCACAGCTTGCAGCCTGGGAGGAGTGCAGCCCGTGGGGCTCTCCATGGTGAAAGAGGTGAGAGAACCATCTCCAGCTTTCATTCTCCACTCAGGACCATGTTGTTTCCTCTCTGTGTGCCGTGTTTGTGTCTCAGCTCATGGCCTGTCCAGCAGACACTTCACCTGTCCTCAGCAACACACCTCCTATGGCAGTGTCCCCGTGGCTGTGCTCCTCGGGCAGAGGGCTGGAGGCAGGCTTGGGGGCTGCAGAACAGGCAGCAATGGGCTCCTGTGGCCAAGCAGCTCAATGGTCTCCTGGGGAGCACAAAGAGTGTGGCCAGCAGGGCAAGGGAGGTTCTCCTCACCCTCTACTCTACTGGGAACTAATATGAGTTTGGGGAACTGCTGGAGAGAGCCCAGGGGAGGCTGCAGAGCTGCTGAGGGGCCTGGAGCAGCTCTGGCAGCAGCAAAGGCTGAGAGCCCTGGGGCTGAGAGCCTGCAGAAGAGCAGCCCCAGAGGGCAGCTGAGCAATGCTTAGCAAGAGCTGAAGGAGCTGTGGGGGACGAGAGGCTGGGGCCAGACTCTGCTGAGTGGTGCCCAGGGACAGGCCAAGGGGCAGCAAGGGGCACAGAGTGTCACCCAGGGGGTTGGATGTGAAGAGGAGGAGCAAGTTGTTTGTTGTGAGGGTGCTGGAGGCCTGGAGCAGGCTGCCCAGAGAGGTTGTGGAGTGTCCTTGTGTGGAGAGCTGCCAACCCCACCTGGGCATTGTGCCCCTGGGCATTGTGCTGTGGGTGCCCTGCTTGGGCAGGAGGTTTGTGCTGGATGAGCTCCAGAGGTCCCTTCCAGCCCCTCCCTGCTGGGGTCCTCTCAAGCAGAGGCTCTTTCTAACCTCTCCTGCAGTCTGGGACAAGCTGTGCTGCTTTCCCACAGCCTCACCAGTACTGTTCCTCCTGAAGGGTGGTTGTCTTCTGCAGAGTGGCTGGTTCCTTGCAGAGCTCCTGATGCCCTCCCCACTCCTGTTGGGCATTTCAGCAGAGCCCAGGAGCAGTGGTACAGAGCAGACCTGCAGATCTGGTCTGTTGCGTAGGGAAGAGGTTTGTGGCTGATCCTGAAAGGCTTCTCTTCAAGCCCAGGATTCCCCAGGAGGGTCCCTCTGGGGGGGTTGGTGCCAGCCCAAGTTCCCTGGTCAGCAGCCAAAGCTCAGTGGTATCACAGTATCACCAAGGCTGGAAGAAACCTCAAAGATCATCAAGTCCAACCTGTCACCCAACACCTCATGACTAGACCATGGCACCAAGGGCCACATCCAATCCCCTCCTGAACACCTCTAGGGATGGTGACTCCACCACCTCCCTGGGCAGCACATCCCAAGGGCCAATGACTCTCAGTGAAGAACTTTCTCCTCACCTACAGCCTAGACTTCCCCTGGCACAGCTTGAGACTGTGTCCTCTTGTTCTGGTGCTGGGTGCTAGGGAGAAGAGGCCAACCCCTTCCTGGCTCCAACCACCTTTCAGGTAGTTGTAGAGGGCAATGAGGTCACCCCTGAGCCTCCTCTTCTCCAGGCTGAGCAACCCCAGCTCCCTCAGCCTCTCCTCACAGGGCTGTGCTCAAGGCCTCTCCCCAGCCTCGTTGCCCTTCTCTGGACACCTTCAAGTGTCTCGATGTCCTTCCTAACCTGAGGGGCCCAGAAGTGGACCCAGGACTCAAGGTGTGGCCTAACCAGTGCACTGGGGTTGCACTGGGGCCTTGCTCTTCTCCCTGTGTTTGTTGCAGATGGTTTCTGCCAGCCCCTGGCAGCCTGGTCACAGAGAGCTGTTGCAGTGCCCAGTGTGGTGCTGGTGCTGGGAGCTCAGGGCTGTCAGGTGGCTGTCATGGGAAGCTTGATTTAAGGAACCCTTGACCAGGAAGAGTTCTCCAGCCAACAGCTCCCTAAGGAACTTCACAAATCACAGCACCAGCCAGCTTGGAAAAGACCTCAGAGGTCACCAAGTCCAACCTGTCACCCAACACCTCCTGACAACTCAAGCATGGCTCCAAGTGCCACATCCAATCCCCTCCTGAACACCTCCAGGGATGGGGACTCCACCACCTCCCTGGGCAGCACATCCCAAGGGCCAATCACTCTCTCTGGGAAGAGCTTTCTCCTCCAATGCCCCTTGCAAAGCTGGACTCCAGCTCCCACCTGCTCTGCCACCTTCCCAGGGACTGCCAGGGAAGCAGAAGAGATTTTGCAGTGCTCCTCCACTCTCAGCTTCTCGGTCTCTGTGTCAGCCAAGGCAAAATCAGACCATGCCAAGCAGCGCTGGAGCATGGCAGCAGGCAAGGCAGGCGGCTCCTGCTGGTCTTTGGTTGCCCAGTTCCTGCACTTTCCTTCATGAGGTGCTGCCAGTGCCAGGCCTGGTTTCTCTCTTGCCTCCAGAGTCAGGGAGGATGAAGTTTGAGGCTAAAGATGCAGGATTCGAGATCCCAGTTTCCCCCCGGGGGCTTCACCTCCTTTGTCCCGTTCTTTTCTGCAGTACCTCTGCGGCTTTTGAGGCATTTGCACATCTGAGGGGTCAGGTCGAGGGCTTGCCAGCACAGCAGCTCCGAGGAGACAAAGGCTGGTTTTTCTTTTGCTCCATCTCAATGCCTGAACTGACCCAGCCCCGGGGAGCTGGCTGCCCGTGGTGGGAGGTGAAGAGTCACTGGCAGAGAAGTGACAGACTCGGGGGGGGGGGGGGCATGGCCCCGTGGAAGACAAAGAAAGTTATGATTAAAGAAAAGCCAGCAGAAGGCAGCTGTGAGCAGAGGCAGAGCAGGGCAGATGAGAGCCAGGCCCTGTGCACTTTGGTCTCTGTGGGTGTCAGACACCATTCCAGCCTTTGCTGGTGTCACTGAGGGTTTGGGGGAGCCTGGTGGAGGCCGAGGCCATGAAAGCCGAGGGAAGGAAGGACCCAGCTTGCTCTCACACTGGGAGGTGGATTTCTTTGGTGACCCTTTTCAAACAACTCTCTTGTCCATGTAACTGAACAGTGGGGGGAAATGAATAAATCAACACCCCCCCAAGGCTCAAGAGAGACATTTGGGAGCTGAGATCCAAGGACACAGAATCACAGAGCAGTTTGGGCTGGAAGGAACCTGAAAGCTCATCCAGTTCCAGCCCCTGCCATGGGCAGGGACACCTCCCACCAGCCACAGCCTCCCTGGGCAGCCTGTGTCAGCGTCTCCCCAGCCTCACTGCAAAGAATTTCTTCCTCATCCCCAGTCTCAGTCTCTCCTCTCCCAGCTCAAAGCCATTGTCCTCATCCTGGCACTCCCAGCCCTTGCCCAAAGTCCCTCCCCAGCCCTCCTGGAGCCCTTCAGGTACTGGAAGGCTGCTCTGAGGTCTCCCTGGAGCCTTCTCCAGGCTGAGCAGCCCCAGATCTCCCAGCCTGGCCCCACAGGGGAGGTTCTGCAGCCTCTGAGCATCTCTGTGGCCTCCTCTGGAGCCTCTCCAGCAGCTCCAGGTCCTCCTTGTGCTGGGGGCCCCAGAGCTGGAGGCAGTGCTGCAGGTGGGGGCTGAGCAGAGCAGAGGGGCAGAATCCCCTCCCTGTGCTGCTGCTCTCCCTGCTCTGGCTGCAGCTCAGCACTCAGCTGGCTCTGGGCTGCCAGGGACCACTGCTGGCTCCTGGGGAGTTTGTTACCAACTGACACCCCCAAGGCCTTCTCCTCTCTGCTCACTGCAGGACTAGGTGCCCTTTACAGGTCCCTTCCACCCCAACCCCTTCCCTGCTTCCACACTTGTCCTTCAGCAGGCTGCCCAAGCCCGGTTCTGCAGAGGTGTTTTGGGGCAGGGTGGGATGCAGGGGTCCTGCCCTTTGCAGCCCTTTGCACCCCTGCCAGAGCTGCCTCCTGCAGGCTCAGGCCCCCGCCGCCCACGGCTGGCTGCTAATAGCTTCCCAATTACATTTTAATGCAATCTGAAGAGACAGGCAATGAAGTAATGCACCGTGGGGAAGAGGTTTCCTTCTTTCCAAATCCTGTTCATGCAAGGATCTTGCATCAGGCCAACCCGGGCTGGGGAGCAGGCAGTGATTCCTGGTGGAACACTGACCTCCAGTGGGACTGAGCCTTCAGCACAGCTGCCTCCTCCCCAGCCCTTCCTTGGGGGATCGATATCCATCTGGATCCAGAAATGGTTGAAGTCATCATTTATCTGTGAAGTGGTACTGGAGGTGCAGGATGAGGTTCTTGCACAGCTCATCTCTCCTTGCCCAGGGACTGCAGCAACAGAGGAGTTGCATTTCCAGCCGAGAAGGGGGAGTCACAGAACCCCAGGGCTGGTTGGGCTGGAGAAGGCCTCTGAGATCATCCAACCATCAGCCCAGCACCACCATGGCCACTAAACCCTGTGCCCAAGAGCCATGGCCACACCTCTCTTGAGCACCTCCAGGCATGGGGACTCCACCACCTGCCTGGGCAGCCTGTGCCAATCCCTGTCCCCCCACCCCCTCAAACAAAACTGTGCTCTGGCAAAGTCCCTGGGAAACCAGCGTTGGCTTTGGGGAGGCTGGGCTCAAGCTCCCCTCACTGCCACCCTGAGTCCAGACCTCTCAGCCTGGCTTTGCATGGCATCAAGCCCTGTCCAAGGAGAGGCTGAGGGAGCTGGGGGTGCAGCCTGGAGAAGAGGAGGCTCAGGGGAGACCTCATTGCTCTCTACAGCTCCCTGGAAGGAGCCTGGTGGGGGTTGGGTTCGTCTCCCAGGGAACAAGAGACAGGACGAGAGGAACTCATAGAAGCATAGAATGGTCTGGGCCTGAAGGGACCTCCAAAGCTCATCCAGTCCAACCTCTCTGCAGTCAGCAGGGACATCCTCCACTACATTAGGTTGCCCAGAGCCTTGTTGAGACTCACCTTCAATGTCTCCAGGGATGGGACCCCCAACCACCTCCCTGGGCAAGCTCTTGCAGTCTTCCACCACCCTCAAAGTGAGGAACTGGTATTCCTGATATGCAATTTGGATCTGCCCTTCTGTAGTTTGAAGCCAATGGCCTCAAGCTGCACCAGGGGAGGTTCAGGTTGGACATCAGGAGCGATTCCTTTACCAAAAGGGTTGTCAAGGCCTGGCCCAGGCTGCCCGGGGCGGTGGTGGAGTCCCCACCCCTGGAGGGGTTTCAGAGCCCTGAGGATGTGGTGCTGAGGGCCCTGGCGTAAGAGCTGTGTGCAAGGAGCTGTTGGGCTATGGTTGGACTCAGTGGCCTTAGGCTCTTGTCCTACCAGGAAGTTCTGTGAGGCTGTGAATGCAGCTCTAAGGCGCAGTTGGCTCTGGGGGCAGGGAGCAGCTCCCAGCCCAGCAGCATTGGGTGAGCTGGGACTGAGCTGCACACACTCTGCACCTCTGATCGGAGAGGGCAGGAGGCCCCACGGGCACAGCAGTCTGCCCTCCCCTCTCCTTCCCAGGCAGCCCTGGCATCCTGTGCTCCCTGGCTGCTGATAGAGCAGGAGTTTTATTACTTAGGGCTTTTGGCCTTCCAGCTGTCTGGAATGGAGGGGAACAATTACACTGGGAATGATCAGGGAGGGACTGCAGCAGCCGGGAGCTGAGCTGAGCTTTCACCTACCTGGAGATGCAGGCACAGAGGGACGCATCCTGCATCCCTGGGGCGGTGCGGAGTGCAGGGGCTGAGCCTGGATCCCAGCAGTTCCCTCAGCCAGGCAGAGCCCAGGCAGGAGGTGGAAGGAGCAGAGCTGCTGCTGCTCTGTGCCTCGGGATGGGTTGGGGATGAGATGGGAATGGGGTTGGGATGGGTTGGGGATGGGGTTGGGGATGGGTTGGGGATGAGTTTGGGATGGGGTTGGGGATGGGTTGGGGATGAGTTGGGGATGGGGTTGGGGATGGATTGGGATGGGGTTGGGGATGGGTTGGGGATGAGTTTGGGATGGGGTTGGGGATGGGTTGGGGATGGGGTTGGGGATGAGTTTGGGATGGGGTTGGGGATGGGTTGGGGATGGATTGGGATGGGGTTGGGGATGAGTTGGGGATGGGTTGGGGATGGATTGGGATGGGGTTGGGGATGGGGTTGGGATGGGGTTGGGGATGGGTTGGGGATGAGTTTGGGATGGGTTGGGATAGGTTGGGGATGGGTTGGGAATGAGTTTGGGATGGGTTGGGGATGAGTTGGGGATGGGTTGGGATAGGTTGGGGATGGGTTGGGAATGAGTTTGGGATGGGGTTGGGGATGGGTTGGGGATGAGTTGGAAATGGGGTTGGGATGGGTTGGGGATGGGGTTGGGGATGGGTTGGGGATGGGTTGGGATAGGGTGGGGATGGGATGGGAATGAGTTTGGGATGGGGTTGGGGATGGGTTGGGATGGGGTTGGGGATGGGTTGGGGATGAGTTGGGGATGGGGTTGGGGATGGATTGGGATGGGGTTGGGGATGTGGGTTGGGATGGGGTTGGGGATGGGTTGGGGATGAGTTTGGGATGGGGTTGGGGATGGGTTGGGGATGAGTTGGGGATGGGGTTGGGGATGGGTTGGGAATGAGTTTGGGATGGGGTTGGGGATGAGTTGGGGATGGGTTGGGGATGGATTGGGATGGGGTTGGGGATGGGGTTGGGATGGGGTTGGGGATGGGTTGGGGATGAGTTTGGGATGGGGTTGGGGATGGGTTGGGGATGAGTTGGGGATGGGGTTGGGGCTGGGTTGGGGCTGGGTTGGGGATGGGTTGGGATAGGTTGGGGATGGGTTGGGAATGAGTTTGGGATGGGGTTGGGGATGGGTTGGGGATGAGTTGGGAATGGGGTTGGGATGGGTTGGGGATGGGGTTGGGGATGGGTTGGGATAGGTTGGGGATGGGTTGGGAATGAGTTTGGGATGGGGTTGGGGATGGGTTGGGATGGGGTTGGGGATGGGTTGGGAATGAGTTTGGGATGGGGTTGGGGATGGGTTGGGGATGAGTTGGGGATGGGTTGGGGATGGATTGGGATGGGGTTGGGGACGAGTTGGGGATGGGTTGGGGATGGATTGGGATGGGGTTGGGGATGGGGTTGGGATGGGGTTGGGGATGGATTGGGATGGGGTTTGGGATGGGGTTGGGGATGGGTTGGGGATGAGTTGGGTATGGGGTTGGGGATGGGTTGGGGATGAGTTGGGAATGGGGTTGGGATGGGTTGGGGATGGGGTTGGGGATGGGTTGGGGATGGGTTGGGATAGGTTGGGGATGGGTTGGGAATGAGTTTGGGATGGGGTTGGGGATGGGTTGGGATGGGTTGGGGATGAGTTGGGATGGGGTTGGGATGGGTTGGGGATGGGTTGGGGATGGGTTGGGGATGAGTTGGGAATGGGGTTGGGATGGGTTGGGGATGGGTTTGGGAATGAGTTTGGGATGGGGTTGGGATGGGGTTGGGATGGGGTTGGGGATGGGGTTGGGGATGGGTTGGGGATGAGTTTGGGATGGGTTGGGGATGGGTTTGGGATGGGTTGGGGATGGGTTGGGGATGAGTTTGGGATGGGGTTGGGGATGGGTTGGGGATGGGTTTGGGATGGGGTTGGGGATGGGTTGGGGATGAGTTGGGAATGGGGTTGGGATGGGATTGGGAATGGGGTTGGGATGGGGTTGGGGATGGGTTGGGGATGAGTTGGGGAATGGGGTTGGGATGGGTTGGGGATGGGTTTGGGATGGGGTTGGGGATGGGTTGGGGATGGATTGGGATGGGTTTGAGATGAGTTGGGGATGGGTTGGGGATGGATTGGGATGGGTTTGGGATGAGTTGGGGATAGGTTGGGGATGGGTTGGGGCTGGGTTGGGGATAGTTTGGGGTTGGGTTTGGGACGGGTTGGGGCTGGGTTGGGGATAGATTGGGGCTGGGTTGGGGCTGGGTTGGGGCTGGGTTGGGGAAGGGTAGGGGCTGGGTTGGGAATGAGTTTGGGATGGGGTTGGGGATGGGTTGGGGTTGGGTTTGGGATGGGTTGGGGCTGGGTTGGGGATAGGTTGGGGCTGGGTTGGGGATAGGTTGGGGCTGGGTTGGGGAAGGGTAGGGGATGGGTTGGGAATGAGTTTGTGATGGGGTTGGGGCTGGGTTGGGGCTGGGTTGGGGCTGGGGTTGGGGCTGGGTTGGGGAAGGGTTGGGATGGGGTTGGGGCTGGGTTGGGGATGGGTTTGGTGTAAGTTTGCAAACAGAGCAAGGAGCTTGCCCCATGGTGCTGGTCCTGTGCTTCTTGCTGTGGCTGCTTCCCATCTGGGCTGAGGTTATCTAAGGGGAGCCAGCAGAAGCCTTTGGCTCCTGGAGCACTGCAGGCAGCTCCTGATGGCGTTCAGGGCTGGGTTTTACTGGGAGGGTAACTGGAAAGGGTCCCTGTTTGTCAAATATTGACCAAGCAGGGGTGCTGGGGGCTGCTCAGCCTCACCCAGAGCCTGGGAACAGGATTGGTCCCACCTGAGCCCCTCCTGGGAGATGTACCCACCCTGCTTCAGCCCCCCCATGCCAGCCATCACCCCATGTGTGCCTGACCCAGCACCCACAGCCAGGGGCATGCTGCCTGGAGCTTCCTCCAGCAGCCCTTTCCTGTGCACACCTCACCTGGGGATCATTTGATAGTCTCAGCTCCCATGGCCCTCTCCAGGTGCCCCCACTCTGCCCAGTCAGGATGCTACCAGCTACCCTTGGGCACCAAGAGGATCTTGCTGATGCTTTGAAGCATCTATGTAGGTGCAAGCAGCTGCCTGCTTGTGTTGCTCCTGGCACTGGGATGTAGCACTGGACATGGCACTGGGACTTGGCACTGGTCCTACCTTCCCTGGGACACAGGTTCATAGAGTCACAGGGAGGTTTGGGTTGGAAGGGACCTTAGAGCTCATCTAGTTCCAACCCCTGCCATGGGCAGGGACACCTCCCACCAGCCCAGGCTGCTCAAGGCCTCATCCAGCCTGGCCTTGAACACCTCCAGGGAGGGGGCACCACCTCGGTGGGATGGGCCCCTGGTCCCCTTTGCCTGGAGCAGAGCAGAGACTGCTGGTGTGGGTCCCTCCTGCTGCCCCCAGAAGCAAGGGTACAAGGAGGCTCCTGCCTGGGGGTTGGCTTTGGTGCAGCCTGATCTGGTGGAGGATGTCCCTGCTGACTGCAGGGGGTGGCCTGGGTCACCCTTGGAGGTCCTTCCCGACCCACACCATGCTATGGTTCTACAAGGGTGAGGTTCCCAGCTTCTCGGTGTCCCCTTGGCAAGCCCTGGGGGGAGGTCGGGCCAGCCCTGGTGACAGCCCTGGCCGTGTCTTGCAGTGCGCTGTGCGGAGCTGCAGCTGCAGCTGACGGAGGCTGTGGCCACCCTGGGCGGCCAGAAGGAGCTCATTGCCAAGCTGGAGCACGACCTCAGCACCGTCCAGGCCCTGTCCGCCCTGCGCCGCCCCGACGCGGAGGTAACCCCCGCAGGGACCGCTCCGCAGCGCCCCAGGGCTGCCCTGCAGGGGGCAGCAGCCGCCACGGGCGGGGATGTCACCTCCCTGCGCTTCCAGCTTGGCTGCTCCTTTCTTACCCCGGCCACAGCGTGCCCAGGCCAGGGGTGGGATGGAGGGGTGATGGTGCTGGCATCCAGGGCAGCCCAGCCCTTGCCAGGGAAAGGTTGGGATTTGAGGGCTGCAAAGCAACCTCTCCGTGTTGGGTGGGATGGGGTGGTGGTAGTGGCATCCAGGGCAGCCCAACCCTACTCCCTGCCAGGGACAGGCTGGGATTTGAGGGCTGCAAAGCGACCTCTCCATGTTGGGTGGGATGGGGTGGTGGTGATGATGGCATCCAGGGCAGCCCAACCCTTCTCCTTACCAGGGACAGGCTGGGATTTGAGGGCTGCAAAGCGACCTCTCCATGTTGGGTGGGATGGGGTGGTGGTAGTGGCATCCAGGGCAGCCCAACCCTACTCCCTGCCAGGGACAGGCTGGGATTTGAGGGCTGCAAAGCGACCTCTCCATGTTGGGTGGGATGGGGTGGTGATGATGGCATCCAGGGCAGCCCAACCCTACTCCCTGCCAGGGACAGGCTGGGATTTGAGGGCTGCAAAGCGACCTCTCCATGTTGGGTGGGATGGGGTGGTGGTAGTGGCATCCAGGGCAGCCCAACCCTACTCCCTGCCAGGGACAGGCTGGGATTTGAGGGCTGCAAGCCAACCTCTCCCTGTGTGGTCTCAGCCTCGATCCTCGCTGAGAGCCTCTTTGGCAGTGATGCTTCGCAGGAGGCTGCTGGCCCCAGGGTGCTCGCAGGGCCCAGCAGGGGGTTTGCTCTGCCCAGGCACCTTCAGGTGGGTGGGAAAGGTTTCATCCCTTCTGCTTGTGCCGCCCAGGGTGCTGCTGCGCCCAGCCTGGAGAGGATCCCTGAGCCCATCAAGGAGGCCACGGCGCTGTTCTACGGTGAGGGGCAGGAGCCGAGCAGCACGGTGCCGCTGGGGGACACCCCAGAGCCAGGGGCAGG
This sequence comes from Picus viridis, assembly GCA_033816785.1. Classification (NCBI taxonomy): domain Eukaryota; kingdom Metazoa; phylum Chordata; class Aves; order Piciformes; family Picidae; genus Picus; species Picus viridis. The sequence goes on from CM066598.1 coordinate 12,689,740, forward strand.
GGGTCATAGCTGCAGGGGGTCACAGCTGCAGGGGGTCACAGCTGCAGGGGGTCACAGCTGCAGGGGGGTCACATCTGCACGGGGGTCACATCTGCAGGGGGTCACATCTGCAGGGAGTCACATCTGCAGGGGGGTCACATCTGCAGGGGGGTCACATCTGCACGGGGGTCACAGCTGCAGGGGCGTCACATCTGCAGGGGGTCACAGCTGCAGGGGGTCACAGCTGCAGGGGGTCACATCTGCAGGGGGTCACAGCTGCAGGGGCGTCACATCTGCAGGGAGTCACATCTGCAGGGGGTCACATCTGCAGGGGGGTCACATCTGCAGGGGGGTCACATCTGCACGGGGGTCACAGCTGCAGGGGGTCACAGCTGCAGGGAGTCACATCTGCAGGGAGTCACATCTGCAGGGGGGTCACATCTGCAGGGAGTCACATCTGCAGGGGGTCACATCTGCAGGGAGTCACATCTGCAGGGGGTCACAGCTGCAGGGATGGTGGCTGGAGGATGGTGCTGAGCAGGGGCAGCCCTCCCCTGCTCCCTGTGTTGTGTCCTTCCCTGCGGTGCTTTTGCCACCGCCCTGCCTGCCCCCAGGGCGCTGCAGCAGGTCCCTGCTGGGCTCAGCTCCATGCCAAGCTGATGCCCAGGCTGAACCGAGCTCCTTGTGCTTGTACCTCCTGCTCTTTCCACACCACCCCCCCGCCTCCAGAGCCAGGCAGCTAAACAGTTCCTTGACATCAGCTCCTTGCAGGAGAAGATGAGTCAGACCCACACCAAGCCTGGGCTCCTCTGGGACACAAACCCCACTTCCTCTCCTGGCTATTCCTCTCTCTTTCCCTTTTTGTCTCAGGTTGTTTGTGGGGAGAGGTTTTGGAAAGAGAGGCAAAACCCATCTCACAGCAAGAGCCCCTCCCCCCCCCCCCCCCCCCCCCCGCCAAGCAGCCTGCAGCCACCCAGCCCCGGCTGTGCACAGCAGCTCCGTGCTGCTGCCTGACTCCCAGCCTCTGGGATGTGTTTCTCCTCGGCCCTGCATGCCTCCCACTGCCAGGAAGGCAGAGAGAGGAGGGGTGGCCACAGCCCCCGCTGGGGAACCAGCAGAGCCCCTTTGTTAAGGAGGATCACCCCCCACGCCCCCCCCAAGGGCACAGCCAGGGGGCTGCAGGCGAGCAGCTGCTGCTTTGCAGGGGTGGCTGAGGAGGAGAAAAGGCCAGGAAGGGGCTGGCTGGTCCACAAGGAGGGGCAGGGGGGAGGGGCTGCTTCAGCCCCTGAGGCTTTGCTGGGGGCAATGGCTCCTGCAGAAGCTACCAGCAGGGGCTGATGGGAGGGTTGGGGCATGGGGTGATAGCTGTGGGTTGTACCAGGGACTGGGAGGGTTGGGTCATGGCAGGGCAGCCATGGCTGTGCCAGGGAAGGGCAGGTTGGGTCATGGCAGGGCAGCCATGGCTGTGCCAGGGAAGGGGAGGTTGGGTCATGGCAGGGCAGCCATGGCTGTGCCAGGGAAGGGCAGGTTGGGTCATGGCAGGGCAGCCATGGCTGTGCCAGGGAAGGGCAGGTTGGGTCATGGCAGGGCAGCCATGGCTGTGCCAGGGAAGGGCAGGTTGGGTCATGGCAGGGCAGCCATGGCTGTGCCAGGGAAGGGCAGGTTGGGTCATGGCAGGGCAGCCATGGCTGTGCCAGGGAAGGGCAGGTTGGGTCATGGCAGGGCAGCCATGGCTGTGCCAGGGAAGGGCAGGTTGGGTCATGGCAGGGCAGCCATGGCTGTGCCAGGAAGGGCAGGTTGGGTCATGGCAGGGCAGCCATGGCTGTGCCAGGGAAGGGCAGGTTGGGTCATGGCAGGGCAGCCATGGCTGTGCCAGGGAAGGGCAGGTTGGGTCATGGCAGGGCAGCCATGGCTGTGCCAGGGAAGGGGAGGTTGGGTCATGGCAGGGCAGCCATGGCTGTGCCAGGAAGGGCAGGTTGGGTCATGGCAGGGCAGCCATGGCTGTGCCAGGGAAGGGCAGGTTGGGTCATGGCAGGGCAGCCATGGCTGTGCCAGGGAAGGGGAGGTTGGGTCATGGCAGGGCAGCCATGGCTGTGCCAGGGAAGGGCAGGTTGGGTCATGGCAGGGCAGCCATGGCTGTGCCAGGGAAGGGCAGGTTGGGTCATGGCAGGGCAGCCATGGCTGTGCCAGGAAGGGCAGGTTGGGTCATGGCAGGGCAGCCATGGCTGTGCCAGGGAAGGGCAGGTTGGGTCATGGCAGGGCAGCCATGGCTGTGCCAGGGAAGGGCAGGTTGGGTCATGGCAGGGCAGCCATGGCTGTGCCAGGGAAGGGCAGGTTGGGTCATGGCAGGGCAGCCATGGCTGTGCCAGGGAAGGGCAGGTTGGGTCATGGCAGGGCAGCCATGGCTGTGCCAGGGAAGGGCAGGTTGGGTCATGGCAGGGCAGCCATGGGTTGCACCATCAGTTGTCTCTTGAGGAGTGAACCTCTCCCTTTGCAGGAAAACTCCCCCAGAATGAAAAGAAAAAGCTCAAGCCCAGCCCATGCCCTCCCAGCTGCCCCACAGTGCTGGAGGAGGACTGCGAGCCAGCCCCACTTGCTCTGGGGGCATCTGCTGGGTCATCTCTCATGCCAGGCCTTGTCTGCAGGTCAGCCGCCGTCCCCTGGCACCTCGTTCCCCGAGGGGCAGGTGGACTCCCTCCTCTCCATCATCTCCAGCCAGAGGGAACGCTTCCGCGCCAGGAACCAGGAGCTGGAGGGGGTATGTTGGCTGGGAAGGGATCCTGGGGGGGCCTGCAGGACCTGCAGGGCCACAGCAAGCAAGAGAAGAAGATACTCTGCTGTTAGCAGCACCAAAGCCTCCCCCAGCCCCTCGGTGCTGCAGCAGCCTCAGGACAGATCCCGACCCAGGAGAGTCAGGGAGGCGAACAGGAAGCACAAAGGGAAGTGTGGGTGGGGGTAAAGACCCCAAGAGTTGCCCAGGGAGGTGGTGGAAGCCTCGTCCCTGGAGGTGTTTAAGGCCAGGCTGGATGTGGGTCTGGGCAGCCTGCTCTGGTTGAGGTGTCCCTGCCCATGGCAGGGGGTTGGAGCTGGATGAGCAGAGGGCTGGAGCTGCTCTGCTCTGAGGACAGACTGAGGGAGTTGGGGTTGTGCAGGCTGGAGAGGAGAAGGCTCCCAGGAGACCTCACTGTGGCCTTCCAGTACCTGAAGGGGGCTCCAAGCAAGCTGGGGAGGGACTTTGGAGGCTGTCAGGGAGGGATAGGACTGGGGGGATGGAGCAAAACTAGAAGTGGGGAGACTGAGATTGGATGTGAGGAAGAAGTTGTTGCCCAGGAGGGTGGTGAGAGCCTGGCACAGGCTGCCCAGGGAGGTGGTGGCAGCCTCCTGCCTGGAGGTGTTTGCAGCCAGGCTGGAGGTGGCTGTGAGCAACCTGCTGCGGTGTGAGGTGTCCCTGCCCATGGCAGGGGGTTGGGGCTGGCTGAGTCTTGAGCTCCCTTCCAGCCCTGACCATTCTGTGATGCTGTGACACTGAAGCACAGCCCAGGATGCCCTCTTCAAAGCCATCAGGTTGACTTTACACCTCCCATGGGGGGGTCAGGTCTCAGCCCAAAGCCACTCACAGCCTCCTCGTCTGCCTTGGCCTCTCCTCAGCCATGGAGGCGCTGAGGCTGTTCGTGGCTGGGGACTGGAGGCCGCAGGCACCAGCAGCTGGGATGGTTTTAAGTGGGGAGCCAATTTCACTCACAGCCAGGGGGTTCAATTACCTGAGAGGGGAGTGACCCCAGGCTGGTCCTTTGTGTGCCTCCCCCTCTGAAGGCTCAGTGCTAGGAGCCCCTTGTCCCCCCCGCAGGAGACCCGGATGCTGCAGCGCACGGTGCAGGCCCTGCAGGGCGAGCTGGACACCCTGAGGGCCGACAACATCAAGCTCTACGAGAAGATCAAGTTCCTCCAGAGCTACCCTGGCCGGGTGAGTGCCTCCCTCTGTCCTCTGGCTGAGTTCAGGTGGACAGACAGACCCCCAGGACAGAGCAGAGATGGAAACGTGGAGCTAAGAAAGGAGGTTGTAGCGAGCTGGGGATCCTCACCCCCAGAAGGAGACTGAGGGGCTGGAGCAGGGCCAGAGAAGGGCAACAGAGCTGGGGAAGGGTCTGGAGAGCAGGGCTGGGGAAGGGTCTGCAGAACAGGGCTGGGGAGGAGCAGCTGAAGGAGCTGGGGGTGTTCAGCCTGGAGCAGAGGAGGCTGAGGGAGACCTCATTGCTCTCTGCAGCTCCCTGAGAGGAGGCTGGAGCCAGGTGGGGGTTGGTTTTTCCTCCCTAGTAACAAATGATAGGACAAGAAGAAATGGCCTCAGGTTGCACCAGGGGAGGTTTAGGTTGGACATGAGGAAGAATTTCTTCCCCTTAAGGGTTGTCCAGGCCTGGCCCAGGCTGCCCAGGGCAGTGGTGGAGTCCCCATCCCTGGAGGGGTTTCCAGGAAGCAGAGATGTGGTGCTGAGGGCCAGGGTTTGGTGCTGACCTGGCAGTTCACGGTTGGACTTGAGGGTCTTAAAGGTCCCTTCCAAGCCAAACAATTCTGTGAAGAGAGGTGCAGGGCTCTGGCTAGAGGAGCAGGGACCCATCCCCTCTTCTGGGAAGGTGGCTTCTCACCGTGCTGAAGGCTGTGTGACAGCTTCGAGGCCAGAAGCTCAGATTTCCTCCCAGCAAGGGCTGCTCCAAAGCACTCTGTGCTCCCTGCCAGCAGCCTGGTGCTCCGGCGGGGAAGTCCTGGATGCTCCTTCCTGGCCGGTCAGCAAGGGGTAAAATCGGCGCTGCTTGCAATGAATCCCTGCACTGGGAGCCTGGAAAACGACTCACCCCCTCGGAGCTGTGCCGATTCTCCACCACCCTGCGCTTCCTGTGGCCAGCAGAGAGCTGCTCAGCCTTCAGCTCCCTGGGCAGCCAGAGCCCCTCCTCAAAAGAGCAGAAAGCAGCCCCAAACCATCCCAGTAATGCCAGAAGGGGACTTGGGGGGTAGGGGGGGAGCCCAGACTTTGCTGTGAGCTGCTCTGCTGCTGGCACAGCCCTGGGGAGTTCCATTCCTGAAGCCCCTGGGAGGTTTGCCAGGGCTGAGGCTGCAGCCTGGGGAGCTCCCACTGCAACCATGTCCTTAGTTGGGCTCTCCTTATAACGGGAGAGGTGACAATAACCAGGGAAGGGACATCAGGTTGAGCTCTGGCTCCCTGCCCTGCCACCCTCCCCCTGAAGCTGCTGCCCTTCTGTGCTGCCTGGACTGAGGCTGCTGCTGCTGGAGAGCTTCATAGAGTCACTGAGGTTGGAAAGACCTTCAAGATCACCAAGTCCAACCATTAACCCTGCTCTGCCAAGCCCACCACTGAGCCACATCCCCCAGGCACCACATCTGCACAGCTTCCAAAGCCCTCCAGGGATGGGGACTCCACCACTGCCCTGGGCAGCCTGGGCCAGCGCCTGACCACCCTTTCAGTGAAGGAAATTGCTCCTCCTAGAGTCACAGTATCAACCAGGCTGGAAAAGACCTCAGAGATCACCAAGTCCAACCTCTCACCCAACACCCCCTGACTACTCAACCATGGCTCCAAGTGCCACGTCCAAGCCCCTCTTGAACACCCCCAGGGGTGGTGACTCCACCACCTCCCTGGGCAGCACATCCCAAGGGCCAATTGCTCTTTCTGGTAGAACTTAGCTTGAGGCCATTGCCTCTTGTTCTGTCCCTTGTTCCTGGGGAGAAGAGACCCAGCCCCCACCTCAGAGCAGCCTCCCTTCAGGGGCCTGGAGGGGAAGGTTGTTAGGACTGGCTTTGGGGGTCTGTGTTGACAGCGTTTGGGGCTGGCAAACTCCTGCAGCCCTGAAGGCCCTTATTTGGTTCTCTGATTTATGCCTTGCTGGGGGCACTGGGTTGTCCCTGCTGACATTTTTGCCCGTGGAAGATCACAGCCATGTGTGTCAGCTGCCACACAGGGCAACCCCTGGATGCCACTGGCATGAGCTAAAGAGCAGGAGCCCGTGCCGGGGCAGCACGGGGGGCACTTGCATCATTCCCACCTAATGGGGCATGTGACAGGGTAAAAATACCCTCCAGGGATCATTCCATGAGGCCAGGCTGCAGCCAGCCCACGGGGAGCTGGGCTCATGGCTGCCTCCTGCCAGCACTTCCCCCCTCCCCCGGGATCGTATTGCAGAGGGGAAGGGCAGCTCTGCCCCAGCTCTGCCCCAGCTCTGCCTCTGCTGGGCTTCATTGCAGAGGGGAAGGGCAGCTCTGCCCCAGCTCTGCCTCTGCTGGGCTTCATTGCAGAGGGGAAGGGCAGCTCTGCCCCAGCTCTGCCTCTTCTGGAGCTCTGCCTCTTCTGGGCTTCATTGCAGAGGGGAAGGGCAGCTCTGCCCCAGCTCTGCCTCTGCTGGGCTTCATTGCAGAGGGGAAGGGCAGCTCTGCCCCAGCTCTGCTCTGCTGGGCTTCATTGCAGAGGGGAAGGGCAGCTCTGCCCCAGCTCTGCTCTGCTGGGCTTCATTGCAGAGGGGAAGGGCAGCTCTGCTCCAGCTCTGCCCCAGCTCTGCCTCTGCTGGGCTTCATTGAAGAGGGGAAGTTCAGCTCTGTCCTAGTTCTGCTCCAGCTCTGCCTGGAGCCCAGGGAGGCACTGGAGCCCTTGTGCAGGGGCATTGAATCATGGATTCATAGAACCATTTGGGTTGGAAAGGACCTCTAAGGTCATCCAGTCCAACCTTGGCCCCAGGTGCCATGCCCAGTTGTTTCTTGAACACCTCTAGGGATGGTGGCCTTGCAGTGCTTCAAGGGGAGATCAGAAAGCTGCAGACAGACTTCTGAGCAGGGCCTGTTGGGGCAGGCCCAAAGGGGATGGTTTGATGTCAAAGAGGGAGATGGAGAGTGGAGAGAAGGAGAAATGTTTGGTGCTGAGGGTGGGGAGAGCCTGGCCCAGGCTGCCCAGAGAGCTGGGAGCTGCCCCATGGCTGGCAGCAGTGCAGGGCAGGTTCTTTGGGGCTAGGAGCAGCCTGCTGGGGTTGGGGATGTCCCTGCTGGCTGCAGGGGGTGGACTGGAGGGCCTTGAAAGGTCCCTTCCCACCCAACCCAATCCATCACTCCGTGGAGCAGCTCCTGCTGTGCACCTCCTCTGTGAATGGGCAGACACCGACCGTGGCTCAGCTCTGGGCCCTGCTGCTCCATCCTTTGGGGGTCATCTCTTCCAAATGAGCAGCCTGGCGGGGGAGTGGGCTCTGCCCCCGTGCTGGGAGTCCGTACAGTGCTTGCAGCAGCACCAGCAGCTTCCCCAGCAGCCTCACCGCTGCCTGTGCCCCTGTCTGGCCCCGCAGGGCGGCAGCCGGGACGACACGGAGCAGCGCTACTCCTCCCAGTACGAAGAGCGCCTGGACCCCTTCTCCTCCTTCAGCAGGAAGGTAGGGAGAGCCCCCAGCACCCTCCTTCTGCACCCACCCCCTCTTCTGCCGCAGCATCCTGGCCTCCCACAGCTGGGGCAGGACTCGGGCAGCCCCGTCCGGGTGTCCCCGGGCATGGCTCTGCCCAGCGGCGGGGAGGAAGGAGGCTCTGCAGGGCGCCTGGGCGGGGAGGTGCAGGCAGAGCCCTGGCCGCAGCGAACACCCCAGTGCCTGTCACTCAGAGATAAACACATCGAGCCCTTGCCCCCACACCCTGTCCCCCGTGGCTGGGGGGGGACGGACTGTGGGAGCAGCCCAGGGCACAGAGCTGCTTTCCTGATGTGCAAACCCTAAAGCAGCCTTTTGAGCCTCCACACTCAGCTCCCCATCCCTGCAGGAACGCCAGAGGAAGTACCTGAGCCTGAGCCCCTGGGACAAAGCCACGCTGAGCATGGTGAGTGGGCTGCTCCCACGGGGGCACAGCGGGCAACCAGGGGGCTGGAGCCCTCTGCCTGCATCAGGAATGCTGCTTGGGCCCATGTCAGGGGCAGCCCCCATCCCTGCTCCTGGGGCAGAGGGGCAGCCCCCATCCCTGCTCCTGGGGCAGAGGGGCAGCCCCCATGCCAGGGGCAGTCAGCTTCCCCAGGATCCTGGGGCTCCTGCAGCAGAGCTGGGGGCAGGCAGCGCTGGCAGCACTGGCCCAGCCTTGGCTGAATGAGAGGCTGCTGGAATCACAGCTCTGCGGAGCTGATGAATTGAAACTGCAGGAGTCTTAATTACTGCTGGGAGTCCTCCCCCGAGCGGCCTGAGCACTGAGGCAGGGCTGCACGGGGGCGGGGGGAGCAGGCAGAGCTGCTGGGGGCAGCTGAGGGACATCAGCCCCAGGTGAGCGCTGGGGGAGGTCTCCTTGCTGGGATTCACAGCCCTGCACTCGATGTGGGCAGGCTGGGGCTGGGGGCACTGGTGGCAGGAGCCGGGCAGAGATGGGCGGGGGGGAGGGGGCAAAGCATCCCGCCTCCCCTGCCTGTTCTGCAGGGTCTGGCAGAAGCAGAGCCCCGGGCTGTCTGCCGGGCCGTGGCTGGCGGGGGCAGGCTCCCAGAGCCCCCCCGGAGCTGGGCCGCTGCGTTCTGCTCCCGCTGCAGGGCCGACTCATCCTGTCCAGCAAGACCGCTCGCACCGTGGCCTTCTTCTACACCCTGCTGCTGCACTGCCTCGTCTTCCTGGTGAGTGGGGGCCCCCAGGGCTGGGCACCCCGGCCAAGCGGCAGCCAACACTGCAGCCAGGGGCGGTGCCAGCTTCCTGGGGGTGTTTTGCCCTCCCCCTGGCTCCAGGGGCACGGAGAGGGCTGGCAGTGTGGGCACCGGGGCTCGGCGGGGACGCGGAGGTGTCCCCCTCAGCAGCGTGGGGTGGGACTGGCCGCCCCCGGGGGGCACAGGCTGCCCCAGGGCAGGACTGGAAGCCATCAGTGTCTTCACACTGTCCCGTGCTGGCACCTCACGCAGGGCTCGGTGCATTTGCCTGTGGGGCTGGTTGTGCAGCCAGGACTGGGGCTGGGCCAAGAGCAATTGAGTGAGGGTCAGCAGTGCCAGGGGCCAGGCTCTGCAGGGGGCCCCGACCACCCCTGGCAGTGCCACAGGCCTGGGGAGCAGTGGAGAGCTGCTCAGCAGAGAGGGGCCTGAGGGGGTTGGTTGACAGCTGGCTGAGCCAGGGGGGGCCCAGGTGGCCAAGAGGGCCAATGGCATCCTGGCCTGGATCAGCAGTGGTGTGGGCAGCAGGAGCAGGGATCTGATCCTACCCCTATGCCCAGCGCTGGGGAGGCCACAGCTGGAGTCCTGGGCTCAGTTTTGGGTCCCACACCCCAAGAAGGACATTGAGGCCTGGAGCAGGGCCAGAGAAGGGCAACAGAGCTGGGGAAGGGTCTGGAGAGCAGGGCTGGGGAGGAGCAGCTGAGGGAGCTGGGGGTGTTCAGCCTGGAGCAGAGGAGGCTGAGGGAGACCTCATTGCTCTCTGCAGCTCCCTGAGAGGCTCTCTTCATCCAGGGAACAAGGCAAGAGGCAAGAGCCTCAGGTTGCACCAGGGGAGGTTCAAGTTGGATATAAAGAAAACCTTCCCAGCAAGGGTTCTCAGGCACTGGCCCAGGCTGCCCAGGGAGGTGGTGGAGTCCCCACCCCTGGAGACATTTAAGAGTGATGTGGATGTAGTGCTGAGGGCATGCTTTGGTCAGGGACTTGTCAGTGCCAGGCTGCTGGCTGGCCTCTTCCAGGTCAATCCAGGCAGCTCTGTGACCCTCCCTGGGCTGGCACTCTGCTGGCAGGCAGCAAAGCTCTGGCTAGCTCCTGTGCAGCCAGCCCTGCAAGCAAGGTCAGGAATCAAACAGATCCCCATGGCCCCTCACCAGCTGTGCCCAGAGCCTTCTGCTAGCCCTGGGGACATCCCTTTAGCCCCACACAGAACCATAGAATCACAGAATCAACCAGGGTGGAAAAGACCTCAGAGATCAGCAAGTCCAACCTAGTACCTAATCCCTAACACCTCCTGACAACCCAACCATGGCTCCAAGGGCCACATCCAATCCCCTCCTGAATACCTCCAGGGATGGGGACTCCACCACCTCCCTGGGCAGCACAGCCCAAGGGCCAATTCCTCTTTCTGTGAAGAACTTTCTCCTCACCTCCAGCCTGAACCTCCCCTGGCACAGCTTGAGACTGTGTCCTCTTGTTCTGGTGCTGGGTGCCTGGCAGAAGAGACCAACCCCCACCTGGCTACAACCTCCCTTCAGGGAGTTGGAGAGAGCAAGAAGGTCTCCCCTAAGCCTCCTCTTCTCCAGGCTGAGCAACCCCAGCTCCCTCAGCCTCTCCTCACAGGGCTGTGCTCCAGCCCCCTCCCCAGCCTTGTTGCCCTTCTCTGGACACCTTCCAGTCTCTCAATGTCCTTCTTGAACTGAGGAGCCCAGAGCTGGACACAGTTCTTAGGGCAGCCAAGGGACATCTGGGTGTCCTGAGAGCCCAGCTCTGGCTGCCAGCCCCTCCAAGGGAAGCCCAAAGCGGGGAGGGCTCCCAGTTTGCTGCCTGCCAGCTTCTCTGCCAAGTTCTCAGGCTGATTCCTAGAGTCCTGCCAGAGGAGAAGGGCTCAGGCAGAGCCGGGGGTGTGGGGCTCTGGGGGAAGCTTCGTCCCTCTGGGCAGGGCAGCGTGAACTGGAGCAGCTGGTCAGGTGCCACGGTGGTGCCTAGGAAGATGCCCAGCGTGTGGCAGGGTGTGCTTGGCTGGCCAGGCACCGGGACATGCCTCCCCCAGCCCCTCAGCACCTCCTGGCACCCCACAGCCAAGCATGGCAGGGCCACAGCCTGGCATCGTGGTGCCCAGCCCCCTTCCCCTCCTGACAGCAGAGTCAGAGCCCCAGGCTGGGGTGAGAGCTGCCACAGCTCTGCAGCAGCACAGCCCTGGGGGGCAGCTCAGTGCCCTCCTTGGGACACCTTCCAGCCTCTCCATGTCCTTCTCAAACGGCCCAGCCTGGCCAGGTTTGCTGCCTCCCCAGGTGATGAGCTCAGGCTGTGTGACGTGGTGCCAGCCCAGGTGCTCCCCACGGTTCTTTCTTGCCCTGTGGCTGTTCTCCTCTAGTTCTTCCATTTCTCCAACTGCCCATTAAGGTTGGAAACACAGAAGGGAAGGTTTGGTCCCCGGTGAGAGGACAAGGAGCAACAGGCACCAACTCCAGCAGAAGCAGTTCCATCGAAGCATGAGGAGGAACTGCTTTGATTTAAGGATGATGGAGCTCTGGAGTGCTGGGTCCAGGTCTGGGCTCCCCAGAGAGACAGAGAACTGCTGGAGAGAGCCCAGGGGAGGCTGCAGAGCTGCTGAGGGGCCTGGAGCAGCTCTGGCAGCAGCAAAGGCTGAGAGCCCTGGGGCTGAGAGCCTGCAGAAGAGCAGCCCCAGAGGGCAGCTGAGCAATGCTCAGCAAGAGCTGAAGGAGCTGTGGGGGCAAGAGGCTGGGGCCAAACTCTGCTCAGTGGTGCCCAGGGACAGCACAAGGGGCAGCAAGGGGCACAGGGTGTCACCCAGGAGGTTGGATGTGAAGAGGAGGAGCAAGTTGTTTGTTGTGAGGGTGCTGGAGGCCTGGAGCAGGCTGCCCAGAGAGGTTGTGGAGTGTCCTTGTGTGGAGAGCTGCCAACCCCCCTGGGCACTGTGCTGCTGGGCACTGTGCTGTGGGTGCCCTGCTGGAGCAGGGGCTGGACTGGATGAGCTCCAGAGGTCTCTTCCATCCCCTCCCTGCTGGGGGTCTGGGTGGAAGGGAGGCTGGAGGCAGCCTCAGCCCCCTGGCAGTCAGTCAGCCACGCTGCAAACTCCTCCTGTACCCGAGGAGCTCATTTCTCCTTTCAGGGGAGAACATCAACAAATCATCAATAATTAAAGGGTGGGAGAAGATGAAAGGCAAATCAGAACAATATTTCCACCCTGGTCTTCTCAAAGCAGAGCTGACTTGGTGTTATTTTGGGGGAGGAAAGCAGCAAAGAAGTTAAATGTCATTAAACTTTAAAGCTGTAACCTAGATTAAAATTGGGGGGGGGGAGGGGGAAAGGAATAAACAGGTACAGTTCAGAGCTGGCACAGGGCTGGAAGGTTCCTGCTTCATCTAGACACAGAAGGAGCTGAAATCCAGCCCCCAGCACCAGCTGTGTCTGATGGGGACTGCACAGAGCTCAGCTCCTCTCTCCCTGCCATGGCAGCAAAGCCATTGGGGCTGCTCCCCCGAGGCAGCTCAGCCCTCACCCTTCCCCCCCCGCTGCCCTCTGTGCTTTCAGTCATCCCTGGTTTGGTTTGGAATCCAAGGACAGCATCCCGGAATCGGTGGGGCTGGAACAGACCTTCCAGACTGTTGAGTCCAGCCCTGACCCCAGCCCTGCCAGGGCACCACTGAACCATGGCCCTCAGCACCACATCCCCAGGGCTCTGGAAACCTCCCCAAGGGCTGGGGACTCCACCACTGCCCTGGGCAGGCTGGGCCAGGTCTGGACAACCCCCCTCAAGAAAGAAATTGTTCCTCATGTCCAGCCTAAACCTCCCCTGGGGCAACTTGAGGCCATTTCCTCTGCTCCTGTCACTTGTTGCGTGTCAGAAGAGCCCAACCCCCACCTGGCTCCAGCCTCCTCTCAGGGAGCTGTAGAATAGAAGAGAGTAGAATAGAATTAACCAGGTTGGAAGAGACCTCAGAGCTCATCCAGTCCAACCTCTCACCCAGCACCATCTAATCACCTAAATCATGGTACCAAGGGCCTCATCCAGGCTCTTCCTAAACACCTCCAGGGGTGGGGACTCCACCACCTCCCTGGGCAGCACATCCCAAGGGCCAATCTCTCTTGCTGGGAAGAATTTCTTCCTCCCCTCCAGCCTGAACCTCCCCTGGCACAGCTTGAGACTGTGTCCTCTTGTTCTGGGGCTGACTGCCTGGGAGAAGGGACCAACCCCCAGCTGGATACAACCTCCCTTCAGGGAGTTGCAGAGAGCAAGAAGGTCTCCCCTGAGCCTCCTCTTCTCCAGGCTAAGCAACCCCAGCTCCCTCAGCCTCTCCTCCCAGGGCTGTGCTCCAGACCCCTCCCCAGCCTTGTTGCCCTTCTCTGGACACCTTCCAGCAGCTCAACATCTTTCCTAACCTGAGGAGCCCAGAACTGGACACAGGACTCAAGGTGTGGCCTAACCAGTGCTGAGCACAGGGCAGAATGACCTCCCTGCTCCTGCTGGCCACACTCTTCCTGATGCAGGCCAGGATGCCATTGGCCTTCTTGGCCCCCTGGGCACACTGCTGGCTCCTGTTCAGCTGCTGCCAACCACTCCCCCAGGTCCCTCTCTGCCTGGCTGCTCTCAGCCCCTCTGCCCCCAGCCTGTAGCTCTGCCTGGGGTTGCTGTGGCCAATGTGCAGCACCTGGCACTTGGATGTGTTCAATCTCCTGCCCTTGGCCTCTGCCCATCTGTCCAGCCTGGCAAGGTCCCTCTGCAGAGCTCTCCTACCCTCTAACAGCTCAACTCCTGCCCCCAGCTTGGTGTCATCTGCCAATGTCCTGCTGATGGACTCCATCCCCTCCTCCAGATCATCAATAAAGATATTAAAGAGCAGAGAGCAATGAGGTCTCCCTCAGCCTCCTCTGCCCCAGGCTGCACAACCCCAGGTCCCTCAGCTGCTCCTCACCAGCCTTGTGCTCTGGACCCCTGGATGCCCCAGCCTGGCTCAGGGGCCTGATCCCTCCCTCCATCACCTCCCTGCCTCCTCAGACCACAGCTTTGCAATAGAACCCCAGTGGCACAAAAGCCAAAAGGAGCCAAAGCCAGCAATGACCTTCCTCAGGCCTGTGCCAGACCCTCAGCTCCATTCATCTGCAGCCTCAAGCCTTGCACCAACCCAGCACAGCTGGGGGGCACTGCCCCAGCCACCCACCCCCCCCCGCCCTTGCTGAGGGCCAGCCCTGGGGCAGCTGCTGGGGTTCAACACTTTGGCCACACGAGGCTGCAAAGCTGCTTTCAGCCAGAGCCTCCCCTGAGGGCTCTGCTTGATGAGCAGAAGCCACAGGCAACTGCAAAACCCCTTGGCAGAGGCTGCATTGGTGGCCACAGGGATGGGATGGGATGGGATGGGATGGGATGGGATGGGATGGGATGGGATGGGATGGGATGGGATGGGATGGGATGGGGTGGGATGGGATGGGATGGGATGGGATGGGATGGGATGGGATGGGATGGGATGGGATGGGATGGGATGGGATGGGATGGGATGGGGTGGGGTGGGGTGGGGTGGGGTGGCAGGGATGGGATGGGGTGGGGTGGGGTGGGGTGGCAGGGATGGGATGGTGTGGGGTGGGGTGGGATGGGTGGGATGGGAGGGATAGGCTGGCAGGGATGTGGTGGCAGGGATGGGGTAGGATGGGATGAGATGGGAGGGATGGGGTGGCAGGGATGGGATGAGGTGGCAGGGATGGGATGGGGTGGAACGGGAGGGATAGGCTGGCAGGGATGGGGATGGGATGGGATGGGATGGGATGGGGTGGCAGGGATGGGCTGGCAGGGATGGGATGGCAGGGATGAGGTGGGATGGGGTGGGATGGGATGAGATGAGATGGGGTGTGAGGGATGGAATGGCAGGGATGGGATGGGGTGGCAGGGATGTGGCAGCAGGGATGGGGTGGCAGGGATGGGGTGGGCTGGGGGCTGGGCTGGCACGTCGTGGTGGGGTGATAGGAATGGGAGGGGCTGGCACAGAGTGGGCAGGATGGCGTGTCCTGGCACTGCATAGCATGGGACAGCTTGAGATGGCAGGAACAGGGTGGCACCAGGGTGAGAGGCTGCTGTGGGGCTGGGTGGGGCTGGGCAGGGCTGGGCGGGGCTGGGCAGAGCTGGACGGGGCTGGGCAGAGCTGGGCAGGGCTGGGCAGGGCTGGGCAGAGCTGGGCAGGGCTGGGCAGGGCTGGGCAGGGCTGGGCAGGGCAGGGCAGAGCTGGGCAGGGCTGGGCAGGGCTGGGCAGGGCTGGGCAGAGCTGGGCAGGGCTGGGCAGGGCTGGGCAGGGCAGGGCAGAGCTGGGCAGGGCTGGGCTGGGCAGGGCTGGGCAGGGCTGGGCAGGGCTGGGCAGAGCTGGGCAGGGCTGGGCAGGGCTGGGCTGGGCAGAGCTGGGCTGGGCTGGGCAGGGCTGGGCAGAGCTGGGCAGGGCTGGGCAGGGCTGGGCAGGGCAGGGCAGAGCTGGGCAGGGCTGGGCAGGGCTGGGCAGGGCAGGGCAGAGCTGGGCAGGGCTGGGCAGGGCTGGGCAGGGCAGGGCTGGGCTGGGCAGGGCTGGGCTGGGCAGGGCTGGGCAGGGCTGGGCAGGGCTGGGCAGAGCTGGGCAGGGCTGGGCAGGGCTGGGCTGGGCAGAGCTGGGCTGGGCTGGGCAGGGCTGGGCTGGGCAGGGCTGGGCAGAGCTGGGCTGGGCAGAGCTGGGCAGGGCTGGGCAGGGCTGGGCAGGGCTGGGCTGGGCTGGGCAGGGCTGGGCAGGGCTGGGCTGGGCAGGGCTGGGCAGGGCTGGGCAGGGCTGGGCAGAGCTGGGCAGGGCTGGGCAGGGCTGGGCTGGGCAGAGCTGGGCTGGGCTGGGCAGGGCTGGGCTGGGCAGGGCTGGGCAGAGCTGGGCTGGGCAGGGCTGGGCAGGGCTGGGCTGGGCAGGGCTGGGCAGGGCTGGGCTGGGCAGGGCTGGGCAGGGCTGGGCTGGGGGCTGGGCTGGGCAGGGCTGGGCTGGGCAGGGCTGGGCTGGGCAGGGCTGGGCAGGGCTGGGCAGAGCTGGGCAGGGCAGGGCTGGGCAGGGCTGGGCAGGGCTGGGCAGGGCAGGGCTGGGCAGGGCTGGGCAGGGCTGGGCAGGGCAGGGCTGGGCAGGGCTGGGCAGGGCTGGGGGCTGGGCAGGGCTGGGCAGGGCTGGGCAGGGCAGGGCTGGGCAGGGCTGGGCTGGGCAGGGCTGGGCAGGGCTGGGCAGGGCAGGGCTGGGCAGGGCAGGGCAGGGCTGGGCTGGGCAGGGCTGGGCTGGGCAGGGCTGAGCTGGGCTGGGCAGAGCTGGGCAGGGCAGGGCTGGGCAGGGCTGGGCTGGGCAGGGCAGGGCAGGGCAGGGCAGGGCAGGGCTGGGCAGGGCTGGGCAGGGCTGGGCTGGGCAGGGCTGGGCTGGGCAGGGCTGGGCAGGGCTGGGCTGATCGCTCTTCCTCTGCAGGTGCTGTACAGGACAGCCTGGAGTGAGAGCGTGGGGCGAGACTGTGCCGCGTACTGCGCCAAGAAGTGAGCGTGGGGGCAGCCCGGCCCCGGGGCCTGGGGGCACCCTCTGCCTGGGGGTGGGCAGAGCCGGGTGGTTTGCAGCAGACCTTTCTGAGGCCCTGCTTGGTGCTCCTCTGCTCTGCAAAGAAGGGCTTTGAATCCCTCATCCAGTGAGGGGGAGGGGGAGGAAACCTTCCCAGAACAAGGCAACCGCCTGCCGCCAGCCAGGCGTCCTCGGGGGCCCTTCCCAGCGCTGCTTCACGGCCCACGGGCAGGTCTGGAGCCTGGCGAGCAGGATCAGGCTCGGGCCTCGGCTCCGTCGCCCCAGGCAGCTCCCAGGCTGGGGTGATGGCTGGAAGCTGAGGCTCAGCTGCAAAGGGCTCTGGGCCGTGCTGGGAGCTGATGTGGCTCTGCCCTTTCCCCAGGTACGCCGACCACCTCCACAGGTTCCACCCGGGGGACCCAGAGGACAAGTGGCAGTGACAGCTGGATGCGGCAGTGACAGCTGGATGTGGCCCTGACAGCTGGATGTGACCCTGACAGCTGGATGTGGCCCTGCTGGCCCCTGCTCCCCTTTCCCCCCAGCAGGGTCGGTGCCTTCCCTTCCCACCCTGCCGCCACTCCGCTTTAGCTTCGCTTTGGCTTCACTTTAGCTTCGCTTCCTGCTGGGTGGGATGGAGGCAAAGCTGCTCCCTGCCCCCTGCCCCCTGCCCCCTACTCCCTGCCCCCTGCTCCCTGCCCCTGCCCCCTGCTCCCACCCCTGCAAGCCAACAGCCTCAGCCCACAGAGACACCTGCTGCAGCCGTGGGGTTTCCAGCCCTCCCCACAGAGGAGGCCCCTGGTGTCCTCCTGCTGCCCCAGGGAGCTCAGTCTTCACCCAGCCCCACCAGCCCTGCAAGACCAGAGGTGCTCCCCTCAGAGCCAGGCTCTCTTCCCATCCTGCCCCAAGTGCAGCACAGCGCTGGGGGGCTGAATTGAGCCCAGACGTGGGGCAGGCTGGAGAGCAGCCTCCCAAAGCTGCCTCTGCTGTGATGTTAGAGTCTCCCTTCTGCCGGGCTGGAGTGAGCCCTCGGCAAGCCAGCAGGGCTGTGGGGCTCTGCCAGAGCTCCTGGGGCAGCAGCAGAGCTCCAGAGATGGGCTTTGCTCAGCTCCCCGCTGCCTCTCCTGTCACACAAAGCTGTTGCTCAGCCCTGCTCTCTATCTGAAGGCTCCTCAGGGGCTCCTGCAGCACCTCACAGCACACTGCTGAGCACCAGCAGATCTTCTCCTTGGGGCAGGGCTCCTCAGCTCGAAAGCAGCCTGGCTAGGAGGGAGCCAAGGGGTGTGAGGGGAGACAGACATTCTCTGAACACAGACATCCTGTGGTGTGGTGCTGCTCAGGGCTGAGCTCCCTGGGGTGCTGCAGAGGTGTTTCTGCTGAGTGCTGGTCACCCCCATGAGGCTTTACCCAACCCCAGCAGGACCTTCCCCCTTGGGGCTTTGGTTGCTCTGTAGTTGATCTGCTCAACATTTGACCCTTTGAGGAAACCACAAATCAAACCAATCGATTGCTGGTGGCAGGTGGTGACTGTTGGGCTGCTAACTGGGGTTGATTTAGGGAGACAGAGACGATAGGAGAGCCCTCTGGTTACGAAGGGCAGGTCCCAGCACCCCGGCCCTGCCTTGCCTTGCCATGACTGCAGCTTGCTAGCGTGGCCCCAGCTACAGTCCCCCTCCGAGGAGAGGAGAGGAGAGGAGAGGAGAGGAGAGGAGAGGAGAGGAGAGGAGAGGAGAGGAGAGGAGAGGAGAGGAGAGGAGAGGGAGAGGGAGAGGAGAGGAGAGGAGAGGAGAGGAGAGGAGAGGAGAGGAGAGGAGAGGAGAGGAGAGGAGAGGAGAGGAGGGAGGAGAGGGAGAGGAGAGAGAGAGAGAGAGGAGAGGAGAGGAGAGGAGAGGAGAGGAGAGGAGAGGAGAGGAGAGGAGAGGAGAGGAGAGGAGAGGAGAGGAGAGGAGAGGGAGAGGAGAGGAGAGGAGAGGAGAGGAGAGGGAGAGGAGAGGAGAGGAGAGGAGAGGAGAGGGAGAGGAGAGGAGAGGAGAGGAGAGGAGAGGAGAGGAGAGGAGAGGAGAGGAGAGGAGAGGAGAGGAGAGGAGAGGGAGAGGGAGGGGAGAGGGAGAGGGAGAGGGAGGGGAGAGGGAGAGGGAGGGGAGAGGGAGGGGAGAGGGAGAGGGAGAGGAGAGGTTGCCCAGGGAGCTTGTGGATGTCCTCCTCCTGGAGGTGCTCAGGGCCAGGCTGGATGAGGCCCTGAGCAAGCTGTGCTGGTGGGAGGTGTCCCTGCCCATGACAGGGGAGGGGTTGGATCTGGCTGAGCTTGAAGCCCCCTCCCAACCCCAACCCATGCTGTGCTTGTTATGATGCTATGGCCTGAAGAGCTCAGAAAGCTGAGCTGGGGAAGGGGGCTGGGGGGGGGGGGGAGGGTCCTCCTGCAGCTCTTCTGCCCTTGCCTGCTCTCCAGAAATGACTTGCAAAGGAATAGATGCTGAGGCCTGCGGGAGAAGGGATCCAATAAACTCAAGAGACTCAGTGGCTGCCTGGCTCTGGTGCTTGGCTTCCTCTCTGGGGTGGTTGGGGGTCTGGGGTTGGGGTGTCGGTGTGGGCTGGGGGTGGGTTGGGGGTGTCGGTGTGGGCTGGGGGTGGGTTGGGGTGTCGGTGCGGGCTGGGGGTGGGTTGGGTGGGTGGGGGTGGGTGGGGGCTGGGGGTGGGTTGGGGTGTCGGTGCGCGCTGGGGGTGGGTTGGGGGTGTCGGTGCGGGCTGGGGGTGGGTTGGGGTGTCGGTGCGCGCTGGGGGGTGGGTTGGGGTGTTGGTGTTGGTGGGCTGGGGGTGGGTTGGGGTGTTGGTGTGGGCTGGGGGTGGGTTGGGGGTGTCGGTGTGGGCTGGGGTGGGTTGGGGTGTCGGTGTGGGCTGGGGGTGGGTTGGGGTGTCGGTGTGGGGTTGGGTTGGGTTGGGGTGTCGGTGTGGGCTGGGGGTGGGTTGGGGTGTCGGTGCGGGCTGGGGGTGGGTTGGGGTGTCGGTGCGGGCTGGGGGTGGGTTGGGGGTGTCGGTGCGGGCTGGGGGTGGGTTGGGGTGTTGGTGTGGGTTTGGGTTGGGTTGGGGTGTCGGTGTGGGCTGGGGGTGGGTTGGGGTGTCGGCTGGGGGTGGGTTGGGGTGCGTGTGGGCTGGGGGTGGGTTGGGGTGTCGGTGTGGGTTTGGGTTGGGTTGGGGTGTCGGTGTGGGCTGGGGGTGGGTTGGGGTGTCGGTGTGGGCTGGGGGTGGGTTGGGGTGTTGGTGTGGGTTTGGGTTGGGTTGGGGTGTCGGTGTGGGCTGGGGGTGGGTTGGGGTGTCGGTGCAGGCTGGGGCTGGGTTGGGGTGTCGGTGTGGGCTGGGGGTGGGTTGGGGTGTCGGTGCGCGCTGGGGGTGGGTTGGGGTGTCGGTGCGGGCTGGGGGTGGGTTGGGGTGTCGGTGTGGGTTTGGGTTGGGTTGGGGTGTCGGTGCGGGCTGGGGGTGGGTTGGGGTGTCGGTGCGGGCTGGGGGTGGGTTGGGGGTGTCGGTGCGGGCTGGGGGTGGGTTGGGGTGTCGGTGCGGGCTGGGGGTGGGTTGGGGTGTCGGTGTGGGCTGGGGGTGGGTTGGGGTGTCGGTGCGGGCTGGGGGTGGGTTGGGGTGTCGGTGCGGGCTGGGGGTGGGTTGGGGTGTCGGTGCGGGCTGGGGGTGGGTTGGGGTGTCGGTGCGGGCTGGGGGTGGGTTGGGGTGTCGGTGCGGGCTGGGGGTGGGTTGGGGTGTCGGTGCGGGCTGGGGGTGGGTTGGGGTGTCGGTGCGGGCTGGGGGTGGGTTGGGGTGTCGGTGCGCGCTGGGGGTGGGTTGGGGGTGTCGGTGCGGGCTGGGGGTGGGTTGGGGGTGTCGGTGTGGGCTGGGGGTGGGTTGGGGTGTCGGTTCGCGCTGGGGGGTGGGTTGGGGGGTGTCGGTGTGGGCTGGGGGTGGGTTGGGGTGTCGGTTCGCGCTGGGGGTGGGTTGGGGTGTCGGTGTGGGCTGGGGGTGGGTTGGGGTGGGTCGGTGCGGTGTGGGCTGGGGGTGGGTTGGGGTGTCGGTGCGCGCTGGGGGTGGGTTGGGGTGTTGGTGTGGGCTGGGGGTGGGTTGGGGTGT
Organism: Picus viridis; assembly: GCA_033816785.1. Taxonomy (NCBI): domain Eukaryota; kingdom Metazoa; phylum Chordata; class Aves; order Piciformes; family Picidae; genus Picus; species Picus viridis. Next base: position 12,710,014 of record CM066598.1, read on the forward strand.
CAGTGCGCGCTGGGGGTGGGTTGGGGTGTTGGTGCGGGCTGGGGGTGGGTTGGGGGTGTCGGTGCAGGCTGGGGGTGGGTTGGGGTGTCGGTGCAGGCTGGGGGTGGGTTGGGGTGTCGGTGCGCGCTGGGGGTGGGTTGGGGGTGTCGGTGCGCGCTGGGGGTGGGTTGGGGTGTTGGTGTGGGCTGGGGGTGGGTTGGGGGTGTCGGTGCAGGCTGGGGGTGGGTTGGGGTGTCGGTGCGCGCTGGGGGTGGGTTGGGGGTGTCGGTGTGGGCTGGGGGTGGGTTGGGGGTTTGTCTGGGTGTGGGGGTTGGGTTTATTTTCGGGGGGGGAGCTTTTGCCGTTGAACGGCTGAGCCCTGCCCTGCTCCAGCCCGAGGGCAGAGCATGCAGCTAATATTAGAAACCCATTACAGCAGCTACAGGAGGGCAGGGCAGGACCTCTGCCCCACGTGCCACAGCCCCGGTGCCAGGCTGCCACTGAGCACCACGGTACCACCAAGGGTTGGAAGAGACCTCAAAGATCATCGAGTCCAACCTGTCACCACAGACCTCATGACTAGACCATGGCACCAAGTGCCACATCCAGTCCCCTCTTGAACACCTCCAGGGATGGTGACTCCACCACCTCCCCGGGCAGCACATCCCAATGGATAACAACTCTCTCTGGGAAGAACTTTCTCCTCACCTCCAGCCTAGACCTCCCTTGGCACAGCTTGAGCCTGTGTCCCCTTGTTCTGGTGCTGGTTGCTAGAGAGAAGAGACCAACCCCTTCCTGGCTACAACCACCCTTCAGGGAGTTGTTGAGAGCAAGAAGGTCTCCCCTGAGCCTCCTCTTCTCCAGGCTAAGCAACCCCAGCTCCCTCAGCCTCTCCTCCCAGGGCTGTGCTCCAGACCCCTCCCCAGCCTTGTTGCCCTTCTCTGGACACCTTCAAGTCTCTCAATGTCCTTCTTAAACTGAGGGGCCCAGAACTGGACACAGGACTCAAGGTGTGGCCTAACCAAAGCAGAGTACAGGGGCACAATGACCTCCCTGCTCCTGCTGGCCACACCACTCCTACTGCTGGCCAGGATGCCCTTGGCCTTCTTGGCCCCCTGGGCACACTGCTGGCTCCTGTTCAGGCAGCTGTCAATCAGCACCCCCAGGTCCCTCTCTGTTTGGCAGCTCTCAGCCACTCTGACCCCAGCCTGTAGCTCTGCCTGGGGTTGCTGTGGCCAAAGTGCAGCCCCTGGCACTTGAACTTGTTGAATGCCATCCTGTTGGACTCTGCCCATCTGTCCAGCCTGGCAAGGTCCCTCTGCAGAGCCCTTCTGCCCTCTGACTGACCAACATCTGCTCCCAGCTTGGTGTCAGCTGCACATTTGCTGATGACTGTCTCAATCCCCTCATCCAGATCATCAATGAAGACATTGAAGAGGCTGGGGCCCAGCACTGATCCCTGGGGCACACCACTGGTGCCTGGCTGCCAGCTGGCTGTGGCACCATTCACCACCACTCTCTGGGCTCAGCCTCCAGCCAGTTCCTAACCCAGCACAGCTCATGGGACAGGCAAGAGGCTCACAGCCAAGGGGGGAACCATGGGAGCAGGGGGGCTTGAGCCCAAACCAACCTCCAAACCAAGAGACACTCAGCATCTCATCCCTCAGCATAGGGTCACGAGGATGAGCAGAGGGCTGGAGCACCTCTCCTGTGAGGACAGACTGAAGGAGTTGGGGCTGTTCAGGCTGGAGAAGAGAAGGCTCCCAGGTGACCTCATTGTGGCCTTCCAGTATCTGAAGGGGCTACAAGAAGGTTGGGGTGGGACTTGTCAGGCTATCAGGTAGTGATAGGACTAGGGGGAATGGAAGGAAGCTGGAGGTGGGGAGATTCAGGCTAGATGTGAGGAAGAAGTTCTTCCCCATGAGAGTGGTGAAGCCCTGGAATGGGTTGTGCAGGGAGGTTGAGGCCCTGTCCTGGAGGTGTTTAAGCCCTGGCTGGATGAGGCTCTGGCCAGCCTGATCTAGTGTGGGGTGTCCCTGCCCATGGCAGGGGGTTGGAACTAGCTGATCCTTATGGTCCCTTCCAACCCTGGCTGATTCTATGATACATTGATCTCCCCACGTGCCAAAGGCACTCAGGCTGAAGGGGTAGATTTGCCTGGCTAGTTTGGGGGAGTGGGTCAAGGTTCCCCCTTCCTCACCCTCCTTTTTTCTTGCTGTTCCAGCCCCAGACTCATTGGGACAGGGCTGCTGTGCAGGATCTGAGCTTGGGTTTTAGCCACAGCTCCCTTCAGCTGAGCCCAGCAGGTGCCAGGGGGCTGGGGAGAGGCCAGAGGTGTGCCCAGCAGTGCAGGAGCTGTGCTGGAGGGTTTGCAGCCTCCCAGGATTCCTGGTTTTCATAAGGTCACAGAATCGTTTTGGCTGGCAAAGACCTTCAAGATCCTCCAGTCCAACCTCAGCCCAGCACCACCATGGCCATCAAACCCCATCCCCAAGTGCCATGGCCACAGGTTCCCTGAACCCCTCCAGGGATAGGGACTCCACCACCTCCCTGGGCAGCCTGTGCCAGTCCCTGACCACTCTTGCACCAAAGAAACTCTTCCTCATCTCGAACCTAACCCTCCCCTGGCACAATTTCAGGGCAGTTCCTCTCCTTCTAGCACCTGAGATTGAACACATCCAAGTGCCAGGTGCTGCACATTGGCCACAACAACCCCAGGCAGTGCCACAGGCTGGGGGCAGAGGGGCTGAGAGCAGTCAGGCAGAGAGGGACCTGGGTGTGCTGGGTGACAGCAGCTGAACATGAGCCAGCAGTGTGCCCAGGGGGCCAAGAAGGCCAAGGGCATCCTGGCCTGCATCAGGAACAGTGTGGCCAGCAGGAGCAGGGAGGTCATTGTGCCCTGTGCTCAGCACTCAAGAGTCACCTTGAGTCCTGTGTCCAGTTCTGGGCCCCTCAGTTTAAGAAGGACATTGAGAGACTTGAAGGTGTCCAGAGAAGGGCAACAAGGCTGGGGAGAGGCCTTGAGCACAGCCCTGGGAGGAGAGGCTGAGGGAGCTGGGGTTGCTTAGCCTGGAGAAGAGGAGGCTCAGGGGAGACCTTCTTGCTCTCAACAACTCCCTGAAGGGTGGTTGTAGCCAGGAAGGGGTTGGTCTCTTCTCTCTAGCAACCAGCACCAGAACAAGGGGACACAGGCTCAAGCTGTGCCAAGGGAGGTCTAGGCTGGAGGTGAGGAGAAAGTTGGGTGGAGTCCCCATCCCTGGAGGTGTTCCGGAAGAGACTGGATGGGGTGCTTGGTGCCAGGGTTTAGTTGATCAGATGGTGCTGGGTGAGAGGTTGGACTCGATGATCTCAAAGGTCTCTTCCATCCTGGTTTATCCTATTTCTATTTCTATCCCCGAGGGCACAGCCTGCCTGGTGTCAGGACACCCAGGACACCTGATCCTAGGGAGCAGAGCCCAGCCCCCACCTGGCTCCAGCCTCCTCTCAGGGAGCTGCAGAGAGCAAGGAGGTCTCCCTCAGCCTCCTCTCCTCCGGAACAAACTCCCTATCTCGCTCAGCTGCTCCTCCCCAGCCCAGTTCTCCAGACCCTTCATCAGCTCCATTTTTCCCCTCCTGGTTCCCTGCCCCTGGAGCTGCCAGGATCCAGCCCTCAGGCAGAGCCAGCCTCTCCCTCCACACGAAATAATCTGACCCCAAAATCCCTCCTGGGGTGGGCAGGGCTCAAGGGCAGGCTGTTGTTTCCCCTTCTCATCACACTGGTGTGCAGCTTCCAGCAACTCCACTGCATGGCACAAGCACCACACCTCCTGCCCTCCCCAGGGCCACTGCAGAGGGGCTGGCAGCACCCAGGGCACCACAGTGAGCACCAGCAGCACGCAGGGCATCCCAGCATGGCTTTCCTCAGCCCTGGTGACCTTATCATAGAATCACAGAAGCAGTAAGGTTGGAAAAGACCTCAGAGATCAGCAAGTCCAAGCTGTCACCCAACACCTCCTGACAACCCAACCATGGCTCCAAGGGCCTCATCCAGTCCCCTCTTGAACATCTCCAGGGATGGGGACTCCACCACCTCCCTGGGCAGTACAGCCCAAGGGCCAAACACTCTCTCTGGGAAGAACTTTCTCCTCACCTCCAGCCTGAACCTCCCCTGGCACAGCTTGAGACTGTGTCCTCTTGTTCTGGTGCTGCTTGCCTGGCAGAAGAGACCAACCCCCACCTGGCTACAACCTCCCTTCAGGGAGTTGGAGAGAGCAAGAAGGTCTCCCCTAAGCCTCCTCTTCTCCAGGCTGAGCAACCCCAGCTCCCTCAGCCTCTCCTCACAGGGCTGTGCTCCAGCCCCCTCCCCAGCCTTGTTGCCCTTCTCTGGACACCTTCCAGTCTCTCAATGTCCTTCTTGAACTGAGGAGCCCAGAGCTGGACACAGTTCTTAGGGCAGCCAAGGGACATCTGGGTGTCCTGAGAGCCCAGCTCTGGCTGCCAGCCCCTCCAAGGGAAGCCCAAAGCGGGGAGGGCTCCCAGTTTGCTGCCTGCCAGCTTCTCTGCCAAGTTCTCAGGCTGATTCCTAGAGTCCTGCCAGAGGAGAAGGGCTCAGGCAGAGCCGGGGGGGTGTGGGGCTCTGGGGGGAAGCTTCGTCCCTCTGGGCAGGGCAGCGTGAACTGGAGCAGCTGGTCAGGTGCCACGGTGGTGCCTAGGAAGATGCCCAGCGTGTGGCAGGGTGTGCTTGGCTGGCCAGGCACCGGGACAGCCTCCCCCAGCCCCTCAGCACCTCCTGGCACCCCACAGCCAAGCATGGCAGGGCCACAGCCTGGCATCGTGGTGCCCAGCCCCCTTCCCCTCCTGACAGCAGAGTCAGAGCCCCAGGCTGGGGTGAGAGCTGCCACAGCTCTGCAGCAGCACAGCCCTGGGGCAGCTCAGTGCCTGGTGAAGCAGGACCCCACCGACCCAAGTTCCTACAGATGCACACCCCCAAGACCCACACCCCCCAGGCCCCACACCCCTGTAGATGATGCACACCCTACAGGCCCCTCCCCAAGCTCCAGCCCCCACCAAGCCCCATGCAGGCTGGGCACAGGGGACAGCCCCTGCAGGGCCTGCAGACCCACCGCTCCTGCAGCCTCTTCAGCCCCCACAGGCCCTGCAGCCCCCACAGCCCCTGTAGACCCCACAGCCCCTGCAGCCCCTGCAGCCCCAACAGCTCCTGCAGCTCCTGCAGCCCCTGCAGCCCCTGCAGCCCCTGCAGCTCCTGTAGACCCCACAGCTCCTCCATGCCCTGCAGCCCCTTTATCTCTCACAGCCCCTGCGTGCCCTGGAGACCCCACAGCCTGGCCCTCACCAGGGGTGGGGGGCCAGGTTTTCCTGACGTGATTTGAAAGCCTCTTCCACCCCTGAGCAGCTGGGAGGGGAAGGGTTTCGGCGGCCCCTGCTCTCCCTGGCGGCTTTAAATGTGATTACGGGCAGCAGTGTTCATTAGCATCGACACCCCCCGGGAAATGATTGGGGGGGGCTGAGCTTTTTATAGCCACTTAACCTGCTGCCTTCCACCCCCGGCTCCCCCCAGCCTGCGTGCCGGGGGGGCAGGGGGGCTTTGGCCGCTAGCAAAAGGCTGCCGGGGAGGTGGGTGGTGAAGGGGCAGCTCGCAGCTGGGTCAGCGAGCGCAGGCTGTGCCGCGGGCAGGGACGGGCACCAGCCGCAGCCAGGAGCAGCAGCCTGTGCCAGGGGCTCAGCCAGCCCCCAGCCCCCAGCCCTGCCTCCAGTGGGGACACTGAGGTTGGCACAAAGACACTTAGGGATCCCCTTGTCCCCCATTACACCTGCACCCCAGGGGCTCCCTGCACACCCCGGGGGTCCCTGCTCCCCGTGGGGACCTTAGCCTGTGCCAAGGGCTCAGCCATCCCCCAGCCCTTCATTTCCCAGCCCTGCCTTTAGTGGGGCACTCTGAGGTTGGCACAAGAGCATTTAGGGGTCCTGTTGGCCCCCATTACACCTGCACCCCAAAGGGACCATGGGCACCCAGGCACTGCTCCCCATTACACCTGCACCCCAATGGGACCATGGGCACCCCAGGGTGTCACTGCTCCCTGTGGGGACATCAGCCTGTGCCAGAGGCTCAGCCAGGCCCCAGCTCTGCCTCCAGTGGGGGAGAGTGAGGTTGGCACAAAGGCATTTAGGGATCCCCTTGTCCTGCACCCCACAGGAGCTTGCAAAGCCCTTCCCTGTGTGGCTGCATCTCTGGGGATGCTCCAGGATGGGAGGAATGGGGGGAGGGGCAGTGCCCACCTTCAGTGACAGTTTGCAAAGCTGGGGTGGGCACAGGAAGGTGGCACCTCCAAAGCTCCTTGGCTCTTATGTTTATTAGCAGTGAGCAGAGCACAGGGCAGAGCCCTGTGAGCTGCCAGCCCTGCCACAGACACCCACAGACAGGTTGGGTTGGAAGGGATCTTGAGGCTCATCCAGTTCCAGCCCCCTGCCATGGGCAGGGACACCTCCCACCAGCACAGGCTGCTCAGGGCCTCATCCAGCCTGGCCCTGAACACCTCCAGGGAGGAGGCAGCCACAGCCTCCCTGGGCAGCCTGTGCCAGAGTCTGCCCAGCCTCACTGCGAAGAACCTCTCAGAACCATGGAGTCATTAAGGTTTGAAAATACCTCTGAGTTCAGCCTTCTCCCAGCACCTCCATGACCACCTCCACAGCCCCAAGGGCCATGGCCACAGGTTCCTTGACCACCTCCAGGGATGGGGACTCCACCACCTCCCTGGGCAGCCTGTGCCAACCCCTGCCCACTCTTCCAGCAAGAAGGTTTTCCTGATCTGCAGTCTCTAATCTAATTGCAGCCAATCTGGTTGGACTTGTGGGGTCCCAGCAGAGTGGAGCAGAGGGGCAGAATCCCCTCCCTGGCCCTGCTAGCCACACTTCTCTGGCTGCAGCCCAGGCTCTGCTTGGCTCTCTGGGCTGCAAGTGCTCCCTGCTGGCTCCTGCTGAGCTTCTCCTCCCCCAGCACCCCCAAGGCCTTTTCCCCAGGGCTGCTCTCCAGCCAGTCCCTGCCCAGCCTCTATCAGTGCTTGGGGTTGCCCTGCCCCAGCTGCAGGACCTTGCCCTTGGTCTTGTTGCCCCTCATGAGCTTGTCCAGGGCCCAGCTCTGCAGCCTGTGCAGGTCCCTCTGCTGCAGTGTGAGGTGTCCCTGCCCATGCCAGGGGGGTTGGAACTGGATGAGCCTTGGGGTCCCTTCCAACCCTATGATTCTACGACTTTTGGTTGCAGCTCGCGCCCCACCTGCTCTCACCAGGCAGGGAACGGGGGGAGGGTCTCAGCCGCCCCCTGGCCGCGCTGCGGGGCGCTGCGGCAGGAGGAGCGGCAGCGGCGGCTGCGGCGCTGTCAGACCTCATCGTCTGATTTTGACACAGGTCTCCGGCCGGGCAGCTCTTCCCTGCGTTCAGTTCCTGCCTGGATCTGGTCTCCAGAGCAGGCGGGCAGCCTGCTCGTGCTCGCTCTGCAAATGGCAAAGGGAGATCGATGGGAGCGGAGCGGAGCCCCGCGGAGCCAGCGCCGGGCGCCAGGACGCGAGGGAGACGAAGCCGCCCGCGGGAGAGAGCCTCCCGAACTCAAACAGCCAGAGCAGAGCCAGAGCAGAGCTGCGGCGGCCACACAGCCCCCCGGGCACCAGACGCCCTGCCAGGACAAGTCCAGAGTGCAGCCAGGGAGCAGGGCAGAGAAGGAGATCAGAGGGCTCACAGGGTCCCCGGTGATGGCTCAGTGCAGGGGCACAGCCTTCATGGGAAAGGCAGGGAGGGGATGGAGCTGCTGGAGAGAGTCCAAAGCTGCTGAGGGGCCTGGAGCAGCTCTGGGAGCAGCAAAGGCTGAGAGCCCTGGGGCTGAGAGCCTGCAGAAGAGCAGCCCCAGAGGGCAGCTGAGCAATGCTCAGCAAGAGCTGAAGGAGCTGTGGGGGCAAGAGGCTGGGGCCAGACTCTGCTGAGTGGTGCCCAGGGACAGGCCAAGGGGCACCAAGGGGCACAGGGTGGAGCCCAGGAGGTTGGATGTGAAGAGGAGGAGCAAGTTGTTTGTTGTGCAGGTGCTGGAGGCCTGGAGCAGGCTGCCCAGAGAGGTTGTGGAGTGTCCTTGTGTGGAGAGCTTCCAACCCCCCTGGGCACTGTGCTGCTGGGCACTGGGCTGTGGGTACCCTGCTGGAGCAGGGGGTTGGTCGTTGGTCTCCAGAGGTCCCTTCCATCCCCACCACGCTGGGGATCTGGCATGCTGTGCCAGAAGGGGTTTGGCTGTGTGGAGGCAGGAGCCCAGCCCAGCCCTGGGGATCGATCTGTGTCTATCTCTGGAACAGCAATATTGATCCTCTGGAGCGGGCAGGGCAGCGCTGGGGGATCTCCACTGCTTGATGCCCTCACAGAATCACAGCATGGTTTGGGTGGGAAGGGACCTCCAAAGCTCATCCAGTCCAACCCCCTGCACTCAGCAGGGACATCCTCCACTGGATCAGGTTACCCAGGGCTTTGTCAAGCCTCACCTTCAGTATCTCCAGGGACACCCAAATATCCTCCCTGGGCAACCTGTTCCAGTGCTCCACTCCCATCATGGTGCAATGCTGAACACCTGTCTGGAGGCCATGCTGTGGTCCAGGCAGGAGTCAGAGCCACGCAGCAGGAGCTGCAAGGTGAGAGGTGAGAGGCCTTGAGCACAGCCCTGTGAGGAGAGGCTGAGGGAGCTGGGGTTGCTTAGCCTGGAGAAGAGGAGGCTCAGGGGAGACCTCATTGCTCTCTCCAACTCCCTGAAGGGAGGTTGGAGCCAGGTGGGGGTTGGCCTCTTCTCTCTAGCAACCAGCACCAGAACAAGGGGACACAGTATCAAGCTGTGCCAGGGGAGGTTTAGGCTGGAGGTGAGGAGAAAGTTCTTCCCAGCAAGAGAGACTGGCCCTTGGGATGTGCTGCCCAGGGAGGTGGTGGAGTCCCCATCCCTGGAGGTGTTCAAGAGGGGATTGGATGTGGCACTTGGTGCCATGGTTTGGTAGTCAGGAGGTGTTAGGCATTAGGTAATAGGTTGGACTTGATGATCTCTGAGGTCTGTTCCAACCTTATTGATTCTATGATGCTGTGAACTGTGGGCAAAGGCCTTTACAATCTGTGAGCCATCAGCCCTCCTGTTCCTTTCCAAAGAGAAGCAGCAGCCAGGGGCTGCTGGCTTTAGGTGGCTTCTGTTCGTGTGACAGCAGGCCCTGAGTGCCAGGAGCCACCCTGGCCCTGGTGCATTTGCTGTGGTGCTTTCCCCAGGAAGGTCACCAGCAGCCTGGCCTGGAGCAGCAGGGGTGTGGGCAGCAGGAGCAGGGCAGGGACTGTCCTCCTGTGCTGGGCACTGGGGAGGCTACAGCTTGAGTGCTGGGTTCAGTCCTGGGCCTCTCATTCCAAGAAGGACATTGAGAGGCTGGAGCAGGGCCAGAGAAGGGCAACACAAAGTTGGGGAAGGGTCTGAAGAGCAGGGCTGGGGAGGAGCAGCTGAGGGAGCTGGGGGTGTGCAGCCTGGAGGAGAGGAGGCTGAGGGAGACCTCATTGCTCTCTGCAGCTCCCTGAGAGGAGGCTGGAGCCGGGGGGGGGCTGGGCTCTGCTCCCAGGTAACAAGAGACAGGATGAGAGCAAATGGCCTCAAGCTGCACCAGGGGAGGTTCAGGCTGGATATTAGGAACTGCCCAGGCTGCCCAGGGAGGTGTTGGAGTCCCCACCCCTGGAGGGGATAAAAATCTGTTTGGATGAGGAGCTCAGGGAGTCAGAGTTGTGTGCAGGGAGGTGCTGGGGGGTGGTTGGACTCAGTGGTCTGAAGGACTTTTCCAGGCAGGCAGTTTGTGGCTCTGTGATTCCCGTGTGGGAACAGTTTCAGTCCCACAGGGGCATCCCCAGCAGCCATAGCCAGTCCCACCGGGGAGGTGACAGCAGCTCCTGGAGGGACAGACACAGGGACACACGGGACTGGCACCAGGGTTATCTCAACCCCAAAAGCACAGGGGTGGGGTGGCACCATGCCCTGCTGCAGCAGAGCTGAGCTCCTCACAGCATGGGAGCCCTGCTGCCAGGAGAGCCCTGAGCACTCAGCAGGGTTTGGGGTGCAGGGAGGGCAGGCTGCTCCCCAGGACAAGGTTTGGGGTGCAGGGGAGGGCAGGCTGCTCCCCAGGACAAGGTTTGGGGGTGCAGGGAGGGCAGGCTGCTCCCCAGGACAAGGTTTGGGCGTGCAGGGAGGGCAGGCTGCTCCCCAGGACAAGGTTTGGGGGTGCAGGGAGGGCAGGCTGCTCCATCCAGCAGGGCTTGGGGTGCAGGGAGGGCAGGCTGCTCCCCAAGACAAGGTTTGGGGGTGCAGGGAGGGCAGGCTGCTCCCCAAGACAAGGTTTGGGGGTGCAGGGAGGGCAGGCTGCTGCCCCAGGACAAGGTTTGGGGGTGCAGGGAGGGCAGGCTGCTCCCCGGGGCCGTGCCGGGGGTGCTGGCTGGCAGCGGCTCTCTGATCGCTTCCTGTTGTCAGCCCTGGGACGGCAGCGGCGGCCGAGAGCTGCTGCGGCAGATGGAGCTCGGGGGGCTGCCCCGAGCCGGGCTAGCAGAAGTCTCCCCGGGGATGAGGCCCCCAGGCTCCGGCGGCTCCCGTGGGAAGCAGAGCGCTGCAGCAGCTCCCCCGAGCCCGCAGCTCCCCCGGGCCCGCAGCTCCCCCCCGAGCCCGCAGCTCTCCCTGACCCGCAGCTCCCCCTGACCCGCAGCTCCCCCCTGACCCGCAGCTCTCCCCTGACCCGCAGCTCCCCCTGACTCGCAGCTCCCCCGGACCCGCAGCTCTCCCTGACCCGCAGCTCCCCCGGACCCGCAGCTCTCCCTGACCCGCAGCTCCCCCTGACCCGCAGCTCCCCCTGACCCGCAGCTCTCCCTGACCCGCAGCTCCCCCTGACTCGCAGCTCCCCGGACCCGCAGCTCTCCCTGACCCGCAGCTCCCCCGGACCCGCAGCTCTCCCTGACCCGCAGCTCTCCCTGACCCGCAGCTCCCCCGGACCCGCAGCTCTCCCTGACCCACAGCTCCCCCGGACCCGCAGCTCTCCCTGACCCGCAGCTCCCCTGACCCGCAGCTCCCCCGTGCCCGCAGCAGCCCCCGGGCCCGCAGCTCCCCCGTGCCCGCAGCTCTCCCTGACCCGCAGCAGCCCCCCCCGGACCCGCAGCTCCCCTGACCCGCAGCCTGCTCCCCGCACGGCTCCAGACACCACGCCCAAAGGGCACCCTGCGCACCCCAGAGGGTCCCTGCGCACCCCAGAGGGTCCCTGCGCACCCCAGAGGGCACCCTGCTCACCCCAAAGGGCACCCTGCGCACCCTAAAGGGGTCCCTGCGCACCCCAGGGGGTCCCTGCTCCCCGTGGGGACCTTAGCCTGTGCCAAGGGCTCAGCCATCCCCCAGCCCTTCATTTCCCAGCCCTGCCTTTAGTGGGGCACTCTGAGGTTGGCACAAGAGCATTTAGGGGTCCTGTTGGCCCCCATTACACCTGCACCCCAAAGGGGACCATGGGCACCCAGGCACTGCTCCCCACTACACCTGCACCCCAGAGGGACCATGGGCACCCAGGCACTGCTCCCCACTACACCTGCACCCCAAAGGGACCATGGGCACCCAGGCACTGCTCCCCACTACACCTGCACCCTATAGGGACCATGGGCACCCCAGGGTGTCGCTGCTCCCTGTGGGGACATCAGCCTGTGCCAGAGGCTCAGCCAGGCCCCAGCTCTGCCTCCAGTGGGGGAGAGTGAGGTTGGCACAAAGGCATTTAGGGATCCCCTTGTCCTGCACCCCACAGGAGCTTGCAAAGCCCTTCCCTGCTGGGCTGGGCACAGGAAGGTGGCACCCCCAAAGCACCTTGGCTCTGCTTTTAGGCCTTATGTTTATTAGCACTGCCCAGAGCACAGGGCAGAGCCCTGTGAGCTGCCAGCCCTGCCACAGACCCTCACAGACAGGTTGGGTGGGAAGGGACCTTCAACATCTTCCAGTTCCAGACCCCTGCAATGGGCAGGGACACCTCCCACGGGCAGGGACACCTCCCACGGGCAGGACACCTCCCACAGGCAGGGACACCTCCACGGGCAGGGGGCAGGGACACCTCCCACAGGCAGGGACACCTCCCACGGGCAGGGACACCTCCACGGGCAGGGACACCTCCCACGGGCAGGGACACCTCCAGGGCAGGGACACCTCCCACGGGCAGGGACACCAGGGACTCCTCCCACCCACGGGCAGGGACACCTCCACGGGCAGGGACACCTCCCACGGGCAGGGACACCTCCCACGGGCAGGGACACCTCCCACAGGGCAGGGACACCTCCACGGGCAGGGACACCTCCCACGGGCAGGGACACCTCCACGGGCAGGGACACCTCCCACGGGCAGGGACACCTCCACGGGCAGGGACACCTCCACGGGCAGGGACACCAGGGACACCTCCCACGGGCAGGGACACCTCCACGGGCAGGGACACCTCCACGGGCAGGGACACCTCCCACGGGCAGGGACACCTCCACGGGCAGGGACACCTCCACGGGCAGGGACACCTCCCACGGGCAGGGACACCTCCACGGGCAGGGACACCTCCCGGGCAGGGACACCTCCCAGGCAGGGACACCTCCACGGGCAGGGACACCTCCCACGGGCAGGGACACCTCCACGGGCACGGGGACACCTCCACGGGCAGGGACACCTCCCACAGGGGGCAGGGACACCTCCACGGGCAGGGACACCTCCCACCTCCCACAGGCAGGGACACCTCCCACGGGCAGGGACACCTCCACGGGCAGGGACACCTCCACGGGCAGGGACACCTCCCACCAGCACAAGGCTCAAGGCCTCATCCAGCCTGGCCTTGAGCACCTCCAGGGAGAGGACATCCACCACCTCCCTGGGCAGCCTGTGCCAGAGTCTCCCCACACTCACTGCAAAGAAGTTCTTCCTCATCCCCAGTCTCAGTCTCTCCTCTCCCAGCTCAAAGCCATTGTCCTCAGCCTGTCACTCCCAGCCCTTGTCCCAAGTCCCTCCCCAGCTCTCCTGGAGCCCTTCAGGTACTGGAAGGTTGCTCTGAGGTCTCCCTGGAGCCTTCTCTTCTCCAGGCTGCACAGCCCCAGCTCTGCCAGGCTGTCCCCACAGGGGAGCACTGCAGGGGTGAGGCTGTCCCCCAGTGCCAGCATTGCAATGGGAAAGAAAACCCCAAACAGGGCTGGGGGGGTTGGACTCAGTGAGCCTGAGCTGCTCTCCAGCCCTCCTGGCTCTGTGATTCTCTGACGCTGGCTGCTTCCCTCCGTGGTGTCCCAGCCATCAACCAGGGGGTCACAGCAGGAGCAGCTCCCAGCCAGTCCATCTGACAGCTCCTTGCTCCAGGAGCATTCCCCTTGCAGCAGCTCCAGGGGGGAGCTCAGCCTTGAGCTGGGAGAGGCTTTCACTGGAGCAGCCCCAGCTCGTGGTGTCCCAGGGTGGCTGCTTTGGTGGTTTTTAACCTCTGTCTCTGGTGGATGTTTCTCCTGGAAGACTCTCCTCCCCCTCTGCTCTGCCCTGCTGAGGCCCCACCTGGAATATTGCATCCAGCTCTGGGCTCCCCAGCTCAGGAGGGACAGGGATCTGCTGGAGAGAGCCCAAGGGAGGCTCCAAGGATGCTGAAGGGACTGCAGCACTGCCTGGGGAGGAGAGGCTGAGAGCCCTGGGGCTGTTCAGGCTGGAGATGAGAAGACTGAGAGGGATCTGATCAATGGCTATCAATAGCTGAGGGCTGGGGGTCAGGAGGGAGGGGACAGGGACAGGCTCTGCTCAGCTGCAGCCTGGGACAGGCCAAGGGGCAATGGATGGCAACTGCAGCACAGGAGGTTCCAGCTCAGCATGAGGAGGAACTTCTTCCCTGTGAGGCTCCCAGAGCCCTGGAGCAGGCTGCCCAGAGAGGTTGTGGAGTCTCCTCTGGAGCCTTTCCAGCCCCATCTGGATGGTTCCTGTGTGACCTGTGCTGGGTTCTATGCTCTGGCAGGGGAGGGTTAGACTGGGTGATCTCTTTGGGTCCCTTCCAACCCCTAACCTCCTGTGAGCTGTGAGCATGTGCTGGAATCAGGATGAGGAGATAGAGGGATGGGGGCACCTGCTGCCATGTGGTCTCACCCCTGGCTCCCTTTGCCTCCTCAGCCAAGATGTGCCAGGCCTTGGAGGGAGTTTCCAGCCCAGGGCAGGTTGTGGTGCCAGGCAGAGCCATGGGTGCCCTGCTCTTGCTGGGCTGCCTGGGTGGCTCAGGCATGGCACAACGGTGGTCCAGCTGTGGGCACAGGGTGGGTGTCAGATGGGAGACAGGTGCCAGCCAGGCTGCCAGGAATGACAGCCTTTTACCCTTCTTCTTCCTCAGCTTGCCCTCTTCATCTCACCTGTCCACGGCTGCAAGGGGACGGGCAGGGCTGGCTGTGCTGAGCCACTCTCCACGCCTGCTCCCCACTGATGGAGCTGTGTCCCTGCTGCAGGGCACTTTGTCCCCATCGAGGGAATTTTGTCCCTGTTCATAGAATCAACCAGGTTGGAAAAGTCCTCAGAGATCATCAAGTCCAACCTGTGACCTAATCCCTAACTCCTCCTGACAGCTAACCCATGGCTCCGAGTGCCACGTCCAGTACCCTCCGAACACCTCCAGGGCTGGGGACTCCACCACCTCCCTGGGCAGCACATCCCAATGGCTAACAGCTCTCTCAGGGAAGAACTTTCTCCTCCCCTCCAGCCTAAACCTGCCCTGGCACAGCTTGAGACTGTGTCCTCTTGTTCTGGTGCAGGGTTCTTCGTCCCCACTGATGGAGCTTTGTTGCTGTTGCCTCAGTGCTTCCCCAGCATTGCAGGGGGCTTTGTTCTGTCCCCATGGCACGCTAGTGTGCCCTCATTGCAGGGGGCTTTACCCCTGTTGCATTAATGCTTTGTCCCCATTCCATGCTGCTCTGTCCCCTGCATGCTGCTCTGTCCCCTGCATTGTGCTCTGTCCCCTCCACTGCTGCTCTGTCCCTGTTGCATGCTGCTCTGTCCCCTGCACTGCTGCTCTGTCTCCTGCATTGTGCTCTGTCCCCTCCACTGCAGCTTTGTCCCTGTTGCATGCTGCTGCATTGTCTGTCCCCTCCACTGCTGCTCTGTTCCTGTTGCATGCTGCTCTGTCTCCTGCACTGCTGCTCTGTCCCCTGCATGCTGCTCTGTCCCCTCCACTGCTGCTCTGTCCCCTGCACTGCTGCTCTGTCCCCTGCACTGTTGCTCTGTCCCCTGCATGCTGCTCTGTCCCCTCCACTGCTGCTCTGTCCCTGTTGCATGCTGCTCTGTGCCCCCTGCATGCTGCTCTGTCCCTGTTGCATGGTACAGATGCTGTCCCTGTGAGCTCAGCACCATAACAGAACCCGGGGGGAGCTCCCTGCTGCACCCCACAGCAGCAAACCCCAGTGTGTGTGTGTGTCCCCGAGAAGGCAGCTGAGGCCAGAGGCAGCAGTGCAGCCCCAGCATGACCTCCTCTGACGTCTCCTCTTGCCCAAAATAACTGTCCCCACCGGCAGCAGGGGGGACCAGCACATGGCCTGCCAAAAATAGCTGGGGAGGGAGCAGGGGTGGAGGGGAACCCACCCCCCACCACCCCCACTGGGGCGTGGCTGTGCTCTCCCCAGCTCCCCAGGGGAGGCAGGGCCGGGCTGGCAGCACCAGGGTTCTTCTGGGGCTGAGCACCCCACTGTGACACCACCCCCCACCACACCCCCACCACCCCCCATCCCCAGGAGGCCAGGTCCTGCCCAGGCATCCAACAAAACACACCCAGGGAGGTGATGTGAGGCTTAATGCCATCAGATGTGGAGGTGGGATGGGAGGACCCTGAGCCAGCCAGGGGATGCTCCCCAGCAGCAGACTGGCTGCAGCAGAGGGCTCTGAGGTACACACACTCCCCCCCCCCCCCCCCCCCCCATCACACCTCCCCCAAATCTCTGCCCTGAACATCCAGGCTGTGAGGCCTTCCAGGTGCCTGTCACTATGGAAACCTCAGCTGAGAGTGCTGGTCCAGGCTGAGCCTCTGCTGCTGCCTCCACAGAGGGCTGCTGCTGCTGCTGCTGCTGCTGCTGCTGCTGCAAGGTGATGCTTGGGGTGCCACACCCCCAGGGCCAGTGCAGCCCTCACCCTCCTGGGGGGAAGAAAAGGCTCTCTAGGGAATAGTGGAGGGGTTCATGGCCCCTTGGTGGGTTTGGAGACTTTGGGGAAGAGGTTTAGCACAGAGAAAGGCTCTGGGCTGGACCCTTATCAGTGGTCCCACTGATGCCCACAGAAGCTTCACCCCACTGCTGGTGTGGGAGCAGGGGAGGCACTGCTGACCCCTCACAGAAGAGGAGCAGCCAATTGCTGTGCAGGCTCCCCGGGGTCCCCCCCGATGGAGGGGACCCTAAACCCCCTCCGTGAGCAGATGACACAGGATTCAGTCTATAGGCAGGATGGGACCCAGCCTGCCTCAGCACGGTGTCAGCACCCCCGTGGGGGGACACAGCTTGCCCTAGGGTGGGGAGGGGACTGCCCTTCCTGAGCCCCCTCTGGTGCCCTGCCTCAGGACTGGGATTTTCCAGGGCTGTTTCCCAACTTCCCAGCACACATTGGTCTGTGCAGGCTCAGGGTGGGGGTAGGAATTTCCCAGCAGCTGCTGTGACCATGTGGCTTCGCTTTGGGCAGCCCTTCAGAGGCACTTTGCACACCAGCAGTGCTGCCTGCATGCACAGTCCCAGCACGGAGGGGCAGAAAGGACCTCTGGAGATCATCCCCGGCTGGGCTGGGCTCCTGCCTCCACACAGCCAAACCCCTCCTGGCACAGCATCCCAGATCCCCAGCGTGGTGGGGACGGAAGGGACCTCTGCAGATCATCCCCCTGCTCCAGCAGGGCACCCACAGCACAGTGCCCAGCACCACAATGCCCAGGGGGTTGGAAGCTCTCCACACAAGGACACTCCACAACCTCTCTGGGCAGCCTGCTCCAGGCCTCCAGCACCCTCACAACAAACAACTTGCTCCTCCTCTTCACATCCAACCTCCTGGGTGACACCCTGTGCCCCTTGCTGCCCCTTGGCCTGTCCCTGGGCACCACTGAGCAGAGTCTGGCCCCAGCCTCTTGCCCCCCACAGCTCCTTCAGCTCTTGCTGAGCATTGCTCAGCTGCCCTCTGGGGCTGCTCTTCTGCAGGCTCTCAGCCCCAGGGCTCTCAGCCTTTGCTGCTCCCAGAGCTGCTCCAGGCCCCTCAGCAGCTCTGCAGCCTCCCTGGACTCCCTCCAGCAGTTCCCTGTCCCCCCTGAACCAGGGAGCCCAGACCTGGGCCACACCTCACTCCGGCTCCCCCAGGCTGGCGAAAAGGTGGAAGAAGGTCACAGAGCTAAAGCAGGGTTGGGATTTTTGGAGCTGCTACCTTTTGAAGAGCTGCTCTGCTTCCAGCAGGGCTGGGTTTGGCTTTAATATTTCATGCTTTGTTCTGCAGCAGAGCAGAGCAGGGCAGAGCAGAGCAGACGTGCAGGCTGCTCTCGGAGCTGCTGCAGGGAGCTGTGCGCTGCGGAAGCGCCGGGGCCGGCCTGACCCCGCAGCGTGGGACTGCTCCAAAGCCAAGGTTGCCAGAAGGACACTCTGCAGCCTGGAGGAAAGGCAGAACCCTGGGAAACTGCTACAAAAGAGCCACATGGAGCAGCACGGTGGGAAATGTGAGGAGAGGATCCCACACAGCCCTTTGGCTGGCAGCGGAGGCTTCCCCTCTGCAGCCGAGCGCAAGGAGCTGCTGCTGCAGGACCATTCCGAGTGGGAAAGGTGAAAGCCCCTTCCGTGTGCCAGAGATCTCCAGGGGTCTGCCTCCCAGCAGCGTGGAAGCTGCAGTGATGGGGCAAAAGGACCACTGGGATGAATGGGAGCCTGGAGCAGTGGTGTGGAGGGAGCCCACGGCTGGGTGGCGCCAAGGGAGAGCAAGGGCAGAAGGATCCAACCTGGGACAAACTTTGAGGAGAGCTGCACCGTGGTCCCACGGTTGGGTTGAACATCTCCATCCCCCTGGCTGTGGCTCAGGACCAGCAGAGTGGGGGGATCCCAAGCCCAGCCCAGAGCTGCAGCTGCAGGAGGTGACTGAAGGCTGCTGTAGCAAAGCTTCACTTCTGGAAAGCCCCTGGCCATGGGGCACAGCCGTGGAGGACATGTGGGAGGCTTTTGAAGCCCTTTCTTCCCTTGGCTGGCTCCTACATAGTGCTCTGCTTGGGCAGACAAAGCCTCTGACAACATCCTTCAAGCATGGCCCCAGCAGAGCAGAACTGCATGAAGAGAGATTTCAGCTGCAAGAGCAGCTAATGGCCTCGGAGCCTGCTCCAGCAGAAGCAGGGCACAGACAGGGGAAGCAGGAGCAGAAAGTGCCCTCAGGAGGTACCTGGACACCCAGGTGAGGCTGGCAAGGCTGTGGGGGAGCATGGAAGGAGCTGAGCCCCCGGGCAAGAGGATGCAGGAGCACCCCCCAGGGGTTTTGGAGGGCTTTCTGCTGGAGCTCCGGCGGTGCAGCCCCAGGTGAGGGCAGAGTCCCGTCGGGTGCCGCTCCGAGGGCAGGGCTCTGCTCTGCCATGCAAACCCTTGCACGCTTGGTGAGCTCCCCACCTGCCAGCCTGCCAGGGGGCACAGAGGGGAACTTGCAGCACAGAGAAACTTCCCTTAGCATTTGCATTGGTGGAGGAAGAAGAGCAGCAGCAGAACTGGGGCTGGGCTCCTCCACCCAGGCCTGGCTCCATCACCAGAGGCATGGCCTGAGAGGAGATGTTACACTGCAGAACCATAGAACCACAGAGCTGTCAGGGCTGGAAGGGACCTCAAGGCTCAGCCAGTCCCAACCCCCTGCCATGGGCAGGGACACCTCACACCGCAGCAGGTTGCTCACAGCCACCTCCAGCCTGGCTGCAAACACCTCCAGGCAGGAGGCTTCCACCACCTCCCTGGGCAGCCTGTGCCAGGCTCTCACCACCCTCCTGGGCAACAACTTCTTCCCCACATCCAATATGAATCATAGAATCAATAATGTTGGAAAAGACCTCAAAGATCATCAAGTCCAACCTGTCACCCAACACCTCCTGACAACTAAACCAGGGCTCCAAGTGCCACATCCAATCCCCTCTTGAACACCTCCAGGGACGAGGACTCCCTGGGCAGCACATCCCAAGGGTAAATCTCTCTTGCTGGGAAGAACTTTCTCCTCCCCTCCAGCCTCAACCTCCCCTGGCACAGCTTGAGACTGTGTCCTCTTGTTCTGGTGCTGGGTGCCTGGCAGAGACCAACCCCCACCTGGCTACAACCTCCCTTCAGGGAGCTGTAGAGAGCAAGAAGGTCTCCCTGAGCCTCCTCTTCTCTAGGCTACCCATTTCTAGTGTTGCTCCATCCCCCCAGTCCTATCCCTCCCTGACACCCTCAAAAGTCCCTCCCCAGCTTTCCTGTAGCCCCCTTTAGGATACTGAAAGGCCACAAGAAGGTCTCCTTGGAGCCTTCTCCTCTCCAGCCTGCACAACCCCAGCTCCCTCAGTCTGTCCTCATGGCAGAGCAGCTCCAGCCCTCTGCTCATCCTCATGGCCCAGAATGCAACCAGCCCTCCTCAAAAGGTGCTCCCTGGAGATGCTGAGGGAGCACCAAGCCCATCCTGCTGGTCCAGCGGGCCTGCTGAGCTCCCTTCCAGCAGGCAGAAGTGGAGGCACCAAGGTCAGGCTGATCAAACACCTCAGGATGGTAATTCC
This sequence comes from Picus viridis, assembly GCA_033816785.1. Lineage (NCBI taxonomy): Eukaryota > Metazoa > Chordata > Aves > Piciformes > Picidae > Picus > Picus viridis. The sequence goes on from CM066598.1 coordinate 12,729,749, forward strand.
TGAAGCCATGGATGGTGTCAAGCTGCCCAGGGAGGCCTCATTGCTCTCTGCAGCTCCCTGAGAGGAGGCTGGAGCCAGGGAGGGGGAGGTTGGGCTCTTGTGCCAGGTAACAAGGGACAGGACAAGAGGATGTGGCCTCAAGTTGCCCCAGGGGAGGTTCAGGTTGGATATTAGGAGAAATTTCTTCACCCAAAGGGTCCTTGGGCAGTGGCCCAGGCTGCCCAGGGAGGTGGTGGAGTCCCCACCCCTGGAGGGGCTTAAAAGCTGTTTGGCTGTGGAGCTCAGGGCCATGGTGTCAGAATTGTGTACAGGGAGATGTTAGGTTGGACTCAGTGATCTTAAGGTCCTCTCCAGCCAGGTGATTCTGTGCTTCTCTGTCTTCTGACACCAGGCTGGGCATCCTCCTCTTACTCCTGACACCTCTCCCAGCACTGCCAGGGATGCAGAAGGGTCAAGCATCAAACCCATCTCCACCTGGCAGTGGTTTGGGGAGCTTGCACTCCTTCCCAGCTCACCAGGCCCAGACTTCACTCCCTTTCCAGCTGGGTCCAACACTGAGAGGCTGCTGGATGAGATCCTGAAGAGCTGTTTGAAGAGCAGGAGAGCCAGGACAGGCTGTGCACACAGGATGAGATGTTGGTGCTGCCAGCAGCTTTCCACCAATGGCTTCTCCACTTGACCCAGTGCTCTCTACCTCCACCCAAACTCCATTGGCCACTGTGGGGGCAGATCAGGATGGAGTTTGGTCCTGTTTGTGTATCCTCCCCAGACTAGTTTGGGTGGGAAGGGACCTCTAGAGCTCGTCCAGCTCACCCCCTGCAGCCAGCAAGGACATCCCCAACCCCAGCAGGCTGCTCCCAGCCCCACACCCCCTGCCCTGCACTGCTGCCAGCCATGGGGCAGCTCTCTGGGCAGCCTGGGCCAGGCTCTCCCCACCCTCAGCACCAAACATTTCTTCCTTAAATCCAGGCTGTCAGGTGGTCTGGCTTTGTGCTGCTCTGTGGCTGGGCTTGCACATCTTTGAGGCTCCTCTGAGGGGAGAGCATTGCTCAGCCAGGGCTCTGCAGGTGGAAGGAGAAGCTCAGGCTGCAGAGTACATTTTAATCACAGCCTTAAAGCCCAAAGGGCTTTTCTCCCTCTTGCCAGTAACTGCTGAGGTGGGGGGTGAGGAGCAGGAGGCAGTCAGCCTGTCAAGGTGTTCACATCAGCAGAGCCCTGGGAGGAGGCTGCTGCAGCCCCAGGGCCAGGCTGTCACTGGCTGTTTGCCTTCCCTAACGCTCCAGAGGACACCACAGAGCAATTTCTCCTGCACAGATAAATGCAAACCCAAAGCACTCTTTCTCCTGCCTTCTCCTCTGTCCCCCTTCCATCCCTGTGACATCTTCCTGCAGTCACTCCTGCCCTTACATCTCATCAGAGACTGGTCCTGGACGATGTGCAGCTGTGGCATGGCAGGAGGTGCCCAGGGCCTGGCTGCTCTGCCTGCACCACCCAATGGCTTCACAGCTGAGCTGCTCCACGCCACAGCCACTGAGCTCTCCTCTTGCTTTCCTCCCCAGGGCTTTCCTGGGATGCAGGACAAAAGGCTTCATTTCCCAGCCCTGCTTTCCCCCCTTAACATGCTCCTTCCTCCCTACAGAATCGTGCTGGACTGATCTGGCAGCCTTGTGTGGCAGTGGACTGCCTGGGCAGGTGTGGGGAGAGCAGGGGATGGAGCCTTGACTTCAGCAGGGCTCTGGACTCCATCTTCCAAAACATCCTCCAAGGGAAGCTCAGGAAGCATGGGTCAGGCAAGTGGACAGTAAGGAAGGTTGAGAACTGGCTGAGGGACAGAGCCCAGAGGGTTGTGATAAATAGTGCAGAGTCCAGGTGGAGGCCTGGAGCTCAAGGAGTTGCCCAGGGGCCAGCACTGGAGCCAGTCTTGGTCAACATCTTCATCCCTGGATGAAGGCACAGAGTGGAGCCTCAGGCAGTTGGCTGCTGGCACCAAGCTGGGAGCAGTGGCTGACAGCCCTCAGGCTGTGCTGCCAGCCAGCCAGACCTGACCAGGCTGCAGAGCTGGGCACAGGGAACCTCATGGAGCTCACCAAGGGCAAGGGCAGGGGCCTGGCCCTGGGCAGGAACAACCTCCTGCAGCAGCACAGCTGAGGGGGGAGCTGCTGGGAAGCAGCTCCAAGGAGAAGGAGCTGGGAGTGCTGGGGGACAGCAAGGTCCCCAGGAGGCAGCAATGTGCCCTGGTGGCCAAGAAGGCCAAAGGGGTCCTGGGGGGCAGGGAGAAGAGTGTGGCCAGCAGGGCAAGGCAGGTTCTGCTGCCCCTCTGCTCTGCCCTCCTGAGGCCACATCTGGAGTGCTGGGTCCAGGTCTGGGCTCCCCAGTTCAGGAGGGACAGAGAAGTGCTGGAGAGAGCCCAGGGGAGGCTGCAGAGCTGCTGAGGGGCCTGGAGCAGCTCTGGGAGCAGCAAAGGCTGAGAGCCCTGGGGCTGAGAGCCTGCAGAAGAGCAGCCCCAGAGGGCAGCTGAGCAATGCTCAGCAAGAGCTGAAGGAGCTGTGGGGGGCAAGAGGCTGGGGCCAGACTCTGCTGAGTGGTGCCCAGGGGCAGGCCAAGGGGCAGCAAGGGGCACAGGGTGTCACCCAGGAGGTTGGATGTGAAGAGGAGGAGCAAGTTGTTTGTTGTGAGGGTGCTGGAGGCCTGGAGCAGGCTGCCCAGAGAGGTTGTGGAGTGTCCTTGTGTGGAGAGCTGCCAACCCCCCTGGGCACTGTGCTGCTGGGCAAGCTGCTGGGGTGCCCTGCTGGAGCACCTGGGCTGGGTGATCTCCAGAGGTCCCTTCCAACCCCTCCCTGCTGGGGGTCTGGGACTCTGACCCTGCATGGGAAGGGGCAGTGACAGCAAGGCCAGCCCTGGGTTTCACCCAGCATCACCAGGCCGCTGGAGGATCTAGGGATCCGTTTTGCCCCTCCTAGATTTCACTGGTCCAGCAGCAGGAAGCCAAACATCTCAGTTTTTACCAGGCTCCCAGAGGCTACCAAGCCTCTTCCGAGAGGGAACCCCACCGGGAGCCCAGGCAAGGGCTGGGATGGTTGTTTGCCTCTGTGAACACTTGGTGGTTGCAAAGGCTTGGGTACATCCCAGGCTTCCTCCTGCCTGCCCCCTGGGGGGAGGGTGCCTGTTTCAGGCCATGTGACAGGAGGTTGGAAGGCTTGGCCCTGCTGGGGATGGAACACCAGGAACCGTGTGGGGCTGAGATGAAAAGCCCACAGCTGGTCCCCGGGCAGGCAGGGGCAGGGGTTTGCCCTGCTGCTGGGCAGCCAAGTGAAAACCCAAGCTGCAGGAGGAGCTGAGGGCTAATTTCAGGCCTGTGCCTCGACCAAGGAGATAGAGAATAATCCCTGGGGTGAAGGTTTAACTTCTCCCACGACTTTTCTCAGCAGTCCCCGAGGAGCTGCCTTCCTCTCTGCGAGGAGCACCCCGGGGCCAGCTCCCCCAGTGTCTCCTTTGAAGGCTTTGCTTTCAAACTGAAGCCACAGGCCACCTTCCCTGGGCTGCAAATTCTGCCTGGAGCCCAACCCGCAGCTGGTGGGAGCTCCTCTGGAGCTTCAGGTCAAAGGCTTGGCACCAGTCTCTGGCCCTGCTCATCCCTGTACCATCAGCAGGGATGCACAGGGATGCTGGAGCAGGGCCAGAGAAAGGCAACTAAGCTGGGGAAGGGTCTGGAGAACAGGGCTGGGGAGGAGCAGCTGAGGGAGCTGGGGGTGGTGAGCCTGGAGAAGAGGAGGCTGAGGGAGACCTCATTGCTCTCTGCAGCTCCCTGAAGCCAGGTGGGGGCTGGGCTCTGCTCCCTGGGATCAGGTGATAGGAAGAGAGGCAATGGCCTGAAATTGTGCCAGGGGAGGCTTAGGTTGGAGGTGAGGGAAAATTTCTCTGCTGGAAGAGTGGTCAGGGGTTGGCACAGGCTGCCCAGGGAGGTGGTGGAGTCCCCGTCCCCGGAGGTGAGCTCCAGAAGCCTGTGGCCGTGGCACCTGGGGCCAGGGTTCGGTGGCCATGGTGGTGCTGGGCTGAGGTTGGACTGGATGAGCTCAGAAGCCTTTTCCTTCCCAGACAATTCTGTGATTCTCTGGCACTCTGATCCCCACCCATCACTCCCCCGTGGTCCCAGGAGCCGGAGCGGAACCCGCCGCTTGCAGAACCAGGGCCCCTCTGCGAGGAGCGACGGTTTGAAGCTGGCACTGAGCAGACCCAGTGCCTGCTGCCCTCTGCCAGTTCTCGTGACGCTGGGACTCCCCGGAGCTGTTCGCTGCCTGCAAATCAGCGCTGGAAGGAGCCGAGCGAGCGGCAGGGCCAGCGAGGGGAGGGCTGCTGGCAGGCGCCGGGCTGCAGCGTGCCGTGCCCTTGGAATCGTGTGCCCGGGGGCACCCGGCACGGCAGCTCTGCCAGCTCCGGCAGCCTGCCCTGCGCCACCCGCGGCTGCCGCCGCAGCCCCCAGTGGTTAATGCCATCACCTCCACCCTCCCCCTGACCCGCGGCAGGCCGGGGGGATCTGGGAACAGGGACTGCGATGCTCTTAAGAGATTTTTCTTGCAGATCCTTAGTGCTGTGGGTTAGCAAAGCCACAAAACAGAATCCAGGCAGGGTGGCACTGGAAGGGACCTCTGGAGATCATCCAGCACATGCCCTGCTCCAGCAGGGCACCCCCAGCAGCTTGCCCAGCAGCACAGTGCCCAGGGGGGTTGGCAGCTCTCCACACAAGGACACTCCACAACCTCTCTGGGCAGCCTGCTCCAGGCCTCCAGCACCCTCACAACAAACAACTTGCTCCTCCTCTTCACATCCAACCTCCTGGGCTCCACCCTGTGCCCCTTGCTGCCCTTTGTGCTGTCCCTGGGCACCACTCAGCAGAGTCTGGCCCCTGCCTCTTGCCCCCACAGCTCCTTTAGCTCTTGCTGAGCATTGCTCAGCTGCCCTCTGGGGCTGCTCTTCTGCAGGCTCTCAGCCCCAGGGCTCTCAGCCTTTGCTGCTCCCAGAGCTGCTCCAGGCCCCTCAGCAGCTCTGCAGCCTCCCCTGGACTCTCTCCAGCACTTCTCTGTCCCTCCTGAACTGGGGACCCCAGACCTGGAACTAGCACTCTAGATGTGGCCTCACTGGGGGAGGAGAACCTTCCTTGCCCTGCTGGCCACACTCTTCTCCCTGCCCCCCAGGACCGCATTGGCCTTCTTGGCCACCAGGGCACGTTGCTGCCTCCTGGGGAACTTGCTGTCCCCCAGCACTCCCAGCTCCTTCTCCTTCTCCCCCTCAGCTGTGCTGCTGCAGGAGGTTGTTCCTGCCCAGGGCCAGGCCCCTGCCCTTGCCCTTGGGGAGCTCCATGAGGTTCCCTGTGCCCAGCTCTGCAGCCTGTGCAGGGTGATGCCTGGGATGGTCTCGCTGGTGCCAGGGCACAGGCAGGGCACCAGCCATGTCTGCCAACCCCGTGGCATGCAGCTCCCAGCCCTGCTGGCGATCGATAGCGAAAGCAACGAAACCCTTAATGAAATCCGGCCCGGAGCACATTGACTGCTGTGCCTGCTGTAGAGCTGGCTATGAATGGGAGAGAGCTGCTGCAGGAGAGGCTGGGGAAGGGGGCTGGGCTGCCTGGGAACACCACCAGTCCCAGGGGGATGGCTGAACCTGACCTGTCTGGGCTCACCTGCGCGGAGCAATGGGCTCCCAGGCTCCTGCTGAGCATTGCTTCATCCCCAAAAGACCTTGGGAAGGGAAAGCATCAGCAGGCAGAGGCAAGAAGGTGGGCACTGACCCAAAAGCAGGGATGGTGATACCGAGGAGAGAAGTCAGGGGCCTGTACCCTGAGCTCCCTTTGCCCCTTGTTCCATGCTGCTGCCCAGAATGAAAAAAACCAACCCAACCCCAGCAAGGTTTGGGAAGCTGCTGTGGCCTTCTGCTGCAGGGCAAGAACAGGAAAAGGGAGCATCAGCATGTGGCAGCCCTACCACCTGCCTCTGAGCGCCCACAGCAGCCCCTCACAGCCTCTCACACCTCACAGAATCCCAGAATGAAGGCTGGAAGAGACCTCTGGAGCCCACCCAGGCCAAGCCCTGCCCAGCAGGGCACCCACAGCAGCTTGCCCAGCAGCACAGTGCCCCAGGGGGTTGGCAGCTCTCCACACAAGGACACTCCACAACCTCTCTGGGCAGCCTGCTCCAGGCCTCCAGCACCCTCACAACAAACAACTTGCTCCTCCTCTTCACATCCAACCTCCTGGGTGACACCCTGTGCCCCTTTGCTGCCCCTTGTGCTGTCCCTGGGCACCACTCAGCAGAGTCTGGCCCCAGCCTCTTGCCCCCCACAGCTCCTTTCAGCCTTGCTGAGCATTGCTCAGCTGCCCTCTGGGGCTGCTCTTCTGCAGGCTCTCAGCCCCAGGGCTCTCAAGGCCTTTGCTGCTGCCAGAGCTGTGCCCAGGCCCCTCAGCAGCTCTGCAGCCTCCCCTGGACTCTCTCCAGCACTTCCCTGTCCCTCTTGCACTGGGAGCCCAGCACTGGACTCCAGTTGTGGCCTGTTCCCTGATCACACCTCACAGGGTGGGATCCTGGCCAGGAAACATGAGAAATAAATAACCCCAGCACCAAGTGCCCCCAGCCCCTCCCCAGCCCTGCTCCAGTCCCCCCCTGCTGCTCTGCCCAGGCCAGGGCTCATTCCTCCTGCTAACCCTTCTGCTCTTCTCTGTCGGTGGCTCACCCTTGCCCACTCCATGGGCACCCCACGTGGGGTCCCGGTGGGGGTCCCTATGGATGTCCAGGTCTCAGCCCACCATAATGTGACCCCCATTAAATCAGTACTTTCCAGGCTTTGCCCTGCCGTGAGATGAGGCTTGGTAACCCCTCCCTGACCCCTTGGCAGAGGAAGGTGGGCACCATAAATGTGTCAGCAGGACACAAATGGTGACCCCCAGCCCCTGCCCACAGCCTGGGGCTGTGGAACATAAGGGGGGAGGGGGCACCTGCGTGCCCCATCCCGTGCGGCAGCAGCAATTGGGCTTTGGGGCTGGGAAATGGGGTGAGAAAGGCTGCTCCCCCTTTAGGGGCATCTGGGGGAGGCTTGGGGTGCCCTGTGGGTTCAGGGTGCTCCTCGAGGGTTTGGGGTTCATTTGGGGCTCCCTCTGAGGATTTGGGCTGCCCCTGAGCATATGGGATGCCTTCTGCCGACTTAAGAGTGCCCTAGAGAGTTTTGGGGTGCCCTTCAAGGATTTGGGTGCTATCTAGGGATTTAGGGGTGCCCCTGGGGGCTTCAAGGTGATCCTTGGTGGTTTAGGTAACCCTCTGAGGATTTGGGTGCCCTTAAAGCATTTAGGAGCTCGCTGAGGATTTGGGGTGTCCTCTGGTAATTTTGGGTTCCCTCCAAGGATTTGGGGTGCTCCTCCACCGTTTGCAGGGCCCTGAGGACTTGGGGTGCCCACAGGGGTTTGTAGTGCTCATTGAGGAGCTGGGGTGCCCTCCAGGGCCTTGAAGTGCTCCCCAGGAATTTAGGGCCCTCCAAAGATTCGAGGTGCCCCCAGGGATTTGGGGTGCCCTCGGGTGTGGACGGTGCCTATTGAGGATACAGGGTGCCCGCCGAGGAGGGGCGGGGAGGGGCTGCGTCTCCTCCACGAATCCGGGGCGTCCTCCGGGTGCTTTCCGTGGCCATGGAGGCTTTGGGGGCCCCTCGGGGTGCCGCAGACGCCCCCAGCCAATGGGTGGGGACGGATGAGCCTCCACCCTCGGCCCGCCGCTCCCCCGTGGCGGGGCCCGGCCCGGTGCGCGTCGCCCCGGCTGGGTCGGGCTGCAGGCAGGGGCGGGTGGGGGCGAGGGGGGGCGCAGGACTCCCCCGGCGGCCCCGGGCGGGGCCCTTAAAGCGGCGGGCGGAGGGAGGGGCGGGAGGCGGTGTCGCCGGGCGGCGGGGGCGGCCGGGCACTGCTGGCCCGGGGAGCCGCGCCGCGCCGAGCGGAGCCAAGCCGAGCCAAGCCGGGATCCGAGCCGAGCCCAGCTGAGTCGGGATCCGAGCCGGGCTGCTCCGAACGGAGCCGAGCCGAGCCGGGCTCCGCGCTGAGCCCAGCGGAGCCGAGCGGCGGGCCGGGTGAGCGCATCCCCCCCGGTACTGTGGCGGCTGCCTTAGGCAACGGGGGAGGGGGAGGTCCCTTGTTTTCCCGGTTATTCACCCCCCCAACACCCCTCCCTCCCCCTCCCCCATTTAGGAGCGGACCCCCCCAGCCCGGGGGAAGGTCGCCGCTTGCAGCGGGATCGCAGAGCTCCTCACCACCCCGCCGCCGCCCCGGGGACGCTGGCCCCTGCAGCGGGGCGGAGCCGGGGGCTGCACCGGGCCGCCCCCTCCCTCCCCGAGATACCGGCCTGGAGCTTCGCACGGGCGGTCCGGGGGCTGCCGCCGCCCTCCAAGCCCCCCTCCCCACACGCACACCCCTCCATCCACCCCCGGCTGGCTCCTTCCCTCTCCCGGTGAGCATCGCCCCTCCGCCGGCCGGCCCCCAGCCGGGGTTGGGGGTGCTAGGCCGTTCCGGGGGTGCTGGGGCCGTTCCCGGGGTGCTGGGGCCGCCCCGGGCAGGCAGCGCTCCGGGGGCTGGATGTCGCGCTGGGTCCCGGCTGGGTCCGGAGCGCCCCGGGCCGGCACGGAGCGGGGATGCTCCGGTTATTTAACCATCGTTGTCTGCTCGGCTTCCCAGGGGCTGCCCGGGGGTTCTGAGGGCTCCCACCACCCACCCTGCCAGCCGGGTCCCGCCAAAGGCAGGGCAGCACTGGTGCCACCTGGGCACCCAGTGCCTGCGGTCCCCAAGGGGCTCTGGGGACAGCAGTGGGGCAGCTGCAGCTCCTGAGCTTCCTCCAGCCCTGCTGAGGCTGGGTTGCATCACACGAAGGCCTGTGGCAAGCAGAGGGACTTTCTCTGGGGGTCCTTCTGCTTATTTCTGGTTTCTGCTGAGGTGGCTGCTTGGGCTCAAGCACAGCAGAACCACCATGGCTGGGCCTGCCCCAGGGCTTGACCACGTCCAACTTTGCCTTCCAGGCCCTCCAAGTCAGGCTGGTCCCTCAGCCCGGTGTGGAAATCCATCAGCTGAAGTCATGCACTTGGCCTGGGAGAACCGTGCTGCTGGCATCTCAGGGACCCTGTGAGCTGGAACGGGAGAGGAGGTAAACCACTCTGTCCACCCAGCACCCTGCCTGGGCCAGCCCTGCCCCTGCTTCCTCGAGTGCTTCCCTCAGACCTCTCCTCCCCTGGGGATGTTTGGTTAGCTGGGTGAGGGGTGGAGGAGGACCATGGGCTGTGTTTCTAAACAGGGATTGTGTTCTTACAGCACCCAGGCTCCTGGGGAACCCTTGGTCCTCCCAGCCTGGGGCTTCAGCCATTGTGGCTGCAGGGACAGGTGGCTGTGCCCTGCCAGGAGATGTGCTTAGATGGGATCAGGAGTGCTCTTGGACCTCCCCTCTTGCATATGGTGTTGCTTTTCCTGTCCATCACTGGAGCACTGCAGTGCAGCCCAGAGTGGCCTCTGAATAGCTCACTTGTGACAAAGCTGCGTAGGCACAGAAGCACTGAATTGTTTGGGTTGGAAATGCCCTCCAGGACCAGCAGAGCCCAGCTGCCAGCCCAGCACCACCATGGCCACCAAACCATGGCCCCAGGTGCCATGGCTACACCTTTCTGGAACACCTGCCGGCTCCACCACCTCCCTGGGCAGCCTGTGCCAACCCCTGACCACTCTGGCACCAAAGAAAGTTTTCCTCATGTCCAACCTAAGCCTCCCCTGGCACAATTCCAGGCCATTGCCTCTCCTTCTATCACCTGAGCCTAGGGAGCAGAGCCCAACCCCCACCTGCCTTCAGCCTCCTCTCAGGGAGCTGTAGAGAGCAATGAGGTCTCCCTCAGCCTCCTCTTCTCCACACTCAACCCCCAGCTCCCTCAGCTGCTCCTCCCCAGCCCTGCTCTCCAGACCCTTCCCCAGCTTTGTTGCCCTTCTCTGTATCAGTTCCTCAATGTCCTTCTTGGAATGAGAGGCCCAAAACTGAACCCAGAACTCAAGGAGTGGTCTCCCCAGTGCCCAGCACAGGGGCACAGTCCCTGCCCTCTCCTGCTGGCCACACCACTGCTGATCCAGGCCAGGCTGCTGGTGACCTTGGCCACCTGGGCACCCCCTGGCTCATCTTCAGCTGCTGTCAACCAACACCATCAGATCCTTTCCAGCCACTCTACCCCCATCCTGGGGCATTCCTGGGTGTGCTGTGACCCAAATGCAGAGAGGTTTGTGCTGAGCCAGTGCAGCCTGTTGCTGTTCCTGAGGAGGGTTTGCCTGCCCACGTCTCCTGTCTCACTCAGTCCAAAGGGACCGTTTCCCCCTGGGCCACTGAGTGACACAAGTCAGTCCCACAGGGGGCTGCAGAGTGGAGCTTCCCTGTCCTGCCCTGGGCAGGGCTCTGGGGTGACAGCTGCCTCCTTCCTTGAGTGTGAGCCCCTGGGGTGGCTCAGGCTCGCTGTGGTTGCTTGGCTGCAGGGTTACCTCTTTACAGCTGCTCCTCCTGACCATCAGGTTCCCTCTTTTCCTGGGCTGCTCTGAGCATCTCCCACACGCCCTCATGGCAGGGGGGTTGTCCACCCTCCTGTTGTCCTTCCTCCTTGGAGGTAAATCACCCATCTCCTCAAGATGAGGATGTTGCTGGTTCATGCTCTTCCTCTTCCTCCTCCTCATCCTCCTCCTCTTCCTTTCCCCCTGGCAGGCAGAGAAACCTGATGATGGTTGCACATCTGCTGCTGCTGAATCAGGCTGCCTGGGATGCCCTGGGGCAGTGCTGCCTCCCCTGCTCTGCAGCCTGAGGCCCAGCAGGGCCGCTCCTGGCAGCGCCCTCCTCCCGGTGCCCTCGCTTGCCCTTTGGCCCACTTCCCTGACCCTGGATGCCAGTGAGGTGGTGGGATAAGGGTTGGAGACTTGTGCCTGGCTCAGTGCTCTGCTTCCTTGTGTGGAGGGAAACTGGGAACGCTGTAGGGAGTGCCTGGTGTGCTTCCAGGCTTCAATCCCAGCTGGCTCCATCGCAGCAGAGGGGAGGAAAGGTTGTCCCTAAATGGAAACCTACATCCCAGACCTGGTTTCCTGTTCAAGGGAAAGCCAGAAGGGCTTGGAAGATCTGCCTGCTGCTGGATGCAGCATCCAGGCTTGGGGTGAGACTCAGTGCTGCAGCCATCAGTGCCTGCAGGTGCTGGCCAAGCTGTGGAGGGGGGGTCGGGAGAGGGACCTGGTGTGCATCTGTACCAGGGTCCCCTCAGGAAGATGAGAGCAGGTTTGTGCCCTGCTGCGCTGGGTCCTGGCAGCATTTGGCATGCAAGCAGCATCCTGGCCTGGATCAGCAATGGTGTGGCCAGCAGGAGCAAGGCAGGGATTGTCCCCCTGAATTGGGCACTGGTGAGGCCACATCTCAAATCCTAGGTTCAGTTTTGGGCCTCTCATTCCAAGAAAGACATCGAGGAGCAGGTCCAGAGAAGGGCAACAAAGCTGGGGAAGGGTCTGGAGAACAGGGCTGGTGGGGAGCAGCTGAGGGAGCTGGGGGTGTGCAGCCTGGAGGAGAGGAGGCTGAGGGAGACCTCATTGCTCTCTGCAGCTCCCTGAGAGGAGGCTGGAGCCCGGTGGGGGTTGGGCTCTTCTTCCAAAGAACACCTGATGGGATGAGAGGAAATGGCTTCAAGTTGCCCCAGGGAGGTTTAGGTTGGACTGAGGAACAATTTCTTCCCTTGAGGGTTGTCAGGGCCTGGCTCAGGCTGCCCAGGGCAGTGGTGGTGCCCCTGTGCTTCCAGGGGTCTCAAGGCCTTGCAGATGTGGTTCTGAAGGACATGGGTTGGTGGTGACCTGGCAGTGCTGGGCTGGACTCAGTGAGCTCAGAGGTCTTTTCCAACCAAAACAGTTCTGTGGCTCTAAAGAGAGAGGCTGAAGCAGGGCAGAGCCTTGGCCAGGAGCCCTGGGGAAGGAGAGCTGGCTCAGAAGTTGGGCACAGCCTGTCCATCCCTTCTCTGTGCCTGTGGCCACCACAGAGCTCTGCCTGCCTGGCAGCTCTGCTGCACCGGGGAGGGCAAAGAGCTGTTGGAGGTTGGCTCCTGCAGCCAGGAGCGGCTGCCGTGGCTGGCTGGGGCTGGAGGGGGGGGTTCAAAGCCCACTGGAATCTTTATGAGTTGTTTTGCTTAATGCACCACTTAAGCAATTAGCAGTGATTGTAGCAGCCCTGGTAGCAGTTGGTAGAGTTGGGTTTCCCGGGCTGGGCTAGCGTGAGGCAGCAGAGGAACAGCAGTGACGGAGCTGCAGAGGAAACACAAACACCATCAGGGAATCTCACCCGGACCTGGGTAACCTTATCCCCTGCTCAGGATCTGCTGTAATTGAAAAACCACCGTGGGGGCTTCTCTGCCCTAACAAAAGGGATCCCCGGGCTGGAGGCAGAGCCATGGCTGCGCTGTGCCCCAGCAGGATGCACCGCCCCGGGCATCCTGTGCCCCCGACCCTCGCACCTGGCCCTCCAGAACCACCCCAGGAGCCCCCTGGGGTGTGCTGGGCAGGAGTGATCTCTCTGATCTCTTTGCACTTGCTTTGGGAACTGCAGTTGGGTTTATGTCAAGGAGGCTTTTCCCTTGAGTCCCCTGAGGGTTGAGGTGGGAGCCTGCTGGAGCGTGTCCAGAGCAGGACAATAATGCCGGTGAGGGGTCTTGGGCACAGGTCCTGTGAGGAGCAGCTGAGGATCTGGGGTGGTTCAGCCTGGAGCAAAGGAGGCTGAGACCTCATTGTTCTCTACAACTCCCTGAGAGAGGAGGGTGAAGCCAGATGGGGTCTGGGCTCTTCTCTCAGGTAACAAGTGACAGGATGAGAGGAAATGGCCTCAAGTTGCCCCAGGGGAGGTTCAGGTTGCATAGAGGAAAAATCTCTTCACAGGAAGGCTGCCCAGGGAGGTGGTGGAGTCCCCATCCCTGGAGGTGTTTAAAAGCTGTTTGGAAGAGGAGCTCAGGGCCATGGTCCAGGGAGCCCCCGTGGGCCAGATGTGTCCAGGGAGCTGTTGGGTTATGGTTGGACTCAATGGTCTTGGGGTCTTTTCCAGCCAGGCAGTGGTGTGGTGCTGTGAGCTCCAGGTGCAGCCAGGGGCAGCTGGTGAGCAGCTCCATCTCCTGACATTTGGCATGGCCAGGAAGGGTCTGCCCAAGGTTCCAGGTCAGCAGTTAATGAGTAACCTCTGTGTGTGTGACACGTGGCACCAGCTGTGGCCCATGGGGGTGGATATCAAAGAGCTTTACAAGGGTGGGAAGCCAGCAGGAGGAGGAGGAGGAGGAGGATTTTGTTGTGGGCTGAGGGGGGAAGGAGATGCAGGCTGAGTGAGGGAAATGTGAGATTGCTTGGATGGGGACAGGGCTTCAGCCACTGCTCTTGGGAGGCTCTGCTATTGTGGGGGTTAAGAATAGCCTTTGGATGGGTTGCTCTCCTGCGGGAAGCTCCAGCAGGTGAGGTGGCACTGGAGGGAGAGGGAAGAGACAACAGCCTCTGACCTCCTCACCAAGCCCTCTGTAATTCATTTCTCTGATCTTTATTTCTATTTCTTCAAGCAGCAGCCAACAACTGGGGGGTGGCCTCTGGCTTATTTGCAGCAGGCTGCCTCTGGGCCCCAGGCTGCAGTCCTGATAGCCACCCAGAGTGATGCCTTGCAGAGCATCTCATTGCTGCAGCCTTAGGCCCCCTCCTTGTGCCTCAGGTTAGAATCCCAGCAGGGAGGGGCTGGAAGGGACCTCTGGGGATCACCCAGGCCAAGCCCTGCTCCAGCAGGGCACCCACAGCACAATGCCCAGCACCACAGTGCCCAGGGGGGTTGGCAGCTCTCCACACAAGGACACTCCACAACCTCTCTGGGCAGCCTGCTCCAGGCCTCCAGCACCCTCACAACAAACAACTTGCTCCTCCTCTTCACATCCAACCTCCTGGGCTCCACCCTGTGCCCCTTGCTGCCCCTTGTGCTGTCCCTGGGCACCACTCAGCAGAGTCTGGCCCCAGCCTCTTGCCCCCACAGCTCCTTCAGCTCTTGCTGAGCATTGCTCAGCTGCCCTCTGGGGCTGCTCTTCTGCAGGCTCTCAGCTCCAGGGCTCTCAGCCTTTGCTGCTCCCAGAGCTGCTCCAGGCCCCTCAGCAGCTCTGCAGCCTCCCTGGACTCTCTCCAGCAGTTCTCTGTCCCTCTTGAACTGGGGAGCCCAGAACTAGGTGCAGGACTCCAGGTGTGGCTTCCTTAGGGCAGAGTTCAGGGGGAGAAAAGGACTCCTCAGATCCCCTGCTGGTGTGCCCAGATCAGCAGCATGCTGAGAAGCTTCAGTGATGCTCCAGCCCCACTCACAGGCTGGCACCTTGGCTCCTGGCAAGCTGGATGGAGTTCCTCAGGGAAGAGGTTAGCTCAGAGCTGATGGATCTTATCTGTTAGCTTGTCCTTGTTTTCTAGCAGCTGTCAGCACAGGAGGTAAGAGATGTGCTTTGGAGGGGGTTGGAGGAGAAGGAGGAAAACAACCCTGTGACATGAGGTTGCTCAGAGCAGTGGGAAATGGAGAAAGTCTTTGTTGTTGCTGGGGAACTGCCATGGAGCTGAGCTCTGCCTGGCTGATGACAGCAGCCTGGCTGCAGGTGAGAGTGTCTGTGTCCCACATCCCAGCCAGGTGCCCAGCACAGGGTGAGCAGTGCTGAGCTGGAGGCTCACTCTCTCAGTCAGCAGCAGGGCTGGAGCTGCATCCAATCCACATCCATTTGGATGTGGCCCCTGGGTCCTGGTCTGTTTGCAGCTGCAGTGGTTCCTTTCCTGTGGGGTTGGCACTGGGATGCAGAACTGGGGGTGGGGGGCAGGGGTGGTCACACACAGAGCTGTGTGCCACACATGCCAGAGGAGGGAAAAGGGGCATTTGGTGCCCATTTCATCTTCTGAAGGCATCTCCCTGTAGCACCTGTGCCTCAAAACCTTGCCCTGGAGAAGGGCCATGCACCACTGCTGGGGGCTTTGGGGGCATCTGCCTGAGGAGCTGCTGCAGCCAGGGCTGGGCTGCAGGAATCCCTCATCTGGCACCAGAAACAGACCTGAGAGGCCTTTTCCCTTGGCATGAGTGGTTCCTAGGCTGCAGGTGACAGAAGGACCCTGCAGGGCATCTGGGCAGGGAGTCAAAGCATGCATTTAACAGGGCATTGGCTCAAGGGAGGTGGTTTGGCCATGAGATCTGAGGCCAAGCTGCTGCTGAATTCATGTTTCAGTGGGATGGACAAGGAGTGAGAGGAGCAAGGATTGCTGATTGCTTCTCTTGGAATTCCTGCCTGAGCCAGGCAGCTGCTCTGCTTTGAGGCCTGCAGGGCATCGACAGTACTTGGAGCAAGCAGCTTCTCCCGCCCCAGGGCTGCGGTGGGGCTGGAGGGATGTGTCCCACACCGGGGCAGATAACTTCTGCCTTTTTTGCCCTACCTCTTTCACTTCCTCACCTCAGCCTCTGTGTCTGGCTAAAGTTCTGATGGGTCTTGAGGGTTTGCATCCTTCCTAGCCCCTGGAGATGCCAAAGGAGGCTCCAGGAGGAGGACACTTGGCCTTTGCACGCTTCAGGTGTCTGCTGCGGAGCATCAGCTCCATGGCTGCTGCATCCCCTCCCTTTGGGCCTGCTCAGATGATGTGATCAGCTCTGAGCCCCCTGTGCTGCTCTCCCTGCCCTGCCATTCCCAAGGACCCTCCCCAGCCTGGCTTTGTTTTTGGCTTCCCCCATCTGCCCAGGGCAGGCCGAGCCTCGGGACGGCGCTGCCAGGGGCCGGGCACTGCCGGAGGGCTGCCAGCCTGCCAGGAGCAGCAGCTCGCTGCTGCCAGGGGTGGGGAGGTGTCACCTTGCCCCGGGATCTCCCTGGCCTGGCAGGCTGAGGTCAGGCTCTGTTCTGGGGTAGCAGGTGCCTGGATTTCCTCAGGCCATTCCCACGGGATTGCCAGCTGGGGCTCTGAGTGGCATCGATCTTGCTGGAAACCGAGCAGGCTGCTGGGCTGGGGCAGCCAGGAAGGGGCTGGGCACCTCCTCCCCTGGCAGCAAGGGCTTCACACACACCTTTGTCTGGAGTCTTCCTCTCTCCCCTGCCTTCCCTCCATCCTGGCCAGGCACGCAGCTGGCCCCAGGAGCATTCCTCATGGGCTCACCTCTCAGAGCCTCCCTCAGACAGGATTCTTTGCTGAATTCACAGAATGCATCAGGTTGGAAGGGAGCCTTGGAGTTCATCTTGGCCAACCCCTGCAGGCAGCAGGGACATCTCCAAGCAGAGCAGGCTGCACAGGGACACAGCAAGTCTGGTCCTGAATGTCTCCACAGCCTCCCTGGGCAGCCTGTGCCAGAGTCTCCCCAGCCTCACTGCAAAGGATTTCTTCTTCATCTCCACTCTCAGTCTCTCCTCTCCCAGCTCAAAGCCATTGTCCTCAGCCTGGCACTCCCAGCCCTTGTCCAAAGTCCCTCCCCAGCTCTCCTGGAGCCCCTTCAGGGACTGGAAGGTTGCTCTGAGGTCTCCCTGGAGCCTTCTCTTCTCCAGGCTGAACAGTCCCTGCTCTCCCAGCCTGTCCTCACAGAGGAGGTTCTGCAGCCCTCTGATCATGGCCATGACCTCCTCTGGACCCTCTCCAGCAGGTGCATGTCCTTCATTTTTGCTTGCTTCAGCCCAGCCTGCTGTGCTGTGCCCAGCAGAAGGAGCAGATCTCTCTGTTAGGGGTTGCTTCCTCAAATGAAGCCCTGGGGGCTAGCACTGGGCTGGCTCTTCTGGCTACCCCATGCCCATGTTGCTGGTCTGGGTTATTGACACCTGTTGGTTCCTCCCCACCTCTCTGGTTCAGCAAATCCTGGGGGCTTGGTCCCAGACTCCTGCTTCATCAGACTTGGGCTTGGGTGGGGTGTTTTAATGGTCTCTTGCACTTCTGCTGACAGCTGAAGTCTCATTTCTCCTTGAGGTCAGTGGCTGCCTTCAAGTCTCAGATCTCCCTCCTCAGCCCACAGCAGCGTGGCTCTTGGAACGTGGCTGCCAGCAGCAGCCTCTGGCCTGCCAGCCCACCCTGGCTTTCCACTTGGCTGATCCCCAGCAGTCCTTCTTCCTTCCTTCCTTCCTTCCTTTTCAAACCTTGACTTGCTTGGCTTGCAGTGGCAGCACAGCTCTGCCCCAGGGGGTGTGTGGGGACTGGTGGGAGTGGGTTAGGAGCCCATCACCACCAGCCTGGGGTCGTGGCTGTAAGCTTCCCTTTGGCAGCAAAGCTTCTCCCTTTCCCCATCCTGATGCCTGTCCTCTCATGTAAGCCAGGCCAGGGACTCAAGGCTGTGTCCTGGAGCCAGACCCTTCTGCTGGCCCCTCTGGGGACAGTCTCATCTCAGCTGGTGCCCAGGGACAGGACAAGGGGCAATGGACACAAACTGGAATGCAGCAAGTTCTGTCTGAACATGAGGAGAAGCTTCTGTAGTGTGAGGCTGCTGGAGCCCTGGAGCAGGCTGCCCAGAGAGGTTGTGGAGTCTCCTGCTCTGGAGAGATTCCAGCTGGATGCCATCCTGTGCAGCCTGCTCCAAGTGCCCCTGCTTTAGGGGGATGGTCAGGATGATCTCCAGAGGACTTTTCAAAGCCCTAACATGATTCTATTTTTCCAAGGGGTCATAGAATCACGGAATGGGTTGGGTTGGAAGGGACCTTAAAGCTCAGCCAGTTCCAACCCCCTGCCATGGGCAGGGACACTTCCCACCAGCCCAGGCTGCTCAAGGCCTCATCCAGCCTGGCCTTGAACACCTCCAGGGAGGAGGCAGCCACAGCCTCCCTGGGCAGCCTGTGCCAGTGTCTCACCTCCCTCATAGTAAAGAACTTCCTCCTGATGTTCAACCTAAATCTGCCCTGCTCTGGTTTCAAACCCCTGCCCCTCACCCCATCACCACAGGCCCTTCTAACAAGTCCTTCTCCAGCTTCCCTGTAGCCCCTTCAGGAGCTGGCTCCTTCAGGAGGTGCCAGGAGCTCAACACAACCCTGGCTGAGCTGGGCTGACAGCAGCTGGCCCTTGCTGTCCCCAGAGCAGTGGCAGATTTGCTGCTGGTTTTCACCTGGAACCGATGTTGCTGCTGGCTGGCTGGCCGTGAGCTGAGCAAGTAGGGCAGTGCTGCTGATGGGGGGAGCAGAGGCACCCTGGGTAAAGGCAAATCCACATGGCTCAGTGGAGCCTGCTCCCTGCAGGAGTCAGGTGAATACCTGCCAGGGTGGCTGTCAGGGCCCTGATGGCTCTGCAGTTTTGGGGCGCCGCCCTAGCCACCCCGCCTGCTCCCAGCCTTGGCTGTGGGGTCCCAGCCAGGGGTTCCCAGAGCTGCTGTGGGGCTGGGGGTGCAGCACAGGGTTAATGATCCCACACACACACACCACCTTCTCCTCCTCAGACCTGCCAGATGTGTCTGCTTGAGGCTTCCCTTTCATAAATAGGCCTTTTAAAGTCTGTCATCCCCCTGCAGATGAAAGGAAGGTGCTGTGCTGCCTCTGCCTGAGCCTGGCTGCCATGCCTGGGTGGAGAGGCTCTTGTCTGGGGGCTTCAGCTTGGGTTTTGAAGTGCCTTTTATTGGATTTTCCCAGGAATGCCTCAGAGTCTGTTGCACCTTGCCTTGATAGCCCTCACTTGCAGGTGGCAGGCTCCACTCCCTGGCACCAGCACCTCGGCACGGAGAGATGGTGAGGAGAAGCACCTCCCCAAGCCCATGGCTGGGGGGGGGGACACCAGCAAAGCCCCAGGGCTCAGCACCCAGGGCTCAGCACCCAGGGCTCAGCACCCAGGGCTCAGCACCCAGGGCTCAGCCAAGCTGCTCCCTTCTGGCAGATTCCATTAAACTCATCACCATGGGGCTTTGCCTTCTCCCCCAGCCCCCTTCCTGCTCTTCTCCCTTTTCCCCTCCCTTGCTCTTGCTGTGGCCTCTTGGATTGGCAGCAGGAAGCTTCTTTCTTTTCTCTCCCAGCCTGGCATGGGGGCTGGGGCTGGGGCAGGGGCTGGCTGTGACTCCTAAAGCCAAAGAGCTGCTGCCACAAGCTGGGGTCTTCAGGTGATGGATGAGGGGATGGGATGGGATGGGGTGGATTGAGTGGGTGGATTGGGTGGATGGATTGGGTAATTGCATGGTTGGATGGATGGATGGATTGGGTGGATTGGGTGGATTGGGTGGGTGGATGGATGGATGGATGGATGGATGGGTGGATAGATGAAGCAGGAATTGTTTGCTGGGTAGATAACAAACAGCTTTGCATTTTCTGTCTCTTGGGGAAATGCAGACACTGCTCCCAGGCTGCAGGATGGGGATTTTCCCAGTCCCAGCTGGTGGGGATCCCTGCCCAGGCCAGCTCAGGTCTTGGGGAAAGCCCTGTGATGCTGGGAAGAACCTCCCTGGGGATTTCTGCAGGTGCTGGAGCTCTGCTGGGGACCAGTGATGATGCTGGGGGTGCAAGGGACCAGTGCAGGTCCCCCATAGCCATTTCTGTGCCCTGCCCTTGCTGCCCTCCCTGGGACAAGCCAAGCAGCATTCCTGACTTGAAGGGGGGAAGATGCCACATAGGGTGTGGGGGCAAAGATGCTGAGGGGGAGGCTGTATTGTCCTCAGGACAGCGAGGAGCAGCCAGGCTGCCTCAGCTTTGGCTCTTGAGCAGCTCAGGACTTCAGTTGCCATCGAGTGCTTTTGTTGCCCAAGGGAGTTTCTGTCTGGAGGGGTTTGAGAGCTAACTCCAGGGCTGGAGGTGCTCCCAGAGAGCTCCAGTATTCCCTGCTGGTGGGTCAGGCAGTGTCTTGTCTCCAGAGGGATGTGGTGTGGAAATAACAACCAGCTCCTGACTGCTGCTCTGGAGCCCAGCTTTTGGGGCTCCCAGGGTGCACAGATCTGGGCTTCAGCTCCCTTCAGCCTCTGCTGGGATCCTGGGTCTGCCTTTTAGTCTTTTTTTTTTCCACCCTTACTCAACTACTCATTGGCCTCAACCCAAGACCTGTCCTGGAGTTACCTGTTCCACCATGGTGCCTGATGCTCAGCAAGGAGGGCAAGGGGCAGAGGCTGAGCTGCTGCTCAGCTTGGTCTGTTGGAGAAGTCACCAGCCAGGGAGGTCTCAGCCATGGCTGTGGTGAGACATGAGGGCAGCTGAGATGTCACCCAGCTGGGCTGTAGAGCTTGGGAAGGAGCAACTCTGCTGGCACACATTGGGCTCATCTTTGCCAGCCAGAGAAGCGAGCTCCACATCTCTTCGAGCAACAAAACTGATGTGTCCAAGGCTCAGGGCAGACCCAGGGATGGAGCTGCTGGGTGTGGAGGGGAGGGTGCTGCCCTCTGAGCCCATGTGGGTCCTTCTGGCATGCTGGCTGCTCCCTCACCCCAGGGGAGAGCTGCTGCCATGCCCAGGCAGGGCATGGAGAGGCGAAATGCTGAAGGCAAATCCCCATGGGCTCCTCCAGCTGGGGACTCTTTAGGGCTGTGATGAGAAATCGATGAAGCTTCTGCGTGGTCATCAGCAGAGGGCCAGCACCCTTGTGGCTGCTGCTGGGGCCAGGAGTGTTGCTGGTGCATGAGATGGGGATGGAGCAGCACAGCAACTCCTTCCCACGGCGTTCGCCTTCGCACCGGGGCTGCAAAGCTGCTCCTGCTCCGTGGGCGAGGGGGATGATAAAACCATAGCATGGGTTGGGTTGGGAGGGACCTCCAAGGCTCATCCAGTCCCGCCCTCTGCAGTCAGCAGAGACATCCTCCACTAGATCAGGCTGCCCAGAGCCCCGAGATGTGGGTTGGTGAGGGGCCAGAGCCGGGCAGGGTGGGTGGCCCAGGAGCTCGGCCAGGCTGACGCTGTGCCCTTGCCCCCGCAGCCGGCCGGCAGGTGGAATGGGGCAGCCATGAACGGCGATGCCCTGTGCCAGGAGCCCTCCTCCCCGCTCCCCGACTGGAGGGAGTTCTGCGAGCTGCACGCCCAGGCGGCTGCCGTCGACTTCGCCCAGAAGTTCTGCCAGTTCCTGAAGGAGAATCCTCACTACGACACCCCCGGGGCCGAGACCTCCTTCTCCCACCACTTCGCCGCCAACTTCCTGGACATCTTCAGCCTGGAGGTCAGCCGAGTCTTCGTCTCCGACTCCCCCACCAAGTACAACATCGTGCCCTTCGTGGGGCTGCAGAACTGCCACGTCCCCTACGGGCGGGAGCTCGCCCCGAGGAAGGAGGAGACCTCCAGCGAGTCCCTGGACAGCATGGAGGCGCCGCTGGGCGCCGGCCGCTACCTGAGCCCCGCGCAGCAGGCGCAGGCTCGCAAGGTCTCCTCCTACGGCCAGTCCCGCAGCTCCGAGGACGTCTCCATCCACGCCGCCGCCAAGCCCAAGTTCAAGAAGGGCTTCTCCCTGCGGAACATGAGCCTCTGCGTGGTGGACGGCATGAAGGAGATGTGGCACCGCAAGTCCTCCCCGGAGCCCGGCGCCGAGGCTGCCCCCGGCGGCCGCAGAGCCGAGAGGGAGCCCTGGCCGGCCGGGGGCAAGGAGCCTGCCGACCCCCGGGAGAAATGGACCCACAAGCTGCGCCTGGCCAAGGTGCCCTCCGCCAAGGTGGAGCTGGTGGACATCCAGAGGGAGGGGACCCTGCGCTACATGGTGGCCGACGACACGAACTGTGTGGGCAGCTCGCAGTGGCAGAAGTGCCGCCTGCTGCTGCGCAAGGCCGGCAAGGTGGAGGGGGAGAGGTTCCTCCTCGAGTTCTACGTCCCCCCAAAGGTGAGTCCTGCCTTCCCCTGCTGCATACAGAACTAACCAGGTTGGAACAGACCTCAGAGCTCATCGAGTCCAACCTCTCACCCAGCACCATCTGATCAACTAAACCATGGCACCAAGTGCCTCATCCAGGCTCTTCCTAAACACCTCCAGGGGTGGGGACTCCCTGGGCAGCACATCCCAAGGGCCAATCTCTCTTGCTGGGAAGAATTTCTTCCTAACATCCAGCCCGAACCTCCCCTGGCACAGCTTGAGACTGTGTCCTCTTGTTCTGGGGCTGCTTGCCTGGGAGAAGAGACCAACCCCCTCCTGGCTCCAACCTCCCTTCAGGGAGTTGCAGAGAGCAAGAAGGTCTCCCCTGAGCCTCCTCTTCTCCAGGCTAAGCAAGCCCAGCTCCCTCAGCCTCTCCTCCCAGGGCTGTGCTCCAGACCCCTCCCCAGCCTTGTTGCCCTTCTCTGGACACCTTCCAGCAGCTCAACATCTTTCCTAACCTGAGGAGCCCAGAACTGGACACAGGACTCAAGGTGTGGCCTGAGCAGTGCTGAGCACAGGGCACAATGACCTCCCTGCTCCTGCTGGCCACGCTGTCCCTGATCCAGGCCAGGATGCCATTGGCCTTCTTGGCCCCCTGGGCACACTGCTGTCTCCTGTTCAGCTGCTGTCACCCACTCCCCCCAGGTCCCTTTCTGTCTGGCTGCTCTCAGCCACTCTGACCCCAGCCTGTGGCACTGCCTGGGGTTGTTGTGGCCAATGTGCTGCTGCTTTCCCTCAGCAGTTCAAGCAGCAGCTGGGCTTTACTTGAGGTATTTCTCACTCCCACTGCTGAGTGTAGGGGGTTGGAATTCCACCCCACATAAACTTGCCAGCCCAGCCCATTTGGAAGCAAAGGAAGCTGTATTTACAAGCAAAACTCCAATCTCCACTGGAATGCAATGAAGATGCACAAACTAGACAACCTGTACATATATGTATAGGTAGTTGCAATTTATAAGCAGCACAAGAACCCCCTGGACAAACCAGGAGGGGACGGAGGAGATGCCTCTACTAGCTTCCCACTCTCTGCCCCCTTCCCTACCCCTCTGTACACAACACAGGGCCCAGGACAACCTCATGAGGTGCAACAAGAGCAAGTGCAAGGTCCTGCAGCTGGGGCAGGGCAATCCCAAGCACTGATAGAGGCTGGGCAGGGACTGGCTTGAGAGCAGCTCTGGAGAAAAGGCCTTGGGGGTGCTGGGGGAGGAGAAGCTCAACAGGAGCCAGCAGGGAGCACTTGCAGCCCAGAGAGCCAAGCAGAGCCTGGGCTGCAGCAGGAGAAGTGTGGCCAGCAGGGCCAGGGAGGGGATTCTGCCCCTTGGCCTGTCCCTGGGCACCACTGAGCAGTCTGGCCCCAGCCTCTTGCCCCCCCAGCTCCTTTAGCTCTTGCTGAGCATTGCTCAGCTGCCCTCTGGGGCTGCTCTTTTCCAGGCTCAGCAGTTGGAAGGGACCTCTGGAGATGGAGCAGTCCAAGCCTGCTGCTGCAGCAGGGTCACCCAGAGCAGGCTGCTCACAGGGCCTCTGGGCTGTATGTGCTGGGAGGGACATCTCCAGTTTGTAAATAGTGAGGGAAGAAAAATCTCTGAGCTCCTCCAGGACTTTCTCTCTTTGTATTTCAGTTCCTGGTAGCACAGCTGGGCCAAGGTGAGCCCTTGTGGGGCAGCTGCTCCATGGGGCTTGGTGTGCTGTGAACCCCAGAGAAGCCTGGGCTTGGTGGCTGGCTGGATCCAGACAGGAGAGTTGAGAGTTTTAAATACCATTTTCTACTTTTCTGAGGCCAGGATGGACCTGGGCACTGCCTGCTGCTGCCTCTGCCTGACACATCTGGAGAGCAGATCTTCTGAGGAGCAGCTGAGGGAGCTGGGGTTGTTTAGTCTGGGGGAGAGGAGGCTGAGGGAGACCTCCTTGCTCTCTGCAGCTCCCTGAGAGGAGGCTGGAGCCAGGTGGGGGCTGGGCTCTGCTCCCTAGGATCAGGTGATGGAAGGAGAGGAAATGTCCTCAAATTATGCCAGGGGAGGCTTAAGTTGGAAATGAGGAAAAACTTCTCTGCTACAAGAGTGGTCAGGGTCTGGCACAGGCTGCCCAGGTGGAGTCCCCATCCTTGGACGTGCTCAAGAACCTGTGGCCATGGCACTTGGGGCCAGGGTTTAGTGGGCTGATGGTTGGACTGGATGAGCTTGGAGGCATTTTCCAACCCAAACCATTCTGGGATTGTCTGATCCTTCCTACCAAAGCCTCAACCATGAGTTCAGACTCAAGTGCATCTCTGCAGAGAGCAGCTCAGTGCTGTTTGGTGGCACAGTGCTGGTGGCTGCCTGGGGAGGCTATCTCAGCCCAGAGACCACACAGGACCTGGCTGGAAAGAGCCCACAGAGCAGCTGGTGGGGGTGAGCTGCTGGAACAGCACCAAAGGGAGAATAAACTCCAAGTGAAATGCAGCAACTTCCCCTCCTGGCACCTTGGAGAGAGCTCAGAGAGGGATTTCTTTAGAGCATCTTCATTTGCCTCCCAGCATCACTTCTGACATCATTTTATGGCAACCTCTACACTCACTGCCTGCTCTTCTGCTGGGGTCCCTCCCTGCCTTGGCTTACACCTTCCTCCCCTCATCCCATCTTAGAATCAGAGAACTGTCAGGGCTGGAAGGGACCTCAAGGCTCAGCCAGTCCCAACCCCCCTGCCATGGCCAGGGACACCTCACACTGCAGCAGGTTGCTCACAGCCACCTCCAGCCTGGCTGCAAACACCTCCAGGCAGGAGGCTTCCACAGTATCACAGTATCACAGTATACCACCTCCCTGGGCAGCCTGTGCCAGGCTCTCACCACCCTCATGGGGAACAACTTCTTCCTCACATCCAAACTCCTGGTTTTGCTCCATCCCTCCCAGTCCTATCATTCCCTGACACCCTCAAAATTCACTCCCCAGCTTTCTTGGAGCCCCTTCAGATCCTGGAAGGCCACAATTAGGGTCTCCCGGGAGTCTTCTCCTCTCCAGACTGATCTTGCATCCACCTGATCCATCCAGCTGCAAGCAGTGGCACCAGTCTGGCACAGCTGGAGGAAGCCAGAGGTTCCTCACAGCCCATAGCTTTTCATGTAGGCCCTACAAAAACTAGGTCCTGTCTTTAAAGATTTGAAGGGAAGAGCCCTCCTGGGAGGGAGGTTCAGGCTGGCTATCAGGAAAAATGCCTTCCCATAAGGGGTTGCCAGGCACTGGCCCAGGGAGGAGGTGAGGTCCCCATCCCTGGAGGGGTTTAAACTCCACGTGGATGTGGTGCTGAGGGCTGTGGTGGCTGAGCAGCAGTGCTGTGGCTGTGAGCTCTGGGGGAGTGCTTGGGCTGGATGAGCTCAGAGGTCTCTGCCAGCCTCAGCAGCTCCATGGCTCTGTGGCCCTTCCTGGCTCACCAATGACTTCACAGCTGATTTCCTTTCCTTTGGAAGCAGCTGGCTCCCCTTTCTGACCTCCTCCTTTCTGACCTCCTCCTTGCCAACATCCCCCAGGGCAGGGCTGAGCCCCAGGGCTGGTGGAAACAAAACATGCCAGAGGGGAAAGAGCAGTTCCTGTTCTGCCTTGGATTTGTCCTTTTTTGTCCCCTCAAAAATGGGAACTGATCCTCTTGTTGGTAACCTGCACCCAGTGCTCATCACGGGTCCCATCCTACCCCAAGCACCCACGCCAGCTGATGGATAGGACCACGGAATGGTTTGGGTGGGAAGGGACCTCCAGAGCTCATCCAGTGCAACCCCCTGCACTCAGCAGGGACATCCTCCACCAGAGCAGGTTGCTCAGGGCCTTGACCAGCCTGACCTTGAGTATCTCCAGGGATGAGGTCTCAGCTACCTCCCTGGGCAACCTGCTGCAGTGTTCCAGCAGCCTCCTGGGGCAGAACTTGCTCCTCACATCCAATCTCAGTCTGCTCTGCTCTCATGTCAAACCACTGCCCCTGGGGCTGTCCCTGCAGGCCTGTGGGAACAGTCCCTCTGCAGCCTTCTTGGAGCCCCTTCAGGGACTGGAAGGCTGCTCTGAGGTCTGCCTGGAGCCTTCTCTTCCCCAGGCTGAGCACCCCCAGCTCCCTCAGCCTGTCCCCACAGCAGAGGATCTCCAGCCTCTGATCATCTCCGTGGCCTCCTCTGGACCTGCTCCATCAGGTCTGTGCCTCACTTGTACTTGGGGTTCCGTGCCCTGCAGGTGAGGTCTCCCCAGAGAAGAGCAGAGGAGCAGGATCCTTCTCTCCACCTCTGGCCACGCTGCTCTGGATGCAGCCAGGCTGCCCTCGGCCCTCTGTGCTGCCAGTGCCCATTGCTGGCTCCTGCCCAGCTTCTCCCCCCAGCACCCCAGGTCCCTGTCCCCAGGGCTGCTCTCCCTCCCTCTGCTCACCCCCAGCCTGGCTGAGAGTGAGGCTTGTGCTGGGCAGCTGACCCTGCCCCTGCTGCTGTGGAGCCGCCGGAGCGCCCCCTGGGCCCAGCTCTGCAGCTTGCCCAGGGCCTGCTGCCTGACTTCCCATCCCCCAGCCTCTGGGCAGCACCACTCAGCTCAGCTCAGAGCCCCAGCACCGCTCAGCTCAGAGCCCCAGCACCGCTCAGCTCAGAGCCCCCAGCACCGCTCAGCTCACAGCCCCAGCACCGCTCAGCTCAGAGCCCCAGCACCGCTCAGCTCACAGCCCCAGCACCGCTCAGCTCAGAGCCCCCAGCACCGCTCAGCTCACAGCCCCCAGCACCGCTCAGCTCACAGCCCCCAGCACCGCTCAGCTCACAGCCCCAGCACCGCTCAGCTCACAGCCCCCAGCACCGCTCAGCTCACAGCCCCCAGCACCGCTCAGCTCACAGCCCCAGCACCGCTCAGCTCACAGCCCCAGCACCGCTCAGCTCACAGCCCCAGCACCGCTCAGCTCACAGCCCCCAGCACCGCTCAGCTCACAGCCCCAGCACCGCTCAGCTCACAGCCCCCAGCACCGCTCAGCTCACAGCCCCCAGCACCGCTCAGCTCAGAGCCCCCAGCACCGCTCAGCTCAGAGCCCCAGCACCGCTCAGCTCAGAGCCCCAGCACCGCTCAGCTCACAGCCCCAGCACCGCTCAGCTCACAGCCCCAGCACCGCTCAGCTCACAGCCCCCAGCACCGCTCAGCTCGGAGCCCCCAGCACCGCTCAGCTCACAGCCCCCAGCACCGCTCAGCTCAGAGCCCCCAGCACCGCTCAGCTCAGAGCCCCAGCACCGCTCAGCTCACAGCCCCAGCACCGCTCAGCTCAGAGCCCCCAGCACCGCTCAGCTCAGAGCCCCAGCACCGCTCAGCTCACAGCCCCAGCACCGCTCAGCTCACAGCCCCCAGCACCGCTCAGCTCACAGCCCCCAGCACCGCTCAGCTCACAGCCCCAGCACCGCTCAGCTCACAGCCCCAGCACCGCTCAGCTCAGAGCCCCAGCACCGCTCAGCTCAGAGCCCCAGCACCGCTCGCTCACAGCCCCAGCACCGCTCAGCTCACAGCCCCAGCACCGCTCAGCTCAGAGCCCCAGCACCGCTCAGCTCACAGCCCCCAGCACCGCTCAGCTCACAGCCCCAGCACCGCTCAGCTCACAGCCCCCAGCACCGCTCAGCTCAGAGCCCCAGCACCGCTCAGCTCACAGCCCCCAGCACCGCTCAGCTCACAGCCCCCAGCACCGCTCAGCTCAGAGCCCCCAGCACCGCTCAGCTCACAGCCCCAGCACCGCTCAGCTCAGAGCCCCCAGCACCAGCTCAGAGCCCCAGCAGCTCACCTCAGAGCCCCAGCACCGCTCAGCTCAGCCCCAGCACCCCAGCACCGCTCAGCTCAGAGCCCCAGCAGCCAGCTCAGCTCACAGCCCCCAGCCGCTCAGCTCAGAGCCCCAGCCCCAGCTCAGAGCCCCCACCGCTCAGCTCACAGCCCCAGCACCGCTCAGCTCAGAGCCCCCAGCACCGCTCAGCTCACAGCCCCCAGCACCGCTCAGCTCACAGCCCCCAGCACCGCTCAGCTCACAGCCCCAGCACCGCTCAGCTCACAGCCCCCAGCACCGCTCAGCTCAGAGCCCCAGCACCGCTCAGCTCACAGCCCCCAGCACCGCTCAGCTCACAGCCCCAGCACCGCTCAGCTCACAGCCCCCAGCACCGCTCAGCTCAGAGCCCCAGCACCGCTCAGCTCAGAGCCCCAGCACCGCTCAGCTCAGAGCCCCCAGCACCGCTCAGCTCAGAGCCCCAGCACCGCTCATCTCAGAGCCCCCAGCACCGCTCAGCTCACAGCCCCCAGCACCGCTCAGCTCAGAGCCCCAGCACCGCCAGCTCAGAGCCCCAGCACCGCTCAGCTCAGAGCCCCCAGCACCGCTCAGCTCAGAGCCCCCAGCACCGCCAGCTCACAGCCCCCAGCACCGCTCAGCTCACAGCCCCCAGCACCGCTCAGCTCACAGCCCCCAGCACCGCTCAGCTCAGAGCCCCAGCACCGCTCAGCTCAGAGCCCCCAGCACCGCTCAGCTCAGAGCCCCCAGCACCGCTCAGCTCAGAGCCCCCAGCACCGCTCAGCTCACAGCCCCAGCACCGCTCAGCTCAGAGCCCCCAGCACCGCTCAGCTCACAGCCCCCAGCACCGCTCAGCTCACAGCCCCAGCACCGCAGCTCACAGCCCAGCAGCTCAGCTCAGAGCCCCCAGCACAGCTCACAGCCCCAGCACCGCTCAGCTCACAGCCCCCACCGCTCAGCTCACAGCCCCAGCACCGCCAGCTCAGAGCCCCAGCACCGCCAGCTCACAGCCCCCAGCACCGCTCAGCTCAGAGCCCCAGCACCGCTCAGCTCACAGCCCCAGCACCGCTCAGCTCAGAGCCCCCAGCACCGCTCAGCTCACAGCCCCCAGCACCGCTCAGCTCAGAGCCCCAGCACCGCTCAGCTCAGAGCCCCAGCACCGCTCAGCTCAGCCCCCAGCACCGCTCAGCTCTGAGCCCCAGCACCGCTCAGCTCAGAGCCCCCAGCACCGCTCAGCTCAGAGCCCCCAGCACCAGCTCAGAGCCCCCAGCACCGCTCAGCTCAGAGCCCCAGCACCGCTCAGCTCACAGCCCCCAGCACCGCTCAGCTCAGAGCCCCCAGCACCGCTCAGCTCACAGCCCCCAGCACCGCTCAGCTCACAGCCCCCAGCACCGCTCAGCTCAGAGCCCCAGCACCGCTCAGCTCAGAGCCCCAGCACCGCTCAGCTCACAGCCCCCAGCACCGCTCAGCTCAGAGCCCCCAGCACCGCTCAGCTCACAGCCCCAGCACCGCTCAGCTCAGAGCCCCAGCACCGCTCAGCTCACAGCCCCCAGCACCGCTCAGCTCACAGCCCCAGCACCGCTCAGCTCACAGCCCCAGCACCGCTCAGCTCAGAGCCCCCAGCAGCTCAGCTCACAGCCCCCAGCACCGCTCAGCTCACAGCCCCCAGCACCGCTCAGCTCACAGCCCCAGCACCGCTCAGCTCAGAGCCCCAGCACCGCTCAGCTCAGAGCCCCAGCACCGCTCAGCTCACAGCCCCAGCACCGCTCAGCTCACAGCCCCAGCACCGCTCAGCTCACAGCCCCAGCACCGCTCAGCTCAGAGCCCCCAGCACCGCTCAGCTCACAGCCCCCAGCACCGCTCAGCTCACAGCCCCAGCACCGCTCAGCTCACAGCCCCCAGCACCGCTCAGCTCACAGCCCCAGCACCGCTCAGCTCACAGCCCCCAGCACCGCTCAGCTCACAGCCCCCAGCACCGCTCAGCTCACAGCCCCAGCACCGCTCAGCTCACAGCCCCAGCACCGCTCAGCTCAGAGCCCCAGCACCGCTCAGCTCACAGCCCCCAGCACCGCTCAGCTCACAGCCCCAGCACCGCTCAGCTCACAGCCCCCAGCACCGCTCAGCTCACAGCCCCAGCACCGCTCAGCTCACAGCCCCAGCACCGCTCAGCTCACAGCCCCAGCACCGCTCAGCTCACAGCCCCCAGCACCGCTCAGCTCAGCTCAGCCCCAGCACCGCTCAGCTCACAGCCCCAGCACCGCTCAGCTCACAGCCCCCAGCACCGCCAGCTCAGCTCAGAGCCCCAGCACCGCTCAGCTCACAGCCCCAGCACCGCTCAGCTCACAGCCCCCAGCACCGCTCAGCTCACAGCCCCCAGCACCGCTCAGCTCACAGCCCCCAGCACCGCTCAGCTCAGAGCCCCAGCACCGCTCAGCTCACAGCCCCAGCACCGCCAGCTCAGAGCCCTCAGCACCGCTCAGCTGGGTGTCACCAGCACCTCTCAGCTCATTGTCACTTTCATTCTCTGCTCCATGCTGCTCCATATCTCAGAGCCCTGGGGGGACACCAGCCCCAGGGAGCAGCTCCACAGGCTGCTTTGGGGGGATTTGTGATAATTAAAAGCAAACATGTGGGGGTTTAGTGGCAGGCACCATGTCCTGCCTCCCCTTCCAGGCTCTGCTGGGTGCTGGGGGGGCCTCAGGGGACATTTGGTTTTCTCTATTTCCATGTAATTAAAATTCCCTGCATGGCTCAGGGCTGCTGCCTCACAGCTTCTCAGCTGAGATGCTGGATAAATGGAGCTGCTTTCCACATGGGAAGCAACCCCAGCAGCCAGCACATCTGCAGCAGGAGGAGGCTCATAAAGGAGAGGGAATGAGTGGTCTGGGCAGGGCAGGGCTCTCAGCCTGGGCTGGAGCAAGGAGGAGGATCAGCAGTTAAAGGCTTTGACCTCTCCAGCTTCCACCAAGCCTCCTCCTGGGTTAATTAAAGGAGGCTGGAGTTATCAGGCACATAGTCAGCAGGGCCAGGGAGGGGATTCTCCCCGTCTGCTCCACTCTGCTGAGACCACCCTGGAGCACTGTGTCCAGTTCTGGAGCCTCTGTGCCAGGAAGGATCTGGAGGTGCTGGAAGGTGTCCAGAGAAGGGCCATGAGGAGGAGCAGAGGGCTGGAGCTGCTCTGCTGTGAGGACAGACTGAGGGAGTTGGGGTTGTGCAGGCTGGAGAGGAGAAGGCTCCCAGGAGACCTAATTGTGGCCTTCCAGGATCTGCAGGGGGCTCCAAGCAAGCTGGGGAGGGACTTCTGAGGGTGTCAGGGAGGGATAGGACTGGGGGGATGGAGCAAAACCAGAAGTGGGGAGATTGAGATTGGCTGTGAGGAAGAAGTTGTTCCCCAGGAGGGTGGTGAGAGCCTGGCACAGGCTGCCCAGGGAGGTGGTGGCAGCCTCCTGCCTGGAGGTGTTTGCAGCCAGGCTGGAGGTGGCTGTGAGCAACCTGCTGTGGTGTGAGGTGTCCCTGGCCATGGCAGGGGGGTTGGGACTGGCTGAGCCTTGAGGTCCCTTCCAGCCCTGCCAGCTCTGTGATGCTGTGAAGGAAATCAATGCTCCCCCCAGGCCCCTGGAGGAGCCATGGAGCCTCAGCCGTGACCTTGCCTGCAAGAGCCTCCCCGCAACATCCCCTGGGGGAGTTCCATTCAGCTGAGCGACTTCTGGTTGATTCATTGATTGATTGACAGACTGATTGATTGACAGATTGATGGATTGATTGCCTTTGACCTTCTTTGTGCTTGCTTTCCCTTGCCCAGGCTTCCAAGCCCAAGGTGAGCATCCCGCTGTCGGCCATCGTGGAGGTGCGCACCACCATGCCCCTGGAGATGCCTGACAAGGACAACACCTTCGTGCTGAAGGTGAGGGAGAGAGCCCCCCAGGCTGCTGCAGGCTGGGGGAGCAGTGGCTGGAGAGCTGCTGGCCTAGGGCCACCTGGCAGTGCTGGGTGACTCTGCTGGGTGCAGAGAGGCTGAGGGAGCTGGGGTTGCTTAGCCTGGAGAAGAGGAGGCTCAGGGGAGACCTTCTTGCTCTCTCCAACTCCCTGCAGGGAGGTTGTAGCCAGGTGGGGGTTGGTCTCTCCTCCCAGGCACCCAGCCCCATAACAAGAGGACACAGTCTCAAGCTGTGCCAGGGGAGGTTTAGGCTGGAGGTGAGAAGGGGATTCCACCACCTCCCTGGGCAGCCTGTGGTGCTGAGGGACACCACAGCTAGATAACACGGTTGGACTGGATGACCTGAAAGAGCTTTCCCAACCAAAACAATCCTGTGCTTCCCTGAGCAAGCTTCAGAATGCCCCTGCTGAGCCCTGGGCTCAGGCTGGCTAAGGCCCAGAGCACTCAGAGCAGTTCAGAGCTGCACTGCACTCCAGCTCTGGGCCCCTCGGGTTAGGAAAGATGTTGAGCTGCTGGAAGGTGTCCAGAGAAGGGCAACAAGGCTGGGGAGGGGTCTGGAGCACAGCCCTGTGAGGAGAGGCTGAGGGAGCTGGGGTTGCTTAGCCTGCAGAAGAGGAGGCTCAGGGGAGACCTTCTTGCTCTCTCCAACTCCCTGAAGGGAGGTTGGAGCCAGGAGGGGGTTGGTCTCTTCTCCCAGGCAAGCAGCCCCAGAACAAGAGGACACAGTCTCAAGCTGTGCCAGGGGAGGTTTAGGCTGGAGGGGAGGAGAAAGTTCTTCCCAGCAAGAGAGATTGGCCCTTGGGCTGTGCTGCCCAGGGAGGTGGTGGAGTCCCCATCCCTGGAGGTGTTCAAGAGGGGATTGGATGTGGCACTTGGTGCCATGGTTTAGCTGATCAGATGGTGTTAGGTGTTAGGTCACAGGTTGGAACTGATGATCCCTGAGGTCTTTTCCAGCCTGGTTGATTCTGTGACAACAGCTGAACCTGAGCCAGCAGTGGGCACAGAAGGCCAATGGCATCTTGGCTTGTCTCAGGAACAGTGTGGCCAGCAGGACTGGGGATGGAATTCTGCCCCTGTGCTCAGCACTGCTGAGGCCTCACCTTGAGTGCTGTGTGCAGCTCTGGGTCCTCACTGCAAGAGAGAGCCTGAGGTGCTGGATCAGGTCCAGAGGAGAGCAGAGACTGGGGAAGGGACTGGAGGGAAAGGCTGAGGAGGAGAGGCTGAGGGAGCTGGGGGTGTTCAGCCTGCAGAAGAGGAGACTCAGGAGGGACTTTATCACACTCCACAACTACCTGAAGGGAAGTTGTAGTCAGGTGGGGGTCAGGCTCTGCTCCCAGGCCACTTGTGACAAGAGGGGAGGCCATGGCCTGAAGCTGTGCCAGGGGAGGGTTAGGTTGGATGCTAGGAAGCAATTCCTCATGGAAAAGGGAGTTAGACTCTGGGATGGACTCTCACCATCCCTGGAGGTGTTTAAGGCAAGATTGGATGTGGCACTCAGCACCACATGCCCAGGGCTTTGAAACCCCTCCAGGCATGGGGACTGCACCACTGCCCTGGGCAGCCTAGGCCAGGCCTTGACCACCCTCAAGGGGAAGAAATTGTTCCTCATGTCCAACCTAAACCTCCTCTGGGGCAACTTGAGGCCATTTCAGCACATCCCATCACTTCTTCTGTGGGAGCAGAGTCCAACCCCAGTCTGGCTCCAGCCTCCTTTCAGGGAGTTGTAGAGAGCAAGGAGGTCTTCCCTCAGCCTCCTGTTCTCCAGGCTGAGCAACCTCTACAGCTCTACTACTACCTGAAGGGAAGTTGTAGTCAGGTGGGGGTCAGGCTCTGCTCCCAGGCCACTTGTGACAAGAGGGGAGGCCATGGCCTGAAGCTGTGCCAGGGAAGGGTTAGGTTGGATGCCAGGAAGCAATTCCTCATGGAAAGGGGAGTTAGACTCTGGAATGGACTGCCCAGGGAGGAGGTGGAGTCACCATCCCTGGAGGTGTTTAAGGCAAGATTGGATGTGGCACTCAGTGGCATGCTGTGGTTGGTGAGGTGGGGTTGGGTCATGGGCTGGGCTGGGTGAGCTCAGAGCTCTATTCCAGCCTCAATAGTCCTGTGATAGTGTGAGAGCAGGCTGGCAGTGGTGCCCATCCCAACAGGACCTCCTCTGCACCCACAGCCAGCCCCTGCTGCAGAGCTGCTTGGTCCCCAAGGGGATCATTGTCTTGGTCTCCAGAGGGGAGATGCCAACAGCACTAACGGCCCCCATGGGACCCCTGCCCCTGTGCCCACAATGCAGCCTCCACCTGGTAGCTGGGGCTGGGACTCAGCTGTCTGCCTGGCTCTCTCCATGGGGTTTTGCTCCTCCATGTCACCAGGAGAAGAGTTCAATCAGTGTCCAGAGACAGCCTGCAAAGGGGGAATCACTCTTTGGTGTCACTGACCATGGGTGGGTGACTGCTTCCCCCAGACTGCTGGCCCATGGTGGCTGTTCCGTGGGCACAGGGTGATGGAAACAGCCATGTGGGGCTGCCAAGGCCCTGGAGAACAACCCCTCCAGCTTCCTGGGGGGCAAACAGAGAGTTAAAGTCTCTCTCTGCAGAAAGAGTTTTCCATATCATGCATTTGGACTTGGTGGTCTTGGAGGCCTCTTCCAACCTGGTTGATTCTGTTAATTGGCTTCGTGCTGCCTCCTGCTCTGCCAGAGGGGTTGAGTTTGCAGGCTCCCACCCCAGGGTGCGGTGTTGCCACCATGATGGTGGACATGGGGTTGGAGATGGTGTTTGGCTGTGCCTCCCCACTCATGCTGATGGCCTTGTGCTGTCCCCAGGGCTGCTGGAAGTGCCCAGCTGGGGAGATCAGGGGTGCCCATGGGGGAGCAGCAGCGTTTGTGAGGCTTTGTGTCCTGCCTCTGCTGACAAGCCACCTCTCTCCCTGGTGCCTCTCCCTGGCAGTGTGTGTGGCAGAGGGAAGAGGCCAACCTGCTTGAAAAGCTCTGAAAGCAGAGGAGGGCAGAGGTGGAGCCTGGCTTTGTGGAAGGCCCCAGCTGGCTCCACCATGTTCCCATGGGGAGCTGCTCTCCACCAAACCCAGCTCCTGGCATCCTCCCTGCCCCCAGGGCCTCCTGCTGTTCCACCTCAACCTCTGCTGCAGGCACTGTCCACCACAGACATTGTGGTGGGTAGAAATTCCTCCCCCCCTTGCCCCCCAACATTAACTCTGCCAGAGCAGCTCTGCTGGAAGCAGATGGGAGCTGTGCCTGCAGGCAACCTGCAGTCTCCAGTGGGCTGCAGTGAAGGTGTACAAAGCACACAGGAGTTACAGGCTGTGACAGACATTTACATGCAACAAACAACACAACCCCCCCCCCTGGTCAGGAGGGCCAGGAGAGCTGTCCCTCTGCCCCCCACCCCCTGGCCAAAAGGGAGAAAGGAGCAGAGGAAAAGCAGCAGTTGGACTTCACCAAAACAATGCAGCCCAGGTCAAGCAGAAGCAGGGTTAGCATCCTCCCCAGAGCAGAGAGGGAAGGGGAGAGGGAGAGGGAGGGAAGGAGGAGAGGAGAGGAGAGAGAGGAGAGGAGGAGGAGAGGAGAGGAGAGGAGAGGGAGAGGAGAGGAGAGGAGAGGAGAGGAGAGGAGAGGAGAGGAGAGGAGAGAGGAGAGGAGAGGAGAGGAGAGGAGAGGAGAGGAGAGGAGAGGAGAGGAGAGGAGAGGAGAGGGAGAGAGAGGAGAGGAGAGGAGAGAGAGGAGAGGAGAGGAGAGGAGAGAGAGGGAGGAGAGGAGAGGGGAGGAGAGGGAGGGAGAGGGGAGGAGAGGGAGGGAGGGGAGGAGAGGGGAGGAGGGGAGGAGAGGGGAGGGAGAGGGGAGGAGAGGGGAGGAGAGGGGAGGAGAGGGGAGGAGAGGGGAGGAGAGGGGAGGGAGAGGGGAGGGGAGGAGAGGGGAGGGGAGGGAGGAGAGGGGAGGGAGGGGAGGAGAGGGGAGGAGAGGGGAGGAGAGGGGGGGAGGGGGAGGGGAGGGAGGGGAGGGGAGGGGAGGAGAGGGGAGGGAGGGGAGGAGAGGGGGAGGGGAGGGGAGGGGAGGGGAGGGGAGGGGAGGGGGGGGGAGGGGAGGGGAGGGGAGGGGAGGGGGAGGGGAGGGGGAGGGGAGGGGAGAGGAGAGGAATGATCTTTGTTTGCCTTTTCCACCCCCAAGAGTGATTTGTTTCCAGTTTGCTCCTTTTCTGCTGGCAGTCTGTACCAGAACGTTAAGGCATAGCCTAAGCCTGCCCCAGACGTGGAGCTGCTGCCTCCTGTGCCCCCTCTGCAGACCGAGCAGCCCAAGCTCCTCTCTGCTTCCCTTGCAGGCTCTGGAGAGAGGAAATGTCCCCAAACGAGCCTGGTGCCCTGGGAAGGGTTGCTTCCCCTTTGATCGCTTCTCCTTTCCTCTTCCTCTTTACCCAGCCAAGCTGATCCAGCGGCTTGCTTCATCCCTGCTGCTGACTCAGCCTCAGCCTGGGGGCTGGGGCAGCCCCTCCAGGCCTTTTGCAGAAGCACTCCAGAGGCACAGTTCCCCAGCCCAGACACCATCAGGGGGGTGAGCCCAGAGCTCAGCCCTGCCCTTGAGCTGCAGCCTGCTTGCAGTTCTTTTCCCCCTCCACTGAGCATTTCTCAGCTTCACCACATTCATTGGAACTCTCTCCTCAGCCTCCAGCAGTGCTGGGCCCCATCCTCTTCAATGTCTTCATTGACAATCTGGATGAGGGGATTGAGACAGTCATCAGCAAATGTGCAGATGACACCAAGCTGGGAGCAGATGTTGGTCAGTTAGAGGGCAGAAGGGCTCTGCAGAGGGACCTTGCCAGGCTGGACAGATGGGCAGAGTCCAACAGGATGGCATTCAACAAGTCCAAGTGCCAGGTGCTGCACTTTGGCCACAGCAACCCCAGGCAGAGCTACAGGCTGGGGGCAGAGTGGCTGAGAGCAGCCAGGCAGAGAGGGACCTGGGGGTGCTGATTGACAGCTGCCTGAACATGAGCCAGCAGTGTGCCCAGGTGGCCAAGAAGGCCAAGGGCATCCTGGCCTGCATCAGGAATGGTGTGGCCAGCAGGAGCAGGGAGGTCATTGTGCCCCTGTACTCTGCTTTGGTTAGGCCGCACCTTGAGTCCTGTGTCCAGTTCTGGGCCCCTCAATTTAGGAAGGACATTGAGACACTTGAAGGTGTCCAGAGAAGGGCAACAAGGCTGGGGAGAGGCCTTGAGCACAGCCCTGTGAGGAGAGGCTGAGGGAGCTGGGGTTGCTCAGCCTGGAGAAGAGGAGGCTCAGGGGAGACCTCATTGCTCTCTACAACTACCTGAAAGGTGGTCATGGCCAGGAAGGGGTTGGTCTCTTCTCTCTAGCAACCAGCACCAGAACAAGAGGACACAGTCTCAAGCTGTGCCAGGGGAGGTTTAGGCTGGAGGTGAGGAGAAAGTTCTTCACTGAGAGAGTCATTCGCCCTTGGGATGTGCTGCCCGGGGAGGTGGTGGAGTCGCCGTCCCTGGAGGTGTTCAAGAGGGGACTGGATGTGGCACTTGGGGCCATGGTCTAGTCATGGGGTCTGTGGTGCCAGGTTGGACTCGATGATCTTCGAGGTCTCTTCCAACCTTGGTCATACTGTGAGACTGTGTGATACAGGCTCAGGACACTGTGGTGTCATCTGTGAACTGATGAAGCAGCCTGGCTCTGCTTTAGCCCTAACCATTGCTGAGGAGCAGCAGGCATGGAGAGAGTCCTTGATGTGGAGGAGCTTCTGAGCATATCCCTCAGCTTTCATGCTAGCCACTGGTGACCTCTTAACCATCTGCACAGGATATGGCTCAGCAGCTACTTCTGATTGTGTTTCCTAGGTGCCCTTACAAGCCTCAGCTCAGCCCTAGGTGCTGCCCCAGGTGCTGCAGTGTCTGACATGTGGCCAGTGCCAAGGGTGTGACAACAGGAGGCTGCTTCTCCCTGTGCCTGGGGCTAGCATCTCCTGGAGGGCAGGGAGGCTCTGCAGGGGGACCTGGCCAGGCTGGATCCGTGGGCTGAGGCCAATGGGATGAGGCTCAACAAGGCCAAGGGCTGGGTCCTGACCCTGGGGCACAGCAACCCCAGGAAGGCTCCAGGCTGGGGCAGAGTGGCTGCAAACTGCCTGGGGGATGAGGCCCTGGGGGTGCTGGTTGGCAGCAGCTGAGGATGAGCCAGGGGGTGCCCAGGTGGCCAAGAAGGTCACCAGCAGCCTGGCCTGGAGCAGCAGTGGTGTGGGCAGCAGGAGAGGGCAGGGATTGTTTCCCTGTGCTGGGCACTGGGGAGGCCACAGCTTGAGTCCTGGGCTCAGTTTTGGGCTCCTCACCCCAAGAAGGACATTGAGAGGCTGGAGCAGATCCAGAGAAGGGCAACAGAGCTGGGGAAGGGTCTGGAGAGCAGGGCTGGGGAGGAGCAGCTGAGGGAGCTGGGGGTGTGCAGCCTGGAGCAGAGGAGGCTGAGGGAGACCTCATTGCTCTCTGCAGCTCCCTGAGGGGAGGCTGGAGCCAGGTGGGGGCTGGGCTCTGCTCCCTAGGAACAAGTGACAGGAGGAGAGCAAATGGCCTCACATTGTGCCAGGGGAGGGTTAGGTTGGACATGAGGAACAATTTCTTCCCCTTAAGGGTTGTCCAGGCCTGGCCCAGGCTGCCCAGGGAGGTGCTTCAGTCCCCATCCCTGGAGGGGTTTCAAAGAGGCAGAGCTGTGGTGCTGAGGGCCATGGTTTAGCCCCAGCCTGGGCAGAGGTAGAGAATGGTAGGAATGGATCCTACACCTCTTTTCCAGCCCTGATGATCCTGTGAGCATCAGCACAGGGTTTGGCAGGGGTGGGTGGAGGCAGGTCCCTGCTGGGGGTGGTTCAGCTCCGGGGCAGGGCAGCTCTGGAGAGCTTCCTGCAGGTCTGTGGAGGGTTGGCAGCTGCAGGGCAGCTCTGGGCTTAGCCTCCTCCCACCCTCTGCAGCTGCCTCAGCCGTTTCCCTGCCTACCCCAGGACTGCTCCAACCCCCCAGGTCTGACCCCCCTGATTTCCCAGGTGTCCTCCCCCTGCTCCTGCCCAGTTCTGCCCATGGTGCTCGCCCTGCCCTTGGGTTAATTGATTGCAATCGATCCTTTGAGTGAGCCCAGGCAGGCCATGCACCGTGCAGCCCATCTGCTCCCTTCTGCTCTGCTGCTGCTCCAGCCAGCAGCCCCTCCCAGCTGCCACTGGATGCTTTTCCTCTGGTCCTGACATCCTTTACTATCTGCAGCTCATCTTCTGCCCCAGCCCTCCTTGTTGGGACATCTGGAGATTCTCTTCCCTTCCCCCTTTGCTGGCTGGACTCACAGAGGTGGTGAAGGACCCCTGGATGCTGGGGTATGGGGTGGAGGCACAGGAAAGGGATCTGCCTTTGACCTCAACCTTCACACCAGATCTGCAGGTTGTGATGGCTGGAGGGGTCCCTGCCTTGCTGGGGGAGGCCACAAGGGGAGAGCTTCTGCCAAACTGCCCAGAGAAGCAGCAGGCAGCAGGTCCCCACCACACACCTGCACTGCTTTCCATTGCACAGGCACCTGCAGAACACCAGAGAGCTGTGTGAGGTGTGTTCACTGTCATGATGGCACCAAGCTGGGAGCAGTGGCTGACAGCCCTCAGGCTGTGCTGCCAGCCAGCCAGACCTGACCAGGCTGCAGAGCTGGGCACAGGGAACCTCATGGAGCTCCCCAAGGGCAAGGGCAGGGGCCTGACCCTGGGCAGGAACAACCTCCTGCAGCAGCACAGCTGAGGGGGACCTGCTGGGAAGCAGCTCCAAGGAGAAGGAGCTGGGAGTGCTGGGGGACAGCAAGGTCCCCAGGAGGCAGCAATGTGCCCTGGTGGCCAAGGAGGCCAATGGGGTCCTGGGGGGCAGGGAGAAGAGTGTGGCCAGCAGGGCAAGGGAGGTTCTCATCCCTCTCAATCTGCCCTTGTGAGGCCACATCTGGAGTCCTGGGTCCAGGTCTGGGGTCCCCAGTTGAGGAGGGACAGAGAACTGCTGGAGAGAGTCCAGGGGAGGCTGCAGAGCTGCTGAGGGGCCTGGAGCAGCTCTGGGAGCAGCAAAGGCTGAGAGCCCTGGGGCTGAGAGCCTGCAGCAGAGCAGCCCCAGAGGGCAGCTGAGCAATGCTCAGCAAGAGCTGAAGGAGCTGTGGGGGGCAAGAGGCTGGGGCCAGACTCTGCTGAGTGGTGCCCAGGGACAGCACAAGGGGCAGCAAGGGGCACAGGGTGGAGCCCAGGAGGTTGGATGTGAAGAGGAGGAGCAAGTTGTTTGTTGTGAGGGTGCTGGAGGCCTGGAGCAGGCTGCCCAGAGAGGTTGTGGAGTGTCCTTGTGTGGAGAGCTGCCAACCCCCCTGGGCACTGTGCTGTGGGTGCCTGCTGGAGCAGGGCTTGGCCTGGATGACCTCCAGAGGTCCCTTCCAGCCCCTCCCTGCTGGGGGCCTTTGCATGAGAGCAGCCCTGGCTCCCATGCCAGCTTCATGCTTTGCTCTCCAAAGCTCAGAATCTCTTTGCTCTGGTTGAACAGCACAGGGGCAGGAGGGATCTCTGCTGGGGCAGGAGGGATCTCTGCTGGGGCAGGAGGACCCTTGCACAGCCCAGGGTTGCAGAGGGAAGCAGGGAGCTGCTGGGCCCCAGCCCAGGCCCTGCTGGTTTCCAGGGCAGTGTTTCAGTCGTGGCTGATTAATTGAATTTGCTGGAGGTTGGCTCAGCTGGCACCACGATGCCCTTTTGGAGTCAGGGCTGCTTCCCCAGCTTGGGAACACAGTGTCTGAGAGCTCTGGGTGGCAGGGAGGTGGCCAGAGCTGCCAGGGGCACACAGCCTCACAGCTTCTGCAGCAGCACTGGAAATGGGGAGATCGATTGCTGTCCTCGCTGCTGCCTCGCTCCTGAGGCTGGCTGGGGTCTGGAAACACAAACAGGATGAGACCCTGTGAGGACAGCCTGAGAGAGTTGGGGTTGTGCAGTCTGAAGAAGAGAAGGCTGCAAGGAGACCTAATTGTGGCCTTCCAGGATCTGCAGGGGGCTCCAAGCAAGCTGGGGAGGGACTTGTGAGGATGTCAGGGAGGGATAGGACTGGGGGGGATGGAGCAGAACTAGAAGTGGGGAGACTGAGATTGGCTGTGAGGAAGAAGTTGTTGCCCAGGAGGGTGGTGAGAGCCTGGCACAGGCTGCCCAGGGAGGTGGTGGCAGCCTCCTGCCTGGAGGTGTTTGCAGCCAGGCTGGAGGTGGCTGTGAGCAACCTGCTGCAGTGTGAGGTGTCCCTGCCCATGGCAGTGGGGGTTGGGACTGGCTGAGCCTTGAGGTCCCTTCCAGCCCTGCCAGCTCTGTGATGCTGTGAATCTGACACCCTCTGGGTGGGTGTTGTGTATCCTCACTGAATCCCAGCTTGGTAGGGGCTGGAAGGGACCTCTGAAGATGGTTCAGTCCAACCCCCCTGCCGAGGCAAGGTCACCTAGAGAAGGTGACACAGGAACACAGCCAGGCAGGTTTGGAGTTACCTCCAGAGATGGAGCCCCCAGCACCCCTTTGGGCCTCCCTGGCCCCAGCAAGTCTCAGCTCCTTGGGCTTGCACTTTCAGAGGCACTTTTGCATCCTGATTTTTACTTTCTCAGTTTTCTCTTAACTCTGTTTCTCTTCCTGCCCTGCTGCAAGGAAAAAAATCAGCTGCCTCATGGGCCAGAGGGTAGCAAAGAAAGAGAGGAGAGGGTTTAAACCCTGGGTGTGGAGGCTGGTAGGCTTCTGGGGCAGAGGGATGCATGGCTTCTGCTCTGCCTGTGCAGAGGTAGCTCCTGGGGGACACTGAAGCACCCCAGACATAAGGGATGCTGTGTGGGCAGGGGCATGGTGCCCTGCAGCCCAGTGCCATGGAGGCTCTAAAAACTTGGTGATGCACACTG
The DNA here is from genome assembly GCA_033816785.1 of Picus viridis. Lineage (NCBI taxonomy): Eukaryota > Metazoa > Chordata > Aves > Piciformes > Picidae > Picus > Picus viridis. Next base: position 12,771,124 of record CM066598.1, read on the forward strand.
ATGGGTTTGGGATCTGCTCAGCCCCCACCTGCAGCACTGCCTCCAGCTCTGGGGCCCCCAGCACAAGAAGGACCTGGAGCTGCAGGAGAGGCTCCAGAGGAGGCCACAGAGATGATCAGAGGGCTGCAGAACCTCCCCTGTGGGGCTAGGCTGGGAGAGCTGACTGTTGTGAATCCATCTATCAGGGTTCAGATCTCTCAGCCTGGCTACACAAGCAGCTCCCCATGCTTGGGGGTGCTGTGCCACCACCACAGGGACTCAGGGTGGAGGCCTTGTAGCCCACCCATGCTATGGAGCAGAGCACTGGCACAGGCTGCCCAGAGAGGTGCTGGAGTCTCTCTGGAGACTTCAAAACCCTGCCCAAACATGTTCCTGTGTGATGGCTTCAGGGGATCCTGCTCTGGCAGGGGGTTGGACTCAGTGGAGCTGCTGGAGAGGGTCCAGAGGAGGCCACAGAGATGATCAGAGGCTGCAGAACCTCCCCTGTGGGGCCAGGCTGGGAGAGTTGGGGCTGCTCAGCCTGGAGAAGAGAAGGCTCCAGGGAGACCTCAGAGCAGCCTTCCAGTACCTGAAGGGCTCCAGGAGAGCTGGGGAGGGACTTGCGACAAGGGCTGGGAGTGCCAGGATGAGGACAATGGCTTTGAGCTGGGAGAGGAGAGACTGAGACTGGGGATGAGGAAGAAATTCTTTGCAGTGAGGCTGGGGAGACTCTGGCACAGGCTGCCCAGGGAGGCTGTGGCTGTGCCCTGCCTGGAGGTCCTCAGGGCCAGGCTGGATGAGGCCTTGAGCAAGCTGTGCTGGTGGGAGGTGTCCCTGCCCATGGCAGGGGATGGAACTGGATGATCCTTCCAACCCAAGCCATGCTGTGAATCTGCACCAGCTCTGCTCAGAGCTCCCCTGTGGACACACCAGAGCAGTTGGGTCCCCCTTTGGCTGGGATGAGCTGGGGCCTTTCTCCCCCACCCTGAACCAAGGTGATGTTTAACAGCAGAGTGCGGGGGGGGGCTGGCCGGGCCCTGGGGTCTGCCTCACCCCAACGCAGGTGGCAGGGCCCCGGCACAAGCTGATGCTGTCCCATGCTGCCCACAGGTGGAGAATGGAGCTGAGTACATCCTGGAGACCATCGACTCCCTGCAGAAGCACTCGTGGGTGGCAGACATCCAGGACTGCATCGACCCCGGGTGAGGCTGGCTCAGGAGGGTGCTGTGCAGGGGTGCTGAGCTCAGTGCTGCCACAGTGCCCACACTGCCTGGCACAGGGCACTGCCCCTGCTGCAACTGGTGCTCCTTGGGTGCTTGGGTGAAGACAGTGAAGCAGGGCCAGAAGTCTGGTCTGCATTGACCCTGGGTGAGGCTGGCTGAGGAGGGTGCTGTGCAGGGGTGCTGAGCTGATGCCCATGCTGCCTGGCACAGGGCACTGCCCCTGCTGCAACTGGTGCTCCTTGGGTGCTTGGGTGAAGACAGTGAAGCAGGGCCAGAAGTCTGGTCTGCATTGACCCTGGGTGAGGCTGGCTGAGGAGGGTGCTGTGCAGGGGTGCTGAGCTGATGCCCACACTGCCTGGCACAGGGCACTGCCCCTGCTGTGACTTGTGCTCCTTGGGTGCTTAGGTGAAGACAGTGAAGCAGGGCCAGGGGAAGTCTGGTCTGCATCAACCCTGGGTGAGGCTGGCTCAGGAGGGTGCTGTGCACGGGTGCTGAGCTCAGTGCTGCCATGGTGCCCACGCTGCCTGGCACAGGGCACTGCCCCTGCTGCAACTGGTGCTCCTTGGGTGCTTAGGTGAAGACAGTGAAGCAGGGCCAGGGGAAGTCTGGAGCAGAGGCAGCAGCCAGTGTGTGGCAGAGCCCCTGGAGCGCGGGTGGCTGTGTGCCCCTGGCTGCTGCCTGGCACCTCGGCCAGGCAGGGGCAAGAGGCCTGGGGAGCTGCCCTCAGCCTGGGGAGCTGCCCTCAGCCTGGGGAGCTGCCCTCAGCCTGGGGAGCTGCCAGCACCCACACTCTGCAGCTTTCATTCTACATCCCTGTGTTAAACTCCATGGAATCACAGAGCTGTGTGGGCTGGAAAAGGCCTCTGAGCTCCTCCAGCCCAACCTCAGCCCAGCCCCACCATGGCCACCAAGCCCTGGCCCCAGGTCCCATGGCCACAGGTTCCTGGAACCCCTCCAGGCATGGGGACTCCACCACCTCCCTGGGCAGCCTCTGCCAGTCCCTGACCACCCTGGCACCAAAGAAAGTTTTCCTCCTCTCCAACCTCAGCCTCCCCTGGCCCAATGTGAGGCCATTTCCTCTCCTCCTGTCACTTGTTCCTGGGGAGCAGAGCCCAGCCCCCACCTGGCTGCAGCCTCCCCTCAGGGAGCTGCAGAGAGCAATGAGGTCTCCCTCAGCCTCCTCTGCTCCAGGCTGCACACCCCCAGCTCCCTCAGCTGCGCCTCCCCAGCCCTGCTCTCCAGACCCTTCCCCAGCCCTGTTGCCCTTCTCTGGCCCTGCTCCAGCCTCTCAATGTCCTTCTTGGGGTGAGGAGCCCAAAACTGAGCCCAGGACTCAAGCTGTGGCCTCCCCAGTGCCCAGCACAGGAGGACAACCCGTGCCCTCTCCTGCTGCCCACACCCCTGCTGCTCCAGGCCAGGCTGCTGGTGACCTTCTTGGCCACCTGGGCACCCCTGGCTCATCCTCAGCTGCTGCCAACCAGCACCCCCAGGGCCTTTTCCACCTGGCAGTTTCCCCAGCCTGGAGCCTTCCTGGGGTTGTTGTGCCCCAGGGTCAGGACCCAGCCCTTGGCCTTGTTGAGCCTCACACCACTGACTGTCTTCCGTATCCGTGCATTACTCTGCTGGATGATCTTTACTCCTTCAGGGAGTGGAGAGGCAGGATGAGGGCGAGGGAAATCCCTGAAAGAGGGAGATTTAGATCAGATACTGGGGAGAAATTTTTGCCTGTGAGGCTGGTGAGACCCTGCCCCAGGTTGCCCAGAGAGGTGGGAGATGCCCTGTCAGGGGTGGCATTTCCCCAGCATCAGTGCCAGCCCCAGAGAGGCAGGATCAGCGCCAGGCCCCGGGTGTCAGGATTAGTCCGCACGCTCCCCAGGCTCTGGGGAAGCCCTGGGGCTGCTCTGTTTGGCACAGCTTTGGAATAACAAGGCACCCAAGCTGCAGCCTCGAGCAAACCTTGGACCGGGGGCTTGGAGAGGCTCCAGCTGCCTCCAGGCTCTTATTTTGGGCACTGTGGGGTCAGGCACCGTGGAGGCTGCATTTAGCTGAAGGAGCACTGCAGAGCTGTGCTGCCTCAGCACCTTTTGAGGCTTTCCCAACATCTGACTGAAGCAGTGGCAGGGAGGTGAGGCTGGGGAATGGCCCTTGCTGTCCTCCCCGCTGGCTCTGGTGCTGCTTTCCCGTGGCCAGGCTCTCCTGAAGGTGCTGCAGAAGCCCCAGCAGCCCCCCAGCCCTCCCCAGCAGCCCCCCAGCCCTCCCCAGCAGCCTCCCAGCCCTGCCCAGCAGCCTCCCAGCCCTCTCGTGTTTGCTTAGCAGGCAGCGGCAGCGGCACTGGGGACGTGACTGCAAAGCCAACGCTGATGAACTCCAGAGCAAACCATCACGAGCTGGTTAACGGAGCCGGCTGCCAAGGAGGGATTTTCAATCAGCTCCCCGATGCCTCCGCCAGAGGCTGGAGCCGCTGCCCCAGCGCCCGGCGACGGCTCCTCCGCCGCGGGTTTTGGTTTCCTTCCTCCCTCCCTTGTTTTCGAGCGGCTGGCGGCTGAATGACTCCCAGTGGCTGATTCACTTTACTGGCTGCTAAATAATTCAGCAGCAGCTCCCTGGTGAGCTGCTCCCAGCGCCAGGGCTGCTGCCGGCGCACCACGCGGCGGCCCCGCAGCGGGAGCGGCGCAGGGCTGCCGGCGGCTCCGAGCGCAGGGATGCCAGCGGCGCAGGGATGCCAGCAGCGGCAGGGATGCCAGCGGCGCAGGGATGCCAGCGGCGCAGGGATGCCAGCGGCTCCGAGCGCAGGGATGCCAGCGGCTCAGGGATGCCAGCGGCTCCGAGCGCAGGGGTGCCAGCGGCTCGGGGATGCCAGCGGCTCCGAGCGCAGGGGTGCCAGCGGCTCAGGGATGCCAGCGGCTCCGAGCGCAGGGGTGCCAGCGGCTCAGGGATGCCAGCGGCTCCGAGCGCAGGGGTGCCAGCGGCTCAGGGATGCCAGCGGCTCCGAGCGCAGGGGTGCCAGCGGCGCAGGGATGCCAGCGGCTCCGAGCGCAGGGGTGCCAGCGGCGCAGGGATGCCAGCGGCTCCGAGCGCAGGGGTGCCAGCGGCGCAGGGATGCCAGCGGCTCCGAGCGCAGGGATGCCAGCAGCGCAGGGATGCCAGCAGCGCAGGGGTGCCAGCGGCGCAGGGATGCCAGCAGCGCAGGGATGCCAGCAGCGCAGGGGTGCCAGCGGCTCAGGGATGCCAGCAGCGCAGGGGTGCCAGCGGCTCAGGGGTGCCAGCGGCTCAGGGATGCCAGCGGCTCCGAGCGCAGGGGTGCCAGCGGCTCAGGGATGCCAGCGGCTCCGAGCGCAGGGGTGCCAGCGGCGCAGGGATGCCAGCGGCTCCGAGCGCAGGGATGCCAGCAGCGCAGAGGTGCCAGCGGCTCAGGGATGCCAGCAGCGCAGGGGTGCCAGCGGCTCAGGGGTGCCAGCGGCTCAGGGATACCAGCGGCTCCGAGCGCAGGGATGCCAGCGGCGCAGGGGTGCCAGCGGCTCAGGGATACCAACAATGCACGGGTGCCAGCGGCTCAGGGGTGCCAGCGGCTCAGGGATACCAACAATGCACGGGTGCCAGCGGCTCAGGGATGCCAGCGGCTCAGGGATACCAACAATGCACGGGTACCAGCGGCTCAGGGATGCCAGCAGCTCAGGGATGCCAGCGGCGCAGGGATGCCAACGGCGCAGGGATGCCAACGGCACAGGGATGGCAGCAGTGTAGGGCTGCCAGCAGCTCAGGGATGCCAGCGGCGCAAGGATGCCAGCGGCGCAGGGATGCCAGCGGCTCAGGGATGCCAGCAGCTCAGGGATGCCAGCGGCTCAGGGATGCCAGCAGCTCAGGGATGCCAGCAGTGCAGGGATGCCAGCAGCTCAGGGGTGCCAGCGGCTCAGGGATGCCAGCAGCTCAGGGATGCCAGCGGCGCAGGGATGCCAACGGCGCAGGGATGCCAACGGCACAGGAATGGCAGCAGTGTAGGGCTGCCAGCGGCTCAGGGATGCCAGCGGCGCAGGGATGCCAGCGGTGCAGGGATGCCAGCGGCTCAGGGATGCCAGCAGCTCAGGGATGCCAGCGGCGCAGGGATGCCAACGGCGCAGGGATGCCAACGGCACAGGGATGCCAGTAGTGCAGGGCTGCCAGCGGCTCAGGGATGCCAGCAGCTCAGGGGTGCCAGCGGCGCAGGGATGCCAGCGGCTCAGGGATGCCAGCGGCTCAGGGATGCCAACAATGCACGGGTGCCAGCGGCTCAGGGATGCCAGCGGCGCAGGGGTGCCAGAAGCACAGGGGTGCCAGCGGCTCAGGGATGCCAGCAGCGCAGGGATGCCAGCGGCGCAGGGGTGCCAGCGGCTCAGGGATGCCAGTGGCTCAGGGATGCCAGCAGCACAGGGCTGCCAGCGGCTCAGGGGTGCCAGTGGCTCAGGGATGCCAGCAGCGCAGGGGTGCCAGTGGCTCAGGGATGCCAATAGTGCAGGGGTGCCAGTGGCTCCAGGATACCAACAATGCACGGGTGCCAGCAGCTCAGGGATGCCAGCAGCTCAGGGATGCCAGTGGCACAGGGATGCCAACGGCGCAGGGATGCCAACGGCGCAGGGATGCCAGCAGCTCAGGGGTGCCAGCGGCGCAGGGATGCCAGGGGCTCAGGGATGCCAGCGGCTCAGGGATGCCAACAATGCACGGGTGCCAGCGGCACAGGGATGCCAGCAGCTCAGGGGTGCCAGCGGCTCAGGGGTGCCAGCGGCGCAGGGATGCCAGCGGCTCAGGGATGCCAGGGGCTCAGGGATGCCAGTGGCTCAGGGATGCCAACAATGCACGGGTGCCAGCGGCTCAGGGATGCCAGCGGCGCAGGGGTGCCAGCAGTGCAGGGGTGCCAGCGGTGCAGGGATGCCAGTGGCTCAGGGATGCCAGCGGCACAGGAATGCCAGGGGCTCAGGGATGCCAGCGGCTCAGGGATGCCAGCGGCTCAGGGATGCCAGCAGCTCAGGGGTGCCAGCGGCTCAGGGATGCCAGCAGCTCAGGGATGCCAGTGGCGCAGGGATGCCAGCGGCTCAGGGATGCCAGCGGCTCAGGGATGCCAACAGTGCAGGGGTGCCAGTGGCTCAGGGATGCCAACAGTGCAGGGGTGCCAGCAGCTCAGGGATGCCAGCAGCTCAGGGATGCCAGCAGCGCAGGGATGCCAGCAGCGCAGGGATGCCAACGGCGCAGGGATGCCAGCAGCTCAGGGATGCCAGCGGCTCAGGGATGCCAACAGTGCAGGGGTGCCAGTGGCTCAGGGATGCCAACAGTGCACGGGTGCCAGCGGCTCAGGGATGCCAGCAGCTCAGGGATGCCAGCAGCGCAGGGATGCCAGCCGCTCAGGGATGCCAGCAGCTCAGGGATGCCAGCGGCTCAGGGATGCCAGCAGCTCAGGGATGCCAGTGGCGCAGGGATGCCAGTGGCTCAGGGATGCCAACAATGCATGGGTGCCAGCAGCTCAGGGATGCCAGCAGTGCAGGGATGCCAGCAGCTCAGGGATGCCAGTGGCTCAGGGATACCAACAATGCACGGGTGCCAGCCGCTCAGGGATGCCAGCGGCGCAGGGGTGCCAGCGGTGCAGGAATGCCAGCAGCTCAGGGATGCCAATAGTGCAGGGGTGCCAGCAGCTCAAGGATGCCAGAGGCGCAGGGGTGCCATCCACTCAGGGATGCCAGCGGCTTAGGGCTGCCAGCAGCTCAGGGATGCCAGCAGCTCAGGGATGCCAGCAGCGCAGGGATGCCAGCCGCTCAGGGATGCCAGCAGCTCAGGGATGCCAGCGGCTCAGGGATGCCAGCAGCTCAGGGATGCCAGTGGCGCAGGGATGCCAGCAGCTCAGGGATGCCAGCGGCTCAGGGATGCCAGCAGCTCAGGGATGCCAGCGGCTCAGGGATGCCAGCGGCTCAGGGTTGCCAGCGGCACAGGGGTGCCAGTGGCTCAGGGATGCCAGCCGCTCAGGGGTGCCAGTGGCTCAGGGATGCCAGTGGCTCAGGGGTGCCAGCGGCTCCGGGTGCTTGCCGGTGGCCAGGAGCGAGATAGGGCTGGGGGGTTGTGCCAGAAGGGGGCTGAAAGGCAGGGCTGAAAGAGTTGGGGTTGTTCAGCCTAGAGAAGGCTCCAGGGAGACCTTAGAGCTGCGTTTCAACATCTGAAGGGGACAGGGACTGTTCAGAAGGGGCTGTGGGGATAAGTGATTCTGCCCTGTGCCCAGCACTGGTTAGGCCACACCTTGAGTCCTGTGTCCAGTTCTGGGCTCCTCAGGTTAAGAAGGACATTGAGAGACTTGAAGGTGTCCAGAGAAGGGCAAGAAAGCTGGGGAGGGGTCTGGAGCACAGCCCTGGGAGGAGAGGCTGAGGGAGCTGGGGTTGCTTAGCCTGGAGAGGAGGAGGCTCAGGGGAGACATTCTTGCTCTCTCCAACTCCCTGAAGGGAGGTTGGAGCCAGCTGGGGGTTGGTCTCTTCTCCCAGGCAAGCAGCACCAGAACAAGAGGACACAGTCTCAAGCTGTGCCAGGGGACATTTAGGCTGGAGGGCAGGAAGAAATTCTTCCCAGCAAGAGGGATTGGCCCTTGGGATGTGCTGCCCAGGGAGGTGGTGGAGTCCCCATCCCTGGAGGTGTTTAGGAAGAGCCTGGCTGAGGCACTTGGTGCCCTGGTTGAGTTGATCAGATGGTGTTAGGTGGGAGGTTGGACTTGGTGATCTCTGAGCTCTTTTCCAACCTGGTTGATTCTGCATTCTGATACCCTAGCAGAATGCTTTGAGACTGGAGCAGGGCAGAGTTAGGTTGGACATCAGAAGGAAGCTCTGCACAGTGAGGGTGGTGAGACACTGGAACAGGCTGCCCAGGGATGTGGTTGAGGCCTCATCTCTGGAGACATCAAGATCAAGCTTGATCTGGCCCTGAGCAGCCTGCTCTAGTCAGAGGTGTCCCTGCTGGCTGCAGGGGCTTGGACAAGATGCCCTTGGAGGGTCCCTCCCAGCCCAGGGTGCTCTGTAGAGGCACCACTGTGGACCTTCCCCTCTCCTTGCTCCATCCCTGTTTGCTCTGGGCCTCCCAGTTCGCTCTTTTGGTGTCTTGTAGGGATGTAATTCCTGCGGGTTGGTAACTCTGTCTTCGTGGGTGAAAGTGAAAGCAGCCTCGGGGGAAGTGGATGGTGGGAGGGGGCCTGGCTGTGGGACCTGTGGCAGGGCACAGCACTGCAAGCCAGGGAAACACAACTTCAAACTGCAAAATGCTGCAGCTGAGGCCAGCTGGCATGAGCCATGCACCTCGAACCCTGGGCACACTTTTGGGTCACTCACTCCAAGAAGGACATTGAGAGGCTGGAGCAGGGCCAGAGAAGGGCAACAGAGCTGGGGAAGGGTCTGGAGAACAGGGCTGGGGAGGAGCAGCTGAGGGAGCTGGGGGTGGTGAGGCTGGAGGAGGCTGAGAGGAGACCTCATTGCTCTCTGCAGCTCCCTGAGAGGAGGCTGGAGCCAGGTGGGGGCTGGGCTCTGCTCCCTAGGCTCAGGTGACAGAAGGAAAGGAAATGCCCTGGAGTTGTGCCAGGGGAGGGTTAGGTTGGAGATGAGGAAAAATTTCTCTGCTGCCAGAGTGGTCAGGGACTGGCAGAGGCTGCCCAGGGAGGTGGTGGAGTCCCCAGGCCTGGAAGTGTTCCAGGAACCTGTGGCCATGGCACCTGGGGCCAGGGCTTGGTGGCCATGGTGGGGCTGGGCTGAGGTTGGGCTGGAGGAGCTCAGAGGGATTTTCCAGCTGACACAATTCTATGAGTCTCTGAAGGGGTTGGGTCGGAAGGGACCTTCAAGCTCATCCAGTTCCAAGCCCCTGCCATGGGCAGGGACACCTCCCACCAGCCCAGGCTGCTCAAGGCCTCATCCAGCCTGGCCTTGAGCACCTCCAGGGATGGAGCATTTGAAGGGTTTCATCCCTGCCACGTTGGTTTCTCACCCCCCCCAGAGCCAGGTTGTGTGGCCTGCCCCTGCTGTGGCTGCTTCTGTGCATGCAGCTCCTGCAGGAGGACGGGAGGAGCATCAGGATGTGCTGCTGGATCACAGCTGCAGTTCTGTCTGGTCAAGTCCCCATGGCAGGTCTGTGAGCAGAGGTGCCATGTGCAGGGGTGCCTGTGGCATAGCAGCTGGCATGCACCTGAAAGGGGCCTGCAAGAAAGCCAGGAAGGGGCTTTTTACAAGGGGTTGTAGTGATAGGAAGAGAGGGAATGGATTGAAACTTGAAGAGGGCGGATTGAGACTGGAGATGAGGTAGGAATTCTTGAGAGTGAGGCTGGGGAGACTCTGGCACAGGCTGCCCAGGAGGCTGTGGCTGCCTCCTGCCTGGAGATGTTCAGGGCCAGGCTGGATGAGGCCCTGAGCAAGCTGTGCTGGTGGGAGGTGTCCCTGCCCATGGCAGGGGGTTGGAACTGGATGAGCTTGAAGGTCCCTTCCCATCCCAAACCGTTGTATGAAGCTATGGATGTATGAATCTGTGAGCACCTGCCCTGTGTCGCCCTGCAGGGACAGTGGGGATGACATCGAGCTGGCGTCCTGTGTGCAGGGAGCCTGCCTGCAGGGCAGGGTCTCCTCCTGCAGCTGCGAGTTCCTGGCTGATGGTAAGGACCCACACCTAGGAGAAGCACCCACCAGCAAGGGTGGGCACCTCTGGGGGCCAGCTCTGGTTTAGACGGGGCCAGTTCCTGCCAGTTATAAAGTGAAGGATCCTGAAGCAGGTGCTGTGGGGATGGATCTCTCCGCTGTCCATCTGTCCATCTTCCTCTGTCCATCATCCTCCTCGCACTGGCAGCTGCCTTGGTGAGGTGGCCAGCCCCTGTTGAAGACATCAGTGCTGCTCCTGCACAGTCAGAAAATCAGAGTCCTCATCTGCAGGCCCTGGGGTCTCTGGGTGCCAGCGAGCAGCCTCCCCGTGCACCGCTCTGGTGCCCAACCACGACACCTCTGTGCCTCCCGTCCTGGTCACACCAGGGGGAGGAAACCCACACAGGCTGAAAGGGAGCGCCCCAGGCTGCAGTCAGAGCCCTACCCGAGCCCTGCGCTGCCCAGGGCTGCCTTCGGAGCAGGACACCCCCAGCCTCCTCCAGCCGTGCTGGGTGATGCTGAGCCAGCAGCCCATCCCCCTGCAAATTCCCTTCCAGAGGCGCCCCGGCCGCCGGACAGATGTGCCCTGCCCAGCGCTCACTCCGCCGCCGCGCCCAGCGCCGTGCCCACGCCCCCCGGCCGGGCCAGGGACTCCCTGGGCGAGCTCCTGGCCCACGTCCCGCTGGAGAGCTTCCTGCAGACGCTGGAGCCCTCCCCTGCCGCCAGCGGCGGGCAGCCGGCAGGTACCGCGATGCAGGATGCGGCCCCAGCGCCGCGCTCCGGGAGGTGCCAGGAGGGAAGGGGGTGGCGGGGGCTGGCTCCGGCCGCTCCCTGACGTCCTGTGTCCCTGCGGGCAGGGGAGGAGAGCGAGGCGGAGGCGGAGCTCCGGCTGTGTGACTTCCCCTGGTTCCACGGGACGCTGTCGCGGGTGAAGGCGGCGCAGCTGGTGCTGCTGGGGGTGCCCGCAGCCACGGCCTCTTCGTCATCCGCCAGAGCGAGACGCGGCCCGGCGAGTACGTCCTGACCTTCAACTTCCAGGGCAAAGCCAAGGTGGGTGGCCTGCTGCTGCTCCACGAAGGTCAGTGCCAGCCCCCGCCCCACCGGGGCAAGCGGGTGCCAGGCGGCGATGCCAGGCGGCTCTGCGGCGAGCTGCACTGCCCTGGCAGGGCATCCCTCGGCACCTCCAGCAGGTCAGCCTGGAGAAGAAGAGCTGGAGGCTCCTCAGGTCTCCCCTGGAGGCCCCTCAGGTCTCCCCTGGAGGCTCTGGGGAGATCTGATAGCAGCCTTCCAGTACCTGAAAGGGGCCTGCGGGAAGGATGGGGAGAGGCTGTTTGCAAGGGCCTGCAGGGACAGCACCAGGGGCAGTGGCTTCAAAGCAGAGAAGGGCAGGTTTAGGTTGGATGTGAGGAACAAGTTCTTCACTATGAGGGTGGTGGAACACTGCAACAGGTTGCCCAGGGAGGTGGTTGAGCCCCATCCCTGGAGACATTCAGGTGAGGCTGGGCAGGGCTCTGGACAACCTGATCTAGTTGGGGATGTCCCTGCTGACTGCAGGGGGGGGTCGGACTGGATGAGCTTTGGAGGCCCCTTCTGGATGGACCATTCTGTGATTCATTCCAGGATTCTCCTTCCCCTTTACCCAGCCCTAGACAGACCACATCTGGAGCCCTGTGTCTGGCTCTGGGCTCCCCAGTTCAAGAGGAACAAGGATCTACTGGAGAGAGTTCAGTGGAGACTATGAGGATGATGAAGGGCTGAGAGACCTGGGGCTGTTTAGTCTGGAGAAGAAAAGGCTAAGAGAGGACCTTATCAATACCTGAGGGGGGGCTGTCAGGAGCATGGAGCCAGACTCTTTCCTGTGGTACCCAGTGAGAGGGTGAGGGGCAATGGACATAAACTCAGTCACAGGAAGCTCCACCTGAGCGTGAGGAAAACTTTTACTGTGAGGGTGCTGGAGGCCTGGAGCAGGCTGCCCAGAGAGGTTGTAGAGTGTCCTTGTATGGAGAGCTTCCAACCCCCCCCTGGGCATTGTGATCTGGGGGCAAGCTGCTGTGGGTGCCCTGCTTTGGCAGTGGGGTTGGACTGGATGATCTCCAGAGGTTCCTTCCCACCCCACCACGCTGGGATCCTGTGAACTGCTTTACTGAGGAGCTTCCAGCCTCCCCTGGCCGTTGTGATCCTGGGCAAGCTGCTGTGGGTGCCCTGCTTCGGCAGTGGGGTTGGGCTGGATGGTCTCCTCCAGCCCCTCCCCACTCTCTGGTCCCGCGATGCTCCATCGGTGCCTGGCTGAGCCCTGCCCCCTGCGCTTGCAGCACCTGCGGCTGTCGCTGAACGAGAGCGGGCAGTGCCACGTGCAGCACCTCTGGTTCCAGACCATCTTCGACATGCTGCGGCACTTCCCACCCACCCCATCCCCCTCGAGTCCGGCGGCGCCGCTGACATCACCCTGCGCAGCTACGTGCTGGCCCAGAGCCCCCTGCCCGGTAGGTGCCGGGGACGGCCAGGGGCGGGGCTGCGAGGGGGAGCCTGGGATTTGGTGCCCGGGCTGGCATCTCGCCTGGGCGCTCGCCCACGGGATCGCCATCCCCTCCAGCTGTGCCAGCCTGCCTGGCTGCAGAGCCGGGCGCTGAAGGTGGGCGGGGAGGAGCGTGCGGCAGCAGGGGCTGGTGCTGGGGGCACCCCTGGGGCCCTGGCTCTGGGTGCCCGGGCCCTCAGCTCGGGCAGGGGAGGAGCAGTGGGGCTCGGACAGTCCTACCGTGCTGGGGGAGGGTGGGCAAGGAGGGCTGGGGAAAGACAGGGTCAAGGGTAGAGAGGGCAAGCGAGAGAGAAGGTGGGCGTGGGAAGGTGCCAGCGATGGAGAGGGATGGAGAAGGAGGGAGCGGGGTGGAGAGGGAGGGAGAGGAGGGGGAAGGGGTGAAGAGAGGGGGGGAGGGGTGAAGAGAGGTGGAGAACGATGGAGAGGGGTGGAGAAGGAGGGAGAGGGGTGAGACGGGTGGAGAGCAGTGGAGAAGGAGGGAGAGGGAGCGAGAGGGATGGAAAGCAATGGAGAGGGATGGAGAGCGATGAAGACTGGTGGAGAGGGGTGGAAAGGGATGGAGAGTGGCGGAGAGGAGCGGAGAGGTCAGGCTCCTGTCTCCCTTGCAGATGCCAGCCCCCAGCAGCGCTGGTGCCACAGCCGGGCTGCCGGGGCGATGTGCCACCCCCACACTACTTCTGCAGCACGGCCCCCGCCGGCCCCCGGCCCCGCTGCCCGCCGAGGGGCGGCCGTGACCCCTGCCGCCCCCGCCCCCTACCACCGCCTGGAGGGTGCCCTGGGCCCGCGGAGCCGCAGCGACAGCGCCGAGCGCCGGCCGGAGCCCCCTGCCAGCAGTGCCGAAGACTACCACGAGGCTGACGGCGCCCGCAGCCGCACCCGGGCCGTGGAGAACCAATACTCCTTCTACTGAGCGCCCCGGGCCTGGGGGATGCGGGCCACCGGTGCCCCTCACTGCTGTGCCAGCCTCACCACCTCCCCGTGCCGCCAGCAGCAGCCCCGCTGGGATGTCCTTCCCCTCTCTGCTGCCTCTGGGAGCTGTGGCAGCAGCAGGTGATGTCCCAGCCGGACCCGAGGCTGGGGCAGGGCTGGGGTTTGGGGAGGTGTCAGTGCCAGCCTCTTCTGGCTCCCTCTGGACCAAGAGCCCCCTGCACCTCCTGCCTGGGGATGCCCACCCTGGGCTGGCAGCCTGATGCTGTGATGGGCTCCATCCTCCAGCCAGAGCATCCTGCCACAGTCTCTCTGTTGCCCAGCATGGCCAACGTGCCCTCTGGCACCACCCCCCACGAAGCAGGGGCTTGGCCTTTTGGGCTGAAGATGGAAGTGGCAGAGCCCAGGGCAGAAGCTTCCCTCACACAGGAGCAGGATGTGGCTGCAGGAGCCTGCAGGTTGACCTGGGCTGGATTTCAGGCTCCCCCTGGGGCACATTTCCCATCCTCTGCCAGGAGAAGGCTTTTGCCAACACTTGATGAATCTCATTCAAGGAAGGCTTTTCCTTCTGTCCTGCCATTTCTGCTCCTTCCTCCTGTCCTTGCTGTACCTACAGAGAGTCTCTGCATAACTCCTTTCCTCCTCCCTCCCTCCCTTGCTTTTTCAAAGCCTAAGCTCTCCTCCAGGACATCAGCTCAGCCTCCTGCCTGCCCTGCACCACGCTGGGCAATGCTTCCCACTGCTCAAGGGGAAATCAAGACAAGCCTGACCACCACCCCCCCACTTTGCTCACTTGTCACCCACCCAGGAGGTCTTGAGGGGATGAGACAGAGGCCAGGGGCTGAGCTGGGCAGTGAGACAGAGGTGGGCAGAGGGCTTCAGGAGGGGATTTTGGTTTTTCTCTTGGAGAAACAGAAATGCCCAGGGAGAGCACAAAGGGAATGGGGCTGCTGCCAGGTGGGTGACCCTGAAGGGGCAGGCCAGGCCGGATTGCCCTCACCGATGGCTGCAGACCCTCCCCAGCAGAGGTAAAACCCTGCCAGGGACAGCTGCAGCAGCCCTGCTGCTGGGCAGGATCAGACACTGCAGTGGTCACCACTTCTGGGTGGCTTTGCTGATAGAGCAGTGCAGCCCCACAGGCATCTCTAAGGTGGAACAGGAGGTTCCCTGCTAGAGCTGAGCTCTGGAAGAGAGCAGAGGGCAGAGAGCTGCTGTCTCCAGGGGTGCAGCACGTTGCTGATGCTTTTCCTGCAGGTCACTGGAGCCCTCAGGGTGGTTTCTCAGGCCAGGCAAGGCTGCTTACTGGGACTGCCTGCTGGTGTGCTGGGAGACCCAGCGCAGGGGCAGCTTTGCTCACCACCAAGTGCTGTCCCTCCTGCTTTGCCTCACACTGCCTTGCCCTCTCCATCCCCAGGACCCCCAGGGCCTCGTGTGGCTGCCAGGCCTGGCTGACACTGCTCGCAGGACCTGGGTGAGGTGGCTTTGAGTGTCAGGTAGAGCAGACCCCACCATGCCCAGCTGGAGGGTCCTCCTTAGTGCAACGAGTGGTATGAGCCAAGCCACATGCCAGCTCAGAACCCCTCTGGACTGACCTGGAGCTCTGGGTTGGGTCAAATCTCTCGGGGTTTGTTTTTTTTAGGTGCCTTCTTTCCTGAGCTAGCAAAACCTGTCCCCAGTGCTGGTGGCATTTGTCTCTCCCACTTGAGGAGGGCAGGGAAGGTGTCTCCAGAGCTCCTCACCCCCTCCTGCAATGCCAAACCTGCCTTCCTGGCCCACGGGGGTGTGAGAGGAGGGCTGGTGGCTCCCATTCTTGCAGCTGGTGCCACCTCCTCCTCCAGAGGCACCTCCCTTGAGAGGGCAGTGGCAGCAGTCTGCTCTGCTGGGGGGATTGGCCCTGGAGGAGCCCAGGCAGCAGGGAGAGGCCAAGGGGCCCTTGGCCGGTGGGTTCAGCGTGGAGCTTCTCGCTTCACACACATGGGGAACGAAGGGGGGTGGGGGTGGGGGGTGGGGGAAACCTCTGGATGGTGTTGACTGAGGGGGTGTGGATGGGAGCACTGCCTTACAGCCCTCCAGGTGCTGGCTGAGTCTTCATGGCAGAGAGGGGAAGGAGGTGGGGAGGGGAGGAACACAAGTGGAAAATGTTGATTTGTACATAGGGAAGAGCCTGGAAGAGTTTTAACTGTTGTGTAGAATAAATTAATTTTATTTAAGAAAAAAAACCAACCAGCCCAAACCCAAACCAGCCCAAACCAGCCCAACCCAACCCAACCCAACCAGCCCAACCCAACCCAACCCAACCAGCCCAACCCAACCCAACCCAAACCAGCCCAACCCAAACCAGCCCAACCCAACCCAACCCAACCCAACCCAACCCAACCCAACCAGACCAACCCAACCCAACCCAACCCAACCCAACCAGACCAGCCCAACCCAACCCAACCCAAACCAGCCCAACCCAAACCAGCCCAACCCAACCCAACCCAACCCAACCCAACCCAACCAGCCCAACCCAACCCAACCCAACCAGCCCAACCCAACCCAACCCAAACCAGCCCAACCCAAACCAGCCCAACCCAACCCAACCCAACCCAACCCAACCCAACCCAACCCAACCCAACCCAACCCAACCCAGCCCAACCCAACCCAACCCAACCAGCCCAACCCAACCCAACCCAACCCAACCCAACCCAACCCAACCCAACCCAACCCAACCCAACCAGCCCAACCCAACCCAACCCAACCCAACCCAACCCAACCAGCCCAAACCCAACCCAAACCAGCCCAACCCAACCCCAACCCAAACCAGCCCAACCAACCCCCAACCCAACCCAACCCAACCCAACCCAACCCAACCAAACCAACCCAACCCAACCCAAAACCCAACCCAACCCAACCCAGCCCAACCCAACCAACCCAACCCAACCAGCCCAACCCAACCCAACCCAACCAGCCCAACCCAACCCAACCCAAAACCAGCCCAACCCAACCCAACCCAACCAGCCCAACCCAACCCAACCCAACCCAACCCAACCCAACCCAACCCAAACCCAACCCAACCCAACCCAACCCAACCCAACCCAAACCAGCCCCCAACCCAACCCAACCCAACCCAACCCAAACCCAACCCAACCCAACCCAACCAGCCCAACCCAACCCAACCCAACCCAACCCAACCACCCAACCCAACCCAACCCAAAGCCCAACCCAACCCAACCCAAACCACCCAAACCAGCCCAAACCAACCCAACCCAACCCAACCCAACCCAAACCAGCCCAACCCAACCCAAACCAGCCCAACCCAACCCAAACCCAACCCAACCCAACCCAACCCAACCAACCCAAACCAGCCCAACCCAACCCAACCCAAACCCCAACCCAACCCAACCCAACCCAACCCAACCCAACCCAACCCAACCCAAAACCCAACCCAACCCAACCCAACCAACCCAACCCAACCCAAACCAGCCCAACCCAACCCAAATCAGCCCAAACCAGCCCAACACAACCCAACCCAACCCAACCCAACCCAACCCAAACCAGCCCAACCCAACCCAAAACCCAAACCAGCCCAACCCAACCCAACCCAACCAACCCAACCCAACCCAACACAACCCAACCCAACCCAACCCAAACCAGCCCAAACCAACCCAACCCAAACCAACCCAACCCAACCCAAACCAACCCAACCCAGCCCAACCCAAACCAACCCAACCCAAACCAGCCCAACCCAACCCAACCCAACCCAACCAGCCCAACCCAACCCAAACCAGCCCAACCCAACCCAACCCAACCCAACCCAACCCAACCAGCCCAAACCCAACCCAACCCAAAACCAGCCCAACCCAACCCAACCCAAACCAGCCCAACCCAACCCAACCCAACCCAACCAGCCCAACCCAACCCAACCCAACCAGCCCAACCCAACCCAACCAGCCCAACCCACCCAACCCAACCCAACCCAACCCAACCAGCCCAACCCAACCCAACCCAACCCAACCCAACCCAACCAGCCCAACCCAACCCAACCCAAACCAGCCCAACCCAACCCAACCAGCCCAACCCAACCCAACCCAACCCAACCAGCCCAACCCAACCCAACCCAACCAGCCCAAACCAGCCCAACCCAACCCAAACCAGCCCAAACCAGCCCAACCCAACCCAAACCAGCCCAACCCAACCCAACCCAACCCAAACCAGCCCAACCCAACCCAAACCAGCCCAACCCAACCCAAACCCAACCCAACCCAAACCAGCCCAACCCAAACCAGCCCAACCCAATCCAACCCAACCCAAACCAGCCCAACCCAACCCAAATCAGCCCAAACCAGCCCAACACAACCCAAACCAGCCCAACACAACCCAACCCAACCCAGCCGCAACCCAACCCAACCAACGCAACCCAACCCAACCCAACCCAAACCAGCCCAACCCAACCCAACCCAACCAACCCAGCCCAACCCAACACAACCCAACCCAACCCAACCCAAACCAGCCCAAACCAACCCAACCAACCCAACCCAACCCAAACCAGCCCAACCCAACCCATCCCAACCCAACCCAAACCAGCCCAAACCAACCCAACCAACCAAACCCAACCCAAACCAGCCCAACCCAACCCAACCAGCCCAACCCAACCCAACCCAACCCAACCCAACCCAACCCAACCCAACCAGCCCAACCCAACCCAACCCAAACCAGCCCAACCCAACCCAACCCAGCCCAACCCAACCCAACCCAACCCAACCAGCCCAACCCAACCCAACCCAACCCAACCAGCCCAACCCAACCCAACCCAACCAGCCCAACCCACCCAACCCAACCCAACCCAACCCAACCAGCCCAACCCAACCCAACCCAACCCAACCCAAACCAGCCCAACCCAACCCAACCCAAACCAGCCCAACCCAACCCAACCAGCCCAACCCAACCCAAACCAGCCCAACCCAACCCAACCAGCCCAACCCAACCCAACCCAACCAGCCCAACCCAACCCAACCCAACCAGCCCAAACCAGCCCAACCCAACCCAAACCAGCCCAAACCAGCCCAACCCAACCCAAACCAGCCCAACCCAACCCAACCCAAACCAGCCCAACCCAACCCAAACCAGCCCAACCCAACCCAAACCCAACCCACCCCAAACCAGCCCAACCCAAACCAGCCCAACCCAACCCAACCCAACCAGCCCAAACCAGCCCAACCCAACCCAACCCAAACCAGCCCAACCCAACCCAACACAGCCCAAACCAGCCCAACCCAATCCAACCCAACCCAACCAACCCAACCCAACCCCCAAACCAGCCCAACCCAACCCAAATCAGCCCAAACCAGCCCAACACAACCCAAACCAGCCCAACCCAACCCAAATCAGCCCAAACCAGCCCAACACAACCCAACCCAGCCGCAACCCAACCCAACCAACGCAACCCAACCCAACCCAACCCAAACCAGCCCAACCCAACCCAACCCAACCAACCCAGCCCAACCCAACACAACCCAACCCAACCCAAACCAGCCCAAACCAACCCAACCAACCCAACCCAACCCAAACCAGCCCAAGCCAACCCATCCCAACCCAACCCAAACCAGCCCAACCCAACCCAACCCAACCCAAACCAGCCCAACCCAACCCAAACCAGCCCAACCCAACCCAAACCCAACCCAACCCAAACCAGCCCAACCCAAACCAGCCCAACCCAACCCAACCCAACCAGCCCAACCCAACCCAACCCAAACCAGCCCAACCCAACACAGCCCAAACCAGCCCAACCCAATCCAACCCAACACAACCAACCCAACCCAACCCAACCCAAACCAGCCCAACCCAACCCAAATCAGCCCAAACCAGCCCAACACAACCCAAACCAGCCCAACACAACCCAACCCAACCCAGCCGCAACCCAACCCAACCCAACCCAACCCAACCCAACCCAACCCAACCCAACCCAACCCAACCCAACCCAACCAACGCAACCCAACCCAACCCAAACCAGCCCAACCCAACCCAACCCAACCAACCCAGCCCAACCCAACACAACCCAACCCAACCCAACCCAAACCAGCCCAAACCAACCCAACCAACCCAACCCAACCCAAACCAGCCCAACCCAACCCATCCCAACCCAACCCAAACCAGCCCAAACCAACCCAACCAACCAAACCCAACCCAAACCAGCCCAACCCAACCCAACCAGCCCAACCCAACCCAACCCAACCCAACCCAACCCAACCCAACCAGCCCAACCCAACCCAACCCAAACCAGCCCAACCCAACCCAACCCAACCCAGCCCAACCCAACCCAACCCAACCAGCCCAACCCAACCCAACCCAACCAGCCCAACCCAACCCAACCCAACCAGCCCAACCCACCCAACCCAACCCAACCCAACCCAACCAGCCCAACCCAACCCAACCCAACCCAACCCAACCCAACCCAACCCAAACCAGCCCAACCCAACCCAACCCAAACCAGCCCAACCCAACCCAACCAGCCCAACCCAACCCAACCCAAACCAGCCCAACCCAACCCAACCAGCCCAACCCAACCCAACCCAACCAGCCCAACCCAACCCAACCCAACCAGCCCAAACCAGCCCAACCCAACCCAAACCAGCCCAAACCAGCCCAACCCAACCCAAACCAGCCCAACCCAACCCAACCCAACCCAAACCAGCCCAACCCAACCCAAACCAGCCCAACCCAACCCAAACCCAACCCAACCCAAACCAGCCCAACCCAAACCAGCCCAACCCAACCCAACCCAACCAGCCCAAACCAGCCCAACCCAACCCAACCCAAACCAGCCCAACCCAACCCAACACAGCCCAAACCAGCCCAACCCAATCCAACCCAACCCAACCAACCCAACCCAACCCAACCCAAACCAGCCCAACCCAACCCAAATCAGCCCAAACCAGCCCAACACAACCCAAACCAGCCCAACACAACCCAACCCAACCCAGCCGCAATCCAACCCAACCAACGCAACCCAACCCAACCCAACCCAAACCAGCCCAACCCAACCCAACCAACCCAGCCCAACCCAACACAACCCAACCCAACCCAACCCAAACCAGCCCAAACCAACCCAACCAACCCAACCCAACCCAAACCAGCCCAAGCCAACCCATCCCAACCCAACCCAAACCAGCCCAAACCAACCCAACCAACCAAACCCAACCCAAACCAGCCCAAGCCAACCCATCCCAACCCAACCCAACCCAAACCCAGCCCAACCCAACCCAAACCAGCCCAAACCAACCCAACCCATCCCAACCAACCCAACCCAACCCAAAGAACCCAACCCAACCCAACCAACCCAACCCAACCCAAACCCAACCCAACCCATCCCAAACCAACCCAAACCAACCCAACCCAACCCAAACCATCCCAAACCAAACCAAACCAGCCCAAACCCAACCCAACCCAGCCCAAACCCAACCCAAACCAACCCTACCCAAACCCAACCAACCCAACCCAAACCCCCCAACCCAAACCCAACCAACCCAACCCAACCCAAGCCAACCCAACCCAAACCAGCCAAGCAAAGCAAGCAGCCAGGGAAGGGACTCCTCAGAGAGCCCTGGAGAGAGCCAGCTTCAAAATAAAATCCCTTGCCAAGCAAACACCAAAGAGGGCAGAGCCAGGAGCCTGGGGCTTTGCTGGGGAAAGGAACCCAGAACTGAGCAGGTTGGAAAAGAGCTCAGAGATCATCCAGTCCAACCTCTCACCCAGCACCAGCTCAACAATGGCACCAAGGGCCTCAGCCAGACTCTTCCTAAACACCTCCAGCGGTGGGGACTCCACCACCTCCCTGGGCAGCACATCCCAAGGGCCAATCTCTCTCTCTGGGAAGAATTTCTTCCTCCCCTCCAGCCTGAATCTCCCCTGGCACAGCTGGAGACTGTGTCCTCTTGTTCTGGGGCTGCTTGCCTGGCAGAAGAGACCAACCCCCACCTGGCTACAACCTCCCTTCAGGGAGTTGGAGAGAGCAAGAAGGTCTCCCCTGAGCCTCCTCTTCTCCTCCAGGCTAAGCAACCCCAGCTCCCTCAGCCTCTCCTCACAGGGCTGTGCTCCAGACCCCTCCCCAGCTTTCTTGCCCTTCTCTGGACACCTTCCAGCAGCTCAACATCTTTCCTGACCTGAGGAGCCCAGAACTGGACACAGTAGAAACCAGAGTGGGAGACTGCTGGCATCTCCCATGTTGCAGTCCCTGTTGCTATATCCAGGAAGCTGGCCCAGCCTGATGGAGGACACAGAGGGTGCAGCAGGAGAGGCTTTGTCCTACTGCTGAGCACAGGGAGACAGGATGGGCCCAGGCTGCACAGGACAGGGATTCCTCTCCTCCTACTCTGTTACTTCCTCACCTGGTGTGGCACTGCTGCAAGCTGGAGCAGCTCCATCCCTGAAGAAGTGGAGATAATAGGGGTCAGGGCTGGGGCCAGTCTTGTTCAACATCTTCATCAGTGACCTGGATGAAGGCACAGAGTGGAGCCTCAGGCAGTTGGCTGCTGGCACCAAGCTGGGAGCAGTGGCTGACAGCCCTCAGGCTGTGCTGCCAGCCAGCCAGACCTGACCAGGCTGCAGAGCTGGGCACAGGGAACCTCATGGAGCTCCCCAAGGGCAAGGGCAGGGGCCTGGGCAGGAACAACCTCCTGCAGCAGCACAGCTGAGGGGGGAGCTGCTGGGAAGCAGCTCCAAGGAGAAGGAGCTGGGAGTGCTGGGGGACAGCAAGTTCCCCAGGAGGCAGCAATGTGCCCTGGTGGCCAAGAAGGCCAATGGGGTCCTGGGGGCAGGGAGAAGAGTGTGGCCAGCAGGGCAAGGGAGGTTCTGCTGCCCACCTCTACTCTGTCCCTCTGGAGTGCTGGGTCCAGGTCTGGGCTCCCCAGTTCAGGAGGGACAGAGAACTGCTGGAGAGAGCCCAGGGCAGGCTGCAGAGCTGCTGAGGGGCCTGGAGCAGCTCTGGGAGCAGCAAAGGCTGAGAGCCCTGGGGCTGAGAGCCTGCAGAAGAGCAGCCCCAGAGGGCAGCTGAGCAATGCTCAGCAAGAGCTGAAGGAGCTGTGGGGGGCAAGAGGCTGGGGCCAGACTCTGCTGAGTGGTGCCCAGGGACAGCACAAGGGGCAGCAAGGGGCACAGGGTGGAGCCCAGGAGGTTGGATGTGAAGAGGAGGAGCAAGTTGTTTGTTGTGAGGCTGCTGGAGGCCTGGAGCAGGCTGCCCAGAGAGGTTGTGGAGTGTCCTTGTGTGGAGAGCTGCCAACCCCCCTGGGCACTGTGCTGCTGGGCAAGCTGCTGGGGGTGCCCTGCTGGAGCAGGGCTTGGCCTGGATGACCTCCAGAGGTCCCTTCCAGCCCCACCATGCTGGGGGTCTGTGAGCAGTGAATTAGCAGCCCTGGGGTGTGAAGCTGGACCTCCCTCACTTGCCAAAGGCCTGAAGTAGCATCTCCCAGCAGCTGAGTTCCTGGTGTCATCCTCTCTCCTCTGCCTTCACCTCTCCTGAGCAGCAGCTCCTCACACCCCACTCTCCTGTGTCTCTCGAGTGTGCTGCCTTCTGCTGAGGCTCCCAGGGAGCAGGGCTGTGTCAGCCCAGACTGCAGTGCCCCAGCTCGGCAGCGCGACAGACGCAGCTCCCAGACACAGCTAGCACATGGCTCAGGGGGTGGAGGGAGCTGCTCAGCTCTGTCATCGGGGCCGCGGTGCTGCTGTGATCCATTCACAAAACCCTCCCCTCCCCAGGCAGTCCCCAGAGCCTGGTCCTGCAGAGCTCATCCATCAGGAGCTGGGCAGCTGGGGAGGTGACAGCCCCTCCATATGCCCTGCTTTGGCCCCAGGGGCTGCGCCTGGGGACAGCTGCTCCTCCCGCCACGCTGGAAGCCCTTCACACCCCAGCCTATTAACACATTGCTAATTACAGCATTAATCTGGCTGGAAAACACGCTCTGCTTGCACAGGCTTCCTGGGAGGGCAGGGACACAGAGCTCCGGCAGAGCAGCAAGGGGAAGGCAGCCTCGGCGCCTGGGCTGCGCCGGGTCGTGTGCCAGGCTGCCCGGGGCTGGAGCAGGACTGCTCCGTGGGGGTGCTGGCACCGAGCTGCAGCCTGGCAGACGCCGTGGAAGGGGCAAGAATGTGAAGGGATGTGAGCAGCGAGGCCTCCCCCACTTCCTGGGGGTGCTGGAGCCCTCCAGCGCTGCTCCTGCCCACCCCACCCCCGGAGCCTTCCTCCGCAAAGGCTGAGTGCTTCCAGAATCACAGCTGCAGGGCTGGCAAAGCCCTCCAGGCTCACCCAGTCCCACATCAGCCCAGCACCACCATGGCCACTAAACCATGTCCCAGGTGTCCACACCTTCCTGGAACACCTCCAGGGCTAGGGACTCCACCACCTCCCTGGGCAGCCTGTGCCAATCCCTGACCACTCCTTTCCTCCTCTCCAACCTAAACCTCTCCTGGCACAATGTGAGGCCTTTCCCTCTCCTATCACCTGACCCTAGGGAGCGGAGCCCAACCCCCACCTCACTGCAACCTCCTCTCAGGGAGCTGCAGAGAGCAATGAGGTCTCCCTCAGCCTCCTCTCCTCCAGGCTGCACACCCCCAGCTCCCTCAGCTGCTCCTCCCCAGCCCTCTTCTCCAGACCCTTCCCCAGCCCTGTTGCCCTTCTCTGGCCCTGCTCCAGCCTCTCAATGTCCTTCTTGGAGCGAGGGACCCAAAACTGTCCCCAGGATTAGGAAAGCTCCTCAGGAGGTCTCAACACACAAGAGCTGCTTTGACAAGGACCAGGGAGCTGAACTGTGTTTGGCTTGCACTGCAAACACTTCCCTGTTCTAATGCAAGTCCCCTGGGGTCCCAGCAAGCCCAGTGCTGCCAGCCCAGCACTCTGATTTCATGAGCTCTGTACTGCACGATGAATGCTTCTTCTTTTTGCATGACCTGAGCAAGTCACACACAGGCTGGGTGAGGAGTGGCTCCAGAGCAGCCTGGAGGAGGAGGCCTTGGGGGTGTCAGTTGGTGACAAAGTCCCCAGGAGCCAGCAGTGGTCCCTGGCAGCCCAGAGCCAGCTGAGTGCTGAGCTGCAGCCAGAGCAGGGAGAGCAGCAGCACAGGGAGGGCATTCTGCCCCTCTGCTCTGAGCCCACCTGCAGCACTGCCTCCAGCTCTGGGGCCCCCAGCACAAGGAGGACCTGGAGCTGCTGGAGAGGCGCCAGAGGAGGCCACAGAGATGATCAGAGGCTGCAGAACCTCCCTGTGGGGCCAGGCTGAGAGCTGGCACTGCAAAAGGCTCCAGGGAGACCTCAGAGCAACCTTCCAGTACCTGAAGGGCTCCAGGAGAACTGGGGAGGGACTTTGGACAAGGACTGGGAGTGCCAGGATGAGGAACAATGGCTTTGGGCTGGGAGAGGGGAGACTGAGGCTGGAGGTGAGGAAGAAATTGTTGAGAGTGAGGCTGGGGAGACTCTGGCACAGGCTGCCCAGGGAGGCTGTGGCTGTGCCCTGCCTGGAGGTGTTCCAGGCCAGGCTGGATGAGGCCCTGAGCAAGCTGTGCTGGTGGGAGGTGTCCCTGCCCATGGCAGGGGGTTGGAGCTGGCTGAGCTTTGAGGTCCCTTCCAAGCCAACCATTCTGTGATTGTATGGTAAGTCTGTTCCCCCTCCCCAGCAGCTCCACCCCAACAGCAGCTCCCCAGCCAGGCAGTTTGAGACGCTCCCAGCTCCCTCCCTGCGCTCTC
The DNA here is from genome assembly GCA_033816785.1 of Picus viridis. Classification (NCBI taxonomy): domain Eukaryota; kingdom Metazoa; phylum Chordata; class Aves; order Piciformes; family Picidae; genus Picus; species Picus viridis. The sequence continues at coordinate 12,796,117 of CM066598.1, forward strand.
TGCGTGGGCTGCAGGCAGCTGCCTGTTGTCCCCTGGGGCTGGGAGCTGTCCCTGGCACAAACCACACCGTGGGCAGCAAAGTGGAGCTGCCCAGCTGCTCCCCACAGCCCTGGGGCTGTCACGGCGTCTGTGGGCACAGCTACCACTCTGCCTTCCTCCCGTAGGGGCTGGCAGGAGAGGGCTGAGCCCTGGCAGCTCATCCCTCACCCCCACGCTGTCGGAAGCTGTGTCAGAGGTGGCTGTGAGATCAAGGAGGAAGGAGCAGGCTGGCAACTGACAGAGCTAAATCCCGTGGCGCTGAGGACTCAGCAGAGCAGAGGGGAAATGCAACCCATGTGCAGCAGCTCTGCTTCCAAAACCTCCTCTGAAGCAACTGAGAGAGGATGTGGGCAGCCCCAGTTGGTGTCTCCCTGGCAGGGACTGAGTGCAGGCTGGCACTCCCTGCTTGCTTTCCCGGTGGGATGAAGAGGACCTGGGGCTGGGAAAACTGTGAGCTCGGGAGCTGGCAGGCAGCACAGGGGAAGCTGCTCACGGTGCTGCCTGCCAGGGCTGCAACTGTGCAAGGATGCCTTCCAGGGCCGGCAGGGCCAGCTGGGCACGGGGCCAAGGCTAAATTCACACCATTCTTTTACAAATCAGGTTGGTAAGACAAACAGGAGGCACAGAGCGGCCTGATTGCCATGGCAACCTCGGCAGAGGTTGAAAAGTCTTTTGTAAACATCGGCTTGGACCCGAGGATCAGCTCCAATCTTCCGCGCGGAGGAGGGACGAGCACGGGGCTTAACACATTCAGGTCATACAAACGACTCCATAAATCTCAGGAGGAGCCATTCCCAGCCTCTCCGTTCCCCTTTCTCTCACCCTCTCCACATGCACAGCACGAAGCTGTCTCAAACCCAGAGCCCAACTTCCCCGCTCCGGTTTCTGCCCACGGGCTCCAGAGCGCCCTGCGCCCCTCTTCCCTTGCAGCCGACCTTTCCTGGCTAACGCTGTGACGCACAGCCAGCCCCGGCACACGCCATGCCGGTCCTGCAGGGCCACAGCAGCTCCGCAGGACATGTGGCTCGCTCAGGACGCCTGCACGGCCGCCAGCCCCGGCCCCGCTCGCCGACTCGGGGCTTCCTCCGTCCCCAGCAGACAAGCCTGGAGCGGGCTGTACGAACCCGCAGCGCCTGGGAGAGGAGCGGGACGCGGGCAGTGCAGCGTTCCCCCCGCCGGCCCCGGCACGGCTGCCCCGCGGGGAGCGGCGCTGCCGTCCCTCACTGCCAGCGCACAAAGCGCAGGGGCAGCGCCGGTTAATTACCGAAGTGACACAAACAGATGGCGCAGGCAGCCTGCCGGGGAGGCACCAGCCAGCCCCGTATCGCTTACACCATCACCGGCAAGGCATTTGGCAGGCCTGGGGGTGCCGGAGCGAAACGCACTGAATTTTCCCCCTCCTCCGGGCGCTGCTCTCGGGGGCTGAGCCCAGAGCGCGGCAGATGCTGGAGCTGCTCTGCGAGGGGGTCCCGTGGGGGCCAGGCCGCAACGTGCCTGGGGACACGGAGGGGGAGGAAGCAGAGCCGCGGCAAGAGCAGCTTTCAGGGGAGGCGAGCGCCACGCAGGGCCCGACTGCAGCCCGCAGCGACAGTCGGCCGCCGGGGCACAGGGCTGGGGGCAGAGGGCTGGAGGCACAGGGCAGGGAGCACAGGGCTGCACCCCAGGGCCTCCCGAGGCCGCCACACGCCCGTGGCCACACAGCAGCCCCCTGTGCACGGCGCTCGCCCGGGCACGGCAGCTCGCCCGGGCACGGCAGCCTCCCCGGGGACGGCAGCCCCCCCGGGCACGGCAGCCCCCGGGCACGGCAGCCCCCGAGCACGGCAGCCCCCCGGGCACGGCGCTCCCCCGGGCACGGCAGCTCCCCCGAGCCCGTCGCTCGCCCCCCGCAGGCTCTGCCCCGAAGCCATCACAGGCGGCAGCGACGAGCGCAGCGTAACGTAAGTGACGTGAGGGAACGTGCGGTGACGTGGCGCACGTGCCGTGACGCGCCATGACGTGCCGCGACGTGCGGGCGGGGCGGGGCGCGGCGTGGGCTGGAAAATGGCGGCGCCCTCGGCCCCGCGGCCGCCCCGGCCCCGCAAGGAGCCGCAGCCGCTCGTCATCCCGCGCAGCGCCGCCGAGGAGCAGCGCCTCCGCCTCGAGCGGCTCATGAGGAACCCGGTGAGGGCAGCCGCCGGGCCGGGAGGGGATGGAGACCGAGCCACACCCCCTTTCCTTCTCCGCAGGGTCTGGTAGGGAAGAGAGACCGACTTACACACGCCCCGCAGCCCGGGAGGCGAGAGGCGCCGGTCGTCTCCTTTCCTCCTGAAGGAGAGGCCGGCTGGCTCCCGCCCCTCCTGCTCCTCGCGTCCGTGAAGGGAAAGGGCCTGACACCGCCACCCCTTCTCCGTTCTGTGGGGGGAGAGGCCGAGTCCACTCTTCCTCCTTCGGGCCTCGAGGGGAGAGGGACCGAACCCACCCCCCGGGGGTTGTGAGAGGAGGGGGTCGGACCTCCCTGTTCCCTTCCCCAGGCCCTTGAGGGGGCGAGAGAACAAACCCCCACTGGGGGGTGTGTGAGGGGGAGGAACCACTGCTCCTCTGTGGCTCTGTAAGGAGAGAGGGACCGCCAGCCCACCCACTCCCCTTCTCCCCAGGTCCACGAGGAAAAAGGCACCGACCCCCTTCCTCCTTCCCCTGTGTAACCCCACCGTTCCCCGCATCTGGGAGGGGACAGACACTGGGTTGTCATGGGGGGAGCGGCACCCGTCTGCCCTGGGGCTCTGTGAGGGCAGGCACCCATTGCCCTGCATTGGCTCCCGAGACCTCTGCCGGCTGGTTTTAATGACCCTGGCTCCTCTAACCGGCGTGTTTTGATCCTTGTCCTGAGGAGGAGAGGGTGTTTGGCAGTTGCAGACTCACCCTCTGGGTGCTGGAGGAGGCTGAGACGTTCCCACCCCACGCTCTTCCCCTGACCTCGCACCGCGCGTTCTCCTCCCCTGTGCCTCGCAGCTCTGGCAGGGAGGGTGCACAAAGGCCTTTCAGCTCCTCCCAGACTGCTGCCAGTGGGGGTAGATGCATTGTTGGTGAGTGTTTGAGGTGCTGCCTTGCTTCCTTCCAGCTCCCATGCTGAAAAGAAGCACAGACAACTCCCAGTCCTGCTGTGGGGGGACCGCAGGAGACCTCCTGAGTCCTGTTTTCTGCCTGCCTCCGATCCCTGCGCTTCGGCAGCGGGGCCTCCCCGAGCTCTGCCAGCTGGTGGCAGAGGCTGCTGTGCCCCCACCGCTTTCCCCACTGTGTTTGAACGCTGCAGGCTCTGCTCCTGGGAGCTCACTGCTGGCTGCTTGGTTTGTTCTTGCAGGAAAAGACTGTGCCAATCCCTGAGAAGCTGAACGAATGGGCACCGCGGCCTCCCCGGAGTTCGTCAGGGACGTGATGGGTAAAGCTTCTTCAGCTGCCTCCTTACACACACAAATGGCTTGAGCAGAGAAGGCCCAGGGAGGGTTTTACTGCTCACTTTGCTGCAGAAAAGAGGTGTGAGATCACAGAATCAATAAGGTTGGAAAAGACCTCAGAGATGACCAAGTCCGACCTCTCACCCAGCACCATCTAGTCAAGTAAACCATGGCACCAAGGGCCTCATCCAGGCTGGTTTGAGACACCTCCAGGGATGGGGACTCCACCACCTCCCTGGGCAGCACATCCCAAGGGCCAATCTCTCTTGCTGGGAAGAACTTTCTCCTCCCCTCCAGCCTAAACGTCCCCTGGCACAGCTGGAGACTGTGTCCTCTTGTTCTGGTGCTGGCTGCCTGGGAGAAGAGACCAACCCCCAGCTGGCTACAACCTCCCTTCAGGGAGTTGGAGAGAGCAAGAAGGTCTCCCCTGAGCCTCCTCTTCTCCAGGCTGAGCAACCCCAGCTCCCTCAGCCTCTCCTCCCAGGGCTGTGCTCCAGACCCCTCCCCAGCTTTCTTGCCCTTCTCTGGACACCTTCAAGTGTCTCAAAGTCCTTCTTGACCTGAGAAGCCCAGAACTGGACACAGGACTCAAGGTGTGGCCTAACCAGTGCCAAGCACAGGGCACAATGACTTCCCTGCTCCTGCTGGCCAGTTGTAGAGAGCAATGAGGTCTCCCCTGAGCCTCCTCTTCTCCAGGCTAAGCAGCCCCAGCTCCCTCAGCCTCTCCTCACAGGGCTTGTGCTCCAGGTGTGCTTCCAGAAGCTGCTCTTGGAAGTTTTATTTGGTCCTTAGCTTCCTCTCTGCTGCTTCTTGTCAGAATGCAGAGTGAGCGATGCCTGTGGCACTCCCAGCATGTGGGGATGAGCTGCTGCTCTGGTGATGGCAAGGAAGTGACAAGTAACTTTGTCCCTTCCATGGATCTGAGAGTGTTCTGGATGCTGTTGAGGTCTGTCTTTTGGCTGCCTTCAGGCTGAGTCCCAGGCAGCGAGCAGCAGAGGTGGCTGTATGTGCTCAGGGAGGGAGCTGGCAGCTGCACAAGGAACCTGACACAGATCTTCTGCTCACACTTTGCTGTTACCTGCAGGGGTCAAATGTAGTAGCTGTGTCAAGTCTATCTCCATGCAGTGGTTGTGTCTTTCTCCCTTCATCCTCATTAATGATCCCTTTCAGAGGCTGCCTTCTCCTTGTTCCACAATCTTGGCCTAAAGCTTCAGAGTAAACTGCTCAGCTTCTTGCAGCTCCTTCCTGGCTTTTCCAGTTGACTTTGCTGTGTCCTTGAGCTGAGTGTCTCGTTTCCCTGGGAGCACCAGAGGTGCTGGGATCCTGTTGGTGCTCAGCACCCCCACTGCAGCGCCAGCTGCCTTGGTTGCATGGCTCAGGCTCTTCTCTGAGGCATCCATTGGGAAATGGCTCAGGGGGCAGCGAGTGGAGTGTGCTGTTCAAAGCTCCTGTGAGACTTCAGCCTGGTGCCAGGAAGAGGGATTTTTATGTGTGAGCAAGCAGTCCAAAACTCTCTTGCCTGGGCAAGCACCATCTGAGGAGCTTTAGCACCTCCCTGGTGACCTTTGGGTTTTGGTGTGAAATGCTGAAGATCATCCAGCAGCAGCCTCGGTAGGGTGTGCTTTAGCTCATTTCTGCCTAGCAGAGGAGGGGCTGTGCCTTTGATCCCTGCTTTTCTCTGTGCCTCAGTGTCCAGCCAAGACTGGATTCTCTCCAGGGAGGGTAACTGACCAGTACACACTGGAGTGACCCCTGGGGAGCGTTTGGGCTTGCAGCTCGCTTCGGCTTTCGGTTGCGAGCGGGTTGAGCTCACGCGGAACGAGGCCGTGACCCTGTGCGGGGCTAACCTCCACCTTGCAGCGCCCTTTGGTGTCCTGGCCCTTGGCACCTGCCTGTGGGCATCTGGAAGCAGCTAGTTGAGGTTGTTTCTGGTAGACTTAACTGCTCTTTGCTGCAGGTTCCAGCGCTGGAGCTGGGAGCGGGGAGTTCCACGTGTACCGGCACCTGCGGCGCAGAGAGTACCAGCGGCAGGATTTCATGGATGCCATGGCTGAGAAGGTCAGCAGAGCCTTGGAGCTGTCTTCCTCCTGACTGTTGGATGCTCATCACAAATCTGTTTGGCTTTCCCCCACCCCCACAACCCCCTTAAAATCATGTGTCATAGTATCAGTCAGGGTTGGAAGGGACCACAAGGATCAGCCAGTTCCAACCCCCTGCCATGGGCAGGGACACCCCACACTAGAGCAGGCTGGCCACAGCCTCATCCAGCCTGGCCTTGAACACCTCCAGGGACGGGGCCTCAACCACCTCCCTGCACAACCCATTCCAGGGCTTCACCACTCTCATGGGGAAGAACTTCCTCCTCCCCTCCAGCCTGAATCTCCCCACCTCCAGCTTCAGTCCATTCCCCCTAGTCCTATCACTACCTGAGATCCTGAGCAGTCCCTCCCCAGCCTTCCTGTAGCCCCCTGCAGATCCTGGAAGGCCACAATGAGGTCACCTGGGAGCCTTCTCCTCTCCAGACTGAACAGCCCCAACTCCTTCAGTCTGTCCTCACAGGAGAGCTGCTCCAGCCCTCTGCTCATCCTCATGGCCCTTCTCTGGACACCTTCCAGCACCTCCAGATCCCTCTTGCAATAGGGGCTCCAGAACTGGAGGCAGTACTCCAGGTGGGGTCTCCCCAGAGCTGAGCAGAGGGGGAGAATCCCCTCCCTTGCCCTGCTGGTCACACTCCTCCTGCTGCAGCCCAGGCTCTGATTGGCTTTCCGGGCTGCAAGTGCACACTGAGAGCTCCTGTTGAGCTTCTCCTCCCCCAGCACCCCCAAGTCTCTCTCCTCAGGGCTGCTCTCCAGCCAGTCCCTGCCCAGCCTGGATTTGTGCCTGGGATTGCCTCGACCCAGCTGCAGGACCCTGCCCTTGGTCTTGTTGAAGCTCCTGAGGTTGGCTTGTGCCCACCTCTCCAGCCTGTCCAGGTCCCTCTGGATGGATCCCTTCCCTCCCTGCTGCACCACACAGCTTGGTGTCATCAGCAAACCTGCTGAGGGTGCACTCACTGCCACTGTCCATGGCACCCACAAAGGTGTTGAACAAGCCTGGACCCAGGACTGGTCCCTGAGGGACTCTGCTTGTCACTGGCCTCCACTGGGACATGGACCATTGACAGCCACTCTTTGGGTGCAGCCATCAAGCCAGTTCTGTATCCATCTAGTGGTCCACCCATCAAACCCATGTGTCACCAGCCTGGAGACCATCAGAGGGCTGGAGAGCCTCCCCTCTGAGGACAGGGTGAGGGAGTTGGGGTTGTTCAGCCTGGAGAAGACTCCAGGGAGACCTCAGAGCAGCTTCCCAGGGGTCTTCAGCAGAGCTGGGGAAGGACTTTGTACAAGGGCTTGGAGTGACAGGATGAGGGGTAAAGGCTTCAAACTGGAAGAAGCTGGATTGAGGTCAGACATTAGGAAGAAAATCTTCCCTAGGAGGGTGGGGAGAAACTGAAATAGGTTGCCCAGAGAAGTTGTGGAGGCTTCAAGCCTGCAGGTGCTCAGGGCCAGGCTGGATGAGGCCTTGAGCAGCCTGGGCTGGCGGGAGGTGTCCCTGCCCATGGCAGGGGGTTGGAACTGGAGGAGCCTGAAGGCCTCTTCCAGCCCATTCTGTAATCCTGTGGGTTTAATGTAGGCTGTGACCAAGGTGTGGCCTGTGCTCAATTGCAGCAAAGGCTGGATGAGGAGTTCCAGAGGAAGCTGGAGAGGAACAAGATGATTGCAGAAGAGCAAACGGCCAAGCGCAGGAGGAAGCGGTGAGTGGCCGGGGGGGGGCGCTGCGGCTGGCCCGGGGGGGGCGCTGCGGCTGGCCCGGGGGGGGGGCGCTGCGGCTGGCCCGGGGGGGGGGGCGCTGCGGCTGGCCCGGGGGGGGCGCTGCGGCTGGCCCGGGGGGGGGGCGCTGCGGCTGGCCCGGGGGGGGGGCGCTGCGGCTGGCCCGGGGGGGGGGGGGGCGCTGCGGCTGGGGGGGGGGGGCGCTGGGGGGGCGCTGCGGCTGGCCCGGGGGGGGGGCGCTGCGGCTGGGGGGGGGTCGCTGCGGCTGGCCCGGGGGGGGGCGCTGCTGGCTGGCCCGGGGGCGCTGCAGCTGGCCCGCATGCTCTGCAGGGAGCCTGTGCTGCTGTGGCTGCAGCAAGCAGCTCAGGAGGCTGCCTGTGGAAATCACAGAATCAATAAGGTTGGAATAGGCCTCAGAGCTCAGCAAGTCCAAGCTGTCACCCAGCACCTCCTGACAGCTCCCCCATGGCTCCAAGGGCCACATCCAGTCCCCTCTTGAGCACCTCCAGGCACGGGGACTCCACCACCTCCCTGGGCAGCACATCCCAAGGGCAAATCTCTCTCTCTGGGAAGAACTTTCTCCTCCCCTCCAGCCTAAACCTCCCTTGGCACAGCTGGAGACTGTGTCCTCTTGTTCTGGGGCTGCTTGCCTGGGAGAAGAGACCAACCCCCACCTGGCTACAACCTCCCTGCAGGGAGTTGCAGAGAGCAAGAAGGTCTCCCCTGAGCCTCCTCTGCTGCAGGCTAAGCAACCCCAGCTCCCTCAGCCTCTCCTCCCAGGGCTGTGCTCCAGACCCCTCCCCAGCCTTGTTGCCCTTCTCTGGACACCTTCCAGCAGCTCAACATCTTTCCTAACCTGAGGAGCCCAGAACTGGACACATGACTCAAGGTGTGGCCTGAGCAGTGCTGAGCACAGGGCACAATGACTTCCCTGCTCCTGCTGGCCACACTGCTCCTGCTCCAGGCCAGGATGCCATTGGCCTTCTTGGCCCCCTGGGCACACTGCAGGCTCATGTTCAGCTGCTGTCAATCAGCACCCCCAGGTCCCTCTCTGCCTGGCTGCTCTCAGCCCCTCTGCCCCCAGCCTGTAGCTCTGCCTGGGGTTGTTGATCACCTTTGCTTCATGTCTCTGGTTTCTAAAGGCAGCTGTTAGCTGGGCAGGCTCTCCTGGCTTGGTTTGCTTTCCAGGCCATCAGCAGTGAGATGGCTTTGGACTGCTTGAGCTTTAGCTGCCCCTGTGATGTGGGCTGCACTGTGTGTGTTCCCACCATGGCAGGGAAGGTTTGTGTGTGCAGCCAGCTGCAGTAGCTGCCTGAAACAGCTGACACCCAGCAGCAAGAGTGGGGGCTGCTGAGTTGGGTACCTGTGTGGCTTTGGACTAGCAGGACGTGGTGGGGCCTGATGCTGTCCTGTGTGAGCACCCCAGGCAGCCTGTGAGTCCTGCAGTGCTCACTGGTGGGTGCAGTGCTATTGAAATCATCTGCTGCTGCCTACCTCTTTGACATGTCTGGCAGGTCACAGACTGCATCAGGTTGGAGGGGACCCTCCAAGGTCACCTTGTCCCTGCTGCCTGCAGGGATTTTGGACATCTCCAGCTAGAGCAGGCTGCCCAGGACCACATCAAGTCTGATCTTGAGTATCTGCAGGGACAGGGCCTCAACCACCTCCCTGGGCAGCCTGTTCCAGTGCTTCCCCACTCTCTTTGTGCAGAGCTTCCTCCTGATGTCCATCCTAACTGCCCTGCACCAGTTTCAAACCACTGCCCCTCATGCTATGCTGGGGCAGGTCTGGTAAGTTAGGTGGAACAGCTGGAAACTGCTAAACCCATCCCTGCCTTAGCTCCAGACACAGTGAGACAGCTACAGGGTTGATACCCTCTGGAAATAGTCTGAGCACTGTAGCCCAGAGATCCAAGAGTCCCAGTCCCACCATGCCTTCCAGAAGCAGCAGAGTGCCACAGCTTGGCCCTCTCAGGGGGGCTGACCCTGGCATCCCCTCTCTTGCTGCTTTGAGGATTTCACATCCTGTAGCTTGAGAGCTGCTGCTGAAGGGCCCCTGCCAAGTGACTCACTAGCCACAAAAGTGCACAACACTCTCACTGTTGCCATCTCATTTGAATGTAATGTGGCCCAGCAGATGGCCAGCAAGTGAGATCTGGCCTGCTGCCTCTTCCCTGCCTGAGATGGAGAGCAAATGCTCCACCAGCACATGCTGCCTGAGCACTAACACCTCCTTGTCCCCTTCTGCAGCCTAATGGTGGAGGTACCAAATGGTTCTGCCCTGCAGGAGCCTCCTTAACTGCCCTCACCACTCTCTCTGCTGTGCTGACCAGACAGGTACAGCACTTGGCTCTCTGCTTCAAGACAGCTCATTCATGGTGTTGAGAGAGGAGCAGGGATCCCAGGTTGCTTTGCCCTCTGTCTGCCATTGGATCACACAGGCTGGGTGAGGAGTGGCTCCAGAGCAGCCTGGAGGAGGCCTTGGGGGTGTCAGTTGGTGACAAACTCCCCAGGAGCCAGCACTGGTCCCTGGCAGCCCAGAGCCAGCTGAGTGCTGAGCTGCAGCCAGAGCAGGGAGAGCAGCAGCACAGGGAGGGGATTCTGCCCCTCTGCTCTGCTCAGCCCCCACCTGCAGCACTGCCTCCAGCACAAGAAGGACCTGGAGCTGCTGGAGAGGCTCCAGAGGAGGCCACAGAGATGCCCAGAGGCTGCAGAACCTCCCCTGTGGGGCCAGGCTGGGAGAGCTGGGGCTGTTCAGCCTGGAGAAGAGAAGGCTGCAGGGAGACCTCAGAGCAGCCTTCCAGTACCTGAAGGGCTCCAGGAGAGCTGGGGAGGGACTTTGGGCAAGGGCTGGGAGTGCCAGGATGAGGACAATGGCTTTGAGCTGGGAGAGGGGAGATTGAGACTGGAGAGGAGGAAGAAATTCTTTGCAGTGAGGCTGGGGAGACTCTGGCACAGGCTGCCCAGGGAGGCTGTGCCCTGCCTGGAGGTGTTCAGGGTGAGGCTGGATGAGGCCCTGAGCAACCTGGGCTGGTGAGAGGTTGGTTTCTCCAGGGCTGCTCTCCAGCCAGTCCCTGCCCAGCCTCTCTCAGTGCCTGGCATTGCCCTGCCCCAGCTGCAGGCCCTTGCCCTTGGTCTTGTTGAACCTCCTGAGGTTGTCCTGGGCCCAGCTCTGCAGCCTGTGCAGGTCCCTCTGGATGGATCCTTGCCTCCAGCTGCCAGCAGCACCACACAGCTCAGTGCCATCAGCAGAGCTGCTGAGGGAGATTCTCCCTATGCCAGTTTTGGTTGCTGTGCCATCATGGAAGGCTTCAAGCACTCCTTTGGGCTAAAACCCAACAGAGACACAGATGGGCAACAGAAACTGAAGAGCTGTGAGTTGGCTTTTGCTGCATTTTCCCACCTGGAAGCCAAGCTGAGGCCCAAACCCTCTGCTGAAAGCTGCTGTTGCAAGCTGCTGCCTGTGTCCTTGGTCAGAGTGTGGATGTGCAGAGGCTTTCCAGGGCTGCACTTGGCAAAAAGAGTCTTTTGGGGTTGTGGTTTTTCTCTTCTTTGCTTTGTAGCCAGAAGTTAAAAGAGAAGAAACTGCAGGCCAAGAAAAACAAACTGGAACAAAAGAAGCAGGAGAAAGGTCAGTGCCATTTCAGTTCTCTGCTCTCAAGGCTTTGTTCTCATCCCCACTTGGAGCCTTAGAAGGGTTTGTGCTCACCCCCTGCCCCCAACCTGCTCAAGAGAGGGGTGGGGGGAAAAAAAACCCTTCAGGACTGAGCCTCAAGCCAATCTGAAGACTCTCTTTGAAAGCCATCTGTGGTGAGATTTAATCTCCCAGCTCCTTTGGCCTGTTGGGGGAAGGCTTCTTTTGCCTTTCAGGTGGGGACATGGGGGAGTCCCTGTTGGCTGTGGGTGTTCTGTGCCAGCTGTCCTGGCAAGCTGCAGGTTCAGCAGGTTGTTCAAAGCAGCACTTTGCTCCCAGGCTGTGCCTTGGCTTCTTAAAGTGTGCTTGGAAGGTGCACAGGTGGGGAAATGGCCCAGCAGGAGGCTTTGAGTGTGAGCAGTGGAGCCCCCCGTGGTGCCAGCTGTTCCACCCCACATCAAATGGACACCAAGCACCTGACTGCCTTTGGTCCTCCTCAAACCTACCCTGCAGCAGTGTCCCTTCCAGCAGGCTGCTCAGGCTTCAGGGCTCTCCTTGCTTCCTTCCAGTGAGGGGGTTTCCAGTCTCCTCTTTCCAACACTGGCCCTTTGTGTCCTGTGCAGTAATCCAGAGCCTGGAAATGACTCCCTGCTAATCCTGCTGCAGCAGTCTGACAGCTCCACCTTGGTTCTGCTCTGCTGTGCAGAGTTGGATCTGTTTCAGCTGAACTGTTGCCAGCTTCCCATTAGAAACACAGGAGGACAAATTAATCATTAGGTTAATTTTCTTTTCTGGCAGCAAATGAATGGAGCAGAATGGATTCATTTGGGGGGGGGGGGGGAGTGTCTGGGGTGGTTTGTCCTGTTTTGGGGGTTGTTTTAAAGCTACTCATTTATGAATTGTGACTGGGAAAGGGAATTGAAGCAGGAGCCAAAGTGCTGACTTGGAAGGAACAGAGTAAGCCATCCCTGCTGGGAGGGAGCAGGGCTGGAGCAGGGGCTGGTGCTGTGCTGTGGCACTGCCAGGTCCCAGTGCTTTGCTCTGCTCAAGTCAGTGATCTTCTGGAAGCCAGGAGCCAAACTCCCCTGCCTTTAGAACAGTTCATCACAGAACCCAGCATGGTGAAGCTGGAAGGGACCTCTGGAGATCATCCAGGCCAAACCCCTCCTAAAGCAGGGCACCCACAGCACAGTGCCCAGCAGCACGATGCCCAGGGGGGGGTTGGCAGCTCTCCACACAAGGACACTCCACAACCTCTCTGGGCAGCCTGCTCCAGGCCTCCAGCACCCTCACAACAAACAACTTGCTCCTCCTCTTCACATCCAACCTCCTGGGTGACACCCTGTGCCCCTTGCTGCCCCTTGTGCTGTCCCTGGGCACCACTCAGCAGAGTCTGGCCCCAGCCTCTTGCCCCCCACAGCTCCTTCAGCTCTTGCTGAGCATTGCTCAGCTGCCCTCTGGGGCTGCTCTTCTGCAGGCTCTCAGCCCCAGGGCTCTCAGCCTTTGCTGCTGCCAGAGCTGCTCCAGGCCCCTCAGCAGCTCTGCAGCCTCCCTGGACTCTCTCCAGCACTTCTCTGTCTCTCCTGAACTGGGGAGCCCAGAACTGGACCTGGGACTCCGGATGAACAGATCACCAGGGAGGAGAACTTCCCTCAGCCTGCTGGCCACACTCTTCTCCATGCCCCCCGGACCCCACTGGCCTTCTTGGCCACTCGGGCACATTGCTGCCTCACGGGGAGCTTGCAGCATTTATCTTGAAGGGAGCAGCAAGCATAAGGGGTGGTGGTGAAGCGAGGGCGGCTGCGGGAGCTGCGCGGTGGTGTAGACCCCTGCGGGTACGGAGCTTGGCCGCACGGTGGCGCCCGCGCACTGCGCCTGCAGGCCCGCAGCTGGCTCCCCTGGCCGGGGCGTGGGCAGGGGGCGTCGCGGCTGGAACGGTGAAGGCACCAAGAGGTGGTGGCGGCACAGTAGTGGCTCTTGGATCCAGGCCTCCCCTGCAGCCCTACCTCATCTACAGGGTCTGCTGTTTAACTTCTAGTCGGTGTTTTCTGGTCTTGGTGAGTTTGCTGTGAGCCTCCTTAATCTTGAAGTCACAGAGTGGTTTAGGCTGGAAGAGCCCTTTAAGATCATTGAGTCCAGCCATGACCCAGCACTGCCAGGGCACCACAGGGCCCTCAGCACCACATTACACAGCTCTGAAACCCCTCCAGAGATGGGGACTCCTCCACTGCCTGGGCAGCCTGGGCCAGGCCTTGACAACCCTCAAGGGGAAGAAATTGTTCCTCATGGCCAACCTAAACCTCCCCTGGGGCAACCTGAGGCTGCTGCTTATTGTCCTGTCATTCATCCCTTGGGAGCAGAGCCCAGCCCCCACCTGGCTCCAGCCTCTTCTCAGGGAGCTGCAGAGAGCAATGAGGTCTCCCTCAGCCTCCTCTTCTCCAGGCTGAACAGCCCCAACTCTGTCAGCCTGTCCTAACAGGGGAGGTTCTTCATCCCTCTGATCATCTTTGTGGCCTTCTCTTGACCTGCTCCAACAGTTCCAGGTCCTTCTTGTGTTTGGGACACCAGAACTGGATGCAGTACTGCAGGTGGGGTCAGAGTAGAGGGGCAGAATGCCCTCACTCATCCTGCTTCTCACACTGCTTTTGATGCAGCCCAGGCCATGGCTGGCAAAGCCCTGTGTATCTGGGACTGCTTAGTGGTGAGATATTTAAGAAGGAAGCCCCATGGGAATGTGTTATCCATCTGTGCTAATTAATGTGACCTAATAGGCACAGGTTTGCTGAGCCCCTGAGACTGGTTGTGAAAGACCTCCTGAGGAAGCCCCCTGGGGCCATGTTCTCATTTCACAGCATCACAGAGCTGTCAGGGCTGGAAGGGACCTCAAGGCTCAGCCAGTCCCAACCCCCACTGCCATGGGCAGGGACACCTCACACTGCAGCAGGTTGCTCACAGCCACCTCCAGCCTGGCTGCAAACACCTCCAGGCAGGAGGCTTCCACCACCTCCCTGGGCAGCCTGTGCCAGGCTCTCACCACCCTCCTGGGCAACAACTTCTTCCTCACATCCAATCTCAATCTCCCCACTTCAAGTTTTGCTCCATCCCCCACAGTCCTATCCCTCCCTGACACCCTCACAAGTCCCTCCCCAGCTTGCTTGGAGCCCCCTGCAGATCCTGGAAGGCCACAATTAGGTCTCGTTGGAGCCTTCTCCTCTCCAGCCTGCACAACCCCAGCTCCCTCAGTCTGCCCTCACAGGATCTCCTCCTGTTTGTGTTTTCAGACCCCAGCCAGCCTCAGGAGCGAGGCAGCAGCGAGGATGACGACGAGGACAGCAAGGAGGAGGAGGAGGAGGAAGAAGAGAAGGAAGATGATGCTGAAGAGCCCAGTTTTGTGATGGGCAGGGGCTGAGGGCTCGGGGGCCAGCTGGCAAGCACTGTTCATCGCTTTGATCCGCAGGAGCATGGAAGCTTTCATCTCAGCCAAGCAGAAGCCATCGGCCTGCACCACATCTGCTTCGCGGTGAACGACCTTCACCTCCCGGGCCCGAGGGATGCTGACAGAGAAATGCCAACTGAGAGAGATTTCCTTTATTTCCTTCCTTGCTTGTGGAACTGCTGTGCAGTCTGCCCTGAGCTCGCTCTACAGCCTCAGCCACGAGCCCCTGGCCGCCCCAGAGGGGCTTCCTCGCCCGGCCCGGAGCGGTTTGCTCTGCCTGACAGCTCAAACGTATCCCTTCCCATTTAAGGCATAAGAGTTACTGTGAGGGCTCTGTGGCCTGCTGCTGGCCAAGCTGGGAGCAGTGGGCTACAAAAAAAAACCCACCAACCACACCAAACCAAAACCACGCAAAAACAAACAGAAAAAGTCTAAGGGAAGAGTTTAACCTACAAGTAGAGAAGTGGTCTGGAGCCAGACCCTCCTGCACTGTGAGTGTTCCGAGTTGGGGCTTTTGTATGGGGTCACCTCTAACCCAAAGAAAATCAGTTTCTAGACAAGCTAGACAAGTTCTCTAGATTTTTAAAGCAGGATCCCTTTTCTATTGCTCAAAACTTGACCCTCTTTACTTTTCTGCCCTGGTCTTTTGTAAATGAATAAAAAGGGGACGTGTTGGATTGTTCTGTCTTCCTCTTTCTTGTTGGAGGTGGTGGCAGGCAGCGCTGAGGTGCAAGGACAGGAAGACCCACGTGCTGTGGGGCATCTGAGAGTGCAGAGAGAAGGAGCTGGCTGCTTTTCATCCCCTCCTTGCTTTTGGGTTGGAACAATGTTTTGGTTTGGGGTTTTTTTTTTTTTGTTTTGAACCCAAAGACTCTGTCTGTAAAGCCTCCAAACCCTGGGGCAGAAAGGCTTGGAAGGGAATGGCTTTGCCTGCCTTCAGCTTCATGCAGTGGCACTTGGCCTTTCTCTCTGCTTTGGGCTGGGGTTCCCCTCCGAGAGGCCATCACCTCCCTGTGTGTGTTTCTTTGTTGGTGCTTGACTGAAGTGCTTAGGCAGTGGTGGTTTTATGTGTAACTTGGGTGTTGTCTTCTCGGTGTCTCTCCAATTAGAAGTGCCTGATAGCTTTCAGACACACTCACCTGTCTGAGGAGCAGCTGAGGGAGCTGGGGGTGCTGAGCCTGCAGAGAAGGAGGCTGAGGGAGACCTCATTGCTCTCTGCAGCTCCCTGAGAGGAGGCTGGAGCCAGGTGGGGGTTGTGCTCTGCTCCCAGGGAACAAGTGATAGGACAAACGGAAATGTGCTCTTTAGAAACAGGTTTAGGTTGGGCATGAGGAACAATTTCTTCCCCTTGAGGGTTGTCAGGGCTTGGCCTAGGCTGCCCAAGGGCAGTGGTGGAGTGCCCATCCCTGGAGGGGTTTCACAGCCATAGAGATGTGGTGCTGAGGGCTGTGGTTTGGAGGTGCCCTGGCAGTGCTGGGTTGGTGGTTGGACTCCCTGATCTTAAAGGTCTCTTCCAACTGAAACAATTCTGTGATTCTCTGTCAGGACTGTGCTGCTCCTTCTCCTCAAGCCTTTGCCAATGCCAAATTATTTAAAGCAAAGCCCAGTGAGAGGGAGAGGCTCACTTTAGGTTTAGCCTGTGCTGGAGAGTGCTGCCAGGAGCTTTGTCTGGGCTGACTTTGTGTCACAGATTCTCAGTGGTGGCAGCATGGTGGCAGGGAGGCTGATGTGATTTAAGGGCAAGTGATGTTGGTGTTTTGTTGCCCCGCACAGACCCAAACACATCAGAGCAGGTCACCTCTGAGCTTTCAGGGTCTACATCTCCACCACTCCCTGGGTTAGGGATCTGCATGAACTTTCCTGCTTCATCTCCAGGTGCTTTGGAGCAAGTTGTGACAGTGTTTAGCTCTGGAGCACTTCAGCTGCAGATCAGATGTCGTGCACTTGTTGGTGTTTCCCCTGTGGAGAGGAAAATGAGTTAGGAGAAACAGGAGGAGAAAGTTGTTTGTTGTGAGGTTGCTGAGCCCTGGAGCAGGCTGCCCAGAGAGGTTGTGGAGCATCCTTGTGTGGAGAGCTTCCAACCCCCCTGGGCATTGTGCTGCTGGGCAAGCTGCTGTGAGTGCCCTGCTGGAGCCAGGGGGGTTGGCCTGGCTGATCTCCAGAGGTCCCTTCCACCCCCCAGCATGCTGGATCCTGTGAACTGCTTTACTGAAAGCCCCCTTAGGGCAGGGGAGCCCTGCTGGCAGGTCTGTTGTGGATGAGCCATGAAAATGTTGTGCTGTTCCTTTGCTTTCCTGGATGGAGCAGTGAGAGTGTCACAAATAAACAGTGACTGTTCTGCCCCTGAGCTTGTCACTCTGAGCTAAGGAACTAAATGTTTGGGTCAGTGGAGCAGATGTTACTGCATGAGGGCAGACTCTTCTCGCTCCTGAGGCGGATGGACTTGAGTTTGTCCTGGCGCCATCCCGCCTCCTCTGGACGCCATCACCGCCCGTCCTGAGTTACTCATGCTCTTCCTTCTCTCAGAACTGAGCTTGGAGGTGAAATCCATAGCAAACAAGATGAGGTGCTGCTGAAGGTGGCACCTTCCTCGTGGCCCTTCCTGCTGGGCTGGGCAAGTGCAGCAGAGGAGCTGCAGGTGGCGGGTGTCGCTGACAAGTCCCCTGCGCTCTTGTGGCTGTTCACATCACCGCTGGAACACAAAAGCTCTTCAAGAGAGTGCCTGGAGGGATGTTTTGTCATTAAGACAAAATGCCAGTGCTCTGTTACCTCCAAACAGGGGGAAAACATCATGCCTGGAGCAGAGGAGAAGTGCTCCCACATGTAGTGACATGAGCAACACCTCCAGGGCTGCACCTCGTTCCAAGTGCGGCACCGAAGGAGCTGCAGTAACAGGAAGGCTTTGAACTGCCAGGGAGTTTGACCTGCTTCTGTCGGGTTCCCGGGCTGGATTCTCTCTGAGGGGAGTCCCTCTCCTTCCTCTGCTGGAGGCTCGTCCTCAGGAGCTGAAGTTTGCTGCTGTTTGATCTCCACCTGCCTTCCTGTGTGCCTGGCACCCCCGAGAGGCAGCGGCGTTAGTGCTGAACCTGCGCAGAGGGATTCACCAAGCTCAGAGGTGAAAAGCGCCCTCGGGGTCACCCCTCAGGGTCACCAACTGCTTGTCAGCTGAGTGTGGAGTTAGGGATTGTTTTCTGTTGTCCTTTTCCCTCCCCTAGGCAGAAGTGAATTCTGAGGATGGGGTTCCCCTGTGATAACACCTTTGAGCTCTTTCTTTTTCTCTCCTTTTCAGGGCAGCTGCTCCTTCCTCTTCCCTACAAGCCTGTCCTTGCTCTTTTGCTGGGTTTAGACAGGATTTCCTGCTGAGTCAGTCGAGGAGGAGTGCAGGAGATAGATGATCAGTAGACAGCAGCCTGGCTTCCTCAGCCCTCCCTCGCTCCAGGAGCCTCCTCCACGCCTCAGCAGAGCCCGGCACTGTCTCCTGACTTATGTAAGTGGTGGCTTTTTGCTGTGTAACTAATCACTAATAAAAGCACCTTTCCACCCCGCTGCACCGAGACCTCCTCTGTGGCAGGATGGAGTGATGCAAGCCGCAGACCCAGTAACACTTTGATCGATGAAGAGGTTTCCCCCCACCCCCGGCTATGAATTTTGGGCGCTGCAGACCTGTTGTCTTCTCCCACAGATGCAGGCCCCCCCCCCCCCCCCCCCCGCGAACCACAGCCCCAAGACCCTAGAGGGCCACAGCCCCCTAGGACCGCAGCACCTCCTGGAGCCCAGCCCTCTCCAGGACCACAGCACCCCCCAGGACCCCATCCCGGGGCCGGATGGGGGGCGGAGGCGTTGGGTTCAGCTGGGAATCGCCGCCTTCTGTAACGGCCGGGTCCGTTCGCCCGTTCGGCAAGGCCCCGGAGCCCTCTCGGTGGCGCAGGAGGCCAGCGAAGCCCCCGGCCCCGATGCCGCAGGCCCCCGTGCCCGGCGCTGCAGGGCGGGGGCAGCCACCGCATGGCCCCACCCCGGCCCCGTGGCCCCGCCCCGTCGCGGAGGGGGCGGGGCATCGCCTCGCCGTGGCCCAACGAGGCGTCGGTCACGTGGGGCGGGCGGGGCCTCCGCCGCCCCCCACCCATTTCCTGCGGGTCACGTGGCGGGGCCCCGGCGTTGCCTTGGCAGCGGCGGAGGCGGCTCCGGCTAACGGCGGCGGGAGCTCCCGGGGCGCCGCGCCCCACACGGCCCGGCCCGGCCCGGCCCGGCCCGCCCCGCCCCCGGCCCGCCCCGACCTGCCAGCGCGGTGAGCTACGGACCGCACCCGGGGGGGGGCCGCGTCCTGCCCGGGGGGGCTAGGTCCCGACCTGTAGGGTAAGGGGGTCTATCCTGCCCGGGGTCCCGGGTCCCGTCCTATGGGATAAGGGGGTCCATCCTGCCCGGGGTCCCGGGTCCCGACCTGTGGGGTAAAGGGGGTCCATCCTGTCTGGGGCCCTGGGTCGCGTCCTGTGGGGTAACGGGCTTCATCCTGCCCAAGGTCCCGTGCTGTGGAGTAACCGGCTCCATCCTGCCCGGGGTGCGGTGATGGGGGGTAACGGGTTCCATCCCGCCCGGGGTGCGGTGATGGGGGGTAAGGGGCTCCATCCCGCCCGGGGTGCGGTGATGGGGGTAACGGGTTCCATCCCACCCGGGGTGCGGTGATGGGGGGTAAGGGTTCCATCCCACCCGGGGTGCGGTGATGGGGGGGTAAGGGGCTCCATCCCGCCCGGGGTGCTATGCTGAGGGATAACGAGCTCCGTCGTGCCTGGGGAGGTGGGTCCCGTCCGGTGGGGTAATGGTCTCCGTCCGGTCCGGGTGTTTGGGATGTGGGGGCTCATGCTGCATAGATGGAGCATTTCCTGCCTGGGGTGCTCCAGGAGGAGGGGCTCATCCTGCCCGGCTGGAGGCAGTCCCTGCCCGGGGTGCTGGGGAGGGAGGGAGGGGAGAACCGGTCTTATCCTGCCTGGAGTGGGGGTAGGAGCCTGATCCTGCCCCGCTGGGGATATGCTGGCAGGGTCCGCTGTGAGCAGACAGAGGGTCCCACCCTGCCTGGCGCTGTTTTGGCGCTTCCCTGGGATGCAGAGGGCGGGCAGCTCTCGGGGGTCCTATCCTGACCAAGGGATCTTCTCGTGGAGAAGGTCCATTGCGGGGATGACCCTGACCCACTGCTCTTGGAAGAGGGATCCCAGCTCGGGGCGGGCAGTGGGTCCCATCCTGCCTAGGGGGCGCAGGCGACCCTCGGTGTGCTGGAGGCCTTTCCCTTTATGGGGAGGATCCTGGCTGTGGGAGGATCTCACCCTGAGGATGCTGTTGGAGGGGACATCCTTGCCATGGGGTCACATCCTGCCCAGGCTGTGCTGATAGTGGCTGGGAAGGAGGAGGAGGAGGAACGCTGTGCTCAGGGGAATGAGTAGAGTCCTGGCTGTGGTGGTGCTCGGGGCTGATGCCCTGCTGGAGGGGTGCTGCTGTGAGGGTGCTCACAGCCACATGTAGTGGTGGGACTGTGAGCTCTAGGATGGCCTTGATCACAAAGGTCTTTTCCAACCTCAGCAGTTCTGTGACATCCTGCCTGGGTGCTGGGGGTCCAGGGGTGCTGCTGGGGGAGGTCTCAAGCCAGGAGAGACCCTGAGGAGGAGTTGCCCATAGCAGACGGGGCCTGCAGAACGAGGAGCAGCAGGGCCTGTGGTTAGGCTTAGCCATGGTCTGCAGGGTCTTGAACTGGGGAGAAGGGAGCTGGTACCAGCACACTGCCCAGTCCGGGGGGTGGGGCAGAAGCCTGGGTCCACAGGGGGCCCGAAGGCAGGCAGAGGAGCAGTGACGGCTCTCTGTGGGTGATGTTTCAGGGCAGGCTGGCAGCAGGAGGGGATCCACAGATCTGGGTCTGTCTGCCTGTGCCCTGCTGTGAGGAAATCCCCCAGGGTGGGCTTGCAGCTGCAGGGCGGCAGGGGGAAGGCGCTGCAGGCCAGGCCAGGCTCTCTGTGAGGCGGTGATGGCAGGGAGCTCACCTCTGCAGAAGGACCGGGCGGTGTGAAGGGTGGGAGGGAAGACCTGGCTGGGATGGACTCGGCTGGAGCTGGCTGCTGGGCTGAGGTCTCCTGGGGAAGTCCTAATTCTCCACCCAAAATGTAACAGCCCTGGGTGGTAGAACCCTGTAGAAGAGTCACTTCTGCAAGAGCCAGCATCCTCAACCTTGAACACTGCAGGGCAGGAGCATGAAGCCTGCAGAAGAACTCTGCCCTGGAGCTGAAAAGTGCCCCCAGGGCAAAAGCTGCTGGAGGCACAGGCGTGTGAAATGCTTCTCTGGTCTTCTGTTGCAGCCCTTGGAGCCCTCCAGCCAGGCCCTCCATGTCCACAGCCAGCAAGGTGAGTTCTTGCCTGACCAGTGCCTACTTCTGTCTCCAGTTCTGGAGCCTCTGTGGCAGGAAGGCTCTGGAGGGACTGGAAGGTGTCCAGAGAAGGGCCACGAGGAGGAGCAGAGGGCTGGAGCTGCTCTGCTCTGAGGACAGACTGAGGGAGTTGGGGTTGTGCAGGCTGGAGAGGAGAAGGCTCCAACGAGACCTTCCTGTGGCCTTCCAGGATCTGCAGGGGGCTCCAAGCAAGCTGGGGAGGGACTTTTCAGGCTGTCAGGGAGGGATAGGACTGGGGGGGATGGAGCAAAACTTGAAGTGGGGAGATTGAGATTGGATGTGAGGAAGAAGTTGTTGCCCATGAGGGTGGTGAGAGCCTGGCACAGGCTGCCCAGGGAGGTGGTGGCAGCCTCCTGCCTGGAGGTGTTTGCAGCCAGGCTGGAGGTGGCTGTGAGCAACCTGCTGCAGTGTGAGGTGTCCCTGGCCGTGGCAGGGGTTGGGACTGGCTGAGCCTTGAGGTCCCTTCCAGCCCTGCCAGTTCCATGGCTCTCTGGGCTCCTGCAGTTGTTTACTGGCTGGGGAACATCTCCGGAGCTGCTCCCCAGTGAAAATTCAGCCTCCTGGTATTTTTAGTTTGTTTTTCTAAGGCAAGAGGCAGATGTGATTGGGTCTCCTCTTGCTCTCCTCTCTGACCTCTGAGCTCATTTGTCTTTGCAGTGGAATTTCTCCCTAAGGGGGCTGGGAGTTTCCTCTCGTGTTTTGTGGGGGGGTGTGGAGGCCCCTCCGGCCCAAGCTGAGGACGAAGCCCCCGAAGCCGCCCCCGAGCTGTGCATTGCAGCATCCACACAGGATGTTGTCACAGGAAACAGCTCTTGTAACTCTGCTGCTCTCCTGCCCTCCCTGGTGCCTTGCAGAGAGAGGGCTTTCCCTCCCCCCCGCCCTCCCCCTTCTCTAAAATAGGTGATTTTTGCCTTTTCTGGGGGTGGGGGGCAGGGGGGGAAGGTTTCTCCCTGCTGTTCTGTTCTGGAGGTTTTTATTCCTGTGTGAAAGTTCTAATAGGTTGTTTGGGGCTTTTTTTTTTTGGGGGGGAGGGGGAGTTTGTTTTTCTTTTTAGCCATTTGGAACTCCTGAGCAGGTCTGGAGCCATCCCAGTGTCCCCCAGGGGATGTAACAGAGGCCAGAAACTGCCCAGAAGTTGTTCCCTTGAGCTCTTGCTGCCACCCTTAAAGCCATTCACAGCCTCATAGATTGCACTGGGCTGGAAGGGACTCTCCAAGGTCATCCTTGGCCAACCCCTGCAGTCAGCAGGGACATCTCCAGCTGGAGCAGGCTGCCCAGGGACATGGCAAGTCTGGCACTGAATGCCTCTCAACCGCCTCTCTGGGCAACCTCTTCCAGTGTCTCACCACTCTCACTGTGCAGAGCTTCCTCCTGATGTCCAACCTGAATCTGCCCTGCTCCAGCTTCACAGAATCACAGAATGTTAGGGGTTGGAAGGGACCTCTAGAGATCACCCAGCCCAGCCCCCTGCCAGGGCAGGGGCACCTGGAGTGGATCACACATTGCCCCTCATCCTGTCACTCCAAGCCCTTCTAAACAGTCCCTCCTCAGCCTTCCTGTAGGTCCCCTTCAGGCACTGGAAGGTTGCTCGAAGGTCTCCCTGCAGCCTTCTCTTCTCCAGGCTGAGCAGCCCCAGCTCTCCCAGCCTGTCCCCACAGCCCTCTGATCATCTTTGTGGCCTCCTCTGGGCTCCCTGCAGCAGGTCCATGGCTGTGTTGCCGTGGTGCTCCTGCCTCCCTCCTTGCCACGTCTGGGGGCAGGGGGTGGAATGGGAAGGCCACCGGGCGCAAACAGGAGGCACAAACAGCCTTAGAGCTGCCAGGCTTTATCTGCTGCTGCAGTCTGTTACTGTGTCTGGAGCAGCTTTGTCACGGGCTCAGAGCTGTGGGCAGCTGGTGTCCTTTGTAATCTCTGCCACTTCCCTCAGAGCCTCCCTGCAAACCAGGCTCTGGGGGCCGCGGGCACCGCGGGGGCTGCGGGCACCGCGAGCTGGCTGCCTGCGGGCAGCGCCGGGGCTCCTCCAGGAACAGCAAGGTGCCCTTGACCTCGAGGTGTGGTGCTGGGGCGAATTAGTGGCACACCAGGTGTGATTCTGGGCATGCATCTGCGAAGAGGAGGAGGAGGAGGAGCTGGGGAGTGCTGCTAGCCAGGAGGGCCCCCGGGGGCGCAGCTCCGCTCCGGCTGCCTGCCTGGCGCGGCGGTGGTCGGCGGCAGAGCTGAGTGGGAGGATTCAGCGGGGAGCTTGTGGGTTCCCTTCTCACCAGGGCTGGGCTGAGCTGAGCAGCCAGGCTCAGATGCTTGTCAGAGGAGGGAAACCTCTGCTCCAAGCCTGTGGTGAATTCTGCTCCTGTGTCTGTGGAGCTCCCCGGGGCCTGGCCGCGTGGTGCTGTGGGGAGGGGGTGGCTGGGACCTGATGCAAGCATTCAGCACCTGGCTGCTTGCTCCCCTCTTCCAGTGGGACCTCTTAGAATGATGGAACGGTTTGGGTTGGAAAAGAGCTTTTGGATCATTGATTCCAACCCAGCACTGCCAGGGCACCATTCACCACGGCCCTCAGCACCACATCTCTGTGGCTTTGAAACCCCTCCAGGGATGGGGACTCCACCACTGCCCTTGGGCAGCCTGCTCTGAGGCTTAACAATGCTTTGGGGAGAGAAATTTTCCCTCAGGTCCGACCTGAACCTCCCCTGGGGCAACCTGAGGACATTTCCTCTTGTCCCATCGCTTCATCCCCCACCTGGCTTCAGCCTCCTCTCAGGGAGCTGCAGAGAGCAATGAGCTCTCCCTCAGCCTCCTCTTCTCCAGGCTGAACACCCCCAGCTCCCTCAGCTGCTCCTCCCCGGCAAAGGCTGAGTGCTTCCACAATCACACAACTGTTGGGTTTGAAAACCTCTCCAAGCTCATCCAGTCCAATATCAGCTCAGCACCACCATGGCCACTAAACCGTGCCCCAGGTGCCATGGCCACAGGTTTCTGGAACCCCTCCAGGGATGGGGACTCCACCACCTCCCTGGGCAGCCTTTGCCAGTCCCTGACCACTCTGGCAGCAGGAAAAGTTTTCCTCCTCTCCAACCTAACCCTCCCCAGGCACAATTTCAGGCCAGTTCCTCTCCTTTTAGCATCTGATCCTAGGGAGCAGAGCCCAAACCCCACCTGGCTCCAGCCTCCTCCCAGGGAGCTGCAGAGAGCAATGAGGTCTCCCTCAGCCTCCTCTGCTCCAGGCTGCACACCCCCAGCTCCCTCAGCTGCTCCTCCCCAGCCCTCTTCTCCAGACCCTTCCCCAGCTTCCTTGCCCTCCTCTGGACCTGCTCCACACTCTTGAATCTGAAGCTGCTGGAGCTGCCTGGAAAGCAGCTCTCCTTTCCCTTTGGAATTGTCTTTTGCTTTGCCTGTGCTGCCAGCCAGCAGTGGAAGCAGGGGAGCAGGCTTCCTGGTCAGGTGTGGCTGAGAGGTGGAGTGTGAGCAGCTCAGGAAATTCCACTTTCCCCTGCAGAAGCCTGGGAAGTCCATTTGACCTTGCAGGGCATCCAGCTATGGCACTGCTGGGGAGGTGCTGGCAAGAGCTGTGCCTGTCCAAGCCCAGCTGTGATGAGCAGTGCTTCAGCTGGGGAAAAACTGGTTCCCAGAGAGCAAAAAGTGACTCCCTGAATGTGCAAGCTGCTGCTGCTCTGAGGAGATGCTGCTCCATGGGGCACAAGCTGCTGCTGCTGCTCTGAGGAGATGCTACTCCATAGGGCACAAGCTGCTGCTGCTGCTCTGAGGAGATGCTGCTCCATGGGGCACAAGCTGCTGCTGCTCTGAGGAGATGCTGCTCCTTGGGGCACAAGCTGCTGCTGCTGCTCTGAGGAGATGCTGCTCCATGGGGCACAAGCTGCTGCTGCTGCTCTGAGGAGATGCTGCTCCATGGGGCACAAGCTGCTGCTGCTGCTCTGAGGAGATGCTGCTCCATGGGGCACAAGCTGCTGCTGCTGCTCTGAGGAGATGCTGCTCCATGGGGCACAAGCTGCTGCTGCTGCTCTGAGGAGATGCTGCTCCATGGGGCACAAGCTGCTGCTGCTCTGAGGAGATGCTGCTCCATGGGGCACAAGCTGCTGCTGCTGCTCTGAGGAGATGCTGCTCCATGGGGCACAAGCTGCTGCTGCTGCTCTGAGGAGATGCTGCTCCTTGGGGCACAAGCTGCTGCTGCTGCTCTGAGGAGATGCTGCTCCTTGGGGCACAAGCTGCTGCTGCTGCTCTGAGGAGATGCTGCTCCATGGGGCACAAGCTGCTGCTGCTGCTCTGAGGAGATGCTGCTCCATGGGGCACAAGCTGCTGCTGCTGCTCTGAGGAGATGCTGCTCCATGGGGCACAAGCTGCTGCTGCTGCTGCTCTGAGGAGAGCTGCTGCTGCTGCTCTGATGCTGCTCCATGGGGCACAAGCTGCTGCTGCTGCTCTGAGGAGATGCTGCTCCTTGGGGCACAAGCTGCTGCTGCTGCTCTGAGGAGATGCTGCTCCATGGGGCAGCTGCTGCTGCTGCTGCTCTGAGGAGATGCTGCTCCTTGGGGCACAAGCTGCTGCTGCTGCTCTGAGGAGATGCTGCTCCATGGGGCACAAGCTGCTGCTGCTGCTCTGAGGAGATGCTGCTCCATGGGGCACAAGCTGCTGCTGCTGCTCTGAGGAGATGCTGCTCCATGGGGCACAAGCTGCTGCTGCTCTGAGGAGATGCTGCTCCATGGGGCACAAGCTGCTGCTGCTGCTCTGAGGAGATGCTGCTCCATGGGGCACAAGCTGCTGCTGCTGCTCTGAGGAGATGCTGCTCCATGGGGCACAAGCTGCTGCTGCTGCTCTGAGGAGATGCTGCTCCATGGGGCACAAGCTGCTGCTGCTGCTCTGAGGAGATGCTGCTCCATGGGGCACAAGCTGCTGCTGCTGCTCTGAGGAGATGCTGCTCCATGGGGCACAAGCTGCTGCTGCTGCTCTGAGGAGATGCTGCTCCATGGGGCACAAGCTGCTGCTGCTGCTCTGAGGAGATGCTGCTCCATGGGGCACAAGCTGCTGCTGCTGCTCTGAGGAGATGCTGCTCCATGGGGCACAAGCTGCTGCTGCTGCTCTGAGGAGATGCTGCTCCATGGGGCACAAGCTGCTGCTGCTGCTCTGAGGAGATGCTGCTCCATGGGGCACAAGCTGCTGCTGCTCTGAGGAGATGCTGCTCCATGGGGCACAAGCTGCTGCTGCTGCTCTGAGGAGATGCTGCTCCATGGGGCACAAGCTGCTGCTGCTCTGAGGAGATGCTGCTCCATGGGGCACAAGCTGCTGCTGCTGCTCTGAGGAGATGCTGCTCCTTGGGGCACAAGCTGCTGCACTGAGGAGATGCTGCTCCTGCTGCTGCTGCTGCTCTGAGGAGATGCTGCTCCATGGGGCACAAGCTGCTGCTGCTGCTCTGAGGAGATGCTGCTCCATGGGGCACAAGCTGCTGCTGCTCTGAGGAGATGCTGCTCCATGGGGCACAAGCTGCTGCTGCTGCTCTGAGGAGATGCTGCTCCATGGGGCACAAGCTGCTGCTGCTCTGAGGAGATGCTGCTCCATGGGGCACAAGCTGCTGCTGCTGCTCTGAGGAGATGCTGCTCCATGGGGCACAAGCTGCTGCTGCTGCTCTGAGGAGATGCTGCTCCATGGGGCACAAGCTGCTGCTGCTGCTCTGAGGAGATGCTGCTCCATGGGGCACAAGCTGCTGCTGCTGCTCTGAGGAGATGCTGCTCCATGGGGCACAAGCTGCTGCTGCTCTGAGGAGATGCTGCTCCATGGGGCACAAGCTGCTGCTGCTGCTCTGAGGAGATGCTGCTCCATGGGGCACAAGCTGCTGCTGCTCTGAGGAGATGCTGCTCCATGGGGCACAAGCTGCTGCTGCTGCTCTGAGGAGATGCTGCTCCATGGGGCACAAGCTGCTGCTGCTCTGAGGAGATGCTGCTCCATGGGGCACAAGCTGCTGCTGCTGCTCTGAGGAGATGCTGCTCCATGGGGCACAAGCTGCTGCTGCTGCTGCTCTGAGGAGATGCTGCTCCATGGGGCACAATGCTGCTGCTGCTGCTCTGAGGAGATGCTGCTCCATGGGGCACAAGCTGCTGCTCTGAGGAGATGCTGCTCCATGGGGAGCTGCTGCTGCTCTGAGGAGATGCTGCTCCATGGGGCACAAGCTGCTGCTGCTCTGAGGAGATGCTGCTCCATGGGGCACAAGCTGCTGCTGCTCTGAGGAGATGCTGCTCCATGGGGCACAAGCTGCTGCTGCTGCTCTGAGGAGATGCTGCTCCATGGGGCACAAGCTGCTGCTGCTGCTCTGAGGAGATGCTGCTCCATGGGGCACAAGCTGCTGCTGCTGCTCTGAGGAGATGCTGCTCCATGGGGCACAAGCTGCTGCTGCTGCTCTGAGGAGATGCTGCTCCATGGGGCACAAGCTGCTGCTGCTGCTCTGAGGAGATGCTGCTCCATGGGGCACAAGCTGCTGCTGCTGCTCTGAGGAGATGCTGCTCCATGGGGCACAAGCTGCTGCTGCTGCTCTGAGGAGATGCTGCTCCATGGGGCACAAGCTGCTGCTGCTCTGAGGAGATGCTGCTCCATGGGGCACAAGCTGCTGCTGCTCTGAGGAGATGCTGCTCCATGGGGCACAAGCTGCTGCTGCTGCTCTGAGGAGATGCTGCTCCATGGGGCACAAGCTGCTGCTGCTCTGAGGAGATGCTGCTCCATGGGGCACAAGCTGCTGCTGCTCTGAGGAGATGCTGCTCCATGGGGCACAAGCTGCTGCTGCTGCTCTGAGGAGATGCTGCTCCATGGGGCACAAGCTGCTGCTGCTGCTGCTCTGAGGAGATGCTGCTCCATGGGGCACAAGCTGCTGCTGCTGCTCTGAGGAGATGCTGCTCCATGGGGCACAAGCTGCTGCTGCTGCTCTGAGGAGATGCTGCTCCATGGGGCACAAGCTGCTGCTGCTGCTCTGAGGAGATGCTGCTCCATGGGGCACAAGCTGCTGCTGCTGCTCTGAGGAGATGCTGCTCCATGGGGCACAAGCTGCTGCTCTGAGGAGATGCTGCTCCATGGGGCACAAGCTGCTGCTGCTGCTCTGAGGAGATGCTGCTCCATGGGGCACAAGCTGCTGCTGCTGCTCTGAGGAGATGCTGCTCCTGGGGCACAAGCTGCTGCTGCTCTGAGGAGATGCTGCTCCATGGGGCACAAGCTGCTGCTGCTGCTCTGAGGAGATGCTGCTCCATGGGGCACAAGCTGCTGCTGCTGCTCTGAGGAGATGCTGCTCCATGGGGCACAAGCTGCTGCTGCTCTGAGGAGATGCTGCTCCATGGGGCACAAGCTGCTGCTGCTGCTCTGAGGAGATGCTGCTCCATGGGGCACAAGCTGCTGCTGCTGCTCTGAGGAGATGCTGCTCCATGGGGCACAAGCTGCTGCTGCTGCTCTGAGGAGATGCTGCTCCATGGGGCACAAGCTGCTGCTGCTCTGAGGAGATGCTGCTCCATGGGGCACAAGCTGCTGCTGCTGCTCTGAGGAGATGCTGCTCCATGGGGCACAAGCTGCTGCTGCTCTGAGGAGATGCTGCTCCATGGGGCACAAGCTGCTGCTGCTGCTCTGAGGAGATGCTGCTCCATGGGGCACAAGCTGCTGCTGCTGCTCTGAGGAGATGCTGCTCCATGGGGCACAAGCTGCTGCTGCTGCTCTGAGGAGATGCTGCTCCATGGGGCACAAGCTGCTGCTGCTGCTCTGAGGAGATGCTGCTCCTTGGGGCACAAGCTGCTGCTGCTCTGAGGAGATGCTGCTCCATGGGGCACAAGCTGCTGCTGCTCTGAGGAGATGCTGCTCCATGGGGCACAAGCTGCTG
The DNA here is from genome assembly GCA_033816785.1 of Picus viridis. Lineage (NCBI taxonomy): Eukaryota > Metazoa > Chordata > Aves > Piciformes > Picidae > Picus > Picus viridis. The sequence continues at coordinate 12,824,745 of CM066598.1, forward strand.
CTGCTGCTGCTCTGAGGAGATGCTGCTCCATGGGGCACAAGCTGCTGCTGCTCTGAGGAGATGCTGCTCCATGGGGCACAAGCTGCTGCTGCTCTGAGGAGATGCTGCTCCATGGGGCACAAGCTGCTGCTCTGGAGGAGATGCTGCTCCATGGGGCACAAGCTGCTGCTGCTGCTGCTCTGAGGAGATGCTGCTCCATGGGGCACAAGCTGCTGCTGCTGCTCTGAGGAGATGCTGCTCCATGGGGCACAAGCTGCTGCTGCTGCTGCTCTGAGGAGATGCTGCTCCATGGGGCACAAGCTGCTGCTGCTGCTCTGAGGAGATGCTGCTCCATGGGGCACAAGCTGCTGCTGCTCTGAGGAGATGCTGCTCCATGGGGCACAAGCTGCTGCTGCTGCTGCTCTGAGGAGATGCTGCTCCATGGGGCACAAGCTGCTGCTGCTGCTCTGAGGAGATGCTGCTCCATGGGGCACAAGCTGCTGCTGCTGCTGCTCTGAGGAGATGCTGCTCCATGGGGCACAAGCTGCTGCTGCTGCTGCTCTGAGGAGATGCTGCTCCATGGGGCACAAGCTGCTGCTGCTCTGAGGAGATGCTGCTCCATGGGGCACAAGCTGCTGCTGCTGCTCTGAGGAGATGCTGCTCCATGGGGCACAAGCTGCTGCTGCTGCTGCTCTGAGGAGATGCTGCTCCATGGGGCACAAGCTGCTGCTGCTCTGAGGAGATGCTGCTCCATGGGGCACAAGCTGCTGCTGCTGCTGCTCTGAGGAGATGCTGCTCCTTGGGGCACAAGCTGCTGCTGCTGCTCTGGGGAGATGCTGCTCCTTGAGGCACTGTGAAACTAATACCAGCTTAAACCCCAGTTCCAAGCTGGGGCCCTGTCTGCAAAGTGTCTTCATGTCAAGCAAACCTCCTCTTGGCAGGGAGGAGTGGAGAAGGTTGAGATGCTAGCTCTGAGAGCACCAGCTGGGTGCTGCTCAGCCTCCCTGAACTCCTGCTGGAGCAGGCCCTGGCTGTACTCTGTCATCTTTCCTACTCCTCATGATCCTTTTCAGCACTTGCGAAGGTCCTTTCTCTGCCCTGTGCCCTGCAAGTGTGCTGGTGGCATTTGGTCCATCACCACCTTGCTGGCCAATGTGTGCTGCAGCTGAAGCAGTTCACAAGATCCCAGGAGGTTAGGGGTTGGAAGAGACCTCCAGAGATCACCCAGTCCAACCCTCCCCTGCCAGAGCATAGAACCAAGCACAGGTCACACAGGAACTATCCAGATGGGGCTGGAAAGGCTCCAGAGAAGGAGACTCCACAACCTCTCTGGGCAGCCTGCTCCAGGGCTCAGTGAAGAAGTTCCTCCTCATGTTGAGGTGGAACCTCCTGTGCTGCAGTTTCCATTGTCCCTTGGCCTACCCCAGGGCAGTGAGCAGAGCCTGTCCCTGTCCCCTCCCTCCTGACCCCCAGCCCTCAGCTATTGATAGCCATTGATCAGATCCCTCACAGCCTTCTCCTCTCCAGCCTGAACAGCCCCAGGGCTCTCAGCCTCTCCTCCCCAGGCAGTGCTGCAGTCCCTTCAGCATCCTTGGAGCCTCCCTTGGGCTCTCTCCAGCAGATCCCTGTCCCTCCTGAGCTGGGGAGCCCAGAGCTGGATGCAATATTCCAGGTGGGGCCTCAGCAGGGCAGAGCAGAGGGGGAGGAGAACCTCCCTGGCTCTGCTGGCCACACTCCTCTGAATGCCCCCAGGGCCCCCTTGGCCTTCTTGGCCCCCAGGGCACATTGCTGCCCCATGCAGAACTTGCTGCCCACCAGCCCTCTCAGGTGCTTCTCCTTGGGGCTGCTCTCCAGCAGTTCTCCTCCCAGCCTGCTGCAGTTTCTTCTTCCTGCCCAGGTGCAGGACTCTGCCTGTGGCCCAAGAGGCCTCAGACAGAGATCTGCTGGACAGAGTCCAAGGGAGGGCTACAAAGGATGCTGAAGGGACTGGAGCACTGCCTGGGGAGGAGAGGCTGCCCAGGTGCAGGACTCTGCTCTCCTCCTTGCTGACCCTCCTTTGGTTCCTCTGTGCCCAGCTCTCAGCCTGCCCAAGTCTCCCTGAATGGCCTCACAGCCTTCAGCTGTCTCAGCTTGCCCAGAGCTCACAGCCCTACCTCTGCTGCTGAGCCTCTGCCACTAAGCCGCCTGCAGAAGCACAGAATTGTTTCAGCTGGACAAGGCCTCTCAAGATCCAACCCTCAACCCAGCACCACCCCCACGGCCACGGAACGGTGTCCCCAGGCGCCATGGCCCGGGGAGGGGGCATCCACACCCCCTCTTGTCCCCTCAGCCACACATCCTCCTCCCCTCTCTGTGCTGAGCCTCCCCAGGCTGCTTTGCCCGTGCAGCTCCCGGTGGCTTAGCTGAGCTGTGGTTAATGGGGGGAGGGGGGCTTGAACCCTGCCGGGGGGCTCAGCTTGCCCGTCCTGCCGCTGCCCGCTCCTGACCCTGACCCTGCCCCTTCTGCCCCCCAGCAGCTCCCCCACCATGAGTTCTGAGCTGAACGTGCCGGTGGATCCCTCCACCCCTGCCTGCTGCTCGGAGCCCGGCGCCAAGGGCATGGACTACCGGGACTGGGTGCGGCGCAGCTACCTGGAGCTGGTCACCTCCAACCACCACTCGGTGCAGGCCCTCTCCTGGAGGAAGCTCTACCTCAGCAGGGCCAAGCTGAAAGCCTCCAGCAGGACCTCCGCTCTGCTCTCGGGCTTTGCCATGGTAGGTGTGCCGGGCAGCGCTGCCCTGGGCCGGCAAGCTTTGGGGGCTCCGAAACCTATCCCCCCTCCCAACCATTTCCTCCCCCTCAACCATTCCCCCCACTTCCTAACCATTCTCCCCCCAACCATTCCCCCCACCCCCTAACCATTTCCCCCCACCATTCCCCCACCTATGCCCCCACCTATCCCCACCCCCCAACCTATCCTCCCCCCACCTATCTTCCCCCCACCTAGCCTCCCCCCCACCTATCCCCCCCACCTATCCCCCTCCACCTATCCCCCTCCACCTATCCCCCTCCACCTATTCCTCCCCCACCTATTCCTCCCCACCTATCCCCCCTACTATCCTCCCCCCATCCCCCCCACCTATTCCCCCCCATTCCCCCCCCTCTTCCCCCCACCTTTCCCACCCCACCTATTCCTCCCACCTGTCCCCCCCACCTATCCCCCCCACCCCCCAACGTATCCTCCCCCCACCTATCCCCCCCCATTCCCCCCCCATTCCCCCTCACCTATTCCCCCCACCTATCCCCCCCACCTAACCCTAACCCTAACCCCCCCAACCTATCCCCCCCCCAACCTATCCCCCCAACCTATCCCCCACACCTATCCCCCACACCTATTCCCCCCATGCCCCCCACCTATTCTCCCCACCTTTCCCACTCCACCTTTCCCACTCCACCTATCCCCCCACCATCCCCAGCCCATCCCCTCCCATCCCATCTCCCCCCAACCCTGCCCCTAAACCATCCCCCCCACACACCTCCCCCCACCTCTTAGTGTTTTCCTGGAGCCACAGAACAGTTTGAGTCGGGAAGGACCTCGAAGACCACCCAGTTCCACCCAGCCTGGGTGGACACCTCCTAGCCCAGGTTGCCCAAGGCCTCAGCCCACGTTGGTCTTAACCACTGCCAGGGCTGAGGCATCCACAGCCTCTCTGGGCACCCCTGGCAGTGCCTCACCAGCCTCACAGCAAGGAAGCTGCTCCTCCTCTCACGCCAGGTGGAGGAGCAGGAGCTGAGGGCGTGCTCCTGTCTCCTGCAGGGGCAGCAGGCATCTGCCTGGGGGCTTCTGCTTGGCAGCTGCTGAAGGCTTGGAGGCTGGCTCCCCGGAGGCAGCTCAGATCCATCAGCAGCCTGGCAGCCAACCCACACGCTGCCAAGGCAGCCCAGCCCTGCTCCCCAGCCTGCAGGTGCTCCACCAGCAGCTCTCAGCCCCCTGGGCTCTCCCTCTGCCCCGGGGCGGCTGGGTGCTGGCGGGAGGCTGTGCTTGGGTGTGGAGCTCCCCTGCCCCCGGGCCCCGCAGCGTTGCTCTGGGTGCCTGCGGCTGCTTCTGCGGGTCCTGCTGTCTAAACCAAGGCGGAGCTTGGCTGCACAGCGTGAGCTGGGGGATCGTGTTCTCGGCCAGGGGTGAGCCGAGGCCCTGCAGCCTCAGCCCTGCTGCCAGAGGACTCTGCGGCCTGAGGGCAGCCAGAGCTGCTGTATTTTTGTCAGTGCTGCCTGTGGGGACTAATCCCTGGCAGACTCCTCTTGTGCAGCCCTGGGGTGGTAGCCAGGAGCTGTTTGTGGAGCGCAGAAGCAGGCCAGAGAAACAAGAGGCAGCCACAGGGCCAGCACCGGGGCTGCTCTGGGCTGGGCTGCGTCCCTGGGAGCCTCTCCATCTGCCCACCAGCTCCTGCTGAGCAAGAGCTGGGAGTGGGACTTGAAGCCTGTTTGGAGAGGGGGCTGGGGCTCAGGAGGAGACTGAGGGGTGACCTTATTGCTCTCTCCAACTCCCTGAAGGGAGGTTGTAGCCAGGCAGAGGTTGGTCTCTTCTCCCAGGCAGCCAGCACCAGAACAAGAGGACACAGTCTCAGGCTGCGCCAGGGGAGGTTTAGGCTGGAGGGGAGGAGAAAGTTCTTCCCAGCAAGAGAGATTGGCCCTTGGGATGTGCTGCCCAGGGAGGTGGTGGAGTCCCCATCCCTGGAGGTGCTCAGGAGGAGACTTGCTGGGGTGCTTGGTGCCATGGGTTAGTTGTTGGGTGGGTTGGATTGGTTGATGGGTTGGACGTGATGAGCTTGAAGGTCTCTTCCGACCTGGTGTAGTGTATTGTAAATTTTATTGTATTGAAATGGGCAGTGCCCCCGCCCCCGGGGCCCCCCGCCCCCCAGGGCCCCCCGCCTCCCAGGGACCCCAGCTCCCCAGGGCCGCCCCCCACCAGGGCCCCCAGGGCCACCCGCCCCTCAGGGCCCCCCGCTCTCGAGGGCCGCCCGCCCCCAGAGCCCCCAGCTCCCCAGGGCCACCCACTCCCGGGGATCAGGGCCACCCTCTCCCCGGGGCCCCCCGCCCCCCAGGGTGCCCCGCTCCCCAGGGCCGCCCACCCCTGGGGCCCTCAGCTCCCCGGGGGCCAGGGCCGCCCCCTCGCCGGGGCCGCCCACTCCCGAGGGCTGCCAGCTGCATGTGGAGAGGGCAGTGGTGGGTGCGGGATGTGGGGTTGTTTAGCCTGGAGAAGAGGAGGCTCAGGGGAGACCTCATTGCTCTCTACAACTCCCTGAAGGGAGGTTGGAGCCAGGAAGGGGTTGGCCTCTTCTCTCTAGCAACCAGCACCAGAACAAGAGGACACAGGCTCAGGCTGTGCCAGGGGAAGTTTAGGCTGGAGGTGAGGAGAAAGTTCTTCCCAGAGAGAGTCATTGGCCATTGGGATGTGCTGCCCAGGGAGGTGGTGGAGTCACCGTCCCTGGAGGTGTTCAAGAGGGGACTGGATGTGGCACTTGGTGCCATGGTCTAGTCGTGAGGTCTGTGGTGACAGGTTGGACTTGCTGATCTCTGAGGTCTCTTCCAACCTTGGCGACACTGTGATCCTGTGATGCGAGGGTGTTGCATCCTGCAGCTCAGGAGCTGGGGAAAGGCAAACCTCAGGAGCTTCCCAGAGAGCTTCCCTTGGTTTATTTCATCTTCTTCCTCTGCTTTTCCTCCCCCCAGCCCCCCAGAAGGTGAATCATCTGCAGCAGCCTGGGGTGACACAGTTGGCCGCAGGGAAGTTGAGAAGTCATAGAATAGAGCCACAGAGTGCATTGGGCTGGGAGGGACCCTCCAAGGTCATCCTGTCCATCCCCCTGCAGGCAGCAGGGACACCACCAACCAGAGCAGGCTGCCCAGGGCCACAGCAAGTCTGATCTCCAGGGGTGAGGCCTCAGCCACATCTGCTCCAGTGTCTCCCCCCTCACTGCGCAGAGCTTCCTCCTGGTGTCCAACCTGACTCTGCCCTGCTCCAGTTTCAAACCATTGCCTCTGGTCCTGGCGCTCCCAGCCCTTGGAGGAAGTTCCTCCCCAGCCCTCCTGTAGCCCACTTCAAATACTGGAAAGCTGCTCTGAGATCTCCCAGGAGCCTTCTCCAGGCTGAACATGTTCAACTCTTTCAGCCTGTCCTCATAGCAGAGGTGCTCCAGCCCCTTGACCACCTTTGTGGCCTCCTCTGGACCCTCTCCATCAGCTCCAAGTCCTTCCTGTGTTGAGGGCTCCAGAGCTGGACACAGCCCTGCAGGTGAGGTCTCCCCAGAGCGGAGCAGAGGGGCAGAATGCAAGCAGGGAGCTCAGTGGCAGCAGGCTGGGCGGGGGGGGAAGGGTCCCTCAGCTGGTAAATGCTTTCCACCATGGATGTAGGTCAGTGACCAAGCTCCTGTGCTGGAGTGGCAGAAGCTCCCTCCTTGGTTGGAGAAAGCCAAGTGCCCTCCTGCAGCATCCTTTCACACCTGAAGGCCACTCCTGTGCTTGCCCTCTGTGCCTCTGGGTTCCTGGAGCCCTGTCAAGCCCTTTGTGCCTGCTCTCATTTAAGGTGATCAGTAAATGAACCTTTGGGTTGTTGTGAGTCCCTCTGTCAGGGTGCAGATCTCTCAGCCTGGCTACACAAGCAGCTCCCCGTGCCTGGGGGTGCTGTGCCACCACCACTGGCATTCTGGCTGGCTCTGTGGGGCAGAGCACTTGGGACAGGCTGCCCAGAGAGGTTGCTGGAGTCTCTTGACTCTGGAGACTTCCAAAGCCTGCCCAAACATGCTCCTGTGTGATGGCTTCGGGGGCTGGACTCAAGGGAGCCGCTGGAGAGGCTCCAGAGGAGGCCACAGAGATGCTCAGAGGGCTGCAGAACCTCCCCTGTGGGGCCAGGCTGGGAGAGCTGGGGCTGTGCAGCCTGGAGAAGGCTCCAGGGAGACCTCAGAGCAACTGAAGGGGCTCCAGGAGAGCTGGGGAGGGACTTTGGGCAAGTGGCAGGATGAGGAACAACGGCTTGGAGCTGGGAGAGAGGAGAGACTGAGAGTGGAGATGGGGAAGGAATTGTTGAGGGTGAGGCTGGGGAGACTCTGGCACAGGGAGGCTGTGGCTGTGCCCTGCCTGGAGGTGCTCAGGGTGAGGCCTTCTGGGGCTGAACATCTCCAGGGTGGGGGAGGACATCCAGAAGCTCCCTGGGCAACCTCAGGGAGCTTCTGGATGTCCTTCCCCCCACCCCTGGAAGTGTTTAAGGGCCAGGCTGGATGAGGCCCTGAGCAAGCTGTGCTGGTGGGAGGTGTCCCTGCCCATGGCAGGGCGGGGGGGGGGGGGTTGGAACTGGCTGAGCTTGAAGCTCCCTTCCAACCACTTTGTGAATCTATGACCTCTTGAGAGGTCCCTTCCCAAGCCTCGTGGCTCTGCCCCTGTGGTTGGCAGCCCCCAGCCCCAGGAAATGGCAGCCAGCACTCAGAGCTAACCATTTGGCTTCTCTTTCTCCTTCAGCTGCTTAAGATGGAGTCAGACAAACACAGAGCTGCTGACTGGTGGTGCTGGTGGCCACCAGCTGAGCAGCAGAGAGTGCTGCTGAAGTCAGGAGCTGTGGGGCAGGGACACCTCCCACCAGCACACCTCATCCAGCCTGGACTTCAACACTTCCAGGGAGGAGGACACCCACAAGCTCCCTGGGCAACCTGAGGTTGCCCAGGGAGCTTGTGGGTGTCCTCCTCCCTGGAGATGTTCAGCCCCAGAAGGCCTCACCCTGAACACCTCCAGGCAGGGCACAGCCACAGCCTCCCTGTGCCAGAGTCTCCCCAGCCTCACCCTCAACAATTCCTTCCCCATCTCCACTCTCAGTCTCTCCTCTCTCCCAGCTCCAAGCCGTTGTTCCTCATCCTGCCACTTGCCCAAAGTCCCTCCCCAGCTCTCCTGGAGCCCCTTCAGTTGCTCTGAGGTCTCCCTGGAGCCTTCTCCAGGCTGCACAGCCCCAGCTCTCCCAGCCTGGCCCCACAGGGGAGGTTCTGCAGCCCTCTGAGCATCTCTGTGGCCTCCTCTGGAGCCTCTCCAGCGGCTCCAGGTCCTTCTTGTGCTGGAGGCAGTGCTGCAGGTGGGGGCTGAGCAGAGCAGAGGGGCAGAGTCCCCTCACTTATCCTGCTGCTCTCCCTGCTTTGGATGCAGGCCAGGACCTGGTGGCCCTCTGGGCTGCAAGTGACCATTGCTCCCCTCCTAAGAGCATCCCCTTGGC